>OX457041.1:19861274-20060958 GCA_949752735.1 Lumbricus terrestris
TTTGTCTGCTTGTTTGTCTGCGTGTCTGTATGGGCGTCTAACCTTGAATTCACATACATAATGTCTTTCATGTCCGTCTGTCAGTCTACCTCTGACAGTGGCGTAGCCAGGAAATTTTCATGGGGGGGGTTTTATGGCCGGAAACCCTGTTTTTTGCTATTTTTTCTTACTTAAATGAAAAAATAACCTTAAAAAAACCTTTTTTCGGAGCCAATGGGGGGGTTTTGACCCCCGAAACCCCCCCTTGCCTACGCCACTGACCTCTGAGGTCTCCGTCTGTCTAGCTAGCTTCTTTTCATTAGGGCGTCCTCCGTTTCCTTTTTCTCCTCTATTTTGGGGCGATCACTTCCTGCTTGGAAGGAACATCACGTCACCGGTTGCCTCGTTGTCTGCTGATGCACGATGTAGGACTATCCAAGATGCAATTTTCCAACTCACTCCTCAGCAGCTGATGTGAAGTTCCGGCAGTCACGATCTTCCCATTAATCAATTGGCTGCGTACTGCAGAGGGGTCCATCCCATCTTGTGTTTTACGTGCAATAGTCCTGGTTGAAGTACGGTAGCCATCTTATGAAGTAACTATCTTCGGATGGCTAGGTTTGAATTACAAAGAAGCCTCGATCTTGAACTTTATTTCCAAACTGCTTGTCTATAAAAATTGCCAGCAGGATGCATACTTATCTTTCAGAATTCCTTGCTTCTCACGGTCCTGTCGCAAATTCCACTTCACCAAGAGAGACAGACAGACATATAGGACATACAGACAGAGATACAGACATACAGGTAGACTGTAGGTATTATACAGAGACAGAGAAAAAAGAGAGAAGTATTCTCTCTGCCCACACTGAAATTCTTTGCTTCATGAACAGTGTAGATTACCAATTTACCACTCAAGACTTCTCTACACCTTTAACAATCAACCATGCTATCTTGCTTCACCTCTCCTGCCTCCTTTACTCTTCTTCCCATTCGTCAAGTTCTCTTCATTTCGCTTGCTCCCTCCCTCCCTTTCTTTCTCCCTCGTTTCCTTCATCCCTCTCTCGTTTCCTCCGTCGATTAATCCCTCTCTAGCTCATGTCTTCGTTTATTCTCTCTCATCCAGCCACCCATCATTGTGTCTCTAACTGCAGCTTGTCATAGAAGACGAGGTCTGTGTCGTTTTCATCGCATTAAGCTAAATCACTTCATCTAGTAGATCGACAAACCTATCAAGGCAGACGTACATGTAGACCCACAGACACAGGGTCATCCAGACGGACGGAAGAAGGAGCAGCGCATGCAACCATTAATCTGGAGTTAAAGGCCTGGATGGAGGAGTTGATTTCTCTGTATTTACGTCGTGCAAGCAAAAATTCTATCCTCATCAAGTCTCGACTTCCATGTTACTCTTCATTAGATTGGTCTTTTCTTTAGATCACTCTTGCCTGTTACTCGCTGTGTTTTGTTTGTTTATTTGATTATATTTAAAGCACTTATTACGCACTCGGTCTATACGTAAATCCGAATCTTAGGTGCCAAGTTATAATAACATTAGTTGACTCGTTTTCAACAAAAGGTCTCCTCTTCTTTCTCTTTTTCTCTCTTTCTCTCTGTCTCTTTGCCTCTGTTTCTGTCTCTTTGCATCTGTCTCTGTCCCTGTCTTTTTCTCTGTATCTATCTTTGTCTCAGTCTCTGTCTTTGTCTCTCTCTGTCTATCTTTCTCTGTCTCTCGGTCTTTCTCTGTCTCTCTGTATGTCTGTCTGTCTCTCTTTTGCATTCTTAACTAGGATTTGAATTCCCTACTGACATCTTCGGATAACCCTCTGAAACGACGCGCCGCTCGTGAATAAGCTGTTGCCCTGCGTTTGTTTATCAATAGCATTTCATACAATTTTTTAATACGATTATAGATAATTTCAAATGTTGCGATTATCGTAATCTTCGTTTCCCGTGCCTCTCCCGTCCTCATCTGGCTTCCACTCAAGCAGCGAATTGAGTAGGTCTATAGGATATCTATATAGCCTACTCTAGACTGGCGCTGCATGCTAGACCTTGCTCTTGTCTACCTTTGTGAGCTCTGCAACCCTACTCTTAGTTCTCGCCATTTCCGCTCCATTCGTTCGACTGAACAAAGTCTGCTCTCAGTCCCTTTTGCTCGTAGACTACTTCCACTATGCAGAACCGTGCTTTCTCGGTGGTAGGACCCTCTACCTGGAATGGTCTTCCTCTGACCCTCCGCTCTCTTTGTAAAAATCCTTCTCAGACTTTCCTCTCTCATCTTAAGACAGTTTTATTTGGCCGCGCTGAGGCTGGGAGCGCATCTGAGTAGTCCCCTTGAAGAGGCGCTATATAAATGCATAGACTCTATTAAGAATCTTTGCCCTCCTGCGATCAACCGCTCCTCTCGGACCTCTCTGTACACCTGCCATTCTAGAGTATAGGCCTTTGTGTTGGAATAACATTTTTCTAATACATTTCACTCCTGCATGCAGATAGAAATTCATCATCTCGATAAAGTTGTCTCTATAATCGCAAGTCAATTCCTGATTCTGTCTCTATAATAAATTATGATTATGATAATCATCGTCATCATCATCGTCATCATCATCGTCATCATCATCGTCGTCATCGTCATTATCATAATCATCGTCATCATCATCGTTATCATCATTGTCATCATCGTCATCATCATCGTCATCATCATTTTAAGCTGAAGCATCCTCGTCTGTTTAGCTAATGTCGTCTACAGTCAGTTATAATGTGCATTGTGCGAAATAATTAATGTGGCTTTCACCGTTTCACGAACAAGCATCATTATTCTAGCGCTCAAAACACGCGATTCGTTTCATACCAGTAAAAAATCGTTTTTAACGGACGGCTTCAAAGAGCGGTCAATAACAATAATTGTCGATGCTGCAAGACTCGTCTGACAATAAGCTTCATTCTGTCGCAGCACCTGATCAGCTCCCGATGGTCATTCATGGGTTCGCGTGAAAATATTCGAAGCACGATAGACCTTATAAGTTATATGGTATCGCTGATAATAATTATTTTTTGCGGTCGTTACGCGTTGAGCCTTTTTGTCTGCGATTGCAACAAAGGATTCGACACAACTGACGCGGTTTGCGTGTCGCAGTGCGTGAATTTCCAAAATAATATAATATTATTATTTCACGGCATGGATTTCAAACTTTTGGTCCATTAAATTAAGCAATATTTTATAAATTGCAGTAACGATACAATATCATAGATCTAACTGTACTTGATGATGCACTCCTTCCAAAGTTCCTTAGTGCGCCTAGGCTACGATCAAGTCGACCGTATACGATAAACATAAACATGAACTTGCTCCGGGTCCTCAGACAGTGGCCGTCTCTAAATTTCGAATCCCTGCTCTGCATTACAGGCACAGTGATCTAACCAATCGGCTGCAGTTCACCGTAATTATATAGCGCCTCTTCAAACAATTAATTATCCACCAAAGAAATAATTAATTCAGTCTGACTGATATACCGTTTATTTACGAGGTTACATTTCAATGATGATCACCTCAACCATGTACATTTACAGTTATGCAATTTGTCAATGACATACAGTGTAGGTTTTCAATAATGTGCTTAGGGCAGTTATTACAATTATTAATAATATAGTGTTCAGTAAGCTTTAGGTCTATAGGCCTAGTTATAGTTATACAGTAGGCCTATAGTAGTTATGCATTATTATAATGCTGTTGGTCAGTATTAATTCAGTCTGTCAATCCTTTATTCGTATACTTCGCGTGTTCAATAATTTTCTAGCACTAAGTCAAGATATCTGAAACTGCAATGTATAGACCATCATGGACCATTGATGATATACTGCATACACGTTTTTATAAATGGTTGAAAATTGCTGTCTTTCATTGAAACTGAACCGTGAGCGTTTTGCGTTTATAAAATTAATTAGATATTAATAAAGCTCAGCCACTGTCAGACATTCGTTCATTCACTAAATGCCCGATCACTCATTTATTCAGTAGATTAGTTTAGACATATCTGATTGGTCTTAAACTGCAGGCAGTATCCATGCAGTATCCACATTGCATCGAGGGAAGCGGTGATGCAATGGGCATGTTCGTTGCCTTGCAGCCGGAGGATTGCATGTTCGAATTCACCTCAAGCCGCCGTCCTTCACTTGCAATTGCTCTGGCACTTCGGCGTGAAACTCCGATGCAGTGTCTGCGCTGTAGTCGGGAGCGCCTCTGAGTAGAAATCTTGAAGGGGCGCTATAGAAAATGTGGAAATAAAAAATTAAATAAAAAATTGCAATTTCAATCCAAGAAAGAGTAACAATAATAACCTATAATAACCTGGACATAGGCCTACATGATCCTCAGACAAACTTGAAGGACAAATTGACAGGCCTAATTTTTAAGAATAGGCTACTACTGGCCTGATTATTGACGTGTAATGATGATGATGACCAACGGCAACACTTGATGAAGCCGGAGTCTGTGGATGCGGAAATGAAACCAACTGATTGTAATGGATACACTTTCGAATGAATTAAAAACGCCTTCGATAGTTTCTGTTCTCGATCAGCCAGAGTCATTGTTATAGCGCCAAGCACCCGGGTTTAACGAGTGCGCTATGCCTTTTAATAAATTGTCAATAATGTCACATTGTTTGCGGTGAAAAATGTTCAATTAAGCTAAGTGTAATATTTGGTGATTGGCATGACGAACCCTCAACTAACGATCAGAGTTCAAAATCCACGAAGAGGATTCAGAAAGATGTTTCACCTGTTCATACATAGCCTACCACTATTTCACCAGAGTGTAATGATGGTATGTATGAAGATTAGGTAGAGAGCGAAAGAACTGGTCGTTGGCTGTCATATGCCGAGACAAAGAAAAATGAAGTCGCTAACACTTCTCAACCATATGCCGAGTGTCTTGCATGGAGGTAAATAACTAAGAGACGCTTCGTTTTTAAAGCAAATTCCTTCAACTAAGTTCGGCTTTAGTAAATTGACCACTGACCACTGATAATTAAAGAAAGAGAAAGAAGGAACTTTTTTAAACTCTCCAATAGAAAGGTAAAATCTTACTTTAATTTGCAATCGTAATCGTAATCTCCAAAGTTCTAAATCTAAAGCGTCACTCGGAAGCCAAACACTGCTTGGAACAAATAGGACCAGGCTAAAGCGGCCGGATCGGAGCAATTTTTTAAAACCAAGTCATAGAGTTTAATCTGGTCTACAACTGATCCAAAAGATCAATGCGTAAGACAGAGAAGCAAGGCTGCAATCTTTAGCTGAAAAACAAATTAAAATAATTAAGTTTTAATTAAAGAGACCAAGCACGATTATTTTCGTCATAAATGCACCCAGCATTACAGCAGACACAAGCAACATGAATACATGAAAACATGTTTACATCAGAGTCATCTCTTTTACCGCAATAATTGAAGTAATAGAGATGGTTGCGATAAAAATAATATTTTCCAGACACAAGCAGCATTAATAAATGAAAACATGTTTATATCAGAACCATCTCAATAATGAGGTAATAGAGGTGGTTGTGATATAAAAAAAATCATATTTTCGCTGCAATTATTGCAATAGAAAGCGAATCAAAAATAATGTCGTTAAAACTGAGCAACGCTGTCCGATTCACAAATATGTTGCAATATTTGTCGCTATCGCTATTCACTTGATCTCGCAGAGAACTCGCTGGACCATTTTTGAAAAAGCTTGAAGGCTTAGTGAGTTCCGTCACTTCCGTGGCCGGATGCAATTCCCAGGCACTTCTGGAGAGCGAGATTGGAAGCGATGGAAGCAATTTTGCGCTAATCCAGCCGTCATTCGATGTGGAAATCTATTCAGTTTGTATTCAACCGTCGTCCGGCGATCAGAGGTCAGCAATAACACATCTGCTTATTTTCGGGCCATGGTTCATCGACTGACCATAGGCTATATAATATTATATCCCATGCTCAAGAAGGATTTTCGTCGTGAATGCACCTCGCATTCCAGCAGACACAGGCAGCATGAATAAATGAAAACATGTTTATATCAGAATCATCAATATGAAGCGAATAAAAATAATATAATCATGATCAAGAAGGACATAATTATATCCTCTGACTCAATAAGGATATATATCCTCGTGATCAAAACAATATATCCCTGTGCTCAAAAGGATATATATTCCTCATGCCCAAGAAGGATATATTTTCTCATGCTCAAGAAGGATATAATTGTAGGCCTATCATCATGCTCAGGAAAGACATGTATCCTCATACTCAAGAGGGATATATATCGTCAATCGTCATGCTCAAAAAGGATATGTCCTCATAACCAAGAAAGATGTATACACTCGTAATCAGGAAGGATATAATACATCCACATGATAAAGAAGGATATGTGTTCTCATAATCACGAAGGATATACATCCTAATAATCAAGGATATACATCCTCATGATCAAGGATATATATCCTCATAATCAGGAAGAATATATATCCTCATGATCAAGAAAGATATATATATATATATATATATATATATATATATATATATATCCTCCTAATCAAGAAGAATATATCTATATAAATAAAGAGAAGAGTCTGTCTGTGTGTCTGTGTGTGTGTCTGTCTGTCTGTGTGTCTGTCTGTGTGTCTGTCTGTCTGTCTGTTTGGCCGGGATGCATTTCCACACTTTTGAGCTTTTCACTCCAAACCTTCACTACTGTGTAGGTCTCGGCATGAGACCCCCAACGAGGGGTTGGCCATTCTCTACCATCATGGGGGCCGGGGTGGGGGCGAACGCCCCAAGAAAATTTTCCCCAAAACCATAATTTCATGGGTGGCGTACCGGTCGAAGTCGAATTGTGGTGTGGTGGGTGGTGGGTAGGGTGGAATGGGGTGGGAGATGGTGGTGAGGAGAATTTTCCGAAAACCCAAATTTCACGGGTGGCGTACCGGTGGAGGTCGGAGTGTGGTGGGGTACAGTTGTGGGGTGGGGTGTGATGCGGTGGAGTGTGGTGTGGTTGTGGCCAGGAGCGGGTCGTATCCTAAATTTCCCGGGCAACGCCGGGTACCCCAGCTAGTATTCTCATAATCATAAGGATAAATATCCTGATGATCAAGAAGGATATAATTATATCCTCAGGCCAGCATCGTCTCTGTAATCGACCACAGTCATCCAACCGACGATTGGCGCATTGAATCACCCTCTGCAGCCCGACACTCATGCATTGTACCAACGGACTAACAGAGTCTGAATAGACTGAGGAAGCGAAGAAGAATAGGAAGAGGAAGCATTGAGCTGCAGTCATCATCGACCAACGAACTCACTGTCCAATAGATTCACAGTTTTATGGACAAACCGATGGAAGAAATAATAATGAACATAATATAATATAAACTTACAGCACCACAACGTCGTGTTCGTTGGTCCTTGTATTCATTGCACGGACCAGCGGACACGTGAACCAATATATCGATGGACAAGGTCTCTGTTGCAAGAAGACGCAGACAAACATGCACGCATACATACAGACAGTCTGGTGTGTGTCTGTCTGTCTCTTTTCCACGATCCTGTTTGACCGACGTTGTGACACCCTGCCGTCTGTAAAAAGGTGTTGGCAATTACTCGGCATGCACGGTAACACGAGCAGGTTATATTATAGGAGCTTGATGAAAGCGTGCAGAGGTCGAATTCGTGTTTGCTTGATATAAGAAGAGATAGCAAGGCACGCACAGACAGGCAGGCAAACCAAGAGACATACGAAGAGCAAATTAATTTTAAGAGCAATGCTGCAATAGTCTAAGGTGACAGTCGATAACAGAACTGGAGATGAAGTCAACATGCACGGCATTGCACGCGTTCCTCTGAGGTTGGGAGGTTGGCAGAAGGGATGCATGATGGTGGAAGAAGACGATAATGAGGGTCAGGAAGAACTTAAGAACTGGTAGAGAAATAGGAGAAGGATGGTCAGGAGGAGGAGGACGATGGGGTAGAAGGTAGGAGGAGGACAAGAGTGGGAAAGACGACGATTAAGATGAGACGAGAAGGGGAAGGTATATATATATAATTATATATATATATATATATATATATATATATATATAGAGAGAGAGAGAGAGAGAGAGAGAGAGAGAGAGAGAGAGAGAGAGAGAGAGAGAGAGAGAGAGAGAGAGAGAGCAGAGCGAATAAAGTAGGCAGGAAGAGATGAACACAGGAGGATGAGAGAGAAAGGAAGGAGTTTGGGAAGCGAAAGTGGCACAACAAAAGATGTAGGGAAGGAAAAACAGGTACCTGGACAATAATGAGGGAGAGATAAGGTGTTGTTGTCGAACGAAGTAGTTCAAAGAGTAGGAGGAGGAGGAGGAGGAGGAGGAGGAGGAGGAGGGGGAGGAGGAGGGGGAGGCGGAGGACAAATATGAGGAAGAAGTGTTGAAGGAACGTATATAGTAGTTGTTTGACTCTTGCTGGTTACTGATTTAGTGGTTTATAATATTATGATGCAGCAGAATAATGCGGTAATACGGCAATACTGGCAAAAGTATATATATCGAGCCTTTTCTGTGGTTGGACCAGTGGTCTGGAATGGCCTTCCTTTTTAGCTACGCCTACACACTGGTACTCTACCAGGATCGTTTCTTACTAAACTTAAAACTGTTCTTTTTGGGCGCACTGGAGTCGGGAGCGACTCTGAGTAGTTTTTTCTTGAAGGAGCGCTATATAAATGTCCGAATGAATGAATGAATGAATATATAGAATGGAGGCAAAGAGTTGAATAATTACAGTGATCAGTGTACACTGTACAGTCAGTATACAGTGTACAGAAGAGGGAGAGGATGGATGATCTGGGAGGAATGACGATGGAGGATGTGAGATGGAGGACATAAAATTAATGTGATAACATAAAATTAATGTGATAACATAAAACTTAATGTGATTGCATGCATATATATATATAATATATATATATATACAGTATTTAGACAAAGATCGATACCCGGATTACGCGTCACCTGCTTCCTCTTATACAGCCGATGACGATCGATTTGTAACAAGAGGGTGCATGAATTCGATGCGCACTGGCGACATCTACGGCTTATTAAATTGGTTTCCGGTTCCACTGTGTCCAACAGAATTCGATCTGAATTCACCCGACGACTTACTGCAAACCCCGTATGCATGGTTCTCGTGCACCACTAATGATTTTTACATCATGTGCAAACTGAGCGGATTGGACAGGTCGATATTAAGGGTAATAGGCGTATGCGCCGTCTCTTCATACATGTAACGTCTTTAAAGGTTAGGTGAGATTTGAGATTTGAATTCTAATCGATGTCCTGTTTGCAGAATTTCTTCTTCTATTGTATTTGTTTCACACTCAATAGATATTCTATGCTCTATAAGCACGGGGGATATTTCGTCCTATATTCAAAGATATAGGCCTAAACGGGATTCGCGATTCGTTCAAGAGTACATCATTTGCCCTGCGAAAGCTATAATCTGCAAGTAAAATTTAATTACCGGTACTCAATCAAAATATATGCAAGTAAATATCTATGTAATTATATAGACATCCAAACAATTATAAACCCAATATATATAATTATATATATATAGGCCTAATATGCATTGTAAAAAATGAAATTCCGCAAAAGATGAATGAAAATTGCAATAGAGAAAGAAAGAAAAATATAAGTTCAAACTAAAATGAACATAATTTTTTTATACCAAACAAGAAGAAAAACTCTTATACAGAATGCCTGAGGGAAATGTTCACCAGCCTCGCTTAAATTCGGGTAGGATATGATTCTCACTTCGACTTTGACAATAGTATAGGCCTATATTATACTACATGTAGCAGCTTTGGCTGAATAGCATTGTGCGTGCGAGAAAATAATTATCATCAGCATTCAGCCACGAGTTTCTTGTTCAAATGTACTTAGGCGTCGGTATATGATCATGTGCTACAATGTACATGCCGGTTTTCAGAACGAGGGTACCAACCAGGATATAATAACTTAGTAATAATATTTATGCTCTCATGATCAAATCCTAAAGCAGAGAATTTGGTGTGAATTGATTGACACAATCTTTGAGTGGGCGGTGCTAATAGCCCTATATACATACATCGGTCGATTTCTGTTCAGTATTTAACCCGAGACGTCACAAAGTCCTTGACTATACTCTGACAACTTTATCTACAGCCATCGAGCAGCCATTTAAATATGAGTGGCAGGCATGTGTTACCATATCCTATATAGGAAGTCGGACTCGATCCGGAATTAATGGACCTCGCAGACAACTAGTGATCCGCATAGGAGATTACATATATATATATATATATATATATATATATATAACCTGCAATATATATATATAATATATATATATCATATATACAACATATGATGACCTCGGTCGAAGGCTCGAAGCAATAAAATCGTTCGTACGTTGAACCAAAAATCCTCTGAATTATTCATAAGCAGTTGTGCGGTTTCCTGCAGTGTAGGCCATTACATGGGAAGGACGTCCATGGATCTATAATTATGAGAACACTCGACAGTCTTCAAGGCGTGGTTCAGGTTTATCGTTGAAACATTCCCCGTCTACAACTCTACATGTGCTAAATGCCTTCGTCTGCTCATCAAGAAGATTAATACGCTGCAGGCACACGTCGAAATGAACGATAATGACTGCATTTTTATTATCACATGTTTTTTATACTTGTTTGTTGCAAACTCATTACACTGCATGGCTTAGCAGGACAGTTGACGTTTTACTCGTTTTACTCGGAGACCTACAGGGAAATTAAACCATAAAATATTCAAAGGAATGCCATTTCCGTCTTTCCCGCGTGAAGCTAGAGGTGGAGGTCACGTCAAACCTGACCCGACCTATCGTGACGTATGTTCACCCTTACCGCTTATATAGCGCTGCTCTACGAGAGGTACTTCAAAGCGTTATAAATATTGTGTGAAATATTATAGTCTGTTATAATTTTATTATGCTTGATTATTTATTGTAACAGCGCATGAATCGTTATCTGTATATTTTCTCTGTGGAAATACCAATCGTCTGTTGACTGTTGTTTTCAACTTCGTAATAAGAACTTGCAATCGGCAGAATATTTTTCGACTACCCTATAATTATAGGCCTACCTTGTAATATTGTGATTATTTGCAATTGTAATCACCGATCATTTGTAATAATATTGTAAGTGGGTATACTTCTATTGTACGTTAACTGTATGTCAGCTTAAATGTTAAGAGTAACAATGAAGGTATATAGGCCTACATTTCTAACTTGTGACCTTCTGACATTTTAGCTCACAGATGCATCTGTCATCTTTGCAGATGCATCGTCATCTACCATCCATTTCAATCTGCATCTGTTATCTTGGCAGATATTGAGATACATCGCCATCTGCCATTCCTCTCGGTTTCCATAATTATGTCATCTTCATAGAAGCATCATCATCTGTCATCCACTTCAATTTGTCTCTGTTATCTTTGTAGATGCATCGTCATCTACTGCATCATCCATTTCAATTTGCATCTGTTATCTTGGCCGATACATCGTCATCTGTCATCCATTTCAATTTGCATCTGCTATCTTCCGTCATCTGTCATCTCTTTCAATCAGCATCATTCTGTGTTCCTTCCAGGTACATCGTCATCTGTCATCCCTTTCAGTCGGAGCGTTACTGCACGATCAGTCGAGCTCGCAAGGTCGTCCTCACGCTCTACCTCATCAGCGTCCTCTTCAATCTGCCGAAGTTCTTCGAGTACCGAACGGTTCGCATCGTTCACCCGATGCTCGGCACCGTTCGCGTCACCTGCGATCTCACCCACTTCGGTCGCACGAAGCTGTTCCGCCAGCTCTACCACTCCTGGCTCTACCTGATCTTCGTCTGCGGTCTGCCCTTCGCTGCGCTGGCCGTCCTCAACGCCTTCCTCATCCAGGCCGTGCGGCTGTCGAGCCGCCGGGCGATGGAGATCAGCGCCATCCTGCGACGGAGGATCGACACGACGGTGATGCTGATCAGCGTCGTCGCCGTCTTCTTCATCTGTCAGACCCCGGCGCTCATCTCGAGGGTCGTCTGGGCTTTCGTCGACGAGCCCCAGCTGGTCTTCAAGCGCATCCCGCTCTACGCGCTCAACGAGGTCGGTTCGCTACTCGTCGTTATCAACTCATCCATCAATTTCGTTCCCTACTACCTGTTCGGGAGGAGGTTCCGTCGCCAGCTGCTGAGGATGGGCCAGGAGTGTCGGCGTCTGCATCGTCGGAATAGGAACAGCTATTCGCCGTCGCAAGGCATCTACAGCTTCACGCTGACGGTCAGTAAGAGACGGTTGACGCAGGAGGCGGTCGAGTTTCGCAATGACTCCGTCTGCTTTGGACGCAGGACTTCCCTGAATTAATGGTGGCAGCAGAGCATCCCTTGTTGCGCCGTTGTGTTGAGAGACGTTCGCTTCGTACGCGATGTAAAAAGGGTATATGACTAATATATATATAGACACAGAGGATTTTCACACGCTGTTTTGTGCGGTGGATCACTGAACTGTTTCCACGCATTCGAGCACCGATTGACTACTGGACTCAAGGAAGGAGAAGACATTCCTAACATTTATGGAGGTCTCTCTGACTTCCCAATAACACAAGACAATGCGCTCTAGTACTATAATTTCATAATGACAGACTTCTAATTCGAACCGGGTTCACAGAGGTAAAAAAAACTCCGACGTAAGAGCCGGTCAGCCACCAATGAGCGGCGTCGTTTGTGTAAATGCCTCGTTTACTTGAAGACTATCTCGCTATCTAAAGTAGTGCTTCAGAATCGTCCGAGTTTACGATTCATGATTAGGTTGCTATACTTGAATCTGGGTGACGATTCCTTGTCGTCCAATGCAACGCCGGTTGCATCGTTGCTTAAACGTTGCTTCAAAGTCGTGTGTGTGTATTTGTATGTTTGTGTGGACCTCAGCCAGAAATGTCCCTCAATCCGACGAAAAAACAATGAAACTTGTAAATAACTCACCTATTCACTGTAAACAACTCCGCTATTCAATGTAAACAACTGCGCTATTCACTGTAAATGACCCCGTAAACAACTCTGCTATTCACTGTAAATAATTGCGCTATTCAATGTAAATAACTCCGCTATTCACTGTAAATAACTGCGCTATTCACTGTAAATGACCCCGTAAACAACTCTGCTATTCACTGTAAATAACTCCGCTATTCAATATAAATAATTCAGCTATTCACTGTAAATAACTCCGCTATTCACCCGTAAAATAACTCCGCTATTCACTGTAAATAACTTCGCTATTCACTGTAAACAACTTCGCTATTCATTGTAAATAACTCGGCTGTTCACTGACAAATAACTTAGCATCAAGAAAGCGTGAACTTGCGCTGGACGCAAACTGGAGAAACTCATTATATACGAAGTCTTAGCAACCGCTCTGTGGACAATTAATGTTTGAGACCAATATGTATTATACATTGCGATGTTTTGTGCTGAACGGTCGTCGTGTCTCACATCTCTCTGGTCAAAAGCGTCGAGCTCCAGAGTAGTCCAGACTGTGCATAAAGGATCCTACGATCGTGGAACTTTCAAGAGATACGGTTAAACGACGAGGATAGACATAAATTATATTTAAAGCTATGTTGAAAACTCTGGCGAACAAAAGATGCTTCAAAGACGATTGTAAATAATTTATTTCCAACTTTATTTATTACCCGCACAATGCTGGTGCGCTCTGGAGAGCCGGAGTCGCCAGACAGACGTGCATTAACGGCTTATGATGGACGATCTTCAACACATGTAGATGCCGCTCAGTTGAGTCGCATCGGCAATTTTTGTCTTTTACAGCATAGACCACTTGGTTATTTATATTGCACGTTCTGTCTGATTGACAGGTGAACAGAGAGAGAGAGAGAGAGAGAGAGAGAGGGAGAGGGAGAGAGAGAGAGAAACAGACAGACAGACAGACAGACGGACAGACAGACAGAGAATCTACTAAAGACTTGCACGATTATCGATGTAAATAAGAAAGGTGATGATGTATTTTTGATTCTTTAATTTTCATCGTCTTCTAGACTTTCTGCAGGGTTGGCATTCCAATCAAGAGTGGTGTGCACAATTGTAGTGTCTGGTTGATATGTTCGCAGTTGTATGCTTGGCGTTCTATTAAATGACTGTTGAAAGATTTAGGAGAACATTTTCAGGACCGCTTCTTTGAGTTATGCTCTGTCTGTCGGGGATCTGAACAGCATATACTGCACAACGGCTTACAAAATTAATTGTACTAAGATCCTCCTAATAAGGACCTTCACTAATAATAATAGGCTAATTAGGATACGCAGGGAAAATGAATGATAGTATGAGAGAAGAATGAGATTGCATTTTCATAAGTTTAATGAATCTGGAAAGCTTACTTACGTAATATTAAACAAACATCAAAAGAATACACCAGACGAGATAAACCTAACAACTATAGTATCTACAAGTTACTGTCCTACAACTTTCTCCTCTCTCTCTCCGACTGACTACCTCAGCCGCTATGTTTTATAGAGTTCAGTTACACAGACTAGATAGCTAAGTCCCGCCTGTAGCGAATTACAGAGCAGATAGATAACGAACAACTGTCTGATGTCCAACTAATGCTATATGCTAATTAAAGTGTCATGTAAACTAGATTGACAAGAGAATATAATTATGAGCCTAATGTTCAATGTATATTAATATAGTCTAACAGTTAAACCTTATAATAAAACACTATTATTGTACATGTACCTCGTGCATTATATATAGACACCGGCGAAATAGCAACAGTAACATTGCTACAACTTATATAGTACCCTAGCAGTCAGTTGTGATAGTAGTACAAATAGTATGCATACATACATGTACGTGTGCATGTGCGTGCATATATATTATATATAATATATATATATATACAGGGCCGTAGCAACAATGAACGTGGCCCCCTCCGAACATTATGTCCGGGACGGCGGGGCGCCTTGCAAGTTGCAATGCAGAAACTAGCGCACACGGTATGCCTAATTCAGTAACGTGCTTATTGTATGTAGACCTAATTTTGTTTCATGATTATTGTTATTTTTATTAAACTCTATAAGTCTGGTATTATTATACTCTATGAACTTTTCTAGAATTAGCATCAAAGTGCCTTGATCCAGTACTGCACATCTGAAAATCCATTCCTTTCAGCATTCAAAATCTGGCTATCAGGGCTCTTACAATGCAGAAATTGGAATGCAGTATTTCTATTTATACAATAAAATCATAATTAAGGCTACAGTCTACTGGCCTAATTAGCTACACCGGTAAGCGAGAGCAGCATTCGTCTGTTGGTTGCAATGGACTGTGGTTCAAGCACCGGGCTGGGAGTTGACATTCAGAGATTTAGATATCTCGGGCTAGCACATGTGGGACGAATGGGTGCAAGCTCCTGCGGAGCGACCTTGGGCAAGTTACTTACCCATCATTGTCTGTGGGGAAGGCAACGGGAAACCATCTCACTCATCTCATCCCCCTGGGCGCAAAGCCAATGAACCTGCCTTCGGGCAGAGAACCATCATCACAGTGTACATGTATTTCGCAGGCCTACTTACTGCTGCTGAAGTCTTTCTAACAGTCAGGGCCGGCGCCAGAGTATTTGGCACCCTAGGCGAACCTGTTGCACTGCGCCCCCCCCGCGCCCACGGCAACTAAGATTGAATTAATATTAACTTTCACAAAGGAATGCTATGGTGCCTTTTGTTTTAATTCGTATTTGCATTCAATAGAAAGAAGAAGAATAAAATAGAACATGTATAATCTATATAATGGTATATTCGTTTATACGGAATTATACCGGTAATGTAATTTCAAAACTTCGTTTTTCGCGCTTTTGCAAATGTAGAAACGAGTTCCATAAGTTCAATGTCTTTGGCAATGTCATGTTCAATTGACAGAGTAGCTAGTTATTATTAATCTTCGTTCTTAATTAGACAAATCAGGGTGACACACCGCACACAGTTACATGTCAATACACTTTAAAAGTAAACAGCAAAATAATGTACAAATAACAATGTCATTAATGGGTGTCAAAGAGAACCCTCGGAATAAAGTTTCTAACATCTTTAACTGGTAGAACAAAGGGATGTGGTCTAGGTCGCAAGTTATAGGAGGTTTTTGCAAGAGGTGGAAAAAGGTTCCTCAGGACATGATTGACATTTAGAATTATATTACGAAGCAGCCCAGCATCAGCTCCAGCAACTAATTTCTCAATGTTCGGGAACATCGTGGAAAGGAATCCCAGTCGTCGCATCCGATTCAACATTCGTTCTAGTTTAGTTCTGTCGTTGCTAATGGTGAACCCCCACCAGGCTGGGGCAGCATAAAGGATCCTCGCGACAGAAGTGGCTCGAGCTACTTCGTGGAGAGCGTCAGAGGGCAGTCCATGGGCTCTAAGCATTCTCAGTGCATAGAGTGATTAGTCCAACAAGTCTTTCTTGTAGCATGGACGTTCGCAAATATGTTTTATCAGTTTGAGCTTAGAGAAAAGCTTCGCTCACCACTAGCCACAGAAACTGGAAGTGTCAAGAGAATTCGCAGAGCTATAACAGTGTTGGGGACACTATCTGTTAGATTATTTTTCAATATAAAGTTTAGTACATCATGTGGCGATGTACACCTTGCATCGTGGGGCGCGGTGGTATAGTGGTGGCGTCGTTGCCTAGAAGCCGGAAGGTTCGAGGTTCGAATCCACCTCGGCGCGTAAGGACCTTGGGCAAGTCCTTCACTCGCAATTGCTCAGCGCTTCGGCGTGAAACTCCGATGCAGTGTCCGCTCTGCATTCGGGAGCGCCTCTGAGTAGAGAGAGAGAGCTTGAAGGGGCGCTATAACAAGTGCACATACAAACAAACTCGTCTTGAAATGGCTTTCAGTTCACTGCTTAGATCAACTGCATCAATATCTTTGGAGTCTCCATGTTGCAAAGCGTTTTCAAGATTCAAGCAATGTTCCATAACTTCCTTACTAGTTTTATTCTGCAAACTGTGAACATCATAGAGGAAACCAAACACAGAACTAATTTTTTTCATCACAGTGAATCTTTCTTCAACCGATTGTATTGCCGTGTCAAGAACAGCGAAGTAAAAGTTTACTTTGAATTTGTATTTTGGATCCCGAATAGGTTCGTCGTCATCTCCTTAGTATGCAAATTGTTTCTTCTTTCTTCTGATACGGGTTGATTCGGGTTCGAAAAGTGCTGGTATCTCTAAATTGCCTGCAATTTCAGCTGCATCTACTAATGTTTTCTTAAACTCCGTGTAATTTCTGCGGTTTACGAGAAACTTCTTTGTTTCATCCAGATGATTCATGGCGCCACGTATATCTAATTCTTTTGCCTGAAGTTGTTTACTAGTCATGTTGATCTCAAACAAAACGCCATACCACACAACCAGAGAAACGACAAACTTAAAACTAGAAATGGCCCGGGTTCGAATCTCGGTCGGTCGGTTTATCAGAGATTAATTTCTCGGATCTTTACTGCGGGTGGCTCGGTCGCAATATAAACGTGGAGTAGCAGTGGTGAATGATCTCCCCCTCAGGGTCGAGGCCATAAGACAGCCGCTGTATAAATATGCGATTACATTTACATTACATTACATTTACATTTATTTACATTTGTACAAAAGTAAAACTAAATATCTTACCTAAACTATTTAAGTAGCCAGTCGACGACAATCGAATTTCAAATATTTGATTTATTTTCAATTTTCAATATTTATGTTATATTTACACGCCAGATTTTGATTTCGAAATGACGTCACCGGATGTAGCGTTATTTCCTATAACGTAAGTAAGTAAACTAGTGTTCAAATTTATACTATGCAATTCGTTTCATCTAGCGGGAAAATATAAAATGTAATATATTGCAATAAAACTTTAAATATTAATATAAATTAACAAAAAATTAAAAACTGTTAGTGCCGCCCCAGAAATTTGCCGCCCTAGGCGGCCGCCTAGTTCGCCTAGTGGTTAAACCGGGCCTGCTAACAGTGCTTTCCAACATGGATTGTGCAACAGCGTCAATAAATGTCACCTTACATTTCTTGCCACATTCGGGGGCCCCCTTTCTTGCGGGGGCCCCCTCCGGTCGGAGGGTACGGAGGGCGGTCGCTACGCCTCTGTATATATAATATGTAATATACGTAATTCTACTGTTGATCTTAGTGCTGCTGCTACTACAGGCTACTGGGCCCTACCACCAATAATAATAATGATACTATTAATAATACCATAAATAATAATAGCAAAAATGATAATGACTATAATAGCAAAAAATGATAATGACTATCTTATAGGTGTTTCCACCCGTTGCCATGAGTCAGAACTATCACCAGGACCCTTCATACTGTCCCATGGGTGCCCTTTCTTACACGAATCCAGCTGAGGAACGCATTTGCTCCATCTACAGTCTTTCTATCCCTGTCCCTCTCCCTCCATTTCTCTCTTTCTTTCTTTATTCCTCTCTTTCTTTCTTTAGCCTACATTTCCTCCTCCTCCTCCTCCTCCTTCTCTCTCTCTCTCTCTCTCTCTCTCTCTCTCTCTCTCTCTCTCTCTCTCTCTCTGTCTCTGTCTCTCTCTCTTTCTCTCTCTCTCTCTCTCTCTCTCTCTCTCTCTCTCTCTCTCTCTCTCTCTCTCTCTCTCTCTCTCTCTCTCTCTCTCTCTTTATCTATTTATCTCTCTCTGTCTCTCTCTCTGCCTCTGTCTCTGTCTCTGCCTCTGTCTCTCTCTCTCTCTCTCTCTCTCTCTCTCTCTCCCTCTCTTTCTCTCTCTCTTGCACTGCTCCCAATCAAATATCGCACTTTGCGACGTTAGCATTGTTGACAAAATCTATCAGCTGAGTCATCTGAGTTACGACGAGATCGATTTTCGTGTTTACGTTACTGTAAACACATAACATCCGGGTCTTCTGGGAACGGAAATTGGTCGTCACGGACCAGTGATTCCGTCTAAAACCGACCGGTGCATTCAACTAAACAACAACTCCGAATCGATCTCTTCGGTCGACCGTCACGCACGACTTCATCTACAAATAAACAATCAGCGTTCGTTTCCTGAATATATCCAGAAATCAATTAAGCATAAAACGGTTATGGTAATGCCAGATGATAGAATTTGTTCCTGGACGGATTTACTGCGCACGTGACAGACGCAAATCCAATAACAAGTTAGACAGTGGCAACAAAATGGCCGCTGTTAAGTGGGTCGTGTCACGGATTTTTAATTAGCCAGCTTCTTCGGTGTTCACTATTATATTGCAGACGCTCACTGTGATTCGAACACACCATCGATCAGCCTTATTTACGAACTTCCTAGAATTCTAGCCATGTTCGTGTCTATTTCAAACAGACATTGCTATATCAAGCAGCGTAAATCTCTGTCTATTATAGTCATGTAGTGTTGACTATAGATGTCGCTCTTCAGTATCAGTGGACGAATCCTTTGAAGCAGACGACGCAGAAGATCTCTGCATGCAACGCGGGAGCAGCACGTGACTTCCGGTTTATAAATAATCTCTTAATAATGCAAATGAATTCGTGCCACGCTGCTTTCGTTAAGAAATTCGTTCGTAAAGATATTAGATGTGCAGATAGCTGAGCATTTATCTGCCGCCCTTAGAAACCTCTCAAGCTCCAAGATATTCACAGTCAGGTGCGGTGGCTGGGAATGGGGTTGGAGATAAAACCGACAAAGGAAGACAGTAGATTAGTTCTGTCTGAGTCGGCTGATCGGCACACAGAGGCTGTGCGGCAGTTGATTCCGTATACGGCCATAATATACGCCTGTCCCTCAGTGTGTATACGTGCCAATTATTCTAATCACGACTTGCAGGTGCCGCAATTTTCCGGCTTCTGTCCATTTGCCAATTGATGCGGGAATACATTGTACGTTGTACATGCAGTGCTTGTTTAGACGACAGAGGGCGGGCGGTTGGGGGCGTCTAGGAAGTATACAGCGTGATATAGAGAGACAGAAAGAGAGACAGGGAGAGATAGAAAGAGACATAGAGACACAGAGATAGCTTTATAATGACAGAGTCAGATAGCTGCTATCTGATAGTAGCTATAGCGTTCTAACCTCTAGGCATCGTACGTTCTGACAGCCGAGAAGTGAAAGCGCTAGTTAGACGCAGTAGCGGCGCCAGAGGGTAGGGGGGGGGCGCTAAACCCCCTAAAAAGGCCATCCGTTTTTTTACTTGTAAAAATGAAATATTTCCATGATTAGCCCCCTCCAGAACCGAAACATTTGCATGAGATGATTTCGACATTTCGACCAAATTACTAAAAAATGGAAAATTTCCTCCGCGAGGATTCAGCCCCCCCAAACTAAAATCCTGGCGCCGCCACTGGTTAGACGCAGTTTCCGAGTGGTTAGAACGATCGGCTTGTTGCGCTTTGGTTCGAACCTTTTTCCCTTATAGATGGTTATATCGAAGATACCTTGAGCAATGAGCATTGTCGCACACAGTCGACTCGTGCCTCAAATTCATACATGTATCTAGGTCAACATGATAGGTGCTATGTCTAAACTCCGCCAGGCTTGTGAGCAGATCAAGTGATGGCCTCGTCAATAAAGAAATGAAAAAAACTGGTGAAGTTCTACGAGATCTCTTAATATTTCCAAATGATGAGTATATAGGCTATGCACTGTTGTATGCATTGCGTCAGCGTTATTTGTCTTTGAAATCATGGTCTTATTTTCAGCAAAGTAAACAAGTTCTATAGATATAACCTGGTATTCCTTAAACTTAATGCCATAACTCTTTTATAACTACCCGAAAGCTGCTCTTCTTCTTTGTTCTCTTCTGTCTAGAAAGGCAGGTTCGTACACTTCCAAATCATCATCACGATGCCCGACTCTCTTCTTCAACTTGCTAAAACCTCCTTCATCATCATCCAGTCCAATTACATCATTTTCTGTCTTCCTCTTTTCTTTTTACACCCCCTATCATTCCCTCAGTTATGTTATTAGGAGAGACTCTGCTCATGATGTGACCCGATCAGTTTTCTGCCTGCTTCTGATGATTCCTATCAGGGATCTTGTTTCGTCCGCCATTTGCAACCGAAATCTATTTTTCTCTGTCGCATAATGTTCTTGAACCGCGTCACCTTTTTGCATTTCGTCATTGCCACGTCGTGTAGCCCAAGAGACGACCTCCGACATCCAGAGGAATGTTGGCGTGGAAAGACTTCGGAGAGTTCTTTCCCTACCCCCCAATTCCTCCCCCGCAATTCTTTACAAAGCACATCGCAATATTGTGTCGGACGACATCTGAGGGTATACGAACCGCAGACAACGGTGGAAAAGGCATGATCGAATCGATTGAACGCGGATGGGTAATGGACGGAAGGCCACTCCTACTACGACCTCAGCTGCTTTGATGCGCTTTCTGATCGATCCATCTGGATTCAGTTGGCCAATCTCAAAGAGAAGAATAGTGCACCGGTTAAATGGATAGGCGTTACATGCTCTATATAAACGCTCGAGACTATACACGAACATTGGTCCATGCATACGTGAATTTTATATACGCACCAGACGGACGGACGGACGGACGGACGATGGCAGTGGCGTTAGGGCTGTTTTTAAGGAATTTTTATAACTGCGCAACCCCTTCTTTAATTTCCCATCCTCTATATGGTAAATTACTTCCAATTGGAGGACAATGACCTTTCTGCTAGTTTTAACTGTACAGAAGCCAGGCGCGGATTTAGAGGGGGGCGGAGCCGGCGTACGCCCCCCCTAAACCTGCAGCAAATGTTCTCAAACTAAACTGACCTAAAACTAATATAATTGCAATTTGGGAATATATAGGATGTTTGAAGTAGCTGGACCGGCAGAATGGAGTTCTCTTACCGGAGCTCTCTTACCGGAGCTCTCTTACCTACTTACCTGAGTTTCTAGCAAGGCTCATCTTTAGACGTGATCCAAGGATATGAAATGGTGACGAGCGTTAGAGCAGCACTAAACAATGCTCGACAGGATGACAGCGAATGGGAGCATGTTTTCCAGAAAGCTACTAAAATGGCAGAGACAGCTGGCGCTGGACCAATTACTGCACCAAGAAGGGTTGTCCGTGAGAGTAGTCCGTGGTGGTCCGGGTCGAGTTGCCATAGGATCAGGATCAGGAATATGCTCAAAACAGATTCACCGAAGCAACACACCCGCTGCAACGCCAGATTTCAAACAAAACATTTATCTTCCATTTCTGGAAAGTCTACTTCAGCAGTTTAGCCTAATCGTAATCGTAATCGTAATCTCCCAATTTCTAAAGCGCCACTGGAAAGCCAAGCGCGGGGCACCGGCTTATTCACGAGCGCTGAGTTGCGTTAGAAGGGTTGTCCGTGAGAGTAGTCCGTGGTGGTCCGGGTCGAGTTACCATAGGATCAGGATCAAATGCGTTGAGTCAAAAGGGTTGTCCGTAAGAGTAGTCCATGGTGGTCCGGGTCGAGGTACCGTAGGATCAGAGGGGTGGAATAGCTACCAAGGTGGGTGTCGTCTGAGCCGGGAATTTGAGGATGGGGGATCAGATGAAACAGGATAAGAGTTCTTGAAAAGGAGTGTCTTTAGTTTCGAGTGAAAGGCCCGAGGTGTGATGGATAGAGGAGCCTGAGGAAGGTGATGGTGTGTGATTAGTAATGACGGAGGAGGAACTGAAAAGGATCGGAACTCAGCAGGCAGATCATTCCAAAGGCGTGGTGCTGAGTTGGATATGGCTCGGTTGGAGAACTTGAGATGACTTGTGACCGGCGGTCGAGAGAGTGTAAGGCAGGCGGATGATCGGGTAGAACGGGTAGGCTGGATGGTGAACAGTTCGCGAAGATATCTGGGCTGGGGGTATTGTAAAGAGTTGTATGTTAAGGAGAGAACTTTGAAGTGAATTCGCTCTGGGATTTTCAACCAGTGAAGAGACTTGAGGATGGGGGTGAAGTGATGATGTCTGGGTGTTCTGGTGACGGCTCTAGCAAGAGAATTTTGTATGAGTTGGAGGCGCTTAAGTTGTGTGGAATCAAGGTTTAAGAACAGGGAATTGCAATAGTCAAGCTTTGAGTGGACGATGGACGTAGCAATGATGGATGCAGTTTTGAAATCAAGCATGGGTCGGATGCGTCGGAGGTCCCGGATGTGCATGAAGCAGGAGCGCGATAGATTAGAGATGTGGTTAGAGAAGGAGAGGTGTGAATCAAACATTACACCAAGATTGCGGACCGGAACATCAGAGGTGAAGGTAAGAGATGAAGAGTTAGCCTACGATTTGGAGATCTTGCAAAACAAGCAATGCGTGGTCTAAGTCTCATTCCATCTAATGTTTCAAACATCGACGCACTCACTGCTGATGGTATACTTCATTACTATCATGATGACCTGCCTTCGCCGGATTCTTTTCATCAAGAGTTAAAGCTTTGGCAGCAGATGTGGAGAAACGCTGACAGCACACCAACCACCCTGTCGGACACCCTCGCTGACAGCCGCTCCTGTCGTATTATATGTATCCAAATATTACCACAATAATTCACATTTTGCTGCTCACTTCTGTCACGGCTTGCAGTGTTGAACGAGCAAATTCTAGTCTGCGATTTGTGAAGTCGTGTTTCCGAAGTACAATGAACGAGGACAGATTTAATGCACTCATTTTATTGTTTGTCCACAAGGACATCAAGTTAGACATTGATGACATTATCAATGCCTACGCCAGAAAGCATCCAAGGAGAATGACACTGCTTAATCCACTGGCATGTGACCCTTAATTATTTCCTTTTTGGATCAAGGGTTGCATGATCAAACCGATAACTGATTTATAATCGTTTCACTGTTAACCTTCAGTGGAGACCAGTGGGTTTATATGAGAAACAATATATTTTTTTAAAGTTCCATAACATTTTCTATAAAAAGGATCATTATAGTTTTGCGTGATCTAATTTCATATATATATATATATATATATATATATTTACGGGATTGGATTGGTAGTATTTACGCCCCCCCTAACCAGAAATCCTGGATCCGCCACTGGAAGCGCTTCTACAACTGCACAAATCCATTTAGAACTGCACATTTTGTGTACAACTGCACGTTAAAAAGCCCTGAGTGGCGTAGCCAGGAATTTATGATGGGGAGGTTTTGGGGTTTTATGGCCTGGCCGGATGCCCTTCCTGACACCAACCCAACAGTATATTACAGTAGATAAAAAGGGAATAAAGTAGCAAACGGAATAGAGTAAGAAAAACAATTGTTACTACAAGCAATTGTTTTGTTTTTCTTATTTAAGTGGATAAATAACCTTTACAAAGACTTTTTCCTAAGCCAGTGGAGGGGTGTAACCCCTGAAGCCCCCTTGGCTACGCCACTGGACGATGGAACAGACAAAGAGGAACACACAGACAAATAGACAGAGCGACGATGACAGATGCACATGCAGATGTATCCATGCAGAAGAAGCGCAGAACATACTAAGATGTATATATATATATATATATATATATATATATATATATATATATATGCAGAGTTGCAGACGGACAAGAACAAAAGCACTAACAGATACAGCAACAGAGACACGACAGGACCATTTACAGTGACAAAAATAAACGTACGTAGCCTATACGGTAGGCCTAAACTCCTACACAAAAGCCAAAAAGCAGAAGCAGAAGCAGTAAACGGCATTAAGACCGAAGCCAATGAAAGCTGCAGAATATCAGAGCGCGTCATGAGCGATTCAAAAGCACTGCACTCAGCAAGTCAAGCCTAGCCTTCTGCTGCTGCTGCTGCTGCTGCTGCTGCTGCTACTACTACTGCTGCGACTGTGTTGGTCTTATGTCCCATTATCGCACATACACATCTACAGCACACGGAAAACGGTCGTACATGTATATCATTACGACGACGCGGTTGCTATAGAAATTCGTCTGAAGTCGCTGCATTAGCAACGGTCAGTGTTTCCAGAATTACAGGGTCGAGTCCTATTATAATCTGAGTCGAGACATGGAATATATAGGGATCATTCACAAAAAACGAACGTAATGGCATCGTTTATCGCGTAGTTATGGGATATAGAACGAAGGGTGGAAAACGGAGGAGATGGAATTAAGGGGTAGAGGAAAATAAAGGGTTTACGACGCATTTCGTTCAAGGGGTGCTATATACAGGGTGCGCCAAAAAAACCTAGATTTTTTGGTAATATCTTGGCCAAAAGTAAGAATTTCGAAATGAAATTTTACAGTCTTAAAGACAATTCATATTTACACATGATGGTCAGATTTCATCAAAATATTTCAAACACAACAAAAGTTACATAACTTTTAGTGAGGTCACCCACCGTTTTTTGACGATTTAAAAACGCGACGTAACAAAAAGTATCAAAAACAATCTAATTATTCTGGCCAATATCTTGGCCAAAAGTAGGAATATCGAAATGAAATTTTATAGGGTTAAAGACAATTCATATCTGCACATGATGGTCAGATACCATGAAAATATTTCAAACAGAACAAAAGTTACACCACTTTTAGGGAGGTCACCCACCGTTTTTGACGATTCAAAAACGAAAGGCAACAAAAAAGTAACAAAAACACGAATTTTTTTCTCATCTCAAATAATTGGCATTATATAGCCTTAATAATGCCAGATGATCATTATTATTACTATTTAAAAAGAAACAGGGTACCAGCGTAGCTGCGCGTCACTGAGAAGTCACTTAGCAAGATGACAATCAAATTGGTGAATAAGGAATCAGTCAGATTAATCAACAGGTTCATCAAGAACTTTTCAAAGAGACTCAAAAGAAGTTTTGGCACTGGTGGTGGGCTCATTGAACACAAGTTGTGAAGCACTACCAAGTTCATTTGACAACAATAAAATCGTGTTTTTGTTGCTTTTTGTTGCGTTTAGTTTTTGAATCGTCAAAAATCGGTGGGTGGCCTCACTAAAAGTGGTATAACTTTTGTACTGTTTGAAATATTTTGATGAAATCTGACCACCATGTGCAGATATGAATTGTCTTTATGCCTGTAGAATTTCACTTCGATATTCTTACTTTTGGCCAAGATATTGGCAAAAAATCTAATTTTTGCAGCGTTTCGTTTTTGAATCGTCAAAAAACGGTGGATGACCTCACTAAAAGCGATGTAACTTTTGTTCTGTTTGAAATATTTTGATGAAATCGCCATAATGTGTAAATATGAATTGTCTATAAGCCTGTAAAATTTCATTTGGAAATTCTTACTTTTGGTCAAGATATTGGCAAAAAACCTAGGGAGTCTTTTTTTGGCGCACCCTGTACACGTTTTTTTCTGTAAAGCAGTTCTTACACAGAGAGCGCGGAATGTATGCAGACAGTGTATTCGGTATGCATTTATGTGATGGATGGATGGATGGATGGATGGATGGATGGACTGGCGGACGGTCGGAAATACAGACATACAGGTAGGTAGGTATAGGTAGGCAGGTAGGTAGTTGGGTAGGCAGGTAGGTAGGCAGACAGGCAGTTAGGTAGGTAGGTAGGTAGATAGGTAGGTAGGTAGGCAGGCAGGCAGGCAGGCAGGCAGGCAGGCAGGCAGGCAGGTAGGTAGGTAGGTAGGCAGGCAGGTAGGTAGGTAGATAGCTAGCTATGTAGGTAGGTAGGTAGGTAGGTATGTAGGTAGGTAGGTAGGTAGGTAGGTAGGTAGGTAGGTAGGTAGGTAGGTAGGTAGGTAGGTAGGTAGGTAGGTAGGTAGGTAGGTAGGTAGGTAGGTAGGTAGGTAGGTAGGTAGACAGACAGACAGACAGTCAGATAGATAAATAGATAGACAGACGCAGACAGAGGAACACAGACAAGGACCGAGATGGCAGGGTAGACTATAGAGGCAGATGGCGAAGGCGACTAGAATGGGTGGAAAATACAGAGACAGACACGTAGAAAGACAGATTGTCCCAGACAGACAGACACGTAGAAAGAACTGCGACAGAGATCTGCAGACACAGACAGCAAGAGCGAGTAGGCGATCTATTTATAACGAACCTCAAGACAGATGAGACATTGTGAGAGAGATAATAATATGAACCACGCAGCGAGCGAGCCAGCATGGGATTCGAAGCCTCAGCGTCAGTTGAAAGCGGTCTCTTTCTCTTTCTCTTTCCCTCTATTATAGGGAGGCAGACCAACAGAAGTAACATGCACAGTTGCACACCCACCCACCCCTCCCCATCGTCTTTTCATGTGTCAAAAGCAGTTAGTCACAGTCACAACCTATAGGTTTCACTTTCCCTGCTGGGAATCTCATGCAGAAAACCATATATATATAATTTTATTATATATATATATATATAATATGACTGTGGCCTATATAATATATATACATATATACACCGTGTCTCAAAAAAACCTGTGCAAAATTGTTTTTGTCAGAACTTCGTCAAATTTCCACCAATCTTAATAACTTTTGGTAGGTTGACGGCAAAGTGGCTGAAATTTCATGTTATATATAAATTTTCCACCTCACCTGACTCATATTACCGCACTACCTTGTTAAACACAGATGCATCAATTTTTCATATAACGCTCCAATTTTATTACTTGCAACAAATTATCTGACGACTGAATTGGCATTCAGTAAGGTAAAATATGGTTTACTTAGCAGAGTGTTTTAATAGCAATGACAGATCTGCTTAAAAGTGCTAGAATTGGTGCTCGAAATGTGCCCCGAATACACGGACACAAGCTCTTAGACGGCGACGCAACTGGCCTATAGCAGCATCAACGATCGACTGGTCAAAGCGCGCCCACTCGTCAAGCAGGAACGTTTTGAGTTCGTCGACGTTGGCTATTCTGGACCGGTAAATCTCCTGCAGCACATTCCATATGCTATAGTCGACTGGGTTAAGATCCAGTGAATTCGGTGGCCACAGTGTTGGAGGGATGAAGTCGGGCGTCTCTCGCTCCAGGAAAGAGACAGTGTCACGCGCTTGATGCACCGGGATGCCATCCTGTTGGAAGACAAAAAACTCGCCCTGGGATATCCGGCGTATGCCTGACGGTATCTTCTGGGCAAGAAGGTTGTCGCGATAGTAAGCCTATGCCCCTTTCACTTTGACATCCGGCTCCATGTAATGGATTTCAGTGCAGCCAAGCTTCGAGACGCCGTTATATAAAAAACTGGTACATCTGTGTTGAGCAAGGTAGTGCAGTGATATGAATCAGGTGAGGTGGAAAATTTATATATAGCATAAAACTTTAGCCATTTTGCCATCTACCTACCAAAACTTCCAAAAGTTATTATGTTTGGTGGAAATTTGACGATGTTCTGTCAAAAACAATTCTGCACAGTTTTTTTGAGACACCGTGTATATATGAAGATGATTTGCAAGCCTACCAGCACTGCCGTGCCTATGACTATGTTGCGACTGTCCGGGCTATGTACTCTGCCATGGAAGCCTTGTGGACTTAATTGGATGTCGTCCAATAGACTCCACCTCAACGCTTTAGAAACTCAATTCATTTGGCTTGGCACCCGCCAGCAGCTGACAACCATTGCTGATGCCTGTCCTGATTTTGTCTTCTCAACCAGAGTCCGTGACCTTGGTGTTACTCTGGACCAAGAGCTCACTTTTGCTAAACACATTCGCTCACTCAGCGGTGCCTGTTAAATCAACCGCGTCAAATACGCACTGTTGCGCGCTCGCTTACTCCTATACTGCTGCTGCAACCCTTGCCCATTCTTTTGTTACCACCAGACTTGACTGTAATTGCTGCTCTCTCTCTATGCTATGTATGTGTATCCCGCAGTTGGCCTTTTGTGAGGCGCCCTTGTAGCGGTATGGCCGCGTTACGGCGCCATATAAATTGTCGTTATTATTCGTTTAATGAGCAAAAACAGGTTGGCAAACCGCAACCTGCTGGCCTAACAACTGCCCGTCTGAGTTGCCTTGATCGCGTCCTGCGCTCTGCAACCCGCCTTATTGGCTGCATATAGCCTACCTAAATTCAGCCACATCTCCAGTTATATGCGTGACGTTCTACACTGGCTCCCACTCAAGCAGCGAATTGAATAGACTCTATATAGGATCTCTAGTCTGGCGCTGCATGCTAGGTCTTGCTCCTGCCTATACTTTGTGAGCTCTGTAGCCCTACTCTTAGTTCTCACCATTTCCGTTCCCTTCGTTCGACTGAACAAAGTCTGCTCTCAGTCCCTTTTGCTCGAACTTCCACTACGCAGAACCGTGCTTTCTCGGTGGTAGGACGCTCAACCTGGAATAGTCTTCCTCTGACCTCCGCTCTCTTTGTAAAAATCCTTCTCAGGCTTTCCTCTCTCATCGTAAGAGTTTTATTTGGCCGCGCTGCGGTTGGAAACGCCTCTGAGTAGTCCCAGTGGCGGCGCTAGGGGGGCTAGAGGGGCTAAGCCCCCCTAAAAAAGGCCATCCATTTTGTTCCCATGTAAAAATGAAACATTTGCACGAGAAACCCCCTTTAGCCCCCCCCCCCCAAAACTGAAATCCTGGCGCCGCCGCTGAGTAGCCCTCTCGAATTTAAGAGGCGTTATATAAATGCATCTAATAAATGAATAGTATATATATATATATATATATATATATATATATATATATATATATATATATATATAGTGACTTAATGCCTTCCAGGAATTTCAGCCCCGTCTTAATTCGTTCGGTCTCTGATGAGCTGCAACGACAGCTGCAGAGACGTTGCTTTGCTTTAAGATTTCCGACGAAGCTCTCTGTCTCCAGCCTTATTATTACAGGGATTGCAGACCATGCATGATTAAAATTGATTATAGCACAGCAGTCTTCTTTTCTAAGCAGGAGAAAGGTCGGACAAAAAAGCAGAAGCTGATATATTTTACTCTAAACAAGAGTTAGACAGTTTTTAGTTAATAATACCATGAAATCCAATAACAATATTATTAGCAAATAACAGTATTAGCAGATCAACCGTATTAGCAGATTTCCCCAAGAGTAAATATAATCTGTACAATTTTGTATCAATATCAATGTATAGGCCTATCAATATTATCAATATTATTATTATTAATAATTGAGCATAAATTGATATGATTATGTAATATGAGCAAAAGAATCATTGTATAAACATAATATGATAACGAATATATATTATACAGACGGGTGAAATACACAATTTTGAGCAAGCGAACTCCTTTGCAGGGCTGTTTTTAAGGAATTTTTAGAACTGCACAACCCTTCTTTTCCTTCCCATCGTCCATGGTAAATTACTTCCAATCGGAGAACAATAACCATTTTTGCTAGGTTTAACTGTACAGAAGAGCTTCTATAACTGCACAAATCCATTTGGAACTGCACATTTTGTGTACCGGTACAACTGCACGTTAAAAAAGTCCTGCTCCTTTGCACATCAACCAGCGTAACCATGCAAGCGAGTCGAGGCTATGTATATTTTATTAGCAACAAGTCTACAGTAGGTCTATAGGCCGGGTGGGACGGGGTAAGATGGACAGTGAGGTAAGATGGACACCCAACGCAAAAATCAAAGAAAAGTCAACTTCTTAATGTCCATCTTACCCCGATCATAGGGTAAGATGGACACCGTCTTTCGACTAGTTAATAAAATACACGCGGTCGGGTACCAGCGTACTGAAAGGGGTGTGGCCTGTCGGTGATTGTCAGATGTAGGAGGAAGGCGTGTTTTGGCTAAAGTCAAATAAGAAGCTCAGTCAAAAGGCTAAGGAAATTCTGTATACAGTAATTGTTCATGGGTTATCACCAATATTTTATTTAATAGATATGTATATCGGCTTGTTATTAAGCGCATTAAAACAGACTCCTCGTGGTCGCATACGTGTCACTGCCTGTGATACTCAAGGTTAGGGTGTCTGCCCATCGTATACCCTGCAAGAAGGGGTAAGATGGACACGATGTTTGTCACCGAATTTTTGTATTTCACAACAGATTACTCAACAACTCGGTATTTATTTTGACGCGATAGGGAGGCCCTCGTTTCATTTTGGTCGTTCATGTTGTGGTATATGTTTTAAAAAATTTAACAAAAGAAGTAGTGCCCATCTTACCCCACGAAAGTGCTACGTACGGTATTGTAGGATATGGCAGGTTCATTGACTTCTTTAGGTACAAGCCACGATATCTGAACGATTTTTTTTTTATTATGAACGACAACTGGCATCACGCACACTTATAATTGTGTAGTCTCTGTTAAAAATGTAAGTGAATATAATATATTGTAGAGCTGCAAGTCTCACCTACCCATCTTACCCCTACATTGTGTCCGTCTTACCCCCGCCCGGGTAAGATGGACATGACAGAGGAGGTCATACATGGATGCAAATTGCAGGAATATGCTCAATCAGTGAAGACTTTTTACCACTGGTTAACAATACTTTGATACTTGCCTACAATAACATGTTTTAAAACATGTTAAAAGTTTACAACTATTGTCATTATTGACCAAACATTGCTTAAGGGGTCCAACTTCCCCCTCTCTACCCTATAGTAAGAAAACTGGCATGTGAGAAAATTACCCTATGAGCAACTGACTTACACTATGAGTCATTTCTTAGGGTCGCGCCACAACTCCCCCGTGGAAAGCTAGGTCTAGGTCTGGTCCCTCGCTCATTTTTTTACAATTCTCATACAGTGCAAAGTCCACAATTGACACGGCACAGATTGCTAACAAAATCTGCGGCATATAAATTGAATTAACGTCGTGTTGTGTACGGTCATCGAACCTTCGATCGTCGTCACATCATCATCTCACTCTCTACACAATGATCAGCTGTCAACAAAGTTAGCGAACGCGGTCTGGCCGAAGTAATTCGATTTTATAATCTGCGATTCATTGTCTGATGGAGTGTGGCGGGAGGGGGGCTGTCAGCAGCTGTGCTCTCTGCTCATCTTGCAACAGTTCATATAATTTTATAGTGCTCAGTTCTGCATATATACCAGGTACATGATGTTTGGCCGAGCGTCAACGTCACTGGAAAGCGTGAGACACATCCCTCCCACAATCAGACTAAACTATTGTAGTCACCACAGGCTTAGATGGACTGGAAAAAACAATTCTAGCAATTTTCTAGCATTATATCTTTCTTGCTCATCAGCAGCAAAAACAATGAAAGTAGGCCTATATAACGTTTCCTCGAGCTTATTTCGACGACTCTACTAATATAGAACACAAACACTGCTCGTGAATAAGCTGGTGCCCGGCGCCTGGCCTTCGATGGGCACTTTAGAAGTTTACGTAAACACGAACTCTGTTCTGTGTATTAAGGCTATCGTCATAAATGTGTGACATAATAATTTTTTCCGATACCGCTTGGGTCTGTATGCACACAATGGCGGCGCCAGGATTTCAGTTTTTTTGGGTGGGGGAACTGAAGCCTCCGTAGGAAATTCTCCATTTTCATCCGCCAAAATGTCTGACGACCTTTTTTTTAGTCATCCGGTCCAAAATCGTGGAAGTACTTCAGTTTAAGCATGAAAAAAAAACACGGACGGCCTTTTTTAGGGAGGGCTTAGCCTTTGATAGGGGGGCTTAGCCCCCTAGCCTCCCCTAGCGCCGCCACTGTATGCACACAGTCTATATATTATAAACGTCTACTAATAAGAACGTCTGTGAGCATCATGGGTCAATTTTTCAGGGGGGCAAGTGCCCCTCTTGCCCCTGTGTGAAGGCGCTCATAGTGAGCATGCCCACGCGGAGTTCACCCAAGCTGAGTCCATGCATAATTATATATATTATACATAGCCTATATATTTCTTCATTTATTAAAATTGTGCTGCTTTTTGTTTGTTAAAAATGCCTGCAGCTTATAATAGGCCTATAATTATTTTATCGCTCATCGTCTCAGATTATTCGACATAAATGAATCCCTCAATCACTTAGACCTCGCTAAGACGAAGACCGCTGAAAAAGTCTGTCCAAGTGCACAACAGTATTTATTGTCCATGCTTCCTATGTTCGAAGTTTCTTGTCCGACATCTAGGCCAACTCATTCTTACCGTACCTTTTGCCGTTTTCCTTTAATCGACCATCGAGGTACTGTAACATTCAGCGACAGATCTGGCGCCGGAGGATAATAACAACACGTCGTGTAAGACCAAATCAAATTCACCGGAAATTTAGCGGCGCATCGTTCGCTGCGTAGGGACGAACGAGATCGGGAGACGTTATGAGCGGAAGTGGAGAGGGAGAAGGAAGGAGAAAGAAGGAAGGAGGAAGGAGGAAGGAGAACGGAGGAAGGAGGAAAGGAGGAAGGAGGAAGGAGGAAGGAGGGAGGAGGGAGGATGGAGGAGGGAGGAGGAGGAAGGAGGAAAGAGGGAGGAGGAAGGAGGAAGGAGGCAGGAGGGAGAAAGGAGGAAGGAGGAAGGAGGGAGGAGGAAAAAAGGAGGAAGGAGGGAGGAGGAAGAAAGGAGGAAGGAGGAAAGAGGCAGGAGGAAGGAGGCAGGAGGGAGAAAGGAGGAAGGAGGGAGAAAGGAGTGAGGAGGGAGGGAGAAAGGAGGAAGGAGGGAGAAAGGAGTGAGGAGGGAGGGAGAAAGGAGGAAGGAGGAAAACAACCGCAGGCTCCGCGGGACAGACCATGCACATAAAGCAACTCGATGGGATTCCATGATCGTTCAGGACCCATAGTTTTTTTTCTTGTCAGCCTATATGTAAGTACTGTATATACAGGGTGCGCCAAAAAAAATAATCCCCTACGGTTTTCAGCCCATATCTTGGCCAAACATACGAATTTTTAAATGACATTTTGCAGTCTTAAAGGCAATTCATATTTACGTACAATGGTCAAATTACGAAAAAAATATTTCAAACAGAACAAAAGTTATATCACTTTTAGTGAGGCCACCCACCGTTTTTTGACGATTCAAAAACGCGACGCAACAAAAAGTAACAGAAATCAAATTTAATTATTCTGGCCAATATCTTCGCTGTAAGTAAGAATTTCGAAATGAAATTTTACATACTAAAAGACAATTCATATCTACACGCGATGGCCAGATTTCAGCAAAATATTTCAAACAGAATAAAAGTTATGGCACTTTTAAGGAGGCCACCCACCGTTTTTTGACGATTCAAAGACGTAACGCAGCAAAAAGTAGCAAAACACGATTTTATTAAGTCTCATCTCAAATTATTGTTATCAAATAGGCTTTGATAATGCCAGATGATCATTATTATTACTATTTAAAAAAGGAACAGGGCACCAGCGTAACTGCACGTCACTGAGAAGTCGCTTAGCAAGATGACAATCAAATTGGTAAATAAGAAATATGTCAGATTAATCAACAGGTCCATCAAGAACTTTGCAAAGAGACTCGAAAGAAATTCTGGCACTGTTGGTTAGCACATTGAACACAAGTTGTGAATCACTATCAAGTTCAGTTCCAAGCAGTTATTTGAGATATGACTTGATAAAATCACGTTTTTGTTACTTTTTGTTGCGTTACGTTTTTTAATCGTCAAAAACGGTGGGTGGCCTCACTAAAAGTCGTATAACTTTTGTTGTATTTGAAACATTTTGATGAAATCTGGCCATCATGTGTAAATATGAATTGTCTTTAAACCTGTAAAGATTCATTTTGAAATTCTTTCTTCTGGTCATGATATTAGCAAAAAACCTAATTTTTTGACGTTTCGTTTTTGAATCGACAAAAAACGGTGGGTGGCCTCACTAAAAGTGATATAACTTTGGTTCTGTTTTAAATATTTTTTTCTAATTTGACCATTGTACGTAAATATGAATTGCCTTTAAGACTGTAAAGTTTCATTTAAAAATTCGTATGTTTGGCCAAGATATGGGCTAAAAACCGTAGAGGATTACTTTTTTGGGCGCACCCTGTACACAACAATGAAAGGATATTTGACAAGACATTTGCAGATGGGCAATACTCTCTTAAGAGCGTATAGGCCTATACATGATATAGGCCTAGCATGTGGTGACTTCCTGACAGTAGTATACGCTAGAGAAAACACAGGCTTAAGCTTGCCTAAGGAGAATGTATCAATGTAAAAATCGTCGTGTACAACATGGGCCCAACATACATATATATATATATATATATATATATATATATATATATATATATCTCGAGAGATCATTAAAAGGTTAAAAATGGTTCTGACGAGCCTTATTTCCGATGTTCACGTAAAACGTAATTTTATCGTAGACCTACGAATGTTTTACCTGTTGACCACATCAGTTTGCGATGCTAAGACGGACTACATTTAAGAAAGCATAATTTGTGTACAAACGACCCAAACTATGTTGCGCAGCGCAGGGCTGTTTTTAAGGAATTTTTAGAACTGCACATCCTCTTCTCTCCTTTCTCGTCCTCCATAGTAAATTACTCATAATCTGAGGAAAATGGCTTATTTTTTACTAGTTTTAACTGCACGGAACGTGATGGAAGTGCTTCTACAATTGCACGAATCCATTTAGAACTGCACATTTTGTGTAGAACTGCACGTTAAAAAAGCCCCGATGTTGCGCTTTAAAATGCTTGCATTTGATTGTGTAGGTCTAATTTTGACAAGAATAGAAAATATAAGCTTATATGGGTCTATACTCTATACATGTAGACTATAACTCAATTGTTTCCTCAAAGTCCCTGAGTTCACGACTGCAAATCAATTTGATTCTTTTCTGAATTCTTGAGCACCGTAGCTGTTGTAAACGCTGGAATTGTGTCAATGTAGGCCTAGTCCTACTACAAGTAACTGGACAATTGAAACAAAGAATTGATAGCACAGGCTCTTTTATATATAACCTATGTGCGTACCACAACCACAGATAATATCAAGGTGTACAGTGTAAGCCTACACGATCCAATGACAGGAATACACTACCTCAAGATTTGTGATGACTTTTCGATAGGCTTACGTGAAATAATTTATTATATTGGTGTCCATGCAAATTAGCATTAGGCTCGGACCAGAGAAACATAGTCGGCAGCTCGCGACCGATTATATTATTTAACACGTTTTGTCCCTTTAATTGGTCTTAAAGGGATATATCATAAATTTTAGCAATGGCTAAGGAAGAGCACTTAATTAAAGGTGCAGGTACGTAGGACTAAGCGTGATTAGCTGTGATTAGCTGTGTAGGCTACTTCAACCATCATGACCTGCTTCATAATTTTACTACTTTGGCAATAATATACTGCGCCTAAATGCTCACAAATCTGTCAACTATAAGGAGTCTTCGACCTGCAGCGCCTTAATTGCTGCTGCTGCTGGTCGGCTCAGCAGACAGCAGGTCAGACTCTTTAACGACCTGATGCAGAAAAGATGTGCACAGCTCTCCATCAAAGCATCCTGAATCACAGCAGCAGCAGCAGCAGCAGCAGCAGCAGCAGCAGCAGCAGCAGCAGCAGCAGCAGCAGCAGCAGCAGCAACAGCCTGTCACTGTTTCCGACCAACAACACCGCCATAATCGTTATCGGCTGCTGCCCTATAGCAACATTTAAACATTTATCACGTCTAAATACGTTCTAATTAACTGCACCGTTCTATATATATAGCTACGCATTGCGTGTTAGGCTTAGCCAAGTGCCGAGATGCTTCTTTTTTTAGGTTTATGGAACGTGACACTGGCGAACAAGATAGGCCCTAACGTTTATCACGCAAGTGCTCTGAATCAGAGCGGCCTATGCTGTCTCGACAACGCCTCTGCAATTAACTGTCGGGCGATAAACTCGGACGATTGACAAACTGGCGATCGTGTTACGTCACTTACGTGCGACCTCCTCGCAATTGGTATTCCTCTGGACAACGTTGCCTACGTAACACGCGACAGACGACGCGCTATATAGGTGACGCAACGCAAACAAATATACCTTAATCACCAGCCTCCATCACCAAATACTAGAAGTTTACAGCTGACGTGTGCAGAGTTGCAAAAACCATGTGGAACCCTATTTACACGAAAAATGCTGCTTTCGTGGCGCAAACCAGCCTAGAATCAGTCATCGACAAAATGGATAAGCGACAAGTAGGCAGGGATAGTTCCAATACAGTCCTGCCAATGGATTCAATCAGTGGGTGAATTTCACTGGCAGGGTTGTGTACGCTAATGATGAAGTGCTGTATGAAGTGTGAAGACACTTATATAACACACAATCATAAACACATACAAGAAGCCAGTTATTGTTTACTAATGCAAAAAGTTAATAAGAAATGTAAAATGCTGCAATTACTAATTATCAGTCATTCAGGCCGGAATAGAATACATTGTTTACAAGTCTATCCAGAACTTATGAAATCATCATGCGTTTCGTGATTTTCTACTTACAGTCTGTGCATATAATTCAAAATCACTTCAACTCCTACAATTCATTTGACCAATCTGAGACCAAAAGAAATCATTTCACAGAACATTGCAACTAAAAATCTTATGAATAATTGCGGTCACACGTGTAAACTGGTGCAATGAGAAAATCGTTTGGAGGTTGAAACCAGAAGCCGGTGCTTTTCTTATGCTATCATAAAATTATCCATTCGGAGGAGCAACGCAAAAGTTTTATGCTTCTTGGGCAATGCCGAGATGCTCCAATGGAGGTGGATCCGTTCTGCTGGGATTAATAACTTCACTCAGTTGAAATGAAGGATCTTCACATTTCGATTCTTCCACATTCGTCCCAGTTTTCGTGCAGCAAATCTAAACCGGAAAATTATTTTCCCAGTTACTGTCTAAACACAATAATATTTCTGACATTTCGCTCATATTATGATTTAATTCACATATTTTATTACCAATAATTGGTAATCAAATAAATCAATTATTGATTACCTCAATTATGATGTTGTATGTCTCACTGTGCGTTTGCAACTTGTGTAGATAATAAAGATTAAATTTGCTTACTTACTAACTTATCGGAACCCAATAATTTTGGAAACTGTCTATTGTTAATTGAGATTGAATAGAACACATTACTATTTTCTAATTAACAACAACATTGTACAATGTAGATGGAATGCAAACAAGAGCAAAAAAAATAGCAACCATTTTGATCAAATTAAAGCGTACACAAACTACTTAATACCAATTACATACAGAAACAGCAGACGATAAGAAAGCATAGTTAAACATAAAACACTCAAACATTGTCAAAGAAAGTTTGTTTTGCAGACACACATAAGAAATGTAATCACGTTCATCTTGTAACCTTTGGTCGTTTCATCAATCTTCAATTCAATACAAGCTAAATATGCAATTCAAGCCAGTCTCCATTACATGAAAGTAATTTTAACACCACACAACATTTATGGGCAGTTTAGAAAAACTTATTAAAGTCACTACCAGGCTAAATAGATAGTTAATGATTTTCTCCTCCATTAAATTTAAAAGTGTTTTGCTCTCGCAAATGAACTCTTCGAAAGCTCTAATCTTTGAGAACAACATAAAAACTTTTCTGAATAATAAGATGTTTTATGACACTGTCTCACTTAGATTAAATTTATCTGGGTGAAATTACAACATAGGAGATTCACATAACCTGAAAACCATAGAAGATCACTCAATCGATTTTGCCTGCCATGTAGAATTCAAAAAAGTTCTGGTCTATCTTTCATCACATCTTGTTTTTTTATGATCCTTGGTTGTCCACTTGACATAGATTTTCAGCTGTAGTGCAGTGTATTGCAACTATGGATACTTTATGCACATCTTATCAATGTCTAGAGACTGTTCTGTTTTGCTCAAGTTGGGCTCATGGGTGAACGCGCATAGGGGCAAATGGGACACCCCCTAGAAAATTGACGCCCATTTTTTAACTGTACTATTTGATGGTCTTTCACAAAGTTCTTTGCACTGAAGCCTGATGATACTTAGTGTGAAACCGATAACTTACATTCAAAAACCCATGTGACAAATACCCATGTTCTTGATTTCCCGCTTTGCATTTATCAACCAAAGAATGGAATCTACTTCCACTCTCTCTTCGTTGCTCAAATTCACTCCCTACCTTCAAAAAACGGCTCAAAACTCACTATTTCTCTTTGGCTTTCAAGCACATGGACCTTTAACTGCATCTTCCTCTGGCGGCTAACTATCCACGCCTCAGATTCACACTTTGGTGTGACCTTGCGCGCGTAATAAATTTATGTAATAATAATAATAATAATAATAACCTCTTGCTAAAAGTTTTTATCATGGCCATGATGTGTGGTGCCTCTCATGCAAAAGATATCTGCGGGCGACCGTAGCTGGGCTGAACTAACTTTTGGAATGATGTCTTCATGGACATTTTAAACAATGATCAAGAGAATGCATGAACTGAAGTGGACTTGAATAATGAATCACCTCTTTCGTGACCAACCTTCTTGTGATGATTGCCTCGAATGCAGATCACAGTGATGATGATGACCACGATAATTACAAGTGGGATGAATATGGCTGAACATATCATAAGTGCCTTCTCAGACGGATCGAACTCTGCGCTTTGCTCATTCGCGGTTGAATTGAGAGGAAGCTCCTCGCCATTTTGTAAAACATAGTCTTCTGTACTTGTCTGGCAACAAACAAAGACACTAACCTATTTCATTCTTTAGAACATTAACAATGAACAGTGCTAAAAGTGACTGGAACCAAGGGCAGATACAGAAATTTTCTAATGGGGGGGAAAATTTTCGGTTTTGGGAGACAGGGACACTTCCGTGGGTGTGGGAGAGGGCCTACGGAATTGCTCATGGGGAGTCATGTCAACTTTCCGAACCAGAATAGCTGGTCAAAAGTAAAGAAATTTCTAAATGGGGGGGGAAAGGCCGGATTGACCCCCAATCCCTCATGGATCCGCCCCTGACTACTGGGACACCAAGCATCTCGCCATCTGTGCTGAAAGCTAAAACCTCCACACCATCACTGAAATGATTTCTTTTGGTTTCAAATGGGATTGAATAGAAAATAATATATATAATATTATATATATATATATATATATATGCAAATTTATAAACATACTATTCCCACACAAAATCATTGCCTGCACCAACCTAAATGACTTCAGTCATAAGAACCAAAAGTCAACTATAAAAGCGAACAGTGCTCAGATAACTACAAGTATAAGCCACTATAGTGGCAAGCGTCTGCAGACTTAGCCCAACTGACAGATATGGCTAATACTGGTTCGCATTTTTCTAAGGACTTCACATTCAACCTTAATGTGAGTCACAATCAGCAGAGTACCGATTACAATAAGCTAATTATATTTGACAATTTATCCCAAACTGTCCATGAAAGATTAGTTTTCTGCTGAAGCACGTGTACATGGCATATAATAATTATTGACAACTGTAACACTGTAACAGGCCAATTCAGCTCCATGTGACTAGTGCATCTAGAATATAAAAGTTGCATGAATTCGAAGAAAGTTAGTTGACCAACCTGCACTTTTGGTGGACTGGTTGAAATAAAAACAGCTCTTGACTTTTCTACAACATTAACAGAAGCAATAGTGACAATACACTGGATGAGAGTCATAGGTGCAGACCAAACTACAAAGGTAAAAGAGTTTATGAGATCATCTCCAATTTCCATTGCCTCTCTAACCATGGCTGCTGCTACTGTGGCTACTGTTATTACCAATTAATTAACAAACTTTTAAACGTGGTAACTAACTAAGTGAACAAACTGCTAAGAACCGTACAATGTCCAGTGAGGTTGATATGTTGCAGCGACTTGTAAAGAACACAACTACACTCAGTGACGCTTTGAAGGCACTGTCGTCTGCATGCACACTCTGTTTTACAGGTCCGTATTCATCTAATCAGTCAAAATCTTTATTGTCACTATGATATCCAATTCAGAAAGTGAACAAAACTCAATGAAAAACTGTTAGGTTTGAATAAAAAAAATTGCTGTGCTGTATGCTAACCGTCATCCATGTCTTCATAAAGTCTAGAATGTTCAGAGGAGAGAGAAGTTGAGCTCTTCTTGAAATCAGTTGCTGTTCTACCTTCTGAAATGTTTGAAAGGCCAAGATTCTTCTGCCTTGTTTCGTCGACAATCTGAAACAACCACTTTTGAAGAGAATTATCTGGCGTAGCATAAAACATGCTTTCATTCTTGCCCAACAGAATTCCCTCAGGATCTATTTCCATGGAAATGGTGGAAGCCATGTTACTGGGAACTTTTGATGATTCACGCTTGTCTGGTCTATTATAGTGCCTTCTGTTGTTAACTGCTGAAGCCATGCTTAGAAACTCTGCAGTAACCTTTCCATTTGGATTAATTCTCCCAACTCCACTCACTGTGGGTCGTGTTCTTCTTCTAATGCCCCCAAATAATTTTGTTGGTATCAAACTAGAGTGACCAGGCTTCAAGAAGGGATTTCTATTGTAGTTATCAGCTTTTGGTACAGCAGAAATGTAACTGGTATTTTTGACATTAAGTACTACACTATGTGAGGAATATTTGGATGTGCTAACTTTTACTTCTTCCACTGTTACCTTCAGAGATGGGTACTCTTCTTCGGTACTCCTTGCATCCAAATCCACAGTAGTACTGAAACCTTCCAAATCAGTTGTGAAATAGAAACCTTCTTCTCCACTGCTTCCAGAACCTGACATTTCAAAACCAAGTTCTTTCAATAAATCATCAGACTGCTCAACATCATCAGATGTTTCCAGCTGCGAGTTACCAGAGAATTCAAAATCAGCTTCAACTTCTGAATACAAATCTGAGATTTCACTGTTTTTAGAAGGCTTCAAAGTAGTTTCGTCCTCACTGTCAGCACTGGAGTCCGCCTCCTTTCCATCTGCAAAATACTGGGCATTAGCAGTTAGTGGATTCATGGTTACTTCCCTTTCCATTGAAACCGTAGGTGAAACGTTAGATTCCACACCCACATCTCCCGAATAGTCTTTGTCATCAGTCTCATTGGCACCTTTTTCTTGAAGACCATCATTGTTGATGAGCAAGCTGCTGCCCTGAACAACTGGAGAGTATGTACTACTATTTTCAACCTTCATGTACTTGGTCGTGAGATATTCATGTGCTATCGTTGTCGCAGACTTTCTCGTTGAGTCACCATCAGAAATCTCAAAACTGTAGGCTACCATTCCACGACTTGCGAGCTGGGAATTATTCTCTAAAAATAGTGAACAATTTCTGTATGTTTCTACAGGTCTGCCGTATTTGCAACTAATGCTGAGGATCTGCAAGTATGAGGACTGCAATTGAATGAAGGCTAGAAATACAAGAATTTCTTTTTCACTATCTTGACAATAAAGTAAAGTGCCATCTTAGTTTTGCCAATAAATACTGGCAGCCATAGTGAATTTGAGAAACATGAAATTAATACACTGGTGACATTCATGGAATACTATACCTCAAGGACCCATCTAACTCCCAGTCCAACTGGGGTCCAATAAGACAGTCTTAATGACTAGGCCTAGGTCTATGCCGCCTATCATACAATAGCCTAGTATGCGCATCTCAAAACTGTTCTCTTTAGCCACTCTGAGGTCGGGAGAGCTTCCGTGTAGTCACCTGAAGGGGCGATACATTAACCCTCGAAATGAATGAATGAATGAATGAATGAATGAATGAATGAATGAATGAATGAATGAATGGGTAATCTATCGTTTTAGCAGAATAAATTATGCGAAATGTTTTGACTGGCGCAGCATAATCATTTTTTTCTCAATCAGGCTTCTACTTTGGTATGAATCATTCACATCAATCAAGCATTCAGGCAAGAAATCATTTAATTAATCCAGCTTCTGTTTCAACAATAACTGCTTTTATTCAATCCAACTTCTATTTAAATTACAATTATTTTTCATCAATCCAGCTCCAATGTCAGCATTAATGCTGGTAAAACTTCATTTTAGGTGCGTAAATTATTTCTCACGATTTCAAACCGGATAGTTGTCTGAAATTATCGTTAACACTGTAAGAAACATGTCCTCATGACGGAATCGGTTGCGGAAGACAAATTCATGGATATAAAACCTTCATCCAGCTTCGATTTCTTAAGTGTTTTATCATTCATCCAACTTCTATTTAAGATCTATCAAACATTAATCCAGCTTCTATTTAAGATATAAAATACATTGATCCCTCCCGCCCCCATTTCCGAAGCTTTTTTTAATCCAGCTCCCATTTAATATTTTATTCAATCCAGCTCCAATTTAAGGCAATACATTTTACTCCATCCAGCTCCAATTTAAGCAAGACGTTTTCGTCGATCCAGCTTCTATTTCATGTGTAACAATATTTATTACTCCCGCGGTAATTATTTTCAACGATCTAGTTCCGATTTTATCAAGAAAGCGTATACATGGAGAAATAATTTACGCACCTAAAATGAAGTTTTACCTTAATGCTTTTATAAATCCCACTTCTATTGTATTAAAAATTATCCTCATCATTTTGACTTCTATTTGGCAAGAATTATTTTCGTCAATCTGACTTACAAGTATGCCATCAAAGCTAAATCACATGCATTGACGAAAAATTTATTCCGCTAAAACGATAGATTACCAATGAATGAATGAATGAATGAATGAATGAATAAACGAATGAACGAATGAATGAATGAATCAATGAATGAATCAATGAATGAATCAATGAATGAATGAATATGTCGCATTGCACGCACGTGATGCAGTCTACGAGACCACGATCATAGATGTAAACAAACCAGTGGCGTAGGCAAGGGGGGGGGTTTCGGGGGTTAAAACCCCCCCATTGGCTCCGAAAAAAAGTTTTTTTAAGGTTATTTTTCCATTTAAGTAAGAAAAAATAGCAAAAAACAGGGTTTCCGGCCATAAAACCCCCCCATGAAAAATTCCTGGCTACGCCACTGAAACAAACGCAGTTTATCTTAAAATAAAGCATATTTAAGTTTTAAAAATCTACTCCAGTGCAGCAAGTGCTCGACAGATCTAAATGTCAACATTACCGCAGAAAATGACATAAAATACGACGAAAACAACTCGAATAAATTGCTTCTCCATCTCAGCGTTCCCGCTGTCTGCTACCATAAACGATATATAACTGTGATGATTCAACACTATACCGAAACGTTGCGCGACCTTCTATTGCCCTCTTGAGTTGATTAAATGAATTTCACGACTAGTTCAGCAGTTTCTAAATACTAGAAATATTTTAAAATACCTTATTTCATTTTTCTATTTGTTGAAGTTATCGCTTTAAAGCGTTCATTTTCGATGGATCCGTCAAATGGTTCGTGTAGATGTGCTCTTGATTCAAAACTTATCACAATCCCCCAAAACTTTAAGTGACTTCAGAAATAGTTTTCTGAAACGACTAGAACCACGGTATAAATAGCAATTTATTTATTTATATTTTATACCGATAATACCGTGGTTAAGGTCAGGTTAGGCATGGTGAGGGTCGGTAAGAGTTAAGATCAGACTGATCAGCGTCGTCATTAGATAGGCCTACTGCCAAAGATACCGTGCATATAGGTCTACATGTAATTATGTCGGTCACCGATAGGCCTACGTACTGTAGTCTGCAGTCACCCCAAGTTCTAGCACAGTATAAATAACTCTAATCAACCAAACCTACTAACCAATGCCAATCACTTACTAATAAGTCCTTCGCTCTGCCGCTTGTGTTTTGCACATTTCTAGTTTTTCATTTTCATTCATTCACTTCAAGAATTTATATAGCCTAACACCCTTCATGAAGTCCACTCAGAGACACTCCCAGTCCAGTCACGGTGATACAAAAAGGTTTACGGAGCCTGTAAGACACTGCTGAGCTAACATTAGGAAACTGGTGTAGGCCCCTATACGTACCTATAACAGTAGCGGCGCCATAGGAGGTTAGGGTGGCTATAAGCCCCTAAAAAAGGTCATCAAGTTTTTTTTACATTTAAAAAGGAAATAATTCCACGATAAACCCCCCTAAAAATTAAATATATCCATGAAATTTCGACCAAATGACTAAAAAAAGGTCGTCAGAAATTTTGGCGAACGAAAATGGAAAAATTTCCTCTGTGAGGATTCAGCGGCAGAGCGAATTAGGGTTTATTAGTAAGTAGGCCTAATATGCATTGGTTAATAGGGCTCGCTGATTAGAGATTATTGGCATGGATGTCCGCAGGGGGGACACTTGCTTCACCTGGATTGTTTGCATATTTAAAAAAATAATTTGACCATATTGAAATGTTTAGGTTTGTGCACATGCTAGATATCCTATCCTCCAATGCTACCGGTCCAGCAGCACATCCGTTATATACCGTAGTTTCCTCTATCTCTGGCACTGTATGTATGTATGTGCACTTGTTATAGCGCCCCTTCAAGTTCCCTACTCAGAGGCGCTCCCGACTACAGCACGGACACTGCATCGAAGTTTCACACCGAAGCGCTGAGCAATTGTGAGTGAAGGGCTTGCCCAACGTCCCTATGCGATGACTTGAGGTGGATTCGAACCTGCAACTCTAGAGGTGGATTCGAACCTGCAACCCTACGGCTGCAAGGCAACGAACATACCCACTACACCACCGCGCCCCATAGCGCTGTGTCCTGGGCAGTGGCGTAGCCAGGAATTTTTGAGGGGGGGTTATGGCCGGAAACCCTGTTTTTTGCTATTTTTTCTTACTTAAATGGAAAAATAACCTTAAAAAAACCTTTTTTCCGAGCCAATGATGGAGGGTTTAACCCCCGAAACCCCCCCTGCCTACGCCACTGGTCCTGGGCCCTCCCTATCTTTACTTTAACTTTGCCGATCCGTGTGCCTGGTCTCCAGGGGCCACTTCGTGTCACTGCCACTAGACAGCATGGGATTTCTCAATCGGTGATGCTCTGAAAAGCCTTCCTCCACTCAGCATTCTCCCGTGGAACCTATCTGGCTATTTGTAATTATAAACTACTCCACACTCTCCTCTTTTGCCGAGTCTTCATCAAGAGTCCTACTGAGCAGCTATTTTGGCTGTGATCGTGGTACTATACAGGAATTAAAATGCATAAAAACGGACAACAATCTCAAAAGATAACTATAATTATTATTTTTATTAATATTCTTTTCATCATCATCAATTATCATTAAAATAGAAATACTTTCATGTATACAACCATGTTGATATAAAGATCATCAGTGGCAACTGTTCACAATCAGCATGAACATTGAACAACCATTTAACATGTGTACGTCACATGTCCAATTAACATATAAAATATCACTCTATCATCTGCGCAAGTGAACAAGATCAGCGTGACAGCGTACATAAACACTGCACCACACGATGTTTACCACCTATATTCAAACGGTAACCCTAGTCTTAATAAACCGAACAACAATAATGTTCTTACCATGCGCACTTCGAGCAGTGTGTAGTGACATACGAATATGTCCCACTTATTACTTCAGAATAATTCTCAGCGCTGTCTAACGCATTTTTCTGTTCATTTTGATTTCGCTTGCTATGGCTCTTTCAACCAGCTTCCCACCATGGACTGATTCATGGCTTCTCAACCTGTTGAATTTTTGACCAGCCACTGAATCATCTGATGTTGATTAACATGGTGCAACAGATCTGGTCCTTACTGCACCGATATCAACAACAAATAGCTCTGCAGCGAATACCCACACACGAGTCTTTGATTCTTTGAACTCAAGTACAGCACCATTTGCGTTGGCCTTGGCTGCCTGTTGGTTGTACTATCAGCTCATTATTATATTTGTTTGTATGTGCACTTGTTATAGCGCCCCTTCAAGCTCTCTACTCATAGGCGCTCCCGATTACAGAGCGGACACTGCATCGGAGTTTCATGACGAAGCGCTGAGCAATTGCGAGTGAAGGACTTGCCCAAAGTCCCTACGTGGCGACTTGAGGTGGATTCGAACCTGCAACTCTTCAGCTGCAAGGCGACAAACATACCCCCTACACCACCGCACCCCATGATATATAACAAAGTTGTAAAACCATAAGGTGCACCAAGAAGATAAAGCACTGAAGTATCAAACTTCAAACTGGGATTGCAACTAACATCAACCACCAAAAGTGCAACTTGCAAAAAGTCTATTTGTTGTTCTCCCTCTCCCTACCCCACTCCTCTCCCTCTCTCTGTATGTCTGTCTCTCTCCTCTCTCTATCTGTCTGTCTGTCGCTCTCTCATTCTGCTTAGAAACATCTAATCACAGAAAAATATTCCAGCTAAAACGAATTAGCACAATTAATCAAAATATTTGCATTTATTAATAACAATCGATTAGTAAACAAATGCTATAAAAAGGCAAATACAACGAATGCAATTCTAAGTCAAATTGGAAGACAACCCTTTTGATCAAGTATAAATTTGAAACTGGATTTACAATTAAACCGGCACGTCAAGCAACAATTACCAAACTACACGTCCTTTGATTGAAGATTTTGATTGTCTTCACTGAAGAAAACAGACAGTGGGAATCATACTTGCAAGATGTAAATACATTCTGTACTATATCGCCAACAAATACAAACTTCAGATAATGTGTGTGGAAATCATGCAGTTCCGCACCAGAAACAACCTGTGTATTCATCAAAAATTAATCAAGAGAGCAATCAGCTTATTTACACATACAAAATGCACATCAAATACAAAAGTTCATGCAAACACAATGAAAGAAAGTGGAAAAATAACATACTTTTATAACTTCATTAGAAAATGCCACATTCGAACACTGGAAAAACTTGACCCTCCTTGCAGTGGCATAACCAGAAAAAAGTGAGGTTTCCAGTGAAAATGGATGCAAAATACACATTACACAATTAGTGAAATTTTGGAAATGATTCATTTCGGACCTGGAAAAACCCTTAAATATGTCCATGCCTCCTTACGTAGAAGTCTAAAATGCTAAATTTTTAAGCCACGTCATGACAGGTTCATATTATAAAGCTTAGTAAAATCTACAACCGTATACCAACATGTTTTCTATCAAAGATTGTGCTTATAATTATCAGAACTTGCATCGAATTGAACTAAAGATTCAACAACTAGGCTACAGTATTTTCTATCATTTTTGTAGATTTTTGCACTGGCAACAATATAGTGTTTAAATTGCTTGCTCACCACAAATATTTAATAACTTGTGAAAAATACATACACTAAATATAAAAAATGCAACCTGACGGGGTTATGGTAAGAGGGTAGCACCGTTTGCACCAGGATCTATGACCTGTTGAGCACTAAAAAAACTGTTAGCACTTCAACACCAAGAGTGCACTAAAAGTAACTGGAAATACAGCAATACAGCTCATCATGAAAGTGCCAAAACTTACAAAATACTGATATACTATGTATTTTTGTAGTTGGTTTTTCAATAATTATATGATTTGATAATATCATTCAAATATGATATCGGTTGTACAGTAGGACTCTGGTACACATAGATTTCCCAATTCCCATGTTCAATGCATCTAACGTGAAACTCATGACACAAAGATTAAAAATTAAGAACACAAAAAATATTATGATATGGCAAACGTGGAAGACATAGACTGAGATCTAGGTGCAAAACAACCTACGGACTTGAAAAGTACAAAAGATTAAAAGATCATCTCCATAGCCACAGCCATGGTCAGCATGATTGCCTCCGTTTTACTATTTTCTCAACTAATTAACGATAAACTTTAAAAATATAGTAACTGCCCACTCAGCGTTTACTTCAACAACCTGGAATACATCAGCAGAATCTGAGAAGCAACAACATCTACCATACATTCAATACATCCAAGAAGATTACCTGATATGTTTTACCAGTTCATGTCACTTACCATACCAAGTTCATGTCACTTACCATACCAAGTTCATGTCACTTACCATACCAAGTTCGTGTCACTTACCATACCAAGTTCATGTCACTTACCATACCAAGTTCGTGTCACTTACCATACCAAGTTCATGTCACTTACCATACCAAGTTCGTGTCACTTACCATACCAAGTTCATGTCACTTACCATACCAAGTTCATGTCACTTACCATACCAAGTTCATGTCACTTACCATACCAAGTTCATGTCACTTACCATACCAAGTTCATGTCACTTACCATACCAAGTTCATGTCACTTACCATACCAAGTTCATGTCACTTACCATACCAAGTTCATGTTGCCTATTAAAGAATCGAAAAATGAAAAGACAACAACTGAACAACCAGACAACCTCATTTAACAACCAGACAACCTTATTTAACAACCAGACAACCTTATTTAACAACCAGACAACCTTATTTAACAACCAGACAACCTTATTTAACAACCAGACAACCTTACTTAACAACCAGACAACCTTATTTAACAACCAGACAACCTTATTTAACAACCAGACAACCTCACTCAACAACATAGCTTCAAAAGAGGCACTGGGTTTGAACCATATACACATCAATCAAAGGCCAAAACACTACCAAAATACTATTTATATATTTATTGCTCTAGCAAACATGAAAGGCAAGTAAATCTGAATCTGAGGCACAAGACTTGCAATCAAGCCTAGAGTTGATAAATGCAGTCACCCACCAATCGAACCTGTCATTGTTAGATTAGATTAAGACCTCAAAACCAAAACACTACACATTCTTGGTTTCACGCACCAGGAGCACCTCTCAAGGCCGTAGGGGGGGGGGGTTGGGTGTTTGAACACCCCCGAAAGGGAAAATTTGAAAAACAATAGAATGCTTTATGAGCACAAGATGTACAAACCATGAAATAAAACCATGAAAACACTTCCAGAAATGGAAAAATGGAAAAAAACAGAATTAATTAATTGGTGACTTTTTTGAAGATTTCGGGCGATGACTAAAAAAGTCATCAGTTTTTCTGGAAGGGAAATCGGTGAAACACTCCCCCGAAATAAAATCCTGGCTACGGCCTTGGCACCTCTGATTGGTGTGCACTGCAAGAGGCACTATATAAATTTACAGATAAAATACAATAAGACAGGTGATATTCTACTTCTGGTTAAAGTAAGTGCACCATTGAGATAAAAATATACAAAATTCAATTGGGAAACACATTATAAGAAGATTGTGCAAAGGTTATTTTAGAAGAAGAAAAACGGATCTTATTAAACTGACCAACACAAACTCCTGAAGAATGGTTAACCATTTATATACCGTTACTACTAAATGGTCAACTATTTCAAAACCAAACTATCCACAGTGAAGAATAGCTAACACTACTACTGAATAGTTAGAACCTAACTCTCAAATTCTGCGTGACTGGTTGAATATTATCACTGAATATAAGCAAATTTCAAAAATTCTTTAACTGCCACAGGTGCTGACTATTCAAAAGAGGTGCTTTATATACGCATACAATACATAGTAATCTGGAATGAAAAGTTAAACATAATCTGTACACATCACTGTCTCTAAACTCAAACACAAAAGAAACAAGAAAATTCCACAGACTACGCCTGAAAGCCAATTCATTCTCTAAAATTATGGGAAACTGATGGAATGAAGGTCACATGACACAATGAAGGTCACATGACACAATTCTATGACATAGTTTCAATTATGCTGAGCACTGTGAGCAGTTATGCATTTATAAAGGACTTGCCTAATGTCCTGGCTACACAGTAGCCACCTTTGGGATACTCAACCATGCACGCAGTAGCCTCTAGAAAACAGTATTTTAGTAATGTAACGTTTTGGCAATGTAATGCACACAATTGATGAACAGAAATGGAATGCCGCTGCTCACATCCAAAGTGAACTCCACACGTAACCAATTCTCAGTTACTGTGCATCAAACATAGATCCTAACAACTGCATTTGATGTTTCAGTCCAATTAGCAGATGAAATGTCAGCTTCATCAGACCATTTTATATAGGCACAATAAATAAAGTTTGTACTAAACTTGCGTACGTTTAATTTTTCCACTGGAAAAAAATTAACTCTGCCTTCATGTTTGTGACTAGCTTTCCATCTATAGTCATGTTTTCGTGAACTGCTTCATCCTTTCCTTCACCGACAGCAGTGGTCTTCCCGACTGACATGGCTCGGAATTCGATCCAGTGGCTGCTGCTGCTGCTGGTGGTGTGGTGGGTACAGATGCTGCTGGCTGCTCGCTGGGAGCATCATGATTCGGAGACATACTGTTCCGAGATGGCGGTTTAGTCGATAAAGGCATGGGTTTAAGAGTTGGGTTCTTCGTGGTTCCTGAAGTCAGAGTGGAATCTCCGGAAGCTACAGCAGCTGCGGCTGGTGCAGGCTGTTTGATGGTTTGATCAGATCTTGATAGCGACTGTTGATGCACAACTTTCGTCTTTGAGACTTCTTCAGGAGTTGCCGAGACGAGAGGCACCGACTTGGACGATGATTCTGCGTTGGCGACATTGGAAGACGCTAAGTCTGCTGCTGACTCGTCGTTTGACGTACTGGATGACGGTCGAGACTGGCTGAATTTACCGCTTCGTGGCCTTGCCACTGGTGGCAACAACGTCTTAGAGTCATGCTGATTCGAGTTGCGTCTCAGACTTTGTTGTTGATCTCCCACGGAGTTTTGTGAAGACAATTCTTCCTTGGAATTTTTCGGCGAATGAACAGGCACAGATGGAGATGAACCAAAATTGGGCACGTAATTCGACTTTCGTGCTGGAAGAGGTGGTGGAGTGGAAAAGACATCATCACTCGCCAGTGCTGGAGTTGCCCCTTGCAGAACGCTTCCTCTGGTCACTGGATCCTCAGGCGGCTAAACACATAAATTTCGAACAACACTTAAAAACCATAAATAGCTTTCCAGAATGAAGGCTATAACAACATTTCATGTTGCACTACACTACTCCACTGCATCACTCCATCTTGGAAGTACATTACACAATGTAAAGATAGACAGTGTGTGTAGATATCACAATGCAATGCCACTCAGCATTAAGTCCTTCAGAGTAATGCAATACAGCACTTATACGCAATTAAGTATACAATGGCACAATGTATAATGTAGTGCAGCTCACATTAATTCTTAAAATTTATAATAAATAAATAATAATAGTTATAATTAATTTTATAATTAATAACATAATTAATTACTAATAATTATAAATTTACTTCAGTCATCAATCTTCTCAGTCAGGAACTAGCCCAGCAACTACTCCACCGAGACAGAATAGACAGAATTTCTGGCCACTAGGAAACTCTGTGTCCCAATTCTGAATATAGGACAATGTTCAAGTTTGTATGTGCACTTGTTATAGCGCCCCTTCAAGCACTCTACTCAGAGGTGCTCCCGACTGCAGAGCGGGCACTACATCGGAGTTTCATTCCGAAGCGCTGAGCAATTGCGAGTGAAGGACTTGTCCAAGGTCCCTACGCGGCGACTTGAGGTAGATTCGAACCTTGAACCTTCCGGCTTCAAGGCAACGACGCCACCACTACACCACCATGCCCCACAAATCATCATTCATCATTCTATTCTTAGAAAATCAGTCAACACAAATGAGGGAATAGTCAAAACAGCGTTACAAACATCAGATCCATTCTCAAACACACGTATGCATAGTGCACTTGCAACTTTAACCCTTTAAGGACGAACTGTAGTGGTTTCCCAGACATTTTAGCTCACCGTTAAACGGACAACAAAAAACCACATCCTTTGCAACAAGTTTTGGTCAAACACTGAGTCAGGGTATCATATTCAACTGGGTTTGCAATAAATAGCATTTCTAATTTATTCATTCCTTCATTCATTATGAGAATCTGTATAGTAACTCTTCAAGTACACTACTCAGAGGCGATCCCAACTCAGTGAAGAGAAATAAAACTGTCAGAAGATGTGAGAGGAATGAGTTCTAGAGAGGAGTGGAGTGTCAAGGGGAAGCGTTTCCAAGACGAGGCGACTACCACCGGGAAAGCATGGTTCTGCCTAACAGTAATCTCAAAATTACATAGCTCCTGCCAAGGTGGTGCTTCTGACTTGCCGACATAAAACAATTATATCGAAAGACTGGTTTTGATGTACTCATGGAAAAGGCAAGGAAAGGCGAAGGCGCTCATGTAATAAGTTTCTTAGAGGTACACACTCTGTAGCCAAACAATCTGACTTACCGGCACACTTGGTTTCAAGTCAGGGTTTGGCGATTGGAGGCCTGAAATTAACAAGATCAAACAAAAAATTCTTTGACAAACTAAAAAATAAGCTGATAAACAACAGTTTTAACATAAAACAAAATTAAAATATTCGCATTTGTTCCTTTGCAACCAAAAAGTTTTCCACTAGCATTTTTATTTTAAACACCAGGTTGCAATGATCCATAGTGGTTTAAGCAAATCGCCCAGAGATTAGAAATGACACCTGGCACAGCAACATCTCATCAACACCTGTTTTGAAAAGCTTACAATGACCATTGTTATTTTATCCATTGTAAATGTACCTCAGAATTTACATAAGCATGTAATCCAACTTCATAAAACCATTCTGAGTAAGAACAAACTGAATATAAAAACCTGGTGGGAACAACGAATCACTGTGTTGCAGGGTGGCAAAAGTATGTGCAGATCCTCCTTCACCCGGGCACCACCACTGTGTCGCAGGGCTTGTAATTAATTTGCTTGAATCACGTCTTGGTCCTTAACAGAAAACAACAAACCATGCTATGCTCAAAACAAAACAATGCCAGTAATCACTCCCTAAATGACAGGTCTCAGGTTTATGAACTTGATGACCAGTCAATGACAGCCACATGATTGCATAAAGGGATTTATTTGGCACATTTTACGAACCTACAAACCTATCATATGCAATGAATGCATGTAACTTAACATTTGCATGTCATGTCTTCTACAGTGTGGGCCAAAAAATTCGTTTTTTATTACTTTTTGTTGCGTTACGTTTTTGAATCGTCAAAAAATGGTGGGTGGCCTCACTAAAAGTGATATAACTTTTGTTATGTTTGAAATATTTTGATGAAATCTGGCCATGATGTGTAAAATATAAACTGTCTATAAGCCTGTAAAATTTCATTTCGAAATTCCTACTTTTGGTCAAGATATTGGCAAAAACTGTAGGGGGCCTTTTTTTGGCCCACCCTGTATATACAGTATTCAGCTGTTTACATGGCATGACTAGTTGCTGCTTAGAATGTGACCATGATATACGTGAAGAATATTTCATTACTGACAGAAAATTCACAGACACAACATCGAGGCTGAAACCCTTCAAACATTTAGCCATTTAAATTCTTGAAATACAAATAGCTAGTAGGTAAAATCTTAAACAATGAAAGAAAGATTATTGATTGTACCTGTCATATCGATTTTACTTACTTTTGAGAAAAGGAAAACCAATTGGATCTTTGTCCTTCGACTGTCAAAAAGTAACAGAAAAATTATTAACATCTCACAATTAATCATCATCATTGTCACCGTCACCATGACCAACATCATCATCATCATCATCATACACATCATCAACATCATAATCATTAACATTACCGTTATCATCACCATAATTATTTTTATATCAATTATCATAATAATAATAATTGCCATTATTGACCGAACATAAACCAAAGACAAAATAACAGCGATCAGTACAAACTCGAAAACTTTTAAGTGATTTATGCATACATCAAAGGATCAATCCAAAAGGGTCACATGGACCCACTGAGGTTGGATTGACCCATTCTTTCTGGATAACAATTGACAGTAGTAACAGTGCAAAGATGAAACATACTGCCTGAAACGAACTAAAACATGACCACTGGTTCAAGTCTAGTAAACAGAGATCAAACAGTCTTTTAATTTTTTCTTAAACAAGTTAATTGCTTCATAAGCTTAAACATATAATATACACAGTACACACTGAACCCCACAACTTGCATTAGACACAAAAGATGACATAAATTTATCCACAAAAGATGACATAAATTTATCCACAAAGGATGACACAAATTTATCCACAAAGGATGACACAAATTTATCCACAAAGGATGACATAAATTTATCCACAAAAGATGACACAAATTTATCCACAAAGGATGACACAAATTTATCCACAAAGGATGACATAAATTTATCCACAAAGGATGACATAAATTTATCCACAAAAGATGACATAAATTTATCCACAAAGGATGACACAAATTTATTCACAAAGGATGACATAAATTTTTCCACAAAGGATGACATAAATTTATCCACAAAGGATGACATAAATTTATCCACAAAGGATGACATAAATTTATCCACAAAAGATGACATAAATTTAGCTACAAAGAATGACAGAAATTTATCCACAAAGGATGACAAATTTATCCACAAAGGATGACATAAAATTATCCACAAAGGATGACATAAATTTTATTCCCTGAGTCCTGTATCATAGCCAAAGTTAATGATAACTCCAAACACCCCTGCCTATCCCATTTCCTTTGTAACAACAACTCAATTGATATAACTTCCTCAATATTATTTATCTTCCTTGCTTAATGCTCCAGTTTGCAGTATTACAACCTTTATGGTTACTAACAAATGAATATAAAAATAAAATTCTAATCATCCTCATCTTCACTGAGATGTAACAACCTTGCTAGATGGAAGTTATTCACCTGGCCCCCAAAGAAAGCAAAGAAACTTCTAATCTATGCAGAATTGCAGACAATACATGGCATCGTGTTTGTTACCTTGCCATTTGACGGTTCTGCAAAAGTGACTTCGTTACTCGAGACCACAGAAGTTCGACCGTCGTTCACCGGCTCCAAATGGCTGTGAGAGCAAGACACGAATTGTTAACAGCACATGGCAGAAGATAATGAACGAGCTTCTGATCCAGTAACATATTTTCGAAGGTTTTACTTAGTATTAATTGTTTACCTAATATGAATGTGCAACAAAGTGCATCCTAGTCACCTGGTTAAATCTATATAAATAAAGAGAAGATTCTGTCTGTCTGTTTAACCGGAATGCATTTCCACAGTTTTTGACCTTTTCACTCCAAACCTTCACTACTGTGTCCGTCTTGGCATCGGACGCGTAACAGAGGGGTTCACGAATCTCTGCGACCATTGGGGCCAGAGTGGGGGCCAAAAACCCCTCATTTTCCCTGTTGGACTCTGCCCTTTCAAGCTTATAACAGCACTTTTCTTTCGGGCCTCATACGTAATACATATAAAAGCAGACGTTCGACAGCGTTTAGAGAACAGCGCTTTTGCAAGTTTCAAGGGTCGGGTACCGGTGGACGTCGGTGGTGGGGGGGGAAGTGGAGGGTGGAGTTGAATGAATGGGTGGGTGGAGGTGCGAAGGGAGTGGGGGTGGGTGGAGAGCCAGGGTGGGGGTCGGGTTTTTTGGAGGGAATTATTTTCCCCAAAACTAAAATTTCACGGGTGGCGTACCAGTGGAAATCGGAGTTAGTGGTCGCGTGTTGTGGGGGGGAAGAGGGGTGGGGAAATTTTGGGAAGGGTGAAAGAGGGGTGTGGAGAAATTTTGGGGGTTAAATTTCCCCCCAAATTTTCCGAAAACCGAATTTCACGAGTGGCGTACCGGTGGAAATCGGAGTTAATGTTCGCGTGTTGTGGGGAGGGGGGGTGAAAGAGGGGTGGGGAAAAATTTTGTGGGAAAATCCCCCCCATAAAATTTACAAAAAACCAAAATTTCGCGAGTGGCGCACCGGTCGAGATCAGAGTTAGTGATGGCGTGTTGTGGGGAGGGGGTAAAAGGGTAAGGGGAAAATTTGGGGGGATTTCGCCCCCTAAATTTTCCCCTTACCCTTTTACCCCCTCCCCACAACACGCCATCACTAACTCTGATCTCGACCGGTGAGGGGGTAAAAGAGGGGTGGGGAAAATTTTTTGGGGAAAATTTTTTCCTCAACAAATTTTCCGAAAACCAAAATTTCACGGGTGGCGTACCGGTGGAAATCGGAGTTAGTGTTCGCGTGTTGTGGAAGGGTGGGGTAAAAGAGGGGTGGGGGAAAAATTTTCCCCCCAGATTTTTGTAAAACCGAATTTCACGGGTGGCGTACCGGTGGAAATTGGAGTTAGTAATCGCGTGTTGTGGGGGGGGTGAAAGAGGGGTGGGGAAAATTTGGAGGTAAAATTTTCCCCCAACAAATTTTCCGAAAACCAAAATTTCACGGGTGGCATACCGGTGGAAATTGGAGTTAGTGATCACGTGTTGTGGGATGGGGGTCAAAGAGGTGCGGGGAATTTGGGGGGGAAATTTTCCCAAAAAAATTTCCCGAAAACCAAAATTTCACGTGTGGCGTACTGGTGGCGGTCGGAGTTAGTGGTGGCGTGTTGTGGGGCGGGGATGGGGAGAGGGAAATTTGGGGGTCCCCCGAAAAACAAAATTTCTCAGGTGGTGTACCGGTGGAGGTCGGACTGTGGTGGGGTGTGGTGTGGTGGGGTGTGGCCGGAAATGGGTCGAATCCTAAGTTTCCCGGGCAACGCCGGGTACCCCAGCTAGTAAACAATATACTTACATACATATTAGCAATTAGTGGGGCATGGTGGTGTAGTGGGTATGTTCATTGCCTTGCAGTCAGAGGGGTTGCAGGTTCGAATTCACCTCAAGCCGCCTCGTAGGAACCTTGAGCAAGTCCTTCACTTGCAATTGCTCAAGCGCCTCTGCGTGAAACTCCGACTCAGTGTCCGCAATGTAGTCGGGAGCGCTTCTGAGTAGAAATATTGAAGGGCGCTATAACAAGTGCACACACATATTAAGTGGGGCGCGGTGGTGTAGTGGTGGCGTCGTTGCCTTAAAACCGGAAGGTTCGAGGTTCGAATCCACCTCGCCGCGTAAGGACCTTGGGCAAGTTCTTCACTCACAATTGCTCAGCGCTTCGGCGTGAAACTCCGATGCAGTGTCCGCTCTGCATTCGGGAGCGCCTCTGAGTAGAGAGAGCTTGAAGGGGCGCTATAACAAGTGCACATACAAACAAACAAACAAACAAATTACCATAATGCCTAAGGTATCAACTTACAGCTGCACCCACGTGAACCTACAAGACCAGTGTTATCACAAGACTAGCGCATCATTCGGCAGATGGCTTCAAAGGTATAGTATACTATATACTGATCAAAATTGCAACCAGCAAAGGAAATTAAGTAGGCTTGCAGTAGGTCATGATGATCAGGAAGACAGGCAAAGATGGGGAAACTAAACTGAAACGAACATGCTAAACAAATAACACCGCCTTATGAATTTAGCAATGACACCAATACAGAAGTTTAAAAATCACAGTGGGATGTCCCTTTAGGGCCCCATTGTAGCCAATGCATGAGTATTTTCTACATTTGCTGTCATCTTTTGTACTTTGGTTGCAATAAAAGCGAATTGAACTGAATTGAATTGAAAAATCACTTAAAACAGTAGTTTTTATACAGTAAAGATTTTTATCAATTAAATACTTTAACCTGATCCAGCGTACAAATCAAATAGACCTATCAAAAAGACCACCATGCGACATGATGGTTTGCATGACAGCCTAGTTTTAACAGTTCTGATCACTAGAATTATTTTAAGTATTTACATACAGGGGTAGGTCAGAGTCGTGACTTTTCTTTTTTGGAATGTAACCAATAAAACGGCTCTGAAAACAAAACACGTAAAATGCAATGACAACGACAAAAAATTAAGAAAAATTAAAGATGGGCAACAGAAAGATTTTAAAGATGATGACAAAATAAAAAATCCCATACATGACCACCTTGGTAAGGTTGATTATCAAAAATCATCTGGCTTCTTGGCAAATATTTTCCATTTATTACCAAATTCTGCTCTCGCTATAACAATCCTTGTAAACCTCCATCTGTAGGTTTACAAATCCATTTGCTCACATCTAGAGCACGTTTTACAAGCACAACCATGATTCTAAACTTCTATCTGCCCTTAGATCTGCCACATATAATCTCATAACTACCAGCAATGGCTTAATATTTTGCTCATCACAAGTTCAAAGTCCTCACATTCTCTAAAACATATAACCAATTCCTTCATTAAAACTTCTCCAGCTAAGTTACGAACTCCTTTCCAACTTCTGTTTCTATTTTGGTAAAATTACTACCCTCCATATTTCTCTTCAACCACTCCTAAATTTCAAAACCAGTAACAGACTCTTGCTAACTCACTCATAACTCTGTTCACCCCTCACATTGAATGTTATTTTCATCGTCTGTCCAAGACTGAATTATTCCTTTTGTAAAATGTTTTCCGAACACATAGTACTAAGTTGAACCTGTATATAGGCCTGCTGGTTCTTATTGAAAGACTGTCCTTCATCCACTATTACCAATTATAATTAAAATTTGCCTGCTTTCTACCAGTTGCTCAAACCTATCTTTTTAGCCATGGCTGAGGTGGAAGCACCTTTGCGTGGGCTTCTTGAAGGGACGCTATATAAATATTCAAAATGAGTGAATTTTTAATTAATGTCTTTTCTCTCCAGTCATCTCAATATATGATTTCTACATACAGAAATCCCTTTCTAACTACTAATCCAATTCTAATATGTTTTTCTCCCCAAAAAAAGAAACTTATAATATTAGTGTTATCATTAGAACTATAAAAATTACCAGTAGGCCTACTATTGTTTCTATTATTTTGAATGACTTACCGACTCACTGATCTGCAGCTTAAGTTTACTGAATTGTTCTTCTAGAAATTGATGCAAATCTTGCACCAGGGTTGGAGCAAGCCATTTATGCTGATGCATTCCCACTTCGAGTATTGAAACCTAGTAAAAACAATGAAAAAATAAAAAAATATGAGATCGTAGGTACTCCATGTTCTAGTGCTGAAACAAAAACATCATGACAGCCTCATAACTTACGTAATTACTTAGAGTATTTTGTCTTGGGACGCTGTAACAAAAAATTTGTGGCAGCATATAAAACATAAATACTTACCAATCAATTGCAATTTATATAGCGCCCCTTCAAGGTACCTACTCAGAGGTGCTCCAATAACTTACGAGTACATCGTTTACTGAAAAAAGATACCTTTGTGGTAATTTGGCAAAAATGAACAGACTTATCTCACTCACACTTTCATGCATGCTTCTGTCTGAAATATTTAAATTCAGAAAGAAAACTAACACCATTAACTAATTCAGAAAGAAAACTAACACCATTAAAAACTTTAACATAACTGCATGCAACAGAACTAACAGAAAAAAGTACCAACCTGATTGTTAAATAGTTCGACAAGTTTTAGCATGTGATCATGGTACTGAGGATTCTCCTTGCGATACGCCTCATTGAAGAAAGCCTTCAAAGAAAGTACAAAACTCACTCAAGTAATAAATACAAGACTTTTAATAGTCAATTGTAATAAGTTAAGTTGTAATAGTTAATTGAAGTGTTCAGCATTGCTTCATTCCATTTTCGAATTCTTCTTCTGATCTTCATTCTTTTTATTCCCGACTTCTGCGTTTTGCTCTCAAGCAATGACAGATCAAGCATGACCAGAAAAGAACAGATTACACCAGATTACACCAAAAAACCCAGATCAACCAGAACAAACCAGATTAGACCAGAGCAGACCAAAAAAAGAGATCAAGCTAGAAAAGAACAGATTAGACCAGAGCAGACCGAAAGAAATCATATCAAACCAGAGCAAACCAGATTAGACCAGAGCAGACCAAAAGAAATCGGATCAAACCAGAGCAAACCAGATTAGACCAGAGCAGACCAAAAGAAATCAGATCAAACCAGAGCAAACCAGATTAGACCAGAGCAGACCAAAAGAAATCAGATCAAACCAGAGCAAACCAGATTAGACCAGAGCAGACCAAAAGAAATCAGATCAAACCAGAGCAAACCAGATTAGACCAGAGCAGACCGAAAGAAATCAGATCAAACCAGAGCAAACCAGATTAGACCAGAGCAGACCGAAAGAAATCAGATCAAACCAGAGCAAACCAGATTAGACCAGAGCAGACCAAAAGAAATCAGATCAAACCAGAGCAAACCAGATTAGACCAGAGCAGACCAAAAGAAATCAGATCAAACCAGAGCAAACCAGATTAGACCAGAGCAGACCAAAAGAAATCAGATCAAACCAGAGCAAACCAGATTAGACCAGAGCAGACCAAAAGAAATCAGAGCAAACCAGAGCAAACCAGATTAGACCAGAGCAGACCAAAAGAAATCAGATCAAACCAGAGCAAACCAGATTAGACCAGAGCAGACCAAAAGAAATCAGATCAAACCAGAGCAAACCAGATTAGACCAGAGCAGACCAAAAGAAATCAGATCAAACCAGAGCAAACCAGATTAGACCAGAGCAGACCAAAAGAAATCAGATCAAACCAGAGCAAACCAGATTAGACCAGAGCAGACCAAAAGAAATCAGATCAAACCAGAGCAAACCAGATTAGACCAGAGCAGACCAAAAGAAATCAGATCAAACCAGAGCAAACCAGATTAGACCAGAGCAGACCGAAAGAAATCAGATCAAACCAGAGCAAACCAGATTAGACCAGAGCAGACCGAAAGAAATCAGATCAAACCAGAGCAAACCAGATTAGACCAGAGCAGACCAAAAGAAATCAGATCAAACCAGAGCAAACCAGATTAGACCAGAGCAGACCAAAAGAAATCGGATCAAACCAGAGCAAACCAGATTAGACCAGAGAAGACCAAAAGAAATCGGATCAAACCAGAGCAAACCAGATTAGACCAGAGCAGACAAAAAGAAATCATATCAAACCAGAGCAAACCAGATTAGACCAGAGCAGACCAAAAGAAATCAGAGCAAACCAGAGCAAACCAGATTAGACCAGAGCAGACCAAAAGAAATCAGATCAAACCAGAGCAAACCAGATTAGACCAGAGCAGACCAAAAGAAATCAGAGCAAACCAGATTAGACCAGAGCAGACCAAAAGAAATCAGAGCAAACCAGAGCAAACCAGATTAGACCAGAGAAGACCAAAAGAAATCAGATCAAACCAGAGCAAACCAGATTAGACCAGAGCAGACCAAAAGAAATCAGATCAAACCAGAGCAAACCAGATTAGACCAGAGCAGACCAAAAGAAATCGGATCAAACCAGAGCAAACCAGATTAGACCAGAGCAGACCAAAAGAAATCAGATCAAACCAGAGCAAACCAGATTAGACCAGAGCAGACCAAAAGAAATCAGATCAAACCAGAGCAAACCAGATTAGACCAGAGAAGACCAAAAGAAATCAGATCAAACCAGAGCAAACCAGATTAGACCAGAGCAGACCAAAAGAAATCAGATCAAACCAGAGCAAACCAGATTAGACCAGAGCAGACCAAAAGAAATCGGATCAAACCAGAGCAAACCAGATTAGACCAGAGAAGACCAAAAGAAATCGGATCAAACCAGAGCAAACCAGATTAGACCAGAGCAGACCAAAAGAAATCAGAGCAAACCAGAGCAAACCAGATTAGACCAGAGCAGACCAAAGAAATCAGATCAAACCAGAGCAAACCAGATTAGACCAGAGCAGACCAAAAGAAATCAGATCAAACCAGAGCAAACCAGATTAGACCAGAGCAGACCAAAAGAAATCAGATCAAACCAGAGCAAACCAGATTAGACCAGAGCAGACCAAAAGAAATCAGATCAAACCAGAGCAAACCAGATTAGACCAGAGCAGACCAAAAGAAATCAGAGCAAACCAGAGCAAACCAGATTAGACCAGAGCAGACCAAAAGAAATCAGATCAAACCAGAGCAAACCAGATTAGACCAGAGCAGACCAAAAGAAATCGGATCAAACCAGAGCAAACCAGATTAGACCAGAGAAGACCAAAAGAAATCGGATCAAACCAGAGCAAACCAGATTAGACCAGAGCAGACCAAAAGAAATCAGATCAAACCAGAGCAAACCAGATTAGACCAGAGCAGACCAAAAGAAATCAGATCAAACCAGAGCAAACCAGATTAGACCAGAGCAGACCAAAAGAAATCGGATCAAACCAGAGCAAACCAGATTAGACCAGAGAAGACCAAAAGAAATCGGATCAAACCAGAGCAAACCAGATTAGACCAGAGCAGACCAAAAGAAATCAGAGCAAACCAGAGCAAACCAGATTAGACCAGAGCAGACCAAAGAAATCAGATCAAACCAGAGCAAACCAGATTAGACCAGAGCAGACCAAAAGAAATCAGATCAAACCAGAGCAAACCAGATTAGACCAGAGCAGACCAAAAGAAATCAGATCAAACCAGAGCAAACCAGATTAGACCAGAGCAGACCAAAAGAAATCAGATCAAACCAGAGCAAACCAGATTAGACCAGAGCAGACCAAAAGAAATCAGATCAAACCAGAGCAAACCAGATTAGACCAGAGCAGACCAAAAGAAATCAGATCAAACCAGAGCAAACCAGATTAGACCAGAGCAGACCAAAAGAAATCAGATCAAACCAGAGCAAACCAGATTAGACCAGAGCAGACCAAAAGAAATCAGATCAAACCAGAGCAAACCAGATTAGACCAGAGCAGACCAAAAGAAATCAGATCAAACCAGAGCAAACCAGATTAGACCAGAGCAGACCAAAAGAAATCAGATCAAACCAGAGCAAACCAGATTAGACCAGAGCAGACCAAAAGAAATCAGAGCAAACCAGAGCAAACCAGATTAGACCAGAGCAGACCAAAGAAATCAGATCAAACCAGAGCAAACCAGATTAGACCAGAGCAGACCAAAAGAAATCAGATCAAACCAGAGCAAACCAGATTAGACCAGAGCAGACCAAAAGAAATCAGATCAAACCAGAGCAAACCAGATTAGACCAGAGCAGACCAAAAGAAATCAGATCAAACCAGAGCAAACCAGATTAGACCAGAGCAGACCAAAAGAAATCAGATCAAACCAGAGCAAACCAGATTAGACCAGAGCAGACCAAAAGAAATCAGATCAAACCAGAGCAAACCAGATTAGACCAGAGCAGACCAAAAGAAATCAGATCAAACCAGAGCAAACCAGATTAGACCAGAGCAGACCAAAAGAAATCAGATCAAACCAGAGCAAACCAGATTAGACCAGAGCAGACCAAAAGAAATCAGATCAAACCAGAGCAAACCAGATTAGACCAGAGCAGACCAAAAGAAATCAGATCAAACCAGAGCAAACCAGATTAGACCAGAGCAGACCAAAAGAAATCAGATCAAACCAGAGCAAACCAGATTAGACCAGAGCAGACCAAAAGAAATCAGATCAAACCAGAGCAAACCAGATTAGACCAGAGCAGACCAAAAGAAATCAGATCAAACCAGATTAGACCAGAGCAGACCAAAAGAAATCAGATCAAACCAGAGCAAACCAGATTAGACCAGAGCAGACCAAAAGAAATCAAAATCAGAGTAGTCCACAACAGACCATATCAAACAAATCAGATCAAACAAGAAAAGTCTAGACTAGATGAAATCAAATCAGATATCAGATCAAACCAGAAAAGACCAGACTAGACTAGACCATGCCAAAACAGATCACGTCAAACCACAAAAGACCAGACAAGACGAGAGCAGATCAGATCCTGATGCCTACCTCTTGGTACTTTGGAAATCCTCCCATAACTGGAGTGTCTATGATTCCCTTGAGCATCATGGTCAGCGGTTTCACGTCCTGGCCGGGATTTTCCTTGTACTGCATAATGAGTATGTTCAGTTCTTCATTCTTCCTTTTCAGTGAGCCAATCGCCACTTCAATCGGAGACAGGACATCCTTCTTCTGCGACGTCACCTCGAACCATCGCATCACTCCAGGAAATCGTGAAGACGTCTTCAAGGTTGTGCGTTCACAAGACAATGTCTGGAACATTTCCAATTGCTCTATTATCTCCTACATTCAATAAGCTTCACGTAATCTCTCAAATCCTGGCATATGTATATGAGATTTAGTCAACTCGATATCGAAGACAGAATTCGAATTCGAGATTCTCGTCCTTGACCAAGCTACGTTCGTTTACTTTTCTATGAAATAAAAAGTCAAATTCCTAAAAAATAATCTAGTCACAAAACAGTCATGCAATACACTTTAACGACTTGTGCAAGCGTCCAAAATAGTCGCTGACTAAGCGACTATTTTAGACGTTAGATTAGCATCGATTACAGATTAGATTAGATTAGATTACACAAGTAAATCACACCACAAGTAATTGCAGAACATCGCAGAACAAATGCTCCTCAGTCTAGATTATACTACATCGTTGTAAGCTACATCAGATTAAGTTGGATTAGAGAAGACTACCAGATTTACATGTAGTCGGATTAGAACTAATTCGACAGTAGACTAGATTGGATTAGATCATGATTATGGTCACCTTAAAGTCGTTGCTATCGTCTTTCTTTCCGGAGCGAAATGGTCGGTCGAAGTAGAATTCGGAGACATCGTTTACTCGGTAGAAGCTCAGGATGGATTCCGGAACTTTCTGAGATGCAAATCGGGGATCAATCTTCGGCAATGGAGTCACAACACAAATCTGCAAATCTGAGATCAAGCTGTAAAGGAAAATAATCGACGTTCCATGCTTGCTTTGTTTTCTGCAATATCTGTCAGTACGGATTATAAATACAGGATAAGTAAGCATCTGCAGATTTTAAGAATTTCACAAACACACTGATGATTGTAATATTATACAAAGATAACAAAGGGTTAACTATTCTCTATGATCTGCTTTGCAGAACTCTATTATCTCATTTGTAAAATAAAAGAAAATTTATGTTTTCCAGATAGCTGTACTTTCTCAGGCAAATACATAAATTCAATAGCGTAACATAACTACTTAATTAATAACGGAAATGGTAAAGTTCATGTTAATGATAATGACGATAATCGTAATGATAATAGGAGTAATAATAATAATAATAATATTGATAATAATGATAATAACAAGCTGCCCTGCTGTTAGTTGTACGTCAGCAACATGTGGGGCACCTTGCACTAACACTGTGTTATGGCGACATATAAATAATCTTTATTAATATTATCATTTTATTTATCATCTGCTCTTAGAAGCACAAACAGATAATTCAAAGTAAGGATACATTTCCCCGAGCCTTGTCTTGTACTCTCTGGTGGAGCATTCATGCTGTCCAAGATTGTGGAACCACTGAACTCCTCAAGAAAGCGATCATGAAATGTAGCTATGTTTTCGCACTCATTGCCACGATAAATGAACTCTTTATTCTACAATTAAGAAGTTTTTTCCTTTACTGGCAACTGATAATAGCAATAATAATAATAACAATAGTAATAATAATAATAATAATAATAAGAGTAATAATAATGCTAATTGTAATAATAATAATAGTAATAATAATAATAATAACAATAATAATAATAATCATAATAACAATGACAATTTCAATGGTGCGTAACACAGACAAGGGTGCCTATTACACCCGCCATACAGCCACAAGCGGCGCTCCTCATAAACTGATGCACTTATTAAGAGCATCGTGCCAGAAGTAGATACAGTATGCTACACCAGATTTAGTCTACATATCTAAGTCAATGTCTTTTGTGTACCAAAAGAGCAAATGAAGTGAAATATTATTCAGTCCCATGAAAATCCATCTATCTGTCTGTCTGTCTTTCTATCTATATCTATATCTGTATGTCTGTCTATCCATCCATCTACCGGTATCTAAGGAATTTAAACAGTGCCCCTTCAAGTTGCATTCCTACCCTGGCACGGTCAAATGGCAAATAAGCATCAACTTGTGAATGCAAAGTCCATCAGCCATGGAAAAAAGGATTTCCAAACTACACATTATCCTGGCATTGGATGCCATATAACTTATCAAGTGAGTTCAAACATGTTCATAGGAAACTCCTACCTAGGAGAATTAATGTTTCACAAAGAAATACAAAATATCACAAGATTAAAACTCCTGGAGCAGTAATAGAAACTACACAATTCTAAAACAGTCACCACTTCATGTGAGAATTCTATTTGTAAAGAGAATTTCCACAAATCCTATCCCTATTTGTCCACTTATTTCTCAAACCTCCCTCTTCCAGTTCTAAGCACCATCCACTGTAGTTAATTGACTGCCCGACCCTTGGTGCTCAACCCGGAATCGATTCTGACCCAATAGATAGCCTGGTTTCTCCGAACTTAGTTTTCTGGGTGTTGTAGAAATTTAAAGTATACAGTTTTTTTTAAAAATAGTCACCCGAAGAAATGTAGAAAATCCAAGACCAAAAAATTTGACTAGGAAGTATGTTGGATTGTATCGTTCCACACTGACACCCGTCTGAACCTGATGCCCCAAGATCTTCTGATAAAACTCTGCCTGCAGTTTCTGAAAGTAAGACAAACAACCAGAGAGGGAATCCTGTTAAATCGATTGCTATACACAGAAACCTTAACACGAACTGCTACGTCCTAAAACTCATTTCATGAAAAGAAGAAATATCTTTTCTTGTCAACAGTAATAATATTTCAAATTTTCAATGATCTTGGAAGACCTATTTTGTACACTATTTATTCATATTCGTATATGGCCGAACAGTGACAATCACCTATTCCGTACAGCCCTAGATATAACCTGCCAGCTAAAAACTGCCTCAGATGCAACAGCCAATGCAGCTCCAAAAAGTAGCATCATGTAGTGGCTCCAATGTATGTATAGGGTCGATTTTATAGTGGAGTATTCTAATGTAATGACTTTTGAAATCACGATTATCATAGATCACAAAGGATTAATTGACGATCGCTTTGAGGCATAGCCAAAATTATAACATGTGTAATTAAGAAGCCTGTTCTAAATATGTTGGCTCAGATGGAAACATTGCAATGAATAAGTGAAACTGCCACAAGAGACAGAAAACGTAAACATCTGTACGAGATTCTTACCAGTTGTTCACTTAGCTTGCCATACATTATCTTCTCCTTGTAGATATCCGCCAATTTCTCAAGAAACGGAAGTCCATATTCCCACATCTTGTGGAATAAAACAAGAATTTCAAATTCAGATATAGCAAATGTATACTTGCAGGAATGTGTATAAAGTTTTACGTCAAGTCCGCAAAGAACCACAAAAAGATGCAAATCTAATTTAACAACATTCCTTGGTCAAAGACACACAGACAATTGGACATTATATCAAAATAGAGCAAATCAGGAATTTAGTTTTTTCTTATTTTACTGCTGGTAGAGAGTCAAACTTTTCAATGACACTGAATCGTAATCATAACCGCAGACTGCGCAGAGTCAAAATTTTAAAATACTACTCTAAAGCCTAGAAGCCCAGTGCAGGGACACAAGCTTATTATTTTATGAACGCTGTGTTGTATCTGATGGGTATATAGGCGGGTTTGAATGCTTTTAGAAAGAGACAAGAAAGACAATGCAAAAGCAGCGCCAAGGCTAGTTTCATTGTGGATGATAATGGATTAAAAGACCTGCACAGGAAGGGCTAAATACTAAGTAAGTAATGCCCACCTTTCCCTTGTCGAATTCAGCGATAATCTTCTGGTAGATTGCCTCCATGCGATGCCATTCGAACTGCGCCGGGTAGTGGTAGCTGAACTGCGGTAGCATCATGCTGCCCCAGCCAAGGAGGTCGGCATGCAACTTCAGCGTCAACGCAGCCTCTGCATGGTTTCCACAAAAGATGTGAAGGTCAAAGAGTCGGTAGACATAGTGAACGTACTTTTCCTGTCGCTGAACTACACTGCTGTAGTAGTTCTGTTTGCAAACAAAATCATCAGAAAAAATCATGTCAATACAGCCAAAAATATTGGGAAAGGTTTATGATAATGGTAAACACACTGGCACAAAGAGCATGCGCTGATGCAGGATAGCTTCCAGCTACCCTCCCAAAAGTCCACTAAACCCTCCCACTAGTAGTCTAATCTGGCTGGCTTATCCACCATAGGCATCGTAGAAATAGTCAACTAACAATCAGAGTTATACAAGTTAATGACTTCTATAGCACAAATCATCAGTCAGTTGAACCAAAGTCTCATCATACGCTCGAGGTAAACCCGATGGTTCAGAGAAACCACAAGTCCGGGTGTGGTGCGTAAGAAAGATAAGTCTATACTGCCTTACCATACTACACCTTTGTCTATCTCAATCTACTGTACCCTAAAGATCTTGCCATCACTTACTTTGTCTTACTATTTTGTCTTCGGTCATTTATTCTTCCCTTCTCAGCATTGTTTAAAAGCCTTAGGTTCTCTGAACAAACCTTGCTCAGTAATGCCATGGGACACAATGCATTAAAGACAATGCCTTGAAAGAGAAGTTGATGGAGCTTACAAGTAGGTTAAAGATGCACTTCATTCGACTTTCCATGCTGTCTTGCTGTGACACAACATATCTACACAGAATGACAAAAACACATATATTCTAAAAACAAATGACAAAAACAACAGCACTCGCTCACTCAATTCGGTCATTTAGAAAAGCAGAGACTACAAAATCTATTTAATTGAATAGACACAATCACCATCTATGTTACTACTTATATTCTTTTATTTTTAACGACTTTTCTAAATTGACTCACTCAACATCACCTTCTTACGTTTTCCCAGGATGTAGTTTACTAGTTAAGATAATAATTAATCTTTATACCTTGGTACTTTATAATATGCATAACATTGCATAACCTGTTGCTGTCTATTTGAACTTGTATTTGGGAAAGCCTGCCAGTGGGACAATAGTCCCTTAGGGGTTCTCTCCTTTCGCTTTTTGTTAGTTTCTATATCCGTTTTATGTAATAAAGATGTTTTGTCAATTGTCACTTTAAACAATAAAAACTGTGGTTATGGTTATGGTTAGACTGTCATGGCTGGCAGCTAAGAGATGGGAATATATATATGGCCATGCATCTAATTATGCATCTAATCCAAGGTTGTAGAATTTAGCACAGTTGTACTGCTACCCAAAGATGGATAGAAGAACAGCATTCAGCAAGAGCAATATTGTGAGAGAAGGACTTGCTCAAGGTCGGAACACAGTACACAGTAACTGACCAAGGTGAGGCTTGAATCCATACTCTGTGTTATAGGCCAAGCACACTAACAAATCAGCCAAAAAGATTTACCTGTAGTCAATAAAAGGATTTACCTGTAGTCAATAAGTACATCCAGTAAACTAGTTGCCCATTCCACGAAGTCCTTCCAATGCTTACTCCATGCAGCGTCTGGTCGAACCTTGCTCAACAATCTACAATTTTTATACATTTGCATTGTTGCCATGGCAATTCCACATCTTGCATATGGATTAAGGTTCTACAGAACAGATATGAAAAGCATTAGTAGGATCATTCACAATCTCAGCACTGATCATTACAAATGTTATATTTACTGAGCAGTCAAGTCAGACTATGTGACAATGAACTTTAAAAACAATACAGTTCAGGTTCAGTTCCACTTAAACGTTTCTCAGTCCTGTGTTAAGTTTTACACTAATAAATTACATTCCATCATTTCACTTTTCCTCCAATCATCAGTTCTTCTGCTTTCCAATTGTAGTTATGTAGGCATTGTCTGTAAAGTGTGGTCACTGTCTTGGGCTAGTAAAAATTATGCAGTTCAATACTCCCTTAGTTAAAATGCAACTTGTGTATACATGCATCTGAGCTTTGCATGTAATACTTGGAAGGACTCCTTGCTTGAAAGCATGGTGCACACAGCACATGGGCCATGCAATATATGCTTAAATATATGCTGGTCCAGTTAGCTACATCGGTAAGAGCGCTGGCCACGCGTCTGTACGTGACTCTGTGAAAGAGAGCGTGCGGTTCGCTTCCCGAAGGTGGCTTATTACAGAGAGTCAAAATCTCAGGCTAGCACGGTCCGATTACATTGACATTTTATGCTTGTACGCCGTGTGAGTATTTGAGTTTTAGTATATAAGGTTCTAAGGATCTCTTGAATATGCTGTGAACATAGTCGTTTAAAAGTCTGTCTAACAGAAAAATACAATTTCCTATAAAGGGTGAGAAAATTAATTACTCTGAGCGAAAGAGGATCTTGAATTCTTCATCGCCTTTGTGCTTATTTATCAGGATATCAAGCTGATCAATCATCTCGTTCTCCAGCTGAGGCAAAAAGAATATAACCATTTATACGTTCACAGTTTAAAATCAAATTGTTCATTTTCGTTAACCTCGTTTATCTGTCACCATTTAAAACTTAATTTCAACAATTGACAAAATCATGTCAAACATATTGTTATTGTTAATGTTCATTGTAACACAACGATTTTGCAAAATAGCTGCTGATTGAACACCCTGTGGCTTTACATAGACAGAGATGGAACCGGCTCAAACTTCACAAGATTCCAGCGGATGCCCTTTGAGCAGGGGGTTCAAGAAGCAGGCCAAAGGGTCATTTCCTCTCGGCTGCTTTATAAGGCGCCTTGTTACGCATCATATAAATTGTCATATATATTATCATTATTATTATTATTATTAATTAGTGTTATTGTCATTATCATTATTATTATGCCTTCCTGGCTTCATGGGGTCTTACCAAATGCAGTGTAATGTTCAAGACTGATAATGAAGATCAGAAACTAGGATCTTATATGCCTAATAGCCCTAATTTGACTGTTTTTATACTTAAAAATGCACCGTTCAAGATTTAGTTCCACAAAATATTCCCCGAGACCCTCTCCCAGATCTCATGTTCTCATTTTGCTCAGGCGCCTTTGGCACGCTGAACTGCCACTTGCTGTTAAAGATTGTCACTGGCCAACCATTAGAAAGAGTTTGACACCCTTGCCTTACTCTTAGTCCTTAACAACTCCACAAAACTACAAAAACAAAACAAAAGAATTCCAACTAAAAACATCCTATCAAATATTTTGCAAGTTAATCACACTTCTGTTCAGTTAGCACCATCCGTTACATTAGTACACAGACACATAGGCTGATAAACAGAAACATGGAAAGTAAAAAAGAAAAGTCTGACCTTTGTGAAGCTCTTCGTATTCTCCCATTCCTGAAGCATCATCTCAAAAAAGATCGGCATGACAGCCTTGCGGAGGTCAGGCTCTGGCACCAGGGCCATCTCGAGGAATGGACCAACAAACTCCGGAATGAAATGAATCCGATTGCCTTCTAATAATAAAACGAAAATCAAACATACTATAATTGACTGGCATGGAACTCCTGAGAGGCAGTGTATTTGGTAGAACTTTGGATCTGCAATCCAACAATTGTAGCGCATAGCCTACTGAGAAACACTTCAAGTAACAACTCACGACATTTGATTATATACAATATTCAAGTCCTCGGGTTTAGACCGATCGACTTTCAGCATGTAACAAATGCAATATATGAAAATAAAAATTAAGACAAATGCTGTTGCTTTCTCGTGGATTTACAGGAACAGTAAACCTTTACACAACAAACAGCATATATGGAAGTTCTTAGCTTGCAAAGAAGTTATGAATGAGGCATATATAATTGTATATATATAATAATCTTCATTTATTCAACAATCCAGTTGACAGACTGCAACCGGTTACAGTTATGCAGATATCTTCATTAACATCCAAATAAACAGACTGCAATACAATGACGCCAATAGCAGCAGTCAATGCATGTCTATTCTATGAGGGTTTCAGGTACCGAACTCGGTTCCGCTGATCTCCATGCCAGTGTGGTATTCAAAGTGCCACTGGGCATATATGCAAGTATGCAAAAGTGTATGCATACCCGGGCACAGGTATGTATGCATCACGATATTTTATACCATTTATACTCTCGAAGGCATATCGTTTTATCTCAACAACAGTGTTAAAATCCTTCTGACTGTCTGCACTGAATGCAATTGCATTGTATTGTTTAATCTAAGACAACGAACTCACTCAGACTTTGCCAGTTTTCGAGAAACTCATGCACCATCTTAAGCCTCAAGTCACCATACCTAACAGAGTACAAAATAATAATAATATTATAATCTTTGTTTATTTCTCAAACTGACACAACACAGTACGATTACAACAAGCAATGAATGGATGATCGCAAGTTATCAAAGAAGTCACATTTAACAGTCAGGCGCCCATCACATCCTGCTACTCAGTTTGCCAATGCTAACTGTCGAATAGAAGGTTGAGTGTCAATGAGTGGTCCTTTTTTGAAGGAGGGAAGCAGGAAGTGATGCTGCATCCATGTGCACTTCGTGCCAGAAATTTTACCATTACCCTAAAACCATCACCACATGTATAATGTGTTTAATTGTTTATGTTTGCTTGGTGCTTGATAAATGCAGAAATACAAATTTTAATAATACTTCCTGTATGCACAATTGTGCATGCATAGATATATGCCAAATATATATATATATATATATATATATATATATATATATATATATATATATATATATATATATATATATATATATATGAAAACAAAGACTAGGAGGGTGAGTAAATTTTACAGCCCATATACATGTATGTGAATGCATAAGCAGTGCGATAAATAGTATATCCAAGTCAAACAGTAAATTTAGGCGAATTAATGGACTGATCTTTAGCCTACGTTTGCATATGTGGCATTCAGACACGTGTCATTGCATCCGTCCTGTTTACATTGTGAGTACTACATGCAAATATTTTCATATGTGCATGTATATGTAAGCACGTATGCACTGACAAACATCTCCATTTTGCAAAGATCAGGTACTGCAGAAGTTTATTTACTTTTTTCTGAGCTTGTGCCGTCTAACAGGTGGCAATTTCTCAAGCTGTAGACAAGGCTGTGTCACAAAATTCACCGCAAAATAGAAATAGCTCGACCACAACTGAAACAGAAAAGCAACCACAACAAACCTAAAAGAAAGAGTAAAGGCAGCAATGCAATAATGGATGCAAAAGCAAGAACAATAAAAAAATTAATGAATGATCTATTTCTGAATTTCTTAAAATTACACCACTATGGCAAAGCATCGCATGAGCAAATGCAAGTTAAGAATTTACTAAGCCAGTAGGCCGACTGTCTTGGCAAGGCTCAAAGGCATTCTTTGCATTGCACGGGCTCCAACTAAACGACTTCTGTGTTACAGAACGAATGATTGAATCAACGCAAACAATAAATGCAGGAACTAATGCATAAGGGAAGGAAGTTAGGAAGGAAGTTAGGAAGGAAGAAAGGAAGGAATGACGGGGAGAGGGGGGAGGGAGGGAGGAAGGAGGGAGGAAGGAGGGAGGAAGGAATGAAGGAACGAAGGAAGAAACGAAGGAACGAAGGAAGGAAGGAAGGAAGGAAGGAAGGAAGGAAGGAAGGAAGGAAGGAAGGAAGGAAGGAAGGAAGGAAGGAAGGAAGGAAGGAAGGAAGGAAGGAAGGAAGGAAGGAAGGAAGCAAGAAAGGAACGAAGGAAGGAACGAAGGAAGGAAGGAAGAAAGGAACGAAGGAAGGAAGGAAGGAAGGAAGAAAGGAAGGATGGAAGGAGAGAAGGAAGGAAGTAAGGAAGGAAAGAAGGAAGGAAGGAAGGAAGAAAGGAAGGAAATGAAATACGAAAGGAAAGCAAATAAACAATTCAAAAGGTTTGCTACAGTTTGTAAAACCTCAATTTGAAAGAAAATAACACAGTACGATCACATGAACTTGTAACAGATGAGAAAGTATGCCATCCATTACCGTGCGGTTGAAGGTCTTCCGAGCTAAGGTTTCCTTCATTTTTGCTGTTATGAGTTTACTCGTTTGTAACACAACTCTAAAATAAAACTGCCAAAATCAGACAACGGCAAAGGGAATTTCTTCAGATAACATGCTGACCATTTCGACACAATCTTCACAACTTTCTTAGATAAAACATACAAGATGAAGATTGGAAATGAAAAAGTAACCTTAAACTCAAGTCATGTTAGTCAATAGTTGTCAGTAGTTAAGCCTAGTAGTTAAGATTTGTTTAAGAGTTAAACTGTATGCCGTTTTTCCCATTTGCCTTTGCAAGTTGCCCACAGTCTGTTTTAATTTCCGATCTGTCTGCATTCACCCCCGTTTACTTCATTATAATTGGGGTCCTTCTCTTAGTGGGATTATTATCCCTTCTGAGGCCCTTTGTTGCCTATGTGCCAATTTGTTGTTTTTTCAATGATGTTTGTTGTGTCTATTCCTTTGATGTTTTGGCAAAAGGCTTCAAAAAAGATTTGATTGATTGATTGGACAATAATAATTAATGGTCCACATCCAGCTCCTGGTTTGTGACTGACGAAAATTCTTCAACCATGCAAATATAGAGAAGCAAGAAAATTACAGTATACAGAGGTATATATAATTGTTGGAATACCCATTAAAACTGATGGACTTGCTGGCCTAAGGGGTTGTCAAAGGGACGAATCGATAAAAAATACTTGGCCTATAAAATAGAGAGTACAGGCCTGCGGCGTAGACAAGGGGAGGTTTCGGGGGTTAAAAACCTCCTTTGCCTAGGAAAAAGTTTTTTAATGGTTATTTATCCACTTAAATAAGAAAAAACAAAATGATTGTTTGTAGTAACAATTGTTTTTCTTACTTTATTCCCTTTGTTACTTTATTCCCTTTTTTATTTAGTGTAATGATGTTGGGCTGGTGTCAGAAAGGGCATCCGGCCATGCAAAAAAAAACCCCCATCATAAATTCCTGGCTACGCCACTGGTACAGGCTTAAGCCTTCACTCAGGTGGTCACTGTTTAAGGATCGCCATTTCATTCGAGTATGTGAGAAACACTATGCTGACCCCTAGTTGAGAAGATTTCCATTCAAAGTTTTCTTGTAGGTTGGTCCTACATCTGTCCAAATATTTATGTACTGCAAGTTGCATATATTCTAATATACTTTGCAATGCTATGAAAAGTTGTCTTGCTTACTGACTGGTAACCATCCTCATTACCAACCAGTCGGTCGGGTAATGGTCCTTTCGAATGAGATTCCGAATAGTTAGCAATAACTTCTCCAGAAACATCTGAAAGTGCAGAAGAATATTTTAAAAACAGAAACAAATGCAATGCATCTAACACTTCAACACATTGTCTGTGAGCCAATGACTAACCTTTCCAGTGAAAAATAAAAATATGATGCTCATCTCGTTAACAAATTATTTAGAACAGGCGATAGATGACTATCTCACAAACGTAAACAGATAATTTTTCCGTACAAGAGCCTTATGTCAAACTGGATTGAAGTCCCATTCCTCAACTTCCCTTCCCCCCCCTATGGATTCCTCTTCAAGATGCCTCATGGATAGAAATTTGATTTTAGGGATAGTGAGAGTACAGGGAATAAATGAAGATCCGTCAGGTACCCTGACACAGAAAAGTAAGATAATTTACAATTTTACATGCATAATATATACTACATACATATACACTCATATGTGACAGGGTACACATCAGTTTAGTGGTTAGTACTTTAGACTATCAACTCTGAGCTAGACATTTCATAACCTTGCCATGACCAAAAAGAAGCTGCTAGCACTTTATATTCAAGACTAACCATCAGGATATGGCTAAACGGATTGGTCTTCATTGAATCTGAGTAGTCACGTGTAATGAAAGAGCTTCATACCTCAAGCTGATTTTTCTCTTCATATCGAACGAGAAGTTGTTGCAAATGCCTTTCATCCATCAGCTGCAGCATTGATGTTAGACAGGCAACCATGAAGCACTGCATTCAAACAAGAAAATGCAGAAACAAGCACTGAGTAAAACATTCATAAAATATCTTTACCCACATTCAACTGCGTAGAATTTAATGCGTAAGTCAGTCTTGACAAAGAGCAATAATGTTAACACTAACGCTGTGCATACGATTATATAAGTGTTCAACAGAAGAAGTTTTAACTAGTAGAACTTTCTGTTGATATTGGTACGCATACTGGACTGTCAACTCAGTGGTCGGGTTCAAACCCCCAACCATGGTAGAAATTTGGTTAGACTTTTCTGCTCCACCTGACTGCCCTAGCCAACTCATCTGTAAAGAGTAGGTAATGTCTGTATATACTGTCAGTGGAAAGAACAGACAGTAAGGGAGAGGACTGATACCCTCTTAAGAAAATGAAGTCACGTTTCATAGCCATGGGGTTGCCTCAGGGCTGACTTTAAAGACCGCTCTTCTTCGTCTTCTTCTGTTGGAACATTAATTCAGAAGCATGACAGCACTTAACAAATAATGTATTTATCATGAATTAAGATGCTCATCAGGCAATGTTTCGCTTAGGTTGGTTTGGGAGTTCCTAGAAGTTACTGCACTTTTCCTGGAACACTAATCCCTTAGAGACAATGTCATCAAAAGGAAATTAAAACAGCAGTACTGGTGTATGAAAGATCTGGTTACATTGCTTCCAAATAGTATCCAGATAAAATTTACACAAAAAATTCAGGCAGTGACGTAGGAAGAAAACAGAAACTTGTACCCAGTTGCAGAAACAGAACCAGAGCTGATCTCCAAAACATTCGAAAACAGTAGTACCAACCCTCTGTTAGAAAGCTTAACCTATGAGAATGTGAGAATGTGAGAGATAGGACATGTGCCTGATAACTAACCAGATTGGGGCTTGATATTTCAGCATCAATTATGCTCATCATTTGCTCAAGCAGTCCATCCAAAATGGCCGACAGGTTTGGTTTCAGCGTAACATTCTGAAAAAGAAGCATGAGACAATTATGAAATTTGATTTGGACAATAACCACATCAACCAGCTCTACCAAAATTGTACATTCTCTTAAACAGTTAAAGCTGATAGGTTAAGGAAGATTCCAGTGCCAATATAATTCAATCCAACTGTCCAGATTCTGTTCGAAAGTGTTCACGCTTGGTACAGATTCAGCATCTATCTGGTTCAGTGATGAATAATTCCTTGGCTAACACAGAATTTTCTAATATCTAAATGCAATCTCTTACGGTACAACTTCAGATCGTCTCCTCTCAGATTTTCAGCTGCTGCCCTCTTGGGAAAAAAATTCATTTATATTTTCGAGTATGAATTTAACCCTTTGAACCCGACGGGTCGGTTTTCCGGCCCGTTATCCATAGAGTTACGGGAGCTCCGGATTCAAAGGTTAAGGCATCAATCCAAAGGATTCATTGACAGTCAGTTGGAAAAACTAGAAAATTCTCACAATAACTATGACTTACAAGTTTCTGATCACAGTGCAGAGAAGCGAGGATTTCCATGAGGATTTCCGCCACCAGCTTTGGGTCTTTGTCGACTTTAAGGAATCGACTCAACTCAGAAACATACATCGGAATCAGGACGGTCTTGCATTCTGAGTTAAATTACCATCAGCATACGATTGTACCATTACGTCAAATACGGAAATGTCATATAAATACACAAACATTGCAAATTCCACTAATGTCAAAACCAGTGTCATAAAAAATCTGCAACAATAGGCAGGAAAACCTATGCAAATGAAGCAAAGAAGTAAAAAATGTGTCTTGTTGTAAAGTAGAAATGATCTTTATGTAGGAATCTCATCCAAATGATCCTCTATGATCCAGGGACAATGCATAGCGCCCCTTCAAGCTCTCTACTCAGAGGCGCCCCGACTACAGCGCGGACACTGCATCGGAGTTTCACGCCAAAGCACTGACCAATTGCGAGTGAAGGACTTGCTCAAGGTCCCTACGTGGTGGTTTGAGGTGGATTCGAACCTGCAACCCTCCGGCTGCAAGGCGACGAACATACCCACTACACCACCGTGCCCCCACGTTATTATTATATGCTACGGAGACGGACTTTGATCGACTAACCATACGGAGAGATGAGACTGGGCATCTGGGCCATCATTCTCAAGCTGCCGAGTTTTCCGATGATCAATTCCATCTGCGCCGTCCGCCCAACACTCGCTATGAGATTCCGATAGGTTCGGCAGAGATCAGAGGGCGGTGTAAGCCTCGACAGCTCCAACAGCATCCCTGGAATCTCATGCAAAAGCACGATCTACAGAAAACACAAGAAAATGATTCAACAAGACAACAGAATTCGCAACATATCATTTGTGATCGTCTAGCAGTTTGTTCTGTAAAATGGACTGTACAGGGTGGGCCATAGAAAAGTAATCCTGTAGAGGATTACTTTTTTATGGCCCACCCTGTATATAAACCAAAAAATACAATGCGTTACATAAATTTAAAAATACGATATGCCATATGTATTGAGAAATACAATTCATTATTTAAATTTAAAAATACAATATGCTACATAAACAGAGAAATATAATGCATTACATAAATTTGATTTGAAAAATCAAAATGCAATGTAAATTCAGCAATACAATTGGCATGTATACATACACACGGTGGATTCATGTGGATTCGAACCTGCAACTCTCCGGCTGCAAGGCATTGAACATACCCACTACACCACTGTGCCCCATAATAACAACGGTAATAGTTGTTAACGACATAGCATCAACCAAAGACAAAATAACAGCAATCGGTACACACTCACTGACTTTCAGGTCAAAGGATCAACCCAAGAGGGTCAAATGGACCCGCTGAGATTGGAAACTGAGTAACTTACTTAGAAGAACTCTGAACCATCCTCCACACCCCACCCCCAACTTACTCCATCTAAGCAACTCACCTGTTGCTGTAGAACTGTGGCATCATCAACACTAAGCACTCGCGTCAATGCAGCATAAAATCCTGCCATGATTTCGTTGAATTCGTCCTTCTCTCGGTCTGCAGGCCGGCTTTAAACGCAAAATCAGCAAGGCATAAGTTTTATATATATATATGTACACGGTTGCGAGCACCTCTGAGTAGTCACTGAAGTAAAGTAAAGCTAAATAAATTTATGAATGAAACTACTGAATAAATATTTAGTGCAAAGTTTATTTCTAACAGCGCTATTTTATAGCGCTTGTAGACAATATGGTAAGCACAAGAAGGATTTATGGTAAACACTCTGATCAGGTTTGAGATAGTAACTTCGGGTCATTGAGAAAATTACTAAAAAGCGCTGGAATTACGTAAAATATAATGTGAAAAAGTATGACACAAAAGTAATCTCTGTAGCCTGTGTGCTCTGCTGAAAAAATTTGCCGTAGAAACTTACGGACAATTCATGTAAAGAATTCGTGATTGAACAATGCATTTTGTTATGCTCCTCAGGACCTGAAAATAAAAACAACGTGATGATCAGACAAATGACTGCAACATATCTAGTCTCTCAACAAAAGAAGCAACATACTGTAAAGAAAAGTGTAAAGTAAACTGTAAAGTCAGAGTAACAGTCATCGTGAAACCGCTCAGTGCCATTAATTCCTGCCATCTCATAAGAAAATAAATGGTACTGGAAGGCTCCAACCAAGATCAGAGAAATCATCTATAGACATAGGATTATAGAGCCCAAGCAATTCAGAAAACATGACATTTTAGAAGTGCTAAATGAATATGTATGTATGCACACTTGTTACAGCGACCCTTCAAGCTCCCTACCCAGAGGCGCTCCCGACTAAAGAGAGGACACTGCATCGGAGTTTCACGCCGAAGCGCTGAGCAATTGCGAGTGAAGGACTTGCCCAAGGTCCCTACGCGGCGACTTGAGGTGGATTCGAACCCCGAACCTTCCGGTTTCAAGGCAACGACGCCACCACTACACCACCGCGCCCCACGCATATGATCATGTGTCAACCGTCCTACTGGTACAAACCTGTACACTTTTGCGCATCTGCTGTTGTACGGATGATACACCTGGTTCGCTATCGAGCGTCTGGTTGAGACCCTCTATAAGCTTCCTGCAAAAAATTCCACAACCGAGAATTAGTCATGAACCAATTTTGATTAAACCACAAAAAAATATATTTACTATTAGTGCCTAAGAAGTACCACATGTGAAGCACTGCACAATTTTCACTTAGACAACCAATTAACAGTAATCAGTACGCACACTTGTTCAGCTGTTTGGCTGTTAGAAGGTGTTCCCAAGGCAACAATTCCTTCCAGAATTTCAATCGTGCATTTTGCCAGCTCCCTAGAAACATTGAAAAGACAAGGCTTGATAAATATATATACATACAGCATTGTCAGCAAATGTCAAACATGGTCTAATGCTAAACTAATTGTATATTTAGCATCACTGTTTTTCTAGTGCATTCAAACAAACATTTATCAAAAGTTCATGACTGGCCAATAGCAATTAAGCATCCACAAATTGTTAGTCATTTGCAAACAAACAATCCCTTGTTTTCGCAAGGTTCTTAACAGAGCCTGATAACATAGCTTGATACATCACCACAAAAATAAAATAGCTGTCATTTAAAAATTATGTGCATTTTAAAACACACTGCAACCTCATTACAGTCACCATACCTCTGGCAGTCACATCAGATACCACGTCACAAAATGGTTTGGCTCTAACATATTCAAATCCAAAGACTAAAAAGTTATAACGAGGTCCACAGTAATATATGCAATACGTCCACGTCTTCCAGATACTTACAACAGTGTCTAATTAATTAAACTGCTGCATATATGCCTATTTAAGTAAAACTATAAAAGTGTACTTAACACTACAACAGCGGCATTGGTTTCCCAGTTGCTTTTAGTATTCGCTCACAGTTAAAGTGTCAAGTGAGTTTGAAAATGTATGCTTTATATAATTAACACAAAATTTGAGCCGGTCGGCTCGAGCCGAAGAACAATAAACGAGTAGCCTCTTCTGTAATCAACTGTTCATCTTGCCTTAAGGTCAGAAGCCAACAAGACACTCACTTGTAAACAAGTGAAGCTGAAAAGTTGTTTGCAATGTATGCGTCCATCACCGGAAGAAATCTGTCAAATCTTTTGTCCTTCAGAAGATGGAAGACGTGAATCTAGAAACATTGGTAAACAGATCTGTTATTTGTGCAAGAACAAAGACCTTACGACACAGATCGTAATGTTCATGAACAATAACTCTTTTGGCTCCTAATGCATGCATTGACCTGTCCAATAATGTCTTTTAGTAACCTCACCGCTATTAGCTTGCAATTTCCTGTTCTTAATTCACTTTGTTGCTACAGAGTTCTGTGAGTCACTTGTAAGTGCAGAGCTATACGCATACATATAGAGGTTCATATTACATTTACATCAAATGAGTCTATAAGCTGAAGCTCCACGGCCCAATCTATTATTCTATTAAAATGGTTCAAATCTTTCTTCATCTGCCACGTGGTCTCATTCAGTCCTTAGCCTCCAGACGAAGAGCAGTACAGGTCAGTTGGTCCTAACCTGAGGCAGTCCTTAGCCTCTGCATTCTGAGAGGAAGGAGAGCAGTACCGGTCAGTTAGTCCTGAGGCAGTCATGACATGAGGTGCCAGCAACTACACTTTCCTAGTCTTGGCATATCAGGGTTAGTGGCCAGTACTCCCCTTCACCATCTCATCTATCTTCCCACATACAGTATATGGTTGGTGGCCTCATAACAGCGGAGTTGACTGGGGCGGGGGAGAGTGGGGGAGTGCAGGTGGAGCACAAAACTCTAACCAAATTTCTTCCCTTGCATGGATTTGAACCTCCAACCTATCGATAGACAACAGTCAAGCACGTTATCCACTACACTGTCGAGTACTATCAAATACTTTCACAAACAATTCGGTAAGTCTTACCACGGCTTTAAACACAGACATTGGCTTGACGTGAGAACAGCTGCCTGGACTCATCATATCAAACAGCGCATCCATTATGTACTGAAGAAACTGCAAATCACAAATAAATCAGAATGTCAATATATCAACCAGGAAGTTAATGTTTAGTACCAGAAAAAAACAGATTATACACTATATATAGACAGCATGGGCACATACCAGGCTTTTAGATAAAAGTTCAATTAACATAATGACGTATCAAGTCTGAAATGTCTGTGAAATGCGACTTTGGATATCCGAGGAGGCAACAAAACGTTGACAGGTAGTCTGGGGCGTGACCCAGCTAACGATATTCTTTATCATTCAATCACTATACACAGATATAGAAACTTTTGAATATCCAGTTGACTAGTACCTACAGTTATCCAACTGTAAGTAATGTTAGTCTTCACATTCTGAATCTTAAAGCCAGATTTTAAACAACTATACTTTATTGCAATGCTTGATTCTTCTATGATTGCTCTTCATCCGAATGCATTGTTGCTTGTAAATAGTCGTCATTTCTTTCATACTTATTTACTTGTGTGCACGTTGGTAACTTATAATATTGCACTTATTTATATATGTCGTTTAGAAGACATGACAAGTACCAATTTATCTATATCTATAAGAATGGATCGGGATATATTTGGCCGCGATGCACGCTCACAGTTTGACAGATACTGACCTGAAACATTGCATATAGATAAACGTTAACCAAAGCCATCAAAGTACGCCATTTTCAGCTTTTTATTCACTTTAGATTTCGAAATATTAGACATTTTTATTTTCGCCGTGTTATTTGCGCGATCGCTGCAAATGCTGCAAATGCGACGCCATTATTTGAATCGTCGTGCAATAACAAATGACGTCATTTTTCGCCAAAGCTTACGCAGCGCAACCGCCCTGGGAAAGATAAATGGCTTAGGCCAAGAAGTAGGCTATAATGATTATACACTATAAGAGGAACCCCCATGCAACATGAGTTTAACCAGCAGAATTGGGGAAGACCTCGAAATTTCCCATGCAACGCCGGGTTCCCCAGCTAGTATATTATAAATGAGTCTATTTTTAACGCAGAGGAGTGGTGCTCAGAACTTCAATCAAATTTGAGATACATGTCCCCAGCGGCATTGCATTAGAATTCAATTCATAACATATTATGCATAACATGCAGGTTCTGAATACGGTATGCTAACAAACGCAAAACAGGCATTAGAGGGGTACTTCAAGTATGCTATATTAAAGATATGCATACACACACACAAACGTCAAACAAGTCATACGCATACATACATACATACATACATGCATACATGCTCACGAACAGAAACATAGAAAGAGAGGGACAAGAAGACATGCATACCTTGACAATTTCCTCTCCGTTTTGTATGATGATCTTGTTGAGGTATTCTGTAACTTTGTATGGCTCCAGCTTCCACTTCAGTATGCCCAAAAGTGTAACTGAATACAGAAACGAGAACAATTGCTTTGTTACATAATTCCAAGTCAAAGAAGAAACAATCAGAAACAGATCAGAAAGCATTGTTACTTACGATTGTTTTAATTCATCTGAAGAAGAGGCATTGTGGATAAGTTGAAACACACTGAGGTTACACTTGACAAACATCAGAGAAACATTTGGTAAGGTAGAAAGAGCTGGACAGAAGAACAATTGAAACAATATGAAGTATATATATAACTATTAAATCATAACAGCTGTAAACAAACTCATCTTCTTAGATTACAAAAAATACACTTCATTCGCAAGCCCATTCGATTCGAATTTATTTGTTGAAAAATATTCTATCTCATAAATTATGTGATATATGCAAACCTGACTTGTTTACTTTGGTTGAAAAATAAACTATTTTCATTTGATTTAATTTATATACTTCTGTTAATAATCAGTAATCATATCAATCATTGCTTAGTCTATCGAATGAGCACAATGTTTCAGGCTTAGGAATGAGTACCTCGGATGTTTTTCGTTCATTACGCTATCATGAGGAGCACTTCTGATATGTTTTCGTATCTTTGGGCTATCATGATGAGCACCTCTGATATGTTTTTCGTATCTTTGGGCTATCATGATGAGCACCTCTGATATGTTTTTCATTCTTTAGGCTATCATGATTTGTTTCCATTATAGGATATCGATATCGTAATAACCAGTTCCAATTGGTTTCCATTGCTTGGGATATCGTAATAAGCACCTCTAATTTGCTGCCATTGTTTAGGATATCATAATGAGCAACTTTGATTTATTTCCATTGTTTTAGCTACCGTAATGATCATCTCTGATTTCTTTCTCTTAGGCTATCATAACAGTGGCGTAACTACGGGGGGCATGGGGGGCAGCCGCCCCCCCCAAATGAAAGGGCTGCCCCCAGCTGCCCCCCCAATCCCTGCGTTTGTTTTACTTTTTACTTGTTACGAGTGATAAAGAATTAAAGAATGTTACGTAATTTCTGACTTATTTGATTTTTTATACAACTTCCTGTACAACTTCTTATAGGGTGGGTGATGGGAAAGTGGGACAGGCCACTATAGTGCACTGTGGGACAGACAAGCTAGTGAGGCTTGCATGCGTATTCTGTCCAATACTGTAATACATCCAAAAATCTAAAAATACATAGTCTATGGCAATATACCGATGCCGATGCACGCTTTAATTGCCAATGGTAGCCACCCCATCATTTTAAGCTGCCACCCCACTGCCCCCCCATGAAAAAATAGCTGGCTACGCCACTGTATCATAATAAGAACCTCTGATATGTTTCCATTGTTCACACAATCATAGTAGGCACCTCAGATTTGTTTCAAATTTTCAGGGTAGCGCAATGAGCATATCTGACTGTCTCTGTCAGCAGCACTGCACAAATTGTCCAGTTACATGTTAGAGTTTTCAAAGTAAGTTTTCTAAGTTCCATTGCATATTCATATAACGCCAACACCAACCTATGCCTGTGCACTCAAAACAAGAATGCTCACCATTCTGGGTAAATTTGGTTGAGCAGAGCCGAGTTGATATGTAAACTGCCTCTTTGTCGCTACGGCGAAACGGGGTGCTGTTGCTTTGGCTGCCATAGGATCCCCCAGGTGTTTCGACGCTGACGTCTGGTAACCTCAGGTATTCCTTTGGATCAACCAGTCTTCGAGCATCATCAAACTATGACCACAAAAACCACCACTTTAACTTAAGTTGGCATTATCACTAATACTATGACCATAGTAATCCTTCTCTTTAGTAGTAGAGCAATACGTGGGGTGCGGTGGTGTAGTGGTGGCGTCGTTGCCTTGAAGCCGGAAGGTTCGAGGTTCGAATCCACCTCAAGTCGCCGCGTATGGACCTTGGGCAAGTCATTCACTCGCAATTGCTCAGCGCTTTGGTGTGAAACTCCGATGCAGTGTCCGCTCTGCTGTCGGGAGCACCTCTGAGTAGTGCCTAAAGGGGCGCTATAACACGTGCGCATACAAATACTACTATAAACTTTTAATTTCTTAGATTCAGATCACCACTATTAACAGCACTTTATAGACATTGTGTTAACTAATGCAATCATAACAACTAAGGAAGAAATGTGCAGCTGAGTAGTAATGGCACCTTGTAGAAGCAGAGCTCACGAGCACCGTCAGCTAAAGTCGTGAACTCATCGGTGATCAATCGAAAGAAACACATTCCGAGCAACTTCTTCTCCGTTCGATCTTTGTCTTTAAACATCAACCACAGACATTCAATCAATCAATCAATCAATCAATCAATTAATCAATACAACTTCTCCATTTGACCTTTGTCTTTAAACATCAACCACAGACATTCAATCAATCAATCAATCAATCAATCAAAACTTCTCCGTTCGATCTTTGTCTTTAAACATCAACCACAGACATTCAATCAATCAATCAATCAATCAATCAATTAATCAATACAACTTCTCCATTTGACCTTTGTCTTTAAACATCAACCACAGACATTCAATCAATCAATCAATCAATCAATCAAAACTTCTTCATTCGATCTTTGTCTTAAACATCAACCACAGACATCCAATCAATAAATCAATCAATCAATCAATCAATTAATCAATACAACTTCTCCGTTTGACCTTTGTCTTTAAACATCAACCACAGACATTCAATCAATCAATCAATCAATCAATCAATCAACACAACTTCTTCTCCGTTTGATCTTTGTCTTTAAACATCAACCACAGACATCCAATCAATCAATCAATCAATCAATCAATCAATCAATCAATCAATCAATCAATCAATCAATCTTTGGGTTTTCCAGCATATCAAGCTGACACATACACATCTTGTTACATAATGCACAAAAGCAAGACAAGATAAAGATAACAGATGACAAGAAGGTTCTATATGTCTAGACCAAAGCGGAAGGTTTAGCCCACACAAGTTTCGCAGGCAAAGTCAATTTTCTTTTTAATGCTACAAAGTCTCAGTTACACCTGACAAAGGCCTGTGCAAAAATCAAGTGATATGATCAAAACCATGGCACAGTCAGCTACACTGGTTAAAATCTAGACTGTCACATGTATACTCCTCTGTGCAAAAGAGTTTGCAGATCGCATGGCTTGCTTCCCGAAGGCAATTTATTTAAGGGATTTGAATTGGGCTAGCACATTCAGTACAACATTAAATGGTGTGGACCGTGTGGCACCAATTCAAATGGACCATGTAGCAGTGACGGTGGATTTAACCTGATCGATTCAATGAAAAATGAGCAAGATCGAGGCCATACATAAATAGGGTTACATGAATTGGAGCACGTTTAAAGACTTACTGGAACAGTGACGGAATTCGATCCGAACATGGGAATTGTAGAACTGATCAACTGGAATGCGAAGCTGAAACAGGAATACATTCACCAGTAAATCATCAGTAAATCATCAGTAATTCACCAGTAAATCATAAGTAAACCATCAGTAAATCATCAGTAAATCATCAGAAAATCATCAGAAAATCATCAATAAATCATCAGAAAATCATCAGTAAATCATCAGTAAATTATCAGAAAATCATCAGAAAATCATCAGTAAATCAACAGTAAATCATCAGTAAATCATCAATAAATCATCAGCAAATCATCAGTAAATCATCCGCAAATCATCCGCAAATCATCAGTAAATCATCAGTAAATCATCAGTAAATCATCAGCAAATCATCAGTAAATCATCAGTAAATCATCAGTAAATCATCAGTAAATCATCAGAAAATCATCAGAAAATCATCAGTAAATCATCAGTAAATTATCAGAAAATCATCAGAAAATCATCAGTAAATCAACAGTAAATCATCAGTAAATCATCAATAAATCATCAGCAAATCGTCAGCAAATCATCCGCAAATCATCAGTAAATAATCAGTAAATCATCAGTAAATCATCAGTAAATCATCAGTAACTCATCAGTAAATCATCAGCAAATCATCAGTAAATCATAAGTAAATCATCAGTAAATCATCAGTAAATCATCAGTAAATTATCAGAAAATCATCAGAAAATCATCAGTAAATCAACAGTAAATCATCAGTAAATTATCAGTAAATCATCAGTAAATTATCAGAAAATCATCAGAAAATCATCAGTAAATCAACAGTAAATCATCAGTAAATCATCAATAAATCATCAGCAAATCATCCGCAAATCATCAGTAAATCATCAGTAACTCATCAGTAAATCATCAGCAAATCATCTGTAAATCATCAGTAAATCATCAGTAAATCATCAGTAAATCATCAGTAAATCAGCAGTAAATCAGCAAATCATTAGTAAATCATCAGTAAATCATCAGTAAATCATCAGTAAATCATCGGTCAAAGTAAGTAAAGGCAAGAAAAGGTAAAGTGCATTAAAGCAATCATTCACTCATATAAGAGATCTTAGTGCCACTACAAGATCATCACTATTATTATTACAAGTGTAAAGACAAAGATCGAACGCAGAAGAAGTTTTGATTGATTGATTGATTGATTGAATGTCTGTGGTTGATGTTTAAAGACAAAGATCGAACGGAGAAGTTGTATTGATTGATTGATTGATTGAATGTCTGTGGTTGATGTTTAAAGACAAAGATCGAACGGAGAAGAAGTTTTGATTGATTGATTGATTGATTGAATGTCTGTGGTTAATGTTTAAAGACAAAGATCGAACGGAGAAGTTGTATTGATTGATTGATTGATTGATTGATTGAATGTCTGTGGTTGATGTTTAAAGACAAAGATCGAACGGAGAAGAAGTTTTGATTGATTGATTGATTGATTGAATGTCTGTGGTTGATGTTTAAAGACAAAGATCGAACGGAGAAGAAGTTGCTCGGAATGTGTTTCTTTCGATTGATCACCGATGAGTTCACGACTTTAGCTTTAGTGATGGAGTACTAGGTATGTCTGTTGCCTTGCAGCCGGAGGGTTGCAGGTTCGAATCCACCTCAAGCTGCCTCGTAGAGACCTTGGGTAAATAATTCACTCGCAATTGCTCAGCACTTCGGAGTGAAACTCCATTTCAGTGTCCGCACTGTAGTCGGGAGCGCCTCTAAGTAGTGGGAGCGGCTCTGAATAGGGGCCCTAAGAGGCGCTATAACAAGTGCACATACAACCATTATCTTCAGAGGGAGTCTTTGAATAGGAAAATGATAATGATGATTAATTATTTTATCGATAATAAATCATGACCTCCGGAAGTTTACATACGGACCCGTATTGTGTCGTTCCAGCGGGGAGTGTTGTGGTGATAAAAGATAAACGAGTTGTACTCGGTCACATCCGGCTCTCCTGTTCCTCGGCTGATGCACTTCTACAACAATAAAAGCATCACATCCTAATCTAAACTACTCTATGCTAATCTGGTAACTTCTAGAGGATTGCAATAATTATTTGTAATGCACAAGATATCAGCTAATGGTCATCTTTCAGCAAAGCAGCATACAAAAACATTTTATAACTGGTCAAAACCAGTCAAAGTTTCAGTGATGTTCCTGAGACCGGATATAATCCAATCAGAAAAAGAATGTAGCTGCATGATTTTAACACACAAGTCAGCGGTCTTCTCTGAACAAAAGTGCATTTGGAATGGCAATTCTTTGGACAGAACCAATAAGCGAAACTTAACACTCTGGAAGAAAGGAAGAATAGGACGAGCAATCCAAGCAACAATGCTTCCCTCACTCATCAGATTTCATAAAGTGAAACTCACTAATTCATTTACCAGAAAGCTAATTTATATGAGTTCCACCATGCTCCATAATATACAACAATTTATCAGTTGATTAGAGCAACAAAACCCACCTGCGCAAATCCAGTCAATTCTCAATTTGGAAGATGGTAAATAAAAGGATAGCCAAAAAAGCACATGGAAACAGGTGGCCCCTGCAGGATTGAAAAGATCACAACCAACAAAATCACTACAAAAAATGTACAAATAGTTAAAATCCTCACATAGCTCAATCCAGAAAAGCTATACCTAGGGATGAAATGTACATATATATTCTAAATCGCAGTCAAACAGTTGCACACTCACTTCAATATGTAGTCCTTCTTTCGTAAGAACCAGGACTCTTGCTTCAATGTTCTTTTGAGCGGTTTTTGAGCCTCGCTCAAATTCTCCGCGTTCAATCGTCAAATAAAGATCATTGCGATCCGTGTCTAAACAAAACATTTAAACCTTGATCACTCATGCCAAATTAGATCATAATTTCATAAATATTAAAAGTTTTTAAATCATATCTGTTCATAAAATCCTACGTTTTAACACTTTAGCAATGAGCTGCGTTGGTTTCCCAGTAATTTTTAGCACACGCTCCTCGTTTAAAGTAGCTACAAAGTCAAAGAGTGAAGTAAACTCAACTGTGAAAATATTAATTTAAGACTGAAGTAAATTTAGGGATTTACACATCAACTGTTACCGTCAACATACTTATTTCACAATCAGCCCTGCCAGTTCATGAGATACTTTTTCTTTCTCATCAACATTATTATGCTTTTCTTAAAATGCCACTATCTAATCACTATTTCATCACATTTCCTCCTGAAAAGTTAACCGATACTTAAGAGCACTAACGACCACCTGCGATCATGCAATGAGATTGGCTTAAGGCAACCACCTGGCATAATGACATTGGGAAATCCAATTTTGTTGGCGACGATGGCACTCTTTGGCACGTGAGGGTGAGACGTTAGCGATGATTCCAGATCCGTATGCAGCATCCTCAGAGACAACTGAAACTCTGTAACAACAGTGACACCAACCAACAACAGCGATCACTTTCAAAAGATTTCTGCGACAGTAACCTAACTTGAAATTGCGGCAAAACAAGGTAAGATTATCAATCACATGCCGGCTGAACAAGTCGTTAAATCATAAGCACAATCGGTTATTGTACAGGAACAAGCTTATTCACAGGTATTCATCAAGAATGAAATTCACAGACAAAAGGTCAAAAGTGGATCCAGGTAAAGAATCTAGGGGCAGGCAGGAGAGCTTAAATAGCTGCAACAACTAATTATAATATAAACTAACAATGCTCTGAATGAATGAATGAATAACAGAAATGTATGTGTGTGTTGGCGTATGTGTATGCGCACACCAAAGCACCAGACCATGAGTTAGAAACAAACATGTTGATAGGGGAGCTAGAGCGCTGCGCAGGGACCATGGCGAGACTGGTGCCACAAGGGTCGGTGAGGGTATATGCCGAAGAGATGGAGAGGGAGCATGAGAGCGAGGAGAGACAGGGGTGGAGAGGAAAGGGGACTACACCCATTTCGACAAGGTTATTGCCGTTGACATCGACTACTTCCCCCAGCCGGTAGATGATACTCCTATTGTGTACGTTTATGAAAATCAATTTAAACGTCTTAGGATAGGCAAATGTCTAGTTTATTTAATCAAATGCCAGTGAATGAGCAGGTGAGCAAAGCAGCTAATTTCATTATCTGGTTCAAGCAGAAACAGACTGAACTACGGAGGTCAAGGGTTCAAGTCCAACTTCTCACCGTTTTCAGTTTTCGCAGATGATGATGTTGAAGCTGATGACTTTTTGATCAGGCTTTCGTGCAGCTGAGGAAAGTCATTTTCATTACAACTATCAGCAAAAAATAATATCCATTCAGCTAATTAATGTTAATAAACATTTTCAGACCATTCTTCATATAGCTTACCTTGTTAAGCAATAAACATCCTTATGAGTAGAGTCTTTGATCAGTTCACCCAGCTATTGAGCACGTTATTGAGCAAATGAGTAAATGAGTGAGTGTGAAAGATAAAGAGTGAGTGGAATAGAGTATGAGTGGGTGAGTGAGTGAGCGAGTGAATACGCACATGTGTGTGAGTAAGCGTGAGTAGAGTGAGAGTGCCCGCCTGCTGCTCTGGAATATCAATGAGTGATATGAGCGATGAAGATGGAGGAAGAGGTAGATCAATAACATTCATTGGATGTATAAGGCCAAAAAATAATGCTGTGTTTCCGGTAACCCGACCGACCCACTTTCATTGCCACGACTCGGATAATTTTGTGGAATTTTTTTATTATTATATACATGATAGGGTGACATTGCCTTCCGTATAATGTGTAGAATTGGGACATTATAATTATAGCATTCACTAAGGCAGAGGACAGTTAGTAAACAGATGTCTTTCAAGGTATAAGGGTCAGTTAATTAGAGCAATCAATAGCCTCCCATGGTCAGTTCGCCAAGGCAGGCGGCAATTGTGGGGGGAGAGTAATAGTGGTATAATTTTCAAGATATCTGATCAGAACAGGGCTTGTTTTAAAGAGAAACTTCTACTGTTTAACATAGCATCAAAATATCATTTTCGATTTTTTAATGACATAAGCCTGGTTTTTCCAGATCGCCTCACAAATGCAAGAAATTAAAATGTAATCTATTAGCATCAATTAATACAAAATGACCACTGAATCAATAAAAATGATCTCATGAAATGAGAAAGAAAACATAGCCAAGTTAGAAAAGCGACCGAACGAATTCTTAAATGAAAACAAAAACATTAACAGTATAACCCTTTAGTGACGACCTGTATTCGATTTCCCATACATTTTACGACACGCGGATCAAATGAAAAATCTTACGGAGTAATTTTCAGGCTGACTCTTGAAACCTCATTCATTTCTTCTTTCAAAATCTTCGAGATATTGAGAACTGAAATAAATAACAAATCAAACGTTTATTTATTTAAAGAAAGTATGAACAGAATAACTCAATGCACTGCTCATCAAGATATGCTATTACAACAGTAACATGACAAAGACATAAGAGAGAGTAAAATAAATTGTTGAGACGGTCAGAGGTCTTGCAAAATGTTAGCCAGCATGTCACTTGGCACACTTTATGGATTGCTTAGGATGCATAGTCTTTAGTGGTTAGCATGTCAGACTATTAACTCAGAAGTCAGAGGTTCAAATTCAAATAAGACACAAGGGCAGAAAGAAATTTACAGGATTTCCATTTACATTACATCTCCACTTACATTACATTATGAAGAGACTAAGAAAATCCTCAGCCACTAACACTTCATGTTGATGGCTCATAACTTGATCGGCACATTGCACTAGTTTTTCGCAGTTCAAAATATTTTCATATCACTGACAAAATATGGAAACTTACCCCCTCCACCGTAAGGTCTTTTGTAGCAGAGTGTCGGGGTTTTCGTTGGTGGTGCAGAGTCCCTCAGGCTTCCTAAATCACCAAAAGATTAACAAATCAATGAAAAAAAATCATCAGAACTGAAGTCAGAAGTGATGCTGTACACTGAAATATGATGTATGTTCCTCAGAATGCTGTTATATGCTTCCCATTACATTGTATTTCCTCAGTACATCAAGTTCCAAATACAACAAGACCTGAAGTTGCTCAAAATGAAGAAAGAAGACACTGGAAACAGAGACAAGTGGAGGAGTGGCTGACCCCTTGCCAGAGGGAATAATTCTAGCCTGAAGGGAAAGAAGAACATCAAGTTCCAAATTGTAGTTTGATGCATTGTTATTCCTACACTATAACATAACAAGGGTTTTAAGTGGTTCAGAAGACTTAGTCTGTGTGAGACCCACTGTAATATTTATCAAACTCACACGCTTTTCACTCCAAATTGCAGTACATTACTGGCCTGCCAACAATTTTCTTGACCCACTGTTTGATTTGAGTGTATTTTCAAAAGTTTCGACAACTAGATAGTTCTTCACTAGCAAGTTGTGAAGTATTCATCAATGTAGTGCAGGAATGTCAAACTTTTTTAACAGTGAACCAGTGGCAATATTTTTCAGTGAGTGGTAGACAAGGGTGCTAAAGATGTCTGAGCAAAATGGAAATTGGAGTCTTTAAGGTGGTTTTGAAAACCCACTTCCAGAAATGCTTTGAACACTAAATCTGAAATGGTGCACATTTGGTATTCAAGACGTCGCTTTAGGCTTACAAATGTTAATTTTGATCTGCATTATCAGTCACAAACATCACAATAGTCTTTAGACAAGGTCTTGAATCAAACGTTGTGTAAGCCAACAAACCAGGCAGCCAGTTGATTGCAACAATCAATGCAAACAATAACGACTGTATTGGGCAGAAATACCAAGATGAAATGAATTATTTAGACAATGACAGACAATATTCCAATCCAAAGTTTCATGAATTCTTAATAACACCGATATCATGCAACAATGCGATTTATCACACAGTAACACCGATATCATGCAACAATGTAATTTATCACACAATAACACCGATATCATGCAACAATGTGATTTATCACACAAAAGTCAAATGCGTAACAATTCTTACCGAGTCGAAACATCTGTACAACAAGATGCGCATCACGACCAAAGTCTCTTTCACCAAGATCCTAAAATAGCAACAGTAAATACTCCACAGAGTGCTAGTGAAGAACCATTTGTGGTTAAAAAGTGCATTTACATCCATTCGAACTCCAGTGGAGTGGGTTACGAGGAAGAAAGGAGCTGTAATACAATCGACCAGAATTTATATAGCACCCCTTCAAGATCCTTACTCACAGGTACTACCTGGTCCAGGCCAAGCAAGAGAAAAATGGAACTAAGAACTCTAGAACAGTCATCTGTATGAGCTGCACAAATTTCGTTTTACAAGAGTTTGAGCATTTTAGGAGACATTCATATAAGACTGAATATCAAGTTTTTTAAATGAAGGACAATACAACCAGAAAATAGGCGGCAAATGTCTAGACTAATAAGAAAAAAAACTAATTTTTCTCAGCTACTTGTGATCAACTGCATGACAGTCCATGAGTATCGTGCTTATATGAAGTCTTCGCAGGACCATTAAAATAATTTATTCATCTAATTTTATTATTTAGCTTCTACCCCTAAGAACCTTGTAAGCAGCTGCTAGGATAAAAATAAAATGGAAGACTGAATACAAACCGTGAAGACGGTGACAAGGTTATTGCCGTTGACATCGACTACTTCTCCCAGCCGGTTCACTTTCAGAAGAACTCTCTCACTAGAAATTAAAGATTACATTGTTCTTACTGGATAGATGAATGGAATGGATGGATGGTTGGTTGGATGGACGGTGGGATGGATAGATGGAGGAAAGGATAGATGGTGGAATGGATGGATTGATGGAAGGATAGATGAATGTAATGGATGGATCGAATGGGTAGATGGTGGGATGATGGATGGATGGTGGGATAGATAGATGGTGGGATGGATGGATGGATGGTGGGATGGATAGATGGGGGAAAGGATAGATGGTGGAATGGATGGATTGAAGGATGGAACAAACGCTACAAATAATATGCAAGTAAATTAAGTTAGCAATGTACACATCCCTCAAGAGTAAGAAAGTAATTCTCCTATTTACTCTCACTGGTAAGAAGGTACTATATATGTACTCGTGACAGCATCTGATAAATCATCAAAAAGCTGGATAAAAATCAAACTGGGGTAAACAGAAATTGCTGAATAACTATGTGAAAAATTGCAATGATTCCATTAAGGATAGTAAGAAAATTAACAATTTTGAATAATAGGTGTCTCTGTAGCTACTATTTGCTTTCACAAGTGCTTCATCCACCTATAAGACTGAATTAAAATTCTTAAATATAAAACTATACAATAAACTATCTTGTGCACAATAATAATAGCAGTGCTAGAGAAGTTTTAATTAGATTGTTATTCGTGAGTAGAAGATTACCTTAACAATGACTCGAACTAAGTCACTCTGCCTATTGGTCAAGAATTTTATGAGTACAGTCAATATTCATATAACACTTACTGCAATCAAAGAAAGAAATTTACGAAAATTGGGTATAAGAAATATATAAAGAATAATTCTTCCTTAGTAAAAATAAAGCTCTACATAAATTATGGACAAACAGTTCAATTTAGTTAACATAATGAAACATAGAAACAGGCAAATAACTCGGTCAGGTCTAACTCATGTCAACTTGGATAGACAACATAAGAGAAGATCTAGAGGAAATGTGTATAGATATGAGGAATGCCATGGATATCATCAAGGACAGAGCAGTGTGGAGACGCCACATAAAGACTTCATCGTCGGCGCGGCCGGATGGAGGAGAGCAATGATGATGATGATGAAGATGTCAACTTGACTACTGAGCATACTTCTTGCAAATCAACTCTCAGCAACTGCAAGAATTGTCTTAGGCACGGTAAAATTTACCACATGCATTTGAAATCTCTCAAAAACTGTCCCAAGGCCTTGTGAATTTCACACACTGTCCCAGAAATAAAATCGTAAACATGCTGCAAAGACGAGCGAAGCAAAACTAATTTTTTGCTTTACTTGAACCCATTTTCCACTCGAATCGCAGCTTGAACCCTCCTTCCATTTCTTGATTACCTGAAGTCCATTTTAATTGTCAGTGACTTGGGTCGGAAGTGCATCTCAATTGTTGAGTGATGCTTTACAAAATGATCAATTACAATTGCAATTCCGAAAATGGAACAAACAAAGGGCACAAACTGACGTGAAAAATTCGCTAGTGATCGCATCGTAGAGTGCAAAATGCAATTCCGACTCCTCGGCTAACGAGCACATGATTCTTTCGAACTTTATGGCAAGATGATGATTTGATATTTGCAGGCCTTTCGTGATCCGTGTCTGCTTGGAATCTCGTTCCTACAGAAAATACAATAATATGAATGTACACTGTCAAATCATTGTGTTTGTACGACACATAAAAAGGTGCCATATTAACTTTCTAAAACATTCTAATACTACATTCTTCTTGTTCTAAAGTACTTGCAGCAATTTTAGAAGCAATATACCTAAATTGCTACACCTAAATATGTGAAGCATTTCATATTTGTGCTGTTGTGCCTTCTTTCAGTGTGTGATGATGGTTTTCGACAAGCCTTCAAAGTCTGCCAATAAGGCTTCGTTTCTGTACAGGTCTATTCAAATGCTACTTATTTGTCATATTAACTTCTGGGCCTTAAAAGTCATTTACATCTCTAATGCAAACATACGCTATAACACAAAATTATATACAACAACATTGCTCTTCATTTTGCAAAGCTATCTAATGGATTTTTAATATACAGTCTCTACAGTACCTAAGCTGCATATTTGAAACTTTAATTTATTTATTTCCCACATTTGCTCTAGCGCCCCTTCAAGCTCTAGCTACTCAGAGGCGCTCCAGACTACAGCACGGACACTGCATCGGAATTTCACGCCAAAACGCACGAGCAAAATGCACTACTACATCAGCAGATTGCTGTTTTCTAGGTAATCTATTTCTAGATGGAATAAACCATGTAGATCAGTGTTGCACTGTAGAAGTTGGAACTGAGATACAATCAAGTCAGCTGTGCAGCATAGGGAAGGGATATAATTACATATGGTAAGATACGAATGAGACCAAGACACAAATCTCCGCTTGATAAGGAGTACCGACAGTCGTCTACAATGTTTCTACATAGATGCAAACTTAAAACACAAACACTCTGACAAACTAACATGCTTTGAAAATCCAAAAGGCTGACAGAGCACTATCCACTACACGACATTCTTCACAGTGTTAATGCACAGATACTTACAAGAACAATACACATTCAGGAAGTCAAATTGCAACTCACAGAATTTCGGGAGCTGTCTTCGTGTATTTTGAAAAGTTCGATGGGGTCGGTCTTATCAACGTCAACAGGTTCGTGGTTGACTCTCGGTACCAGATGAAGGCCCAGATTTCTGAAGCAAGGTTAAAGGTTAAATCAGCTGCCTAAAGTTTTTTTTAGCAAAATAACAAAAAATCGCATAAAGCTAACCAATTTGTTAACTTTAGCACTTTTAAGGATGAGCTACATTGATTTCCAAGTCACTAATCATTCGTGTCTTAAAACTGTTGAAATCAATATTTCATACAGAATTACAAAAATTTCGACATTCCAAACTCAGTTTCCTTTCTTAAAAAACTTCTTCTATGCTCTATCCTTCCCCCTTAGGGATAATAACAATATTTTTATGTCTTACTCACAAATGACATTATAATGAATTTCACTTATTTATCAAAACAGAATTTAACATACTTGTTTCCCCAGTCGATTTTTTTCGTCACCTCCATCTTCATCTCGTTCAATAAAGTCAGCGCAAACATCCCGGACCGCAGTTCTTTCCTGAGGGACACGAGGTCAGACATGACTTTGATAAGTGCCACATCGGTTCGCCTTTGGTTTCGCTACAGTAAACGATCAAATAAACTATATAATGCTAAAGCAAAGTAAGGTACGGCAGGTTACGTGTTAAACTAACTAAGGTGAGATAATTACTCTGTAATCTATATGCAAGTTAAGATAATCACACCAAGGTAAAGTAAGGACAGATAAACTAAGGTAAGGCAACTACGTTAAGGCAGGGTAATCTTAATCAGAGCACCAAACATATATAATATAATTATTCACAAGAAATCAACCAAGATGTGCTCTTGATAAAATAACACAAGACACACAATCGATCAAACAGATCACTTTCAACTGCTGTATGAATGATCGCAAAAACTCATTTAAAAAGTACAATCGTTTAGATAGACCCATGCAGTCAACATCCATTGAAGACTCAGAGTGCTAACGAAAGGCTACAAGAGAATAAACTGAGAGAATCTAATTATAGCTATATATGGTTAGCACAGATCACAACAAAGCTGCAGCAAGAAACACTCAAACAGTATATGCTTCAGTTAACCACCATCACCTTACAACACAGAATTATACTTACATCACCTTACAACACAGAATTATACTTACATCACCTTACAACACAGAATTATACTTACATCACCTTACAACACATAATTATACTTACATCACCTTACAATACAGAATTATACTTATATACTTAGGCCAAAAAAAAATAATGCTGTGTTTCCGGTAACAGAGCTCTAAAAAATTGGGTAGGTAGGTCGAAAAATATTTTTATTTTGGTAAAATATTTTTATACAGTGACTATCCGAAATTGTTTACCCAACTACTCTTTTTTGCATAAAGGTACACGCTGCAACAAAGTACGTGTTCTAAGCAAGTATAAACTGCCTATTTCCCGACTGTCTTTACCTAAAATTGCTCTAGAAAACAATTCTATTAATTTCATTTTGTTGATATCTTTTCTGGCAAGATAAAGTGGGAAGGGAAGGGGAAGATGAGTGCGAACAAAACATTACTGCTAGGGGTCGTTCCAGACTGGCCGAGCCAGTGGCTAGTTACACCTAGAGGTTGCTAGATTTATTTCCCTAGTCACCGTTAGAGGTGGCTCAAGTGAAAATGATAAGGCTAGAGGTTCTCAAGACTGGCAACCAGGAAGTAGTTAGGCAGGCGTGAAACTCTAAGGCAATGTCACTGTAAATAAAATAATTTACACAAAATTTCTGAGTAGCGGCAATAAAAGTGAATCGGTCGGGTTACTGGAAACACAACATATTTTTGGCCTAAGATACAACTATATACGGAAGGCAATGTCGCTGTATTATGTCAATACAAATTTTGATTTTTTTTTTTTTTAATTAAAAAATTTTTTTTTTTGCAAAAATTTTTTTTAAATAAAAATTTTTTACAAAATTATTTGAGTCGCGGCGATAAAAGAGGGTCGGTCGGGTTACCGGAAACGCAACATTATTTTTTTGGGGCCTTAATATAAGTGCAAGAATTCAAAACAAAGCTTTAGAAAAATTCAACGATTCCAGGAGCCTCATTCTACCAGAAAGTTGTTCTTCAGGATGGCCGTCCATTCTCGGAGGACGGTACAGACTTCACTTGCGACAGGGTCTTCCACAAGAATTGGAACTGCATCCAGCCTGGAAAACAGCGGAAAAAATGAACGTCTTCAGATCAATATCAATGTTTTACTGGATGTCTTGTCTAGCAGATCATATGACTGCATCACCCTGACCATTTCAAGGAGAGAGGCAGCCATTGAGAGGGTAGGGTGGGGTGTTCAGCTCCTCAACTCAGATGTACATAGAAACTAATATCATATGTATACCTGAGATGTAATTTCCTACATGTGTTGCTGGTTAATTTGATTCAACAGAGCAGGTAAGGAGATAACCATACGTGCACTTGCAGCAAGTTTAGGCACGGTAAGATTAGGTGTGTAAAGAAGTAAACTCCAATCATATGCATATCCATACAATACAATATAAAAAAAATGCAGCAGCTTTACAGCTACATCTGATAATTCCCTTCTTTAAAAGAGTCCAGAAGTGCACACACAACATATGAAAGAACATCGATCGGAATCAAGTCAGCTGTGAGTGAACGACATATTGAAGGTCTATAAACAATGACTGCCTGATTGGTGGCTTGAACCCATCTCCCCATGCTACTGGCTGAGCACTCTAACCACCAGGCCAACACGTCCCTCAGTAAGACAATAGTTTCGTGCTTCTGTTGACAGAGAAGGTAAACAAACACTTTCAGCAAGTTCAGGTAAGAAAAAGTAAGATCAGGTAAGGAAAGAAAAGATGCAGTAAATAATGGAAAACTCGACAGTATAACTGTAAGACAGTATTTGAATGAGAGTTTCTTCTATTGACATAACCAGACACTTTCAGCAAAGGTAATGTAATGTAAGATTAGGTATTAAAAGAAAAGATAACATAAGCAAACAAGATGTATAATGAGACTTGATGTTCAGTATATCACCCAAAAAGTCCAATGGGTCATTTATGAACAACTGTTAAGTTAGTCATTTATGAACAATTGTCTCAATCCTCAGGTGGATGGATCCGATTTGGCCAGGGTCTATGACAACAGAGGCCGTTACCCTGGTCAGAAATTTGTTCAGCATATTACAGCACTTGTGAACAACCCCAAGATCAAAGATCTTCTGCTCAGAGTGCAGCTGAGAACAACGCAATCCAGCAATCACACAAACCTTTCCCAGTATGGCGAAGTAAGAGAAGCCAGGTAAGGTATGGCACGGTATGGCAATGCAGGCAATTCAGCAAGCAGACAACCCTTCTCATTCGTACCATAGCACCAAAGTACCAAAGTATCAGGTCAAGAAATTGGTCCCTCACAATACGTCTCTTTAAACATTAGCCCTCAGAAGTATGGTTATCTTCTGGCCAAACATCAAAGCTGAAAATGTTAGGAAACTACAGCGCAGACTGTGTGTAAAGATGACAAGTGCTTCATAATTTAGTTTGGATGTTAAACAGAGACGTTGGTCACAAACCATTTAAGCAAACATTAGAAGCATGCAGTGGAGCAATGTCCCGGCAGTCAGACACACTTGATAACAAAGGCTTTTACGCACAACTGCACACTAAGGAAACCTACTGGGAACCTTTATACTTCTCAACAGTACAACAAATGGACCACATGAATCATCACATAGCAATTAATGACAGAATTTCTCACCACACACATTCTGTAGTCCTTTTAGCACACATTTGAGATAAGAAGGGCAGTCCATTATTAAGCTAGTCCTGAGACAGCCATGATGAGTATCAAGTGTTAACGATTTAATTTTTAGTCTCAGCATATGAGGGCAGGGTGGGGGCTAATCCTCACCCTTGCCATCTCATCTCAAGTGTTAACGATTTAATTTTTAGTCTCAGCATATGAGGGCAGAGGGGCTAATCCTCACCCTTGCCACCTCATCTTTCCACCAACAGTGTATGGTTAGTGTACACATAATAGCCTAGTTGACCATGGATATCACAGATGGAGCACGCATATCTGAGAGAAGTTTATAATGTTTGACTTGTGTGTATGCAATAATGATACAAAACAGCTCAGTCTGTATAATGGTCCCCTGGTTTAAGTCTGTTCTCAGATAATCACTGTACACACTACACAGATTGGGTTAACCCTATTAGCCTTGAGAATGTCCAGTAAGTGCGAATGCCAAGTACCCGAGTTTTTTTAGTACAAATTTAACAACCGATACACAGATAAGTTAATCTTAATGCCTAAAATTAACCAGCAACACTTCCGGCTGCTGATCCACTAACTGCCCACCTTCCCACAATAGACTGCACCCAAAGACTAACAAATGGACTGCACACAACTGTGGTGGGTTGGGTGAGCAGATCAATGGAAGAAAGAAAGAGACCTGGCTGTCAACCTTCACGCCCAAAGTCCAAGAAAATGAAATAATAAAGTCAGTAATGCATAATGTCCATGGTTGCAAACTTGTGCAACAAAGTGCTAACTAAAAGTGCGCGCGCATTTTTTCTCCCTGGGTCTCCAAGATTGTTGCCAGCACCAGTTCATAAACTCAGATTTTAAGAGGTATTTTCAGGCCATTGACTTCAGTTTTACATAGCGACACGATGCAAGTTCACAGAAGAAATAAACAAATATACTGAACAGAAGCAAAGCCGAGGAAATTCTAGAGTATTGCAAGCAACCATTACTTACCCTTCGCTGTCTAACTCGTAATCCCTGACTACAACATATGATGATGGGAAAATACCCTACAAGTATCAAAGCACAGAACGAAATAGTAAGATATCTCCTTTCAATAGTTATCAATACTTGCTATAAACACATTTATTTTCATTACTAGTCTAATACTACTGCCACTATCACTATCACTACTTTAATATATTCTTACTATTATCATTAATTATTATCATTTATTATCACCATTGCTATTGCCGTTGTTACTAAGAACATAAATATAATTATGTTAATATAATATATCTGATCTAACTCACAAGTACTGGATAAGGCTTCACCTGTTTGGAAATGAGAGTAAGAAAGAAACGACCCTGGAATGTTGTATTGGTGGTAAGGTATGATTCCATAGACATGAACCATATTCCAAAAACTCATGGAACCTCAAACTTGTCTTTCTGTGTTAGCATGGAACACAAAACTGGCCAGAGGCAGTTGGTCTAAGTTTGACCAATAGAGTTAGACATGCTACAGGCTCGATGGTTAGAGATCTAAGTTTTGTGGCTCGCAAACAAGCAGCAAATAAACAATAGCACCTGGTGAGCTCCAATCCTGAGGGTACGACTAAGGTTGCCAAAAGCCTTCACTCAAGCACAACAGCTCAGCATTTGCTCAAGAGAACATTCCAAGTCACTTGATCACACTGTTATGTATACTAAGACTAGAATATTCTATTTATGTCACAGCAAAAGACTGTCCACTGTTAACCTAGCTTGATTCTAGCTTCAGCCTATAGACCTGCATTAATGGACTAAAGTATCACATTGTATTGTATTCGCAAGTTTGTAAAATGACGCTTACAATGTGATTTATTCAGGCTCCGTGTGAAAGCCAGAGAGAATAAATAATAAATGCACCAATACTATTTTAAAAAGCGTTATTAAAACAGCAATTATGTAAAAAAAGAGCAACAATACCATCTGTTTTGTTTTCGCAGCCATTCCTCTGTACCATCCTGTGAACAAATAAATATTTGATTAGTCTCACAGTTCTGTATTTGACGATTTACATGAATCTTTGTATATTTAAAGTTTTTATGTGTTTTATGATATGTGTTTTTAAGCATTTATTTATGCATTTTAGATATTTCAGTGATCTCCAAACATGTACTGATGGACAGGCTCAAAGGGTGAAACCAGAAGAAAGAGTTGATGATGCTTCTTGTGTGTATATCTTTGATGACTGTTTTGTTTTAAAAGCTAGCTTGGGTAGTGCCTTAACAAAGCACAAAAGGAGCAACATGAATTGTCTCATACATATGTACAACAATGTTCTTTTTGTAAAAATGGTCAGATTCATTTGGGCTTGCAAAGGTCATTCTCTCCATGGCTACTTTATTAATTGTTAACCGTTATACAGCACTGCCACGATACAATGATGTAGACAATTGCCAAGGTCTTCATATAGCCACCTTTCACAGACTGAACTTTGCATTAGTCATTATTCTGCACCATGTTTTCCCACGTATGTGTTTCTGTGTTAACGTAATGTGTAACCTAATATAATAAAGTAATGTAGCCAAACAATCACCCAACGTTGCACAGCAGAGGACAAACGTACATTTTGATGCTTAAATGAGTATATTTTCTTTTGAAATGTGAACAAAATTCAATCAAATACACAGCATTAGGCTTACAGCAGCTGATATCCTATATTTGATGCCAATACAAAATTCCAAGGGATTGATTGCTGGACAAAAACAAGAATCAAATGGGACTTTTTATTCTGAAAATCTGATAGAACTGAAACTAAATCAGACTAACAGATACAAGTACACAGACAAGAAAAAGCACACACACCCATATCAGCAAGCTTAAACACTGTGAGAATGCCAAGGTATGTACAGATGGCACAAGCAACGCATATATACATATCATTTTGAACAAGTGTCACACATGTCGCAAGAAAAAAGAAAACAAACTATGAATACGTGCATAAAACTTCACACACACATACACATGCAAGCACAACAAGCACACACACAAACACGCACACAAACACAAGGATACAAACCACATAATATATAAACACATAAAGTCACATATGCAATATAAACATAAACAATGCCCATAAAAAAAATATATATATATACAGCTGCAGATGCGTGTTATATGCTGCAAACAAAATATATTAAATATAAAAGTATATTTATTATATATATTTGCATAGGTACATAAATATATTTATTATAAGCTGATGTCTAGTGCACAGTCCTTTTTATCTGCACCTAGCTTTGGGCATATACAAACTTAGTCCTAGTCTCACAGAAACCATTACATGTACCCGGTTGTACCCGTAGATAAGATCAGACTGCAGCACATAAGACAAAACTACAATGTATCAGAATAAATTATTCAGAATGCATTACACAACAATGTGTTAGAATACATCACATGACAAGGCATTAGAATAAATAAAACTACAATGCATTGGAATAAATAACACTACAATGCAATAGAATATATACACTGGAATTAGAATTACATCGCATTAAATGCATCAGACAGCTCAAGAACATTTTTTAGCTGATCTGAAGTTTTGTCTTTCTCTTCAGATCACGAGTCGTGCTTCATCATAGAAAGGCTCCTAATAATACTACACGTGTATACAATATATACATAATATATTATGCATGCAGCATATACCGGCATTGCATTTGCTTATATATCTGAGGACATTGCCCTAAGGGGAAGCAATGTATTTGACAAATTACTGAGGACAACGGAGAACATTTTGTTTGTACCCACTATCACTAAATACCTCGCATCACAAGAAGATGATGGTGATGGCGATGATGGCGATGATGATGATGGCGATGATGATGATGATGATGATGATGATGACGATGATGATGATGATGATGTGCTTAGACATATTTATAAGTGCAGAAAGAATTGTGCAGCTGATGTATCAATTTCATAGACAAGTTTGACAGAAGAAATAATGTAAAATATAATCTTGAAATTTCTCTGTTTTCATGAGAAAGATTTGAATCTCAACCTCTGTGCTGGACAGCCATTACAGCGCTTAAGCTCATCCTGCTAAAGTGACAGAGAGGAACCAAGGAATTCACAAATGATTATCAGAATACATTGATTAAATAAATGATCCACCATGTGGGAACGGCAGCTTTACTGCAACCCATCATTAGGAATTTCAAACAAAATTAAACAACGGAGATTACTCATCAGCAATGACTTCATGACAAAAAACCTACACTGGCAGCTAAGGCTAGAGAGGTTGCAAATGTTAGAACATCAGCAAGGCAACGTGAGGTCATAAAACTGAGGTAGAAAGCAAACAAAACTCTTCATTAAAAAACATCTTGTGCAAAGGCCTTCTCTGCTAACAGTTGGCAAATAGGACACTTGTCCTGGCAAGGTAACAACATAGGGTAATTAATGCAAATTCACAGACAATATGCATTCGAGTAAAAACCCAATTCACTCTGGTTATAAATCATCGCCTGATGAGAAAAATTTATCGTCTAATTTGTAGAGCTAATTGGTGTTGTATTAGTAACAGCTGCTGCATCATATAATAGTTGCACTTGTTAAGAGTCCATTAGTGTTGCAACTGTAACAGTGGTTTGTTGTTGCTACTCAATCAGTGCACATGTTATTTATATTTTCACATATGTTACAATTATCAACACATCTGGAAGTTCCAACGAATTACAGATCTAGCAACTGCATAATGTGCATATGCTATAGCAACTGCATATGCTATAGCAACTGCATATGCCATAGCAACTGCATATGCTATAGGAACTGCATATGCCATAGCAACTGCATATGCTATAGCAACTGCATATGCTATAGCAACTGCATATGCCATAGCAACTGCATATGCTATAGGAACTGCATATGCTCTAGCAACTGCATATGCTATAGCAACTGCATATGCATCATCGAACTAATTATTGATTAGCCTCTGTATCATTGTTGCACGGACACCTAAAACAGTTTTGCTGAAAACTAAAGGCCTCAGCAACACTACAGCTGTAGTTAGTATTGTTGTATATATTTGCGATAATTGTTGTTGTTGTTCTGTCATCTTGGCTGTTGTGGTTGATTTGTCATTTGAAGTAGCTATCCCGCTGTACTTGATAAAAATTGCAAACTGTGCGAGGGCACACATGTGTAAGAACATACCGTACACACAATAAATACACACAAAGTACATGCATAATAGCCTGTCTAAGGCATCTATCTGAAAGAAGAAAACAAGACAATTTTTACATTGCAACAATTGGAAAATGCAAAAAATGTCGTTTGCCCTATACAAGGAAGTGAATGACTGCTCAAAAGACCAAATTGCAATCGTCCCCTGCCCACTCCGACTCAACTCTTCAAACGGGAGGTCTGCTATTCATATAACTTAACTAGACTAGCAAAGAGCAAAAAGTCAACAGACCTTTTGAACCCCTTAAATTCTCTGCAGGTTGGTACACCATGTCACTTGAATCAAGTTGAATGAGGTGAATAAGTCGTCGGCGGTGAGTTGGTCACATGAGTCTAAGCCTTTTCTAAAGCAACCTCACCACTCTCAGCTCAATTGGTACTCTCCACCCACCCCCCCACCCCCAACAAGAATAGTTCTAACTGAAGCATTGACACCTTGTATTTAATGTTCACACTATGCTTACACACCTTCTGAAGTAAAGAAAATAAAGCGAGACGGCAGATTAACATAAGTCACCAGCGAAAAATACAATTACGTCAAAGTTTATTTCATCCATGATCGATTATAATAAGATATGCATATCAGATCAGAGCATTTGCAGAGTGTTAATGAATATCATTATATGCACAGCAGCAAAATACTTGGCTGGCAGTTACTATTATATTATAATTATTTATTGAAAAACTAGCCTGGCTCAGTGCTTAAAGTGTGGAAAATAAGTGCCTGAACGCTCCTTACCTTTCCAAAACAAGTGCCTGGCCGCCCTTACATTTACAGGCTGTGCAGGTCAACAAATGGCAGGACGGCGTTCATATTTTAAAATAAGTGCATGGACGCCGTCCAGCCACACTTTAAGCCCTGGCCTGGCTGATTGGCATGATGAATGCAGACATGTATGTAAACAGACACGAGAGACACATATAGACCCTGGGACAAGTACATGACAGCACACACACACACACACCACACACACACGCACACACACAAACACACCTAAGCGTGCACATGCGCTCACACACAGCATTTTGCAGGACTCTTGTCTGCAGCCCTGGTGTGCGCTTGCAAATAAATCCCAGTCTAATCACGATATCTCACTGGCCAATTTAACTAAAACAGGCTGTAAACCATGGCAGGAAATTCCCCATGCAATGACTCATAATATCCACACTCAAATGATCAAGTGGCAACTTCACCATAAAAAATATCCAACCACAGCACACATGTATTGTATATGACAAAAAGTAAAACAGTATAACAGAAGTAATACGTTAGAAATACGACGTGGCTTAAAGGGAGAGTAATAAAATGACCTAGAAGCCCCATTGTCAAGAGTCACCCTAGAATAAAAATTGAATAGAACAGCGATGAGAGGATAATCGGGATACAACGAAAAGCTTAGGGTTGAATACACAGATAAGAGAAATGTTTCCACAGAACAAAACTTAACTAGATAACTAAATAGAAACCATTTATCAATTCACCAGCAAAGAATCAAGTATACAATAGTAGTGTAGTAACAATGACATTGTCATAATGCTTTCCAGTCTGCAAACTAAGAATATGACAAAGAACTGTGAGGTGCCAGATGAAATCAGATCAGATAAATGAAAAGTCAAGAGAAACAATCTATTGAACCATACAGAGAAACAGCGCAACTGGCTTTGTAAAACCTCTGCACTTGAAAAATGAGATCAATTGCTAAAAGTTTCATGGTCTTTGCTTATCAGCAACAAGACATTTGTACAAAGTGTCTGACCTCCTTTGATTAGGGCCCCCAGAAATTCGCGATCTTGCGCAGCGCAATTTTTGCGCAAATTTCCAGGTTTGGCGCAACAGCGCAAAAATTGGCAATCCGCGCGATTTTAGCGCAAATTTTGACAAAATCTTGCTAATTTATCTAAATTGGGCTTTGATTGACTTAAAATCACCGCAGCCCATGACAGTTCAACATAACAACGACGACCGATGTGCGGTAATCAAAATGGCGACCACCGAATGGGATGAAATTATAGATGAATTTTTAGTTAAAGATCGATTTTTTGGTGGTAACGCACAAACTTATAGTATAAAAAAATCCAGAACTTCACGGCCACACAATAAAATGTGCTAGACGAAGTTTCTCAAAGCGGTCACACAGCAGCGTCGCATACTGTCTCGGCTTATGACAGAACGAACGCATTTAATCTATAGGCGTCAGGCTCGCACACAAAAACGGAAAGCTAGCACTCGGCACGTTGTGTAACTTGGTGATTCATTATAATATTGGCTATTATAATACTATTTAGAAGTTGGCATAACTCCGAACGGCGGTCCCAAATTAAAATATATAGTCTATATCGTAAAATGTTGTAATTGTCACACAACAACTTGAGGTACTTTCCGAAAACATCCAACTTGTGGCTAAAACGCCACTGGAAAGAATCATGCTGATAAACTCCGTTATAGATATGTCCAACGTGTTGATGAAATAGAAGCTGGGTTGATGGAAAAATAAAATGGTTTTCTAGTTTAAATGGAAGCTGTATTGATGATTTTCATTCATGCATTTCAACATGCATCCAGCTTCTAGTCTACTTCAGATCTAAAAATACCGTCTATTTCTCGCTCGTTATTTTCGTCAATCCAGCTTCTATTTCATATATAAATATACCCTCATCCAGCTTCCATTACTTAAGCGTTTTTCATCAATCCAGCCTCTATTTCAGAACTAGAAACACCTTTATCCAGATTCCATTTCTTTTGCGTTTTTCCATCAATCCAACCTCTATTTCATCTGTAAAAACTTTCATCCAGCTTCCAATTCTCAACCGCTGGACCAGTTGGATAATTAGCCCAAGTTTGAGCAAATATACCTACAGAAATAGGCTGTTCGCAGCAACGGAGGTGTGCGCAGTATGAAAATAGCATGGAAAAACAGCAATTTTAATTTGGGACCGCCGTTCGGAGTTATGCCTAGAAGTTACATTTGTAATGAGCGTAGATTTCGGTGGGCGCAAATTTTGCAAAATTCAAATTATTTGCGATCGTCTGAATACATTAATCTTATGGTTATAGGAACTTTATAACTGAATTTTTTCTGGATTGTCTAATTTCTAGAACGCCAAAGCTTTACATTAAATGACAAAAACACTGTTAGATACTTTGGTACACTGATTCAATGAGAAATAACGAACATTTTGATTTTTTAACCTGCGCAAAATTCGCGCAAATTTATCGTTTTTGGTGCGCAATTTTTTCAATTTTTTGGCGCAAATTTCTGGGGGCCCTATTTGATGACTTAAAACAACAACACCAAACGCCACTAGCATATTTTTAAAAAGGTATCAGATTCATGTACACGCATGCACACATGCACGGCATTGCACATATATATTCAGGAGGGAGAGGAGGGAGGAAGGGGATGGAGGAGGGGAGGAAGCGAAAGGAGGGAGGGTAGAAAGGAAGGAAGGTAGAAAGAAAAGCAGAAGGAAAGAAATAAAGAAAGGAAGACATTGATCAAACAATAATGATAGAATGGAGAAAAGTAAGAAAAATGAAAAAAGGAAGGGACGGAATGAGGAAAAGGAAGGAAGCTGAACTATTCATCAATTTTAATCTGAACAATCCAAGCTAGCAGTTTTAACACGACCATTATCACAACACAAAACCAATTAGTTGATGATCACCCAAGTGGGACTGAATGAGAATCATATCCTCTGGAAAAGGAAACTAAATTCGATGGGTGGACAACTGGACATCACATCAGATAAGTCTTATCACTACATCCACATGTCTAGATCAGCTACAAAACTAGTGCCAATAAACAATGGTAAATTAAACCAGTCAATTTAATCTTAAAAGTAAAACTCCTACTGACCACAACATTCTTCCATAAGTTCGACGACATCACCGACCAGAAGGCGCAGTCCATGGTTTGCTTTGCCATTATAGTTGCAAATGGCTGCAAAAACATGTTTATTCATTCTGAATTGCAGGTAATCTTGACAACAGGTTATACTTATAACACATAAAACTGTCAGCACAAGTAAAAGACAGCCATGTTAAACTCAAAAACAGCATTGCTTTTCACTTCTTCATAGTCTTTCATTCATGACTTCCAAGTGGCTTCACGCCATAACCAAGTGCTGAGTGACCACTGTACTGGTCTGCCTATTGAGAGGTTAACAGTTCAAATTCCTGTTAACCTGCCAGTAAAGTTAAGAACAGAACCTTTTAGAGGTCAGACCCACCCTATAACATTCAAAACATTTACGCATGCACTGATATGCCTACATGCAAACAAGCATGCAATCTTGTATATAGGCGTATACATGCACAAATACACATTGTGCAATATATATCTGTCCTGTTTTTATTACATCAACAGCTGATGTTGTCATGAAATGTCATTGAACTGATAATTAAACAAAATATTCCGGCTCCTGCTATTCTAGTCAACTAGAATTAAATCAGTTGCAGTGTTGATAGGAGTAATTGATGACAAGGAAGAGGTCTAGTCAAACCCAATCACACGTACGTAAAGCTCGGGGAAATTAAAAACGTCGCATATCTGTGGAGCCCTGCTAAGTTTATTCTGCTCATTTTTTGAACCACCTTGACGCACTAGGTATTTTTTACATAACAAGCAAATGAAAAAACATTGACGATTATCTCTACACTGGATCTCTACTGTTTTAGACTGGCAACATTTCAATCATGTCATTGACTAAATATTACAGAATTTGAAGAGATGTGCACGCAGAAAAAGAAAATATAGTGAAAAACTAGGAAACTGGACAAAATGTGAAACATACATGTCAAAAATTTTTCTAAAAATTAACTTAGTACAAACCATTGTGTTGTACTCACACAAGATTTTTATAAATGTAAGTAATTGTCTGGACCCTAGTTTTACATGAAGAGTACTGTAGGGCCTATACTCTCCTCGTGTTGACCCATAAGAGCTCAGAGTAAACATAGATCAGCTGTTCACAACACCAGCCAGAGGTCCAGACAGATCCCAGCAATTAAGCAGGCCAAAGGGAAAGAGGTTTGGTACACAATAAGGGTCACAGCTAGTTTCAATTTGTTAATTATGCTGGTGCCCTATGCTCCCCCCAATACCTAGTGTACCATAAGCCTCCTACGCAATATCTGACTAAACAAGAAACATTATTTCAAATTAAGGATGGTTCTGTGCTGATGGCTTAAACAAACCAACATCGTACCTGTGTTTCAGCCCAGAATTTCAGAAGAAGCCCTATCAATTATTGACTTAGTCCATTAATAGTGTTTGGCGCACAAGAGTCCAGTTGTTAAGTAAACTTCAACTAAGAGCAAGGGGTTCAAATCCTTGCCACTTGCAGAATGTTGATTCGAAATTATGGTTCCACCTGTGAACCATAACCAACTCAGGTATGGGTACACTGACTGTACAAAATGTACATTGTCAGTGGGAAGACGGGATGGCGGGGGAGAGGAGTGGCCACCCACCCACATACAGGGTGGGTAAAAAAACGGTGGGTAGCCTCACTAAGAGTGATATAACTTTTGTTCTGTTTGAAATATTTTGATGAAATCTGGCCATGATGTGTAAATATAAATTGTCTATAATCTCGTAAAATTTCATTTCGAAATACCTAGTTTTGGTCAAGATATTGGCAAAAAAAAGTACAGAGTCTTTTTTGGCCCACCCTGTACATCAAGGCTAAGAAAAAAATGTAGATGCAAACACTTCATAGTCATGGCTGCCTCTCAGTCTGGCTTAAGGACTGTTACTTCCGCCTCTTCTTCTCATTCTTCTTCTACTCCTTCTCCTCCCCTCCATCTTATTTTTTTTATTGTCATTGTTGCAGTTATACTGACATCAACAAGCACTGCTACAAGAATAAAGCCATCAATGGTGCTCCTATTAAATCACAACCACTAAAATCACTGAAAAATAATATTTACAGACTTCATGAACTAGTGTGAAACTGTAAATAGGTCATTACTAATATTACTCTTATTATTAGCTTCTTTCTCTTTTACTTAGTACTTCGTTAGCAGTTAACCCTTTACCCGTTCATTTTTCCCGTTAAGCCCGTGTTTTCAGCGGATATTCTCGGGGCAAACAGGTAAAGGGTAATGCTTGCAATACATGCAAATAGCTACGTGTGGGACAGGGACTTGTAGGTATGCATTTTTAAACTCTTCAAGATGAGCATATACTAATAGCCAACTTTAAACCAGTTGAAGCCATTGAAGGGTTAAAGAAGATCTGAAGCAGCAGTGGGCTTGCCAGCAGCCCATGTACATCTCAGCACAGTCATGAAATAGATACCTAGATTCGTACAGTCCAGAGCATCTAAGCATCAATACAACACACTGACACACCAATCCATTTTACAAAAATTGTTTAACACTTAAACGTGAGAGTGCACCAAAACCAAATGGAAACCAATGCATCTTACCATTAAAGTGCTACTTAATTAAAACCCTTTCCCTAATATTTTACAGTTACAATACATTATTTAATATTGCAGGTCTACGTCTTTCAATACTAAGTTCAAACTGGCTTTCAAGAGTAACACAATACAGTGGCATTTAAAAACATCTAAAATGGTCTAATAGTCAGTGTCACACATATAGATTTTATAGATATTTAATATCAAGAAACTTTCAACAGCTGTGAGCTTACATCACAACACGGACTACTACAAGCAATTCTAAAGTGTTACTTAAAAGCTAAGTGCAGTGAGCCAGCTTTATATTCAAAACGCCAAGTCCTGGAAAGTAAAACTCTGAAGGCTTGTTCAGTTCAATCTTTGAGAGAAGACATCAACAATATTTGTCAGATCCAACCAATTTAGTATCACGTAGTGTTTGGACAGAAGGTGCAATGACAATAGTAAAGGAAAGTCCTACGGGTTGGAGTGCGGTGAATGGGGAGGGGAAGAAGATACAAGTGTGACTGCGACCCGAACCGATGAGGTGAAAATTTCCCCGATCTTACACATTTTTTACAAATCACATGATCCTTGCGTACGGCAACAGAGACTGTCCTAAAATCAGATGAGAACGAATCACGTCCAATTAAATTAGCATTTGGCACGCTGGATTTAACAACAACCGGCATACCTGCATCTGGTTTGAATGCCAAGCATTAGGAAAATCTGCATTTGATGTCAATCTATGAAAACATACTCACCAACAGCAAAGTTGCATTTCTTTGTTTTGAACGGAGTCCACATGACGATGACAATGACTGAGCATGTAGTATTCTAATCTGAAATCATGCAATGATCAACGGAAATCACATTACATAGCATTACGTGCATTAAGAAGAGTGTCAACATTGCATACTCTGATTGTCCTGTAACACAGATTTTCACAGTTTATACTGTTTACCAATGACAACTCTTGCAGATCCTCTCTCTAACTTTCTACACCATGATTAAAACAAAACTTACTTTCCTTCTGCTTTTATTTCTTTTTTTATTTCTCATATTTTCTATAGCACCCCTTCAAGCTCTCTAGCCAGACAAGTTCCAACTACAGTGCTCACGGACACTGCATCAGAGTTTCATACCGAAGTGCACGAGCAATTGCAAGTGAAGGACTTGCTTAAGGACCCCATGCAGCGGCTTGAGGTGGATTCGAACCTGTAACCCTCCAGCTCCATGGCACCGAAACCACCACTACACCACCACACCTCCTTCTTATTACATGCACTACAATTCCGGTACCAATAACCCAAAAAGTATCCCACTACCAACCATGCTGCAACCGCCAAGTTCAATCAATTCAAACCTGACAAGCATTCTTCACACGGAAAAGTCTGTCACGCAATGAATTCAGTTTAAAATCTTAAAATTAATTAATTCATTAAGAGAAGTTATACAGCACCCTTCCAGATGTCTATTCAGAGGCACCCTCGGCACATCAACAGTCTGGGGACGCAGAGAACAATGTTCTGATAAGTAATGTAATTTATATAATGCCACTCACAGTCGTGGCCATTCAGCAGCGCTCCCAGTGTGAAACCCCCTAAAGAAAAGGATTTCAAGAGAGAGATATATGTAGCCGATCCATAAAGTAATTGGGATGTCCGTAAAGGCTGCCTCTCACATGCACTAACTCAACGGACTGTTCCTCCTGGTATTCTTCGATGCTTGCAACATACTATTTGAGAACACCTGCTTTGCTCACAAAATAAAATCGGGTAAACGTGTATTTTAGTGTCGTAAATTATTCATAATTGCTTGAGTTTCAGCGTTTGGTCAAATGCAAGATGGATTGACGACAAGAATTCTTGTTAAATAGTAGTTGGATCGACGCAATTGTTTTTACTTAAATAGAAGTGGTATTTATTAAAACAATCTGGCCGAAATCAAAGCTGGACTGATGAAAGATTATTTGTTAATTAAATATACGTTTCATTAAAGAAAACTATTTGCTACATAAATAGAAGCGGGATTGATGAAACGAATTCTTGCCTACGCAGAAGGTGGATCAGTGAGAAGGAATCGTGCCAAACTAGAAGTTGGATGGATTAAAAAATAATAATGCTGTAATGAGCGAATAATTTACGACGCGAAAATACACGTTTACCTAAAATCGGCCATTGCCACAATTATAAGTCCAATAGAAATTAATAATGTAGACGTAATATTCAGGGCTTTTTTAACGTGCAGTTGTACACAAAATGTGCAGTTCTAAATGGATTTGTGCAGTTGTAGAAGAACTTCTGTACAGTTAAAGCTAGCAAAAAAAGGTGGTTATATTCTATAATGACTCGGTAGCAAGTAACTTTTTTTTTTATAAATTTGATGAAAAATTTTTCCTGACGAAATTGAAGCGGGATTTTTCGTGTGAGGGTCGGTTAGGGCTCAGGTTAGGCGTCGTGAGGGTCGGTTAGGGTTAGTTCTAGGGTTAGTGCAGTCATTCTGAAGCTGGATTGATGAACAATAATTTTCAATGAAAAATGGATGAAAAATATTTGCTGACGAAGTAGAAGCGGGATTTATCGAACAAATTCTTGCCTAAAGAGAAGCTGGATCGATTAAAAGGATTCTCGGCAAACTAGAAGTTGGATTTATTAAAGATAACAACGCTGCAACGTTAGTTCTTGGTTTCTACCGAGTCATTCTAGAACGTCTACCGAGTCATTATAGAATATAACCAAAAAGGTCATTGTCCCCAGATTGGAAGTAATATAAGCCTACCATGGAGCATGGGAAAGGAAAAAAGGGGTTGTGCAGTTCTAAAAATTCCTTTAAAACAGCCCTGGTAATATTGGCAATTAAGGCAGCACAGTTCAAAAACTCGGTAAGGCTTGTAAACACGTGCCAGCAGCCCAATGGTCTGCGACACAAAACGTTTTGGACACAATCTTCAAATGTGGATCATTCTGTACATAACATTTTGTAGTAATGTAATACAACAATTTTAGAATGCAGCAAAAAATCCCGCTCACGCCCCAAAACACATCCTCTCAGTAGCCTATTTACATACAGTTCTGGTGTGTCCAATTGCTTAGTCCAATTGCTTAATCGCCCGATTTTCTCTTTCCAATGCGCTACCACTAGTATAGGGTCGACTGCCAGCGTCGAACTGACTGACAGCGAAATTGTTAAATTTAGCTCACACTGTCAAACGAAGCGGTCGAAAACCACGAATATATACGGCTTCCACTTCCGCGTGAAATTTTCAATTCACATCAGGTAGCCAGGTAAACTATAAAAGGCAACGATCGTGCAAAACAGCGACGAGAGGCCAGCGACAACCGCTCTACTACTCGACATTAGTCACGAACGTATATATCGCTTGCCTACTAAGCAGATGATCCTCATTTGACTATTGCGCCTCTACACTGACCCAATTGTTGTGTGACTTGGTCCAATTTTGCTTTAACTTGACCTAGTTCACATACGGACCTAGTTGTGGTTCATTGGCTCTGTACATCGATGGTTCCGCCCAACGACCTCATATATATTACTAGACAGAGCTTTCTATGTTGAGCTGCCCAGTGACATTGAAACGGAGCAAGGAACAAGAGTATAACATGTAATTTTATGACAGCGTCGGATGGTCTATTTTTAGCTCAACCAATCGCACGTTTTTCATGAGCTGTGATTGGTTGAGCTAAAAAAATAGACCATCCGGTGCGGTCATAAAATTACATGTTATACTCTTGTTTCCGCTGTTTCAACAGAAACCACGTGATCCCACCAGCCTGGTTCCACCTACTTCTGGTGAATGATGCTAATGTTCCGTTCAAGACATAATATTATTATAAGCCTATTTGTGTTTATTAGGCTAAGCTGTTTTAAACTGGCGCAGAAATCAACTTGCAACTTTTCACGATTTTTCGTCAGAGTCTAAAGAGTTCGCCTTATTTCTCCATTGGTCACTAATTTTGTCTGCCAGATTTATTTTAGTTGATTTTAATTCGTCAGTGATGTGAGCAATAAAATGAATGTAAATGTAATGTAAATGTAATCGCATATTTATATAGCGGCTGTCTTATGGCCTCGACCCTGAGGGTGAGATCCTTCACCACCGCTACTCCACGTTTATATTGCGACCGAGCCACCCGCAGTAAAGATCCGAGAAATTAATCTCTGATAAACCGACCGAGAATCGAATTAACCCAGGCAGCCGGCGTGGCGAGCGGGCTACCAACCCACTCGGATCTCAGTGAATCATCATCATCATCATCATCATCATCATCATCATCATCACATAGATAGGCCTAATAGATATTAACTGTTATTTGCTCAACGACACTAGCTGCCATTTCAAAGATGACTAGTGTCGCCACGCCATTTAGGTCCCAGTAAGAAGGACCGTGCTAGCCCAAGATTTTGAATCTCTGAAATAGCCACCTTCGGGAAGCGAACAGCGGCCCGCACGCTCTCTTTCACAGAGTTGCGTACAGACGCGCGGCCGTCGCTCTTACCGATGTAACTAAGCGAGCCAGTCCTATAGATATTAATATAAATTTACGCCGTATATAGGCCTAAATATACTGCGAAGTTGCGAACATCTAGAAGACAATAGCCAGTCATCAACTGCGACATCTACTGATTGAGTAGGCTATATAGCAGTAGGCTAATAAATCCTCGGTGTTGAACATCACGTGGCCAAAGGACCGGTGTTTCGAGAACCGTGTGATTTCACGCTGTTTGAATTTCTGCCTCATGTAACTGACACGTATAGCCTACTATAGGCCTACGCGCTTCTACACTTCGTTAGGCTGACATTGACTATTATTAAGGGTGCAAGATTTAGATAAGCGTACGTGTGGTTAGGATGATTTCATTTAGGCCTATCAATAGACATTTATCATGAAACTATCACACAGATCAACTTCATTCAAACTTGTGAATTTATGTACAAATATCACAACAAACTCCTACCATCTGCTTTCCTTTCTTATTTTCCCTACCCAATTCAAAGCTGGCATAAGAAACAAACCTGACTATAAAATAATTTTCACAAGTTCGAACTAATATCCGTAAACTATCTATTAAATTTCAGGGCCCACTGCTATGGAACAACCTACCTCGATATATAGGCCTACTCTCAACATCCGTACCTCTAATAATATCTCTTGCTTCGAGCGTAGCCTACTTTAAGAGCACATGCACACACTTGAGCATGTATCAATTGTTAGTTAAGTTTGTTATAAATTTTACTTATGTGCTTTCTATAACAATTAGCCTATTGTTGTCACTAAAGTTTGTGATCCCAGGTCTTTTCGTTCTGTAAGCCTATGTCATCTTTAACTTTTTAATGCTACCTAGCTAAATAGGACTTAGCGGGACTTTGTCCCTTTGGTGGGCTTGTTGTTCCCCAATACTTTGCTATGATTGCTATTTGTTTGATTAATCTGCTGGCTCACTTAATTTAATTTCCTAGCTAATTTTCTCACTTCACCACTGTGTTAGCTATGTATGTTATTTTACTTACTATGTGATCATAATTTCTTGTACGTTTTAAGTTGATGATGGGATCAATAAAACTTGACTTGACTTGACATAATTATAGGCGTAGTCTATCATAGATTTTTATAGGCCTGTTCTAGATGTGTATTTTAGATTTTCCAATAGTTTGGATAACGACGATGATCATTCCAATCACGATGAAGGTGTGAAAGCTGCTGCAGAAGTTCTGAAAAAACTTCATAATAATTAATTTATGACGACGCTCTGCCAAATCCCTTAGGCTTAGTCAGTTGATTTGGTTGCTTGTCAGCTTGCTCAAGATCGAGAAACAAAATCCTGGCTGCGGCCTTGCCTATCATGGTCCCTTTGCGCTTGTAATCAAGTAGGCCTAGGCCTACCAGTATTTACATTTAAACATGGCAAAGGCCGCAAAGCTAGAGAGTATACGCATTGCTTTAAAGCATAATCTTTATCAATGTACGACAATTTTCCACAATCGACAATTATTTATTACTAACAAAGTAATTAAGTTTATACAATAGGAAGCCGAAGCTGAGAAACATATATAGTATAATTATGTTATGTGGATAATAATATTAAGCACGTATATAGGCCTACCTACACGAATCCTACTTTCAGCTTTTAACAGCCGTAAACGACATTATCACATATAGTTAGCACGGATAGGGTTGCCAGATGGCCTTGAGGAAATTACCGGACAATGGCTATCGCGTTACGGGGCCATATGATATATATATATATAATGCATATTATGTGTGTAACTGTATATATATATATATATATATATATATATATATATGGGCACGGTGGTGAAGTGGGTAGCCTGTGTTCGTCGCCTTGCAACCGAAGGGTTGCAGGTTCGAATCGACCTAAGTCGCCGCGTAGGGACCTTGGGCAAGTCCTTCACTGTGCAGCGCCTCGGCGTGAAACTCCGTTGCTGTAGTCGGGAACGCCTCCGAGTACTTAACTTGAAGGGGCGCTATAACAAGTGCACATAGCCTGCAGGCCTATACAATCAAATATATAAGGCGGTAGCGGTGCTGGAGACTGTTTGAAAGTACCGGTAGCAACTTGTGAGCCAAACCACGGACGCCTAGATAAACTGGCTTAATTTTGAAATCTAGACGTGCGTTTGGAAACTGAACCAAATAAGGCCTTTATACCTATAGGGCGGATAAAATTATGCATAGGTTGATCTAGTGACTAATTTGAAATTTTGGCGCCCGGACGAACGGCTGAATTCGGATATTAAGCAATTAAAAAACCCATTTAACGGTTTTATCACTTTGATCAGTTCCATTCTGTAGATAACCTCAGCTGACCCAGACCTGCATGGCAAAATGTGAACGCATCATTAGGGCAATTCAAGACAGATATTATCCCTACTCAGTAGGCCTACAGCTCTATACACAGCGTGGGGTTTACTGGTATGTGACAGGCTACAAAGGTTTGACGATATGTTTGTGTTTGTAGAGGCCCCCTTGTAACGGCATGTGCTGTGTTACGGCGCCATATAAATTGTCGTCATTATTATTATTAAAGGCCAGAGAGCAAGAGAGACAAATATATACAGACAAATTATAAGCGTCTCTGTTTAAGGGTTAGGAGGAAGATAGACGGACAGAGAGGGAGTGGATCGAGTGTGCTGAGAGAGACATACACACAGACGAATAAACAGACAAAGATACACATATGGAGATTTGGTTCAACTACAATTTGAAATCTGTATCAATCTTCCTGCTTTATACACAAGGTATAGTCTATGATCCGTGCATCATTTATAATTGGCTATGTTGTGATAAATTTTATTTAACGACGCTGTCATTTCGACGACGATTGGTGCACATGTGTAGTTGGCTCTGTTTCACAAAGCAATCAATTATACGTTGGAAATTCGTAAGCAGATATCTTTTTATGACCCCAAGAAAATACACTCCAACACTTGTTGCTAGCAGTAATAATTTACCGGACACCACCATGTCCGGTAATGTCTGAAATTTCTGACCGGACAGTTTGCGTAAATACCGGACTGTCCGGTTCATTACCGGACGCCTGGCAACCCTAAGCACGGAGTATTTTGGTCCTATCTAACTTTTACAAGTGTTTTTCAGCAACAGTTTTTGCATTTTTACTTAGGCCTAATTAATAGCCTATATTCTATAGCCTGTAGTCTATACAACGTGTATACTAACCGACTAGAATTCAGTCACCAATAACATAAAAAATTCCCATCAATTCAGAAACAAACTTAATTAGAATGGCTGGTGATTATAACTTCTTCTCTAAATAATCTTTTTTTCTTTAATTGAGCGCCTGCAAACGCACTGCGCTTTACATGTACAAGTTATGCAGTAATCTTAATCAACATCAACCTTAACTATACTAATTAACTGAACAGACAGTCTGCAGTACACGGCGCTAATAGCGGCCTACAAACTTACAAAGCATGTCCACCCAACGGGAGCTCGAATTCGCTACCTCCCGGTCTCTACCCCAGCGTGTTATCCATTACGCTACCCCCCCACCAACACTTATAGCACTTATTTTTTGCCATCTCTAATGCCTCGATCGTTAGGCTGCAGAGTCGCTTAAGGCCGAGTCGTCAACAGCAGGTAGAACACCAGCAGTTGGAAACCTAAACATTCCAGAACAATGGTCCCTTATTTTTCCTCTGAGAGATCATAATGCCACAGGTTAATAAACAATACTATTATTCATTATTCGTTAAATGAGTTTTGTATAGCGCCTTTTCAAGTTGGACTACTCAGAAGCGCTTCTAATATCAGCGCGGCCAAATTTAACTGTCTTAAGACGAGAGAGGACTGCCTGAGAAGGACCTTTAGAATGGGAACGGGCATATCATGCAAGGGGAGGCAATTCCAGGGTAAGGGTCAGGCTTGTATACGTATACCGCCGAGAAGACACGGCTCTGCATAGTGGAAGTATGAGCAAATGGGACTGCGAGCAGATATATGTTCAGCCGAAAGAAAAGAGCGGAAGCGGCATGCAAGCACTAGGAGTATATATGCCTATAAATCCGATCCAATTAATGTCTCCACCAACCAAAGTCACTCCTTAGATCACATACATTTGCCAGATGTAGTTCAATGCATGTCATGCAGGATAAAAAAATACATCTGAAAATCGCGGTTAAGGCAATGTTAAGTCGATTCCGAAAAGAAATGGTTGAGGTAAATTCCGTGTGGATGATAGGCCTACTGATCTCTCGCTAGTAGGCCTAATTCAAGTTGTCGAGGAGACATCCGAAGGCACCGAGGTATCCACCGAATCTCAGGAAATGATGAACCTTTGGCTGACCCTGCAAATCAGACATATATATTTCTAACGTCAGGTAGCGTACGTGACTGCTCTTATTGCAAAAATATATATTTCTAAAGTAGGCCTATTATAAGATAAGACAGGCTTAGGTAAGTTATTTTGCATAAGTAACAGCTGGTAAAGTAGCCAGTGGCGGCGCCAGGGTGGCCTAGAGGGCTGAGCCCCCTAAAAAGACCATCCGGGGGCTAAGCCCCCTCTAAAAAAAAGGTCACCCGGGTTTTTTCCCATTATACATCCATGAGATTTCGATCAAATGACTAAAAAAAGTCGTCGGAAATTTTGGCGGATGAAAATGACAAATTTCCTCCGCGAGGATTAAGGCCGCCAAAACTGAAATCCTGAGGCCGCCACTGAAAGTAGTTGGGAGGGGTTTATGCAGTGGCGTAGGCAAGGGGGGGTTTCGGGGGTTAAACCCCCCCCCATTGGCTCCGGGAAAAGGTTTTTTTAAGGTTATTTTTTCATTGAAGCAAGAAAAATAGGGGAAAAACAGGATTTTTGGCCATAAAACCCCCCCATGAAAAATTCCTGGCTACGCCACTGGGTTTATGGCAATGGTAACACTCTGGCACGCGCAGAGTGTATGAGCCAGGATCGCTTTCTGCGGCTCAACCAAAGGTCGGGTAGCCTTCTATTCGACATAGCCTAATTATGGCATTGGTCAAATGAGCAGTGACGTGCCTTGCATGACTGCCCGACAATTAAATTCAACTCATGTAATAACCTATTATTTATCGTCCGTTCATACCATAGGTTTATTAGGCTATGTAAAGACCATTAAAAATTAGACGATGACGATCATTATTATTTTTTTATCATTATTTTTTTTGCCCTGAAGAACTTCATTCCCCCAGGGACTTATGGACTATTATTAATTGAAGAATGAATGTCTGGTGGGTCAGTTATTATTATTATTATTATCATAGGCGCCGAGTTGACCCGACAAGTGTGAGTGCCCAACCGAATGTGAAAGAAATCCGCGCGTGAGCGCGGGAAATTTTTTTTAACCTTTTTTGATAGGAGAGTTTTAAATTACCTGTTATCCCTGCGGTGGCTTGTTCATGGTTTTAGGGGACGAACTCGCGGTCAAAGGACGATCGCCGAGCAGGGAAGGGCCGAAAGGGCCGAGGGGAAGTGCTCCTAGCCAGTTTCGAATTTTTTTATTGCCACACTGCGATGGTCTTAGGCTGTCATTTGTACGAAATAGGTTCTTAATTATTGTCGTGATTTAAGACTTGAAAAGCATCCTTGCCGTTGTTTTAAAAGAAATTCCACACAACATGAAATAGTGAAATTTTAAGCTGTTATCTCATCAAAATTTCCCATGATTTCATTGTTTAAAGATATGATTGAAGACTTCAATAAATGCTCTTCCCAATTGCTTAAAAAATTTGATCACTCTTTGGGTCAACATGTACTTCTCTTGGAATCCACACAGAAGAAAAGCACAATCTTCGTTACATGGGCATCTTGGAGCACTCTCCCCTAATTAGGTCAACACTCAACAGACTCAAATTTTGCACAAGAAATCAAAAATTCTGTCTACATTAACCACTATTTAGTGAGCCAATATTAACATTGTGGAAGGTAGCTTTTCAAATAGTTTTCACAGACAATTAATTTTAGTCAAGGCTGATTTGTCAATTATCTCAGACAAAACAATATCCAGTTTTTGTGATGCTGGGAGTTGATTCTCGCGCATATATAGTAATAGCCTAGCATGTAGGTCTACAATAAAAAGAAACAGTCATTCAAATAGTCGTCTTCGTCCGTGATAAAAAAAATTACCGAAGCGGATCGAATGAGCAGGATTTCGAGGTTTTCCTCGTATCCATATGGAATTCAGACTACCGGACGGGGTAAAACTGGAGTAATAGTAAGGTAGATTAACTAAGATAAAAAAATATGTAAAAGACCAATGGTTTTTATGGATAAGCAATGCCAACAGAGAAATAATATCATGAAAAACACATCTTGTTGGCTGATTTCTGGTGGTGCCCATGCATAGGCGGGCCTCGCATGGCCAATTTCTGGTGGTGCTGAGCACTCACGGGCCTCGCAGAGTCGGCGCCCATGATTATTATTATTATTATTATTATTATTATTATTATTATTATTATTATTATTATTATTATTATTATTATTGTTGTTATTATTATTATTATTATTATTATTATTACTATTATTACTATTATTATTATTATTATTATTATTATTATTTTATTTTATTTATTTTTTTTTGGCCCCGAGGTACATATGATCCCTCAGGGACTTACACCCTATTACTAATATAAAAACATCTGGAACGGCACCTAGTCGTCGTTGAAATCCAGTGCAGGAAAAGAGCCGCGGAATGCCACTGCATATTACTATTATTATTATTATTATCAGGGCTTAAAGTGTGCCAGGACGGTCATGGACGGCGTCCATGCACTTATTTTAAAATCTGAGCGCCGTCCTGCCACTTATTGGCCAGCACAGACTGGAAAGGTAAGGGCGTCCATGCACTTCTTTTGGAAAGGAAGGGGGCGTCCAGGCACTTATTTTCCCACACTTTAAGCACTGATTATTATTATTATTGTTGTTGTTGTTGTTGTTGTTGTTTTTGTTGTTGTTGTTGTTGTTGTTATTGTTATTATTATTATTATTATTATTTTTACTGTAACGTTAACGGTTAAGGTATCAATGTACTGTTTGACTTCGTACATGTAGAGGGCTACCTGGACTGTAAAGCCGGGTCGCAGCGATATGCATGGTGCCTTAGTATTATTAAAAGGGCAGCAAAGCAATTGCCAATGGACCAATGTAACAATTAACCCGGTTTTAATCATTTCGTGTAACTATAACGGCAGCCTATGAAACTTGCGGCCAATGCGTCATCATTGGCTTTCATCTTACTTTGTTTGAGCGGTCACAGGACGTCCTGACTGCAAAGTATCGTCCAATAGTGTCGCGTACCAACTGACTCTGACCAACAAAGCCTCCGCAGAAGTAGATAGTATTGGTTTGCAGTACGTGAGAGTTGAGGTGAGTCGTCTGTGCTATATCCTGTCCTATGGTGGACAGGAGGGCAGCGGCCAAGTCCTCCTTTTTAAACTCATCTAAACATATTCACAAAGCATGTCGGACTCTTCGTTACTATGTGTACCGGTAAGTGACAAATTACAATTAAATTATTAAATTAAATTGGCATGTTCATATATATACAGGGTGCGCCAAAAAAGTAATCCCCTACGGTTTTTAGCCCATATCTTGGCCAAACATACGAATTTTTATATGAAACTTTACAGTCTTAAAGGCAATTCATATATACGTGCAATGGTCAAATTGCAGACAAATATTTCAAACAGAACAAAAGTTATATCACTTTTAGTGAGGCTACCCACCGTTTTTTGACGATTCAAAAACGCGACGCAACAAAAAGTAGCAAAAACCAATCTAATTATTCTGACCAATATCTTGGCCGGAAGTAAGAATTTCAAAATGAAATTTTACTGGCTAAAGAAAATTCATATATGTGCATGATGGCCAGATTTCAGCAAAATATTTCAAGCCGAATAAAAGTTATGGCACTTTTAAGGAGGCCACACACCGTTTTTTGACGATTCAAAGGCGTAACGCAGCAAAAAGTAGCAAAAACACGATTTTATTTAGCCTCATCTCAAATAATTGTTATCAGATTGCCTTGATATTGCCAGACGATCATTATTATTGCTATCTGAAAAAGGAACATGGCGCCAGCGTAGCTGCACGTCACTGAGAAGACACTTAGCAAGATGACAATCAAATTGGTAAATAAGGAATCTGTCAGATTAATCAACAGGTCCATCAAGAACTTTGCAAAGAGACTCAAAAGAAGTTTTGGCACTGGTGGTGGGCACATTGAACACAAGTTGTGAAGCACTACCAAGTTCATTTGACAACAGTTATTTTAGATGAGACTTAATAAAATCGTGTTTTTGTTACTTTTTGTTGCGTTTCGTTTTTGAATCGTCAAAAACGGTGGGTGGCCTCACTAAAAGTTGTATAACTTTTGTTGTGTTTGAAATATAGAGATGAAATCTGGCCATCATGTGCAAATATGAATTGTCTTTAAACTTAATTGTAAAGATTCATTTCGAAATTCTTACTTCTAGCCATGCTATTAGCAAAAAACCTATTTTTTGCGTTTCGTTTTTGAATCGTCAAAAAACGGGGGGGGGGGGGGTGGTCTCACTAAAAGTGATATAACTTTTGTTCTGTTTGAAATATTTTTTTTAATTTGACCATTGTACGTAAATATGAATTGCCTTTAAGGCTGTAAAGTTTCATTTAAAAATTCGTATGTTTGGCCAAGATTTAGACTAAAAACAGTAGGGGATTACTTTTTTTGGCGCACCCTGTATATATATGTTCAGTGGTTGCTAGGTAGACATTAACATGTCTTATATGTAGACCTACATGCAGTGGCGTAGCCAGGAATTTTTCATGTTTTTTTGGCCTGGCCGGATGCCCTTTCTGACACCAGCCCAACAGTATTAAGTAAATAAAAAGGGAATAAAGCAACAAAGGGGATAAAGTAAGAAAAACAATGGTTACTACAAGCAATTTTTTTTTTATTTAAGTGGATAAATAACCTTTAAAAAACTTTCTCCCGAGGCCAATGGGGGTTTTAACCCCCGAAACCCCCCATGGCTACGCCACTGCCTACATGACACTAACAAAGTCCTAGCGTTAGAAATTAATAACTGAATTACACTAACGAGTCTTACATGTATCCTAGATTTGCATTTGAATGACAGTTACTATAGTTGTAGCTGCATGGTCTTTAGTTTGCCATAACGGCATCATCAAGTTAGCCGATTTCTGCATTTAATTGATAAAGCATAATCAATTTGGCACAGCAAACAAAATCAGAACAATCAAGCCTTATTACTAAAAATGCGGAAATAAACTAATTGCACAGAGGGTTATGTTCGCGGAATATATAGGCCTATGTCCTACGCAAAAATGATGGGGAATATTTTGGGGCTTTGTGCAGAGGAATAATGTCCAACGGCTGCGTAAAACAACCCAGTTGCTTTCATGTTCATGGTGCTAGAAGTGATACGCACCTAAGTTACGACCAACCGCGTGACCAAAGCAGAATGCCATGACATCGTCTGGCATTACAGAGTAAGCATCTGATCCCGTTCCGGATTTGAGCTGCTTAACAAGTACCATCACGTTCTCCTCATTGCCTCTGGATGCCAAATCAATCAGCTCATCGAATGTCTTCAACAGCAAGTTACAAAACAGTATTATATGCAACTAAAGATTAACACTTACAGGTATAAGCATGGTGAAGCCTATATATTCGTAAATATAGAAAATCCTCAGATAGTCTAAATTGCAATCACCTAATAGGCCTATAATGTGAATTCTAATTTAAATTTCAATCCAAAACGTTATAGAGAAGTCTTCAGTGTTTCATAAGCTTATACACCATGACTCAAAAAAAACTAAGCCAAACTGTTTTTCAGATATCTCTATTCTCTAATACCTGATGACATATCACGCTAAAATTTTCCAAATATTTAGAGAATTGGACCAACAATATGATTCCAAAATTTCATGAGATAACGTTGAACGGATAAAAAGTTATGAGTGTTTAAACTTCATATGCCGAAATTTCAGTTTACAAGCAATTTTCTGCTAGATTCGATAAAAGTAGGCCAAACTGTTTTTCTTACATCTCTAACGCCTGATAAGATATCACGCTAAAAGTTTCCCAATATTTAGGGAATTGCACCAAGAATAGGATTCCAAAATATCATGCCATTAATTTGAACGGATAGAAAGATATGGTTATTTCAACGTCGTCACCCGAAATATCAGTTTTCAGCAAGTCTGTTATGGTGTCCGTTGCGGTTTCGACGCTTGGTCGTTCCCATTTAGTCTTCACTGATCCTGGAGTAAAAATTAATGGAGCCTATTATCGCGACGTTCTGCTGTCACAACTCCTTCTACCTGTAATCAGAAACCTAGCCCCAGAAGGCTGCTTTGTTTTTCAAGAGGACAGTGCCCCAGCCCACAGAGCCAAGGAAACCATCGAACTGCTGTCAAGAGACGCCAGTCTTCATTTCTCCCACATTATGGCCTCCGACCAGCCCAGATTTGAATCCTGTCGACTATAAAGTGTGGAGCGTGATGCAAGACCGAGTCTACCAGACAACAATCCATGATATAAGCGATGTGAAGCAACGCTTGTTGGAAGTGTGGGATGGTCTGGACCAGAGGATAATCGACGTTGCTGGTACCATTGCAATAGCGTCAGCGCTTCCAGGCTTGCGTGCAAGCAGGAGGAGGACATTTTGAGCAGCTTATTTAATGAAATAATCAAACCATACTGTTGGAATCATATTGTTAGTTCAATTATCTACATATCTGGAAAATCTTAGAATGATTAATTATCAGGCCATAAGGAAAATGAGAAAAGTTTGACTTACATTTTATTGAATCTAACAGAAAATTGCTTGTAAACTGAAATTTCGGCATATGAAGTTTAAAGACTCATAACTTTTTATCCGTTCAACGTTATCTCATGAAGTTTTGGAATAATATTCTTGGTGCAATTCTCTAAATATTTGGAAAATTTTAGCGTGATATGTTATCAGGTATTAGAGATATATGAAAAACAATTTGGCTTAGTTTTTTTAACCACGGTGTATACCTAATGTCCAACATGTTCCCATATGACCGAAAAAGGCGAACAAAGGTTCAACTATACACACAGGCGCAGCTATATGTAGGCAGTTGCTTAATCTTGATTTTATATACCACCTAATTGACCAATTCGAGAATTTCACCAATATAATTATTATAATCTGTCGCGCATGGATTATGGATATCTCCTCTTGAATAAAGTCTGGTTGCGCCACTGCAACTACAGTAGGCCTATCGATATATTATTGAATTGCAGTTAGAGAAAAATATGTCTAAGGATGGTCGTCCATAAGTGACTTCACTCAATTTTGGACTATTTTTTTTACACCATTCCCCTCGTCACGCGTCAATACAAAAGTCATAATTATGATATCTCGTCGTCGTCGTGACTATCCTCATTGCTGCGGATCGGGGATCAGAGTCGACGACGCCATCTTCCTCCACTGCTCTCTGTTCCTCGTGGTCCTCACAGTCCGCCCGTCACCATCCCCGTCCATTCCTCCACGTCATCCATCCATCTTCTCCTCGGCCTTCCCCGAGCCCTTTTTCCGTCCAGATAGCCCTGACATATGAATGCCGGTGTCACGAAATAGAGTATCCCCCGTATTAATTGTATCCCCCCAAATTAAAAAAAGTCGAAAAAACCGCTTCCGCGCGTTTTTGTTTTTGCAAATTAATTTTCATCTGCTTTGTTTTGAACAATGACACTAACAGGTATGTTTATTCCTACTAGATAATTTGTTTTGCCCTGTTTTTAGAGCACTTAAAACATTAAAAACACTTAAGAACACTCAGAGTCGCTAAATAAATTCGAGTTGCCTTTATTTGAGCATTGCCTAGGACAGTTAAAACAATTAGAGTCACTTTAAATTTTGATTACAGCATACATTTTTTTATTATGCGCATTTAAAAAAAAGGGGGATAGAATGGTTTATCCCCCCGGATAGTATAGACCGGTTAATTCCATCCGGGGAGATAGACTAATTCATCCCCCCGGATAGATTTCAGAGGGGATACTCCGTTTCGTGTCACCGGCAGCCAGGGCCGTAAATCTGTTTCTAGATGTGGGGAGGGAAAATTTCCCCTTCGGAATTGTGCGCAGTAGGCCTTTACCTCCCTCACGAAGTACACCATTGATCGAGTTCAGTGACACCCTAGGCTATAGATTAAATTAATTAGTGTTAAAATGGTTGGTTCGCACTACTGCATAATATTATAGCCTTTTACATGTATGTTCGAATTACGCCTACAACACAACTAGGGTCTCTTACCAAACCAAAACAGTTGAAAGCATTGGGCTTCTTTTAGCCTCTCAGTTTTCTTCATTTTTATTTTCTGCATCTGAATGGGTTAGTAACTTAGTAGGCCTATAGATGTATCTTCCTGTAGCAACTCATTTGCAGGGCCTGCTGTGAATTTAGATGTTGCAAGCTTCAAATGTTTGATCATCAACTCAAACAACAAGTCGGTTATATTCTTCTAAAATGCGTTGACAAGGGTTTAAGACATGTCTAAAAGTTGACTGAACCTCAGTCAATTATATAGGCCTAGATATATAGCTTAAGGTGGATAAAACTAACTGTAATTGTAGGCTATACGTACATTTACTTCCTATACATGTATAGGATATAGTCTACAACGATACTTCTTCATATCATTTTGTCGTTTTTGCCATCCCTTAATTGCCTGTCGATTTTGTTAATGGCAGAATTTCTTTTTACTAAAACCCCACGACTTAATATCTTCAATCAATCAATCAAATCATTTATTGTTCCCGCAATAAAACATAACATACAGAAAATAATGTAACACAATTAACAGTTGAGTCGACAACCAATGTGATAACAGAAAATGATCAATGTATATGACTATGCATGGAAAACAATGGAAACCTCTCAAGGGAAAAATTCCGCTAGGAAGGGGCCCTACTTTCAAAATAAACCCTGTAAGATGCTGGGAGATCCATATAGGCCTATGATTAGTGGAGGCGCTGAAGAAATATCAAGATTGTGATTGCGATTACAAATGCAAACTGCGACCAAAAACTTATTCTTGACGTGGGAGAAATAAAATGACAGGAATCTGATCATAATGATAATTATGATGCTGTTTGTCACTTTTCTGATGCACAGATTTAGGCATTGACTATTAATTTGCTTATGAAGGCCATGTGAAAAGCTTTTCTTACCTCTGTAAGGCAGTGAGCATTTTGAAAATTTCGTCGCACTTACCAGGACACAATCCTGCTTGAAGTGATTTGGAAAACGAAATAGATTAAACGAAACAGCACTTTATTCATGAATTTTATCTCTTTAAAATCATTTGCAATTCTTTGTAATCCTGTGTAGACCTACACTCCCTACAGTCGAATATGCGGTATTGGCTAATGTGGTCTCGAGATGAACTGATATCAATATTTCTCCTTTCAGATCTGAGAGCTCACACTCGCTTCCAATATGATTAGACTATGTACTTATGTAAGCTAATACATGTTATGTATGCATGAATCATGAACGCATATGTGTGTATTGTGTTGCATTGCATATGAGAGTGCTTCTTACAGTATACTAGGTAGGTCTATTCAGAGACGCTTTCAGCGTGACAGCCCTGAGGAAATAAGAAAGTCTTCATTAAAAGCAGCAAGGTGTTACCCACGATAAGATCTTACTATGGACAGGGGAAAGGAGGTCAGTCCACAAAGAAGTGTCTACACTGGCAATTGAAGGTTGGGTCATGGTAGTCCTTGCCCGAAGAGCTAGGAGATCAAAGGAGATCAGCACACCGGAGAGGGCGAAAAGAGATTGCGTAAAAGGGTTTGTCCACGGGTTTGTGTATCAATTAAATGATTCAAGTCATAAATGTATTTAGGAGTTTGCCCATTTTGAGTTTACATGTATGTATGATATATAATCACCCATATATATACACAATTATATATATTATAGTCATTAGCTGTGTTCTCACTGAATGGCCGCTAACTCCCTGCAGTCTTGCAGGGAGTTATATTGGGCGTGTGACGTGTCATATATTGAATTACTCCCGCTTCATCATTGAAGAGAAGATTTTATCTCTCGACTTCTGAAGTTCTGATCCTACAGAGTAAGCTTTCAAGCAATCATGCAGTCGCCTACAGCTTGCCTACCCTAGCATTTGTGCTGCAGTTGAAAAAAGTGGGGAGGGAATTCCTTCACGTTCCCTCCCCAGGTTTAAAAGTGAGAAGGGAATTCCCTCCCTTCCCTCCCCGGGATTTACGGCCCTGCCGGCAGCTTGTCTGCTCTGATCATGTGTTCGAAGTAGATATCTAGTATGATATCTAGTATGTGGCATATCTAGTATGAGAAGGCGCATGCCCTGCAGCTGTTTCCTAAGGGTCTGAAAGAATCCAGACGTGGTTGACTTACCTTGCAACCTGTCAGCAGGGATCCCAAACCAAGGAACATCCGACCGCATCGAGTCATTCCATCCAGCACCATAAACTTATCCCTTTCAACCTATAGTATAAGCAAAGACCTTAAAGTTACACTAAGACAGGACAGCTCCTATCTCCGCTGTATATCTGAATGTTCACCTCACTTACCTTGCAATGGTTTTTTAGTGCTTTGAACACGACTTCCGACTAAGAATAAGAACAAGAATAAGCATGGCTTCCAAGCCAGGAGGAATTTGTTGCGCTGCCATAAATTGTTGCGTTACCTCGTACAATACACAAAATCTGTCACTCTTTAGATTTCCGAAAGATGCTGAAAGGTATGTATAAAGTACTGTATTAAAAAATAAAAAATGTTCCATAACTGCTGCCGGTGATTCACTTTGCATGTGCGTTGTGACTGTCTCCGTATACACCCTGCACAGTAACAATATTTAGGGAAGTTACGTGTATTTTAGCGTCGTAAATTATTTGTCATTGCATGGCTTTCAGCGTTGGTCGAATACAAGTCGGATTGACGAAACGAGTTCTTGATTTTTTTAAACCATTATGCTGAAATCTAAGCTGGATTGACGAGCAATAATTAAAAATAATTATTAATAAAATACAAGTTGGTAAATACGCACACTGGATGCCCGTACTCAATAAAATTAGAGCGCAGCGACTATTTATCGCGTGAGGGTCGGTTAGGGTTCAGGTTAGGCGTCGTGAGGGTCGGTTAGGGTTAGTTTTAGGGTTAGTGCAGTCATTCTGCTGAGCGCTTTGCATGTTGCGATGCCGTCGACAGGATAGGTCGCTGCGCTCTAATTTTATTGCATTCGTTGGCAGCCATATTGTTTGGAGTACGGGCATCCAGTGTGCGTGTTTACCTAGAAGTTTTATTGATGAAGAAAATAATCACCGCCTAAATAGAAGTGGGATTAATGAGACGAATTTTGTCTAAACAGAGGCTGGGTGAATGAATTTTCGCCAAACTGGAAGTTGGATTGATTAGAAATAACAATGCTGCAACGAGCGAATAATTTACTGTTTACATGTGCAGGGTCTTCTGAATTACCCTTTACTGCATTGTCATCTTAGTAGGGGATATATTCTAAGCATGACTAGCTAGAGTACCATTCCAGCCATTCCACCTCATTAAATTTTCAGTAGATGAATAAATTTGCTTATAACAGGACCTGCAATATTCTTTGATTGAAATTGCATACCTCTGTCATATGCTGTTTTTATTTCATTATGTTGGAACAGATGTAAGAAGTGGAGAGTCAACGTACGACGTGCAGATCTCGACTGCAAAAGCGTTGAAGTACTGAACAAAACCTTTCGTCTGTGCAGTAGACATTTGGAAGAATCCCAGTTTATGAACAGTAAGCATGACAAGCTTGTTTGGAATGCAGTCCCAACGGTATTTGATGTTCCAAACAAGCCACCATCAGTCACACGGAAGCGACGACTTGTCATGAAACATGCACCGAAGTCGAACGTTGCTCCAAAAAGAAGCAAATTTGAGGTGGTTCATAGCAATTCTGCTGAACTCAAAGACAACAATGAAGGAGTTGTGAAGGAGCTTGTTTCTGCAGCTGTGACCGTCAGCAACATTGTACCTGCATCATCGTCTGCTGGCCTGAAAGATGTAAATGAACAGTCTGAAGGTTGCTCCAAGTGGTCGTCATGCAACTCTGAGAAAAAGAAACTGAAAGTTGAAATCACCAGATTACGAAATCAACTTCGGAAACGAAAAGAAAAGGAAACAAGGACGTCAAAGTGCAAGCAGGGCTTGACGCAGAAGAAGGGCTTGACACGGAAGCAAGAAGCTGCTTCTTGTGATCGTCTTTTGGCAGAACTGTCCAACCATCTTCCACCGTCTGCTGTCTCTTTTGTTAAAACTCAGATTAATATGGGTTCTGTTTCAAAGCAGGGTAGACGTTGGACAGTTGACGAGAAAATGTTTGCTATGTCCCTTTTTTATCAAAGCAGGAAATCTTATAGTCTGCTGCAAAATATTTTCTGCATGCCATCAAAAAGGACTCTGCAGCGAACCCTTCAAAATTGCAACCTTTACCCCGGCTTCAACAAGCAGTTTTTTGATACCTTACAAATAAAAATGCAACAAGCCCCTGTGAATGCTAAAGACTGTGTGCTAATGTTTGATGAGATGGCTTTAAAACGAAAATTGGTATACAATCGAGAACGGGATTGTATAGAAGGTTTCGAGGATTTTGGTGTTCTTGGAACTACTCAGTGTGTAGCTGACCATGTTCTTGTGTTTATGTTGCGTGGAATTTCTGTTAAATGGAAGCAACCTCTTGCTTATTTTTTTGTACGTGGATCTGTGAAACCAACTATTCTAAAGAACCTTTTGCACAATTGTCTTGCTAAGTTGGAAGAAATACAGTTGTTTCCAAATGCTATTATATGTGATCAGGGGCCCACAAACAGATGCTATCTGGAAACATTGGAAAGGGTTTCTGTTTCACAACCGTTTCTGTTTCATGGTTCAAGAAAAGTATATGTGATTTATGATCCCCCACACCTGCTTAAAAACATTAGAAACAACTTTAAAAAACATGATTTTGTATGGGGTTCTGGGGAAAATAAACAAAATGTGTGTTGGAAGTATGTTTCCAAATTCTATGCATTTGACAAGAACCTACCTATTAGAATGGCACCTCGACTGACAGATAAGCATCTTGATTTGCCTCCATTTACTAGCATGCGTGTTAATCTTGCTGCACAGGTCCTTAGTCACTCCGTGGCAGCAGGTATTCAAACACTTTGTTATCTTGGAAAGTTAGACAGGGAAGCAGAACATACTGCACAATTCGTTGATAAGTTTGACAAGATTTTTAACGCTTGTAATAGCCGAACAATAAGAAGTTCGCAGCCCATGGGGCATGCAGTTTCTAATGGAAGTGGTCATGATGTGTTCTTCAAAGATGTATTATCCTACTTGGAAGTCTTAAAACCTTCCAGATCAAAGAAGGAACTGCCCTGCATTTTAGGGTGGCAAATTACAGTAAAATCTATTACTGATCTGTGGAAGGATTTGTGTACAGAAAGCAAATATAAGTTCTTACTAACATCTCGATTAAATCAGGACTGTATTGAGAATTTGTTTTCAATGATCCGTGGTAGTGGAGGACACAGGGACAATCCTGATGTCGCACAATTTCGTGCTAGCTTTAGATATATATCTGTGAATAAATTGTTCGTTCATAATTCTGGACGTAATTGCGAAAATGATGTAGATAATGTGCTTCTAGACATATCATCTTTGTCAAGTCTTTTGAAATCTAGATCACTTCACGAAAAATGTGCATCCACTTCCACGTCACTTGATTACCAGGAGATCACTTGTGAAATGACTTGTGAAGACGACTTTGACTTACAAGATATCTCGGATATTCCTGATTTGCCATTGGAGACTGACAATGTTTTAGCATATATGAGTGGCTATATCTTGAGAAAGTGTGGTTTTAATGATGGTTATGGCATGTGTCAAGCATGCAGTGAATTATACACAAGTAAACACTTGCTGCCTTGCGGTGAATTTGCTTTCTTGCAACACAAAGCATTCAAAGATACTGGTTGCTTAGTGTATCCAACCATGACCTTTTTGGCATTCACCAGGAAACTGGAACAATTGTTTCAGAATTCATTTGACAAATTGAAACATAATTCAGGTATATTAAAACGACTATGTTTATTTGCCTACCAGAATTTAGAGATCATTGCATGTGGATCAGCAACATGTGTTGCCCGGCTGAAATACATGATCAAATTGTACATGACAGTTCGCATCCACAGTAAGATAAAATATAGTAACCAGGAACTTCAAAACTCTTGCAAACTGAAGATGAAGCGCAATCGCAAAGCAAAGAAAGTTTTGCATGAGTAAAATAATATCCCCTTTAAATTATATGTTGCATTTCTCTATCTTCTATTGAGTTGATCATGGAAATATATCTCAGTCTGAAGATAAATGTAATAAATACTGTATTGCGTGAAACTGTGTAATGCTCTGCTGCTAACATGCAGGCTTGCATCAATGTGTAAATATGTATGAATTAGAAGTTTTGTTAATTTGTATATTAGATTTATAGTTAACATGTAAATATGTATGTTTAAATTATGTAAACTGTGAATGAACCTTACTTGAAATAAAAAAGTATATTTAAAAGCAGATTAAAAGATCTGCTCATGCGTATAGCAACTGAGAGTTACTCTGATAGACATATGTTTTTGTGTTTAATTTTGATTACATTCTTTTATTTTACAGGACTGATAGTTTTGTTGTACTTTCCATGTGCTGGCTTAAACTGTGTAGTAAGGATTTGTTTATGTTTTGACTCTAAAGTAGGTCAAGACCGGTGAATGTCTTCAGTGTTTTCATAGCTGTATTGTGATGTCATATCTATTTTTAGTTCCTTTGGAGAGTCTGCCAAGGAAATAGATAGCATGTGACGTAGTGTTTACCAATGGACTGTAGTTGTTGAGAATGTCTAAAAATAGCTCACTGTGGAGAAGTCCCCTTGGTGAACATGTTTTGGTTGGTTTGGCCATCATGTCATATGTGCTATTTGATGATATGTGTTTTAAGCAAGTCTTTGTTTTAAGTATGCCTGATGTCTCATTTAGGCCCTGAGAACTTTTGTACAGCAGGTTGTTGACTTAGTACATGGAATTTAACTTGCTTACACAGTTGCACTGGATTGTTCAAGAGTAGAATCTGACGTAAATTCAGAGAGTCATTGTTCGGAGAGTTTAAACTAGGATCTTAACCTGTGAAGGTTGATAATTTCCTTGTTAAGACTTTCTGAATCATGGATGATTGATTAAGTTAAGAATACTTGTCAAGTGTAGAGGTGGAAAATAATTAGTTTCACTTTCGTTTCAGCATTTAAGGTTCATGAGCATTGTTATGGTATTTATTTCTGGAGACAATGAGACACTATTACTAGAATTTCTCTGCTATGCAAAGAAATGTCGTAAGGTGGTGGTAATGTGTCGGAAATGGCTTTCGGCACTTTATTATGTTCTTTCTTTTAGCTAGATGGAGCTCTGCTACAATGTTGAACATTTGCAATTGCGCTATAAAAATTGGTCAGATAGCTTGCACTGACTCATGTGATTTTATTTGGTTTTTCGGCGAAGAATGTTCTCGAAGAGAGAGTTCGATCAAAATTCTTGTAGAAGTGCGATATTTTTTTATAAACTGAATTAACTTGAAATCTGAGGACAATAAGATATAGCGCTGTTAATTTGTGACTATATGGAAGACTTTCTGAAGACTTGTTTAACTGATCTTTGCTAATCTTGAATTAAAACAGGAATATGTTAAAAGATGTTGGGATTTCTTTTCGGAGATAGCTCAGAGATATCCTGTGTCACAAGGAGAGCCATTGGAATGTGATCGGATTCGAACCCTACAGTCTGAAGATGCCACACTGGGCTCATAGGTCGTGCGAAGCCCTAGAGCAGAAGGCCTGGATTATCGGTCGATAAGTGGGGCAGTAAAAAACCCTGAATTATTTTGAGATGTTATGGTTACCCCCTGCCTGGAGGTCACGGACAAGTAAGCGAGAGCGGCTATCGTCTGTTGGTTGCAACGGACTGCGGTTCAAGCCCCGGGCTGTGAGATTTAGATACTTCGGGCTAGCACGTGTGGGACGCAGGGGTGCAAGCTCCTGCGGAGCGACTTTGGGCAAGTTGCTTACCCATCGTCTGTGTGGAAGGCAACGGGAAATCACCTCACTCATCTCATCCCCAGGGGCGTAAGCCAATGAACCTGCCTTTGGGCAGAGCACCATCATCATCTGTAGGTATGCATTTACACAATTGACAGTATGGTCAAAGGTATAATAGACGAAAGTCTTTGGCATGGTTACATAGCAGTGTTTAATCTATACCCCTTGCTTGGGGGAGGGATTCGGGTTTCTGGAGGGGGCGAAATACGTCTTGGCCGAAAATTTTGGGTCGCCGAATTTTCTGACGACCCTTTTGATTGCCTGTAGTAAGTTTTGAGTGTCCTGCAAAGTCCCTGATGGCATGGGTACAACAAGGCACGCCGACTTAATGCGCTGTCCGAGGCGCAGCCACGCATGTGCGACCACTCAACGACATTGCATTGTCCAACTGCCAGTAAAAGTCACGCGTTTTAAACATAAAATTAATCAAATACATTAAATATATAATAGTTTTTATTATTCATCATAATCAATATGCAGTTTAAAAATAAATATGAAAGTTTATGGATGCTACAATTGTCCAGTCGTTGACGTTGGCCTATATATTTATCTATTAAGGCGTCTATCGTTGCTAGGAGCCATCAAACCACTCACAACGTGGCGCCACGGTTTGTGTGATTTGGCCACCACCCAGATCAAATATACAGCGGAGATAGGAGCTGTCCTGTCTTAGTGTAACTTTAAGGTCTTTGGTATAAGCAACAAAGCATATATAGGCCTAGTTGTGGAACTGCGTCAGTTATTGAGCCCGCTGTTAAATCTATATGGCGCCCTTGTAACAATAGGCCTATAGCACGATACTTTAAATGACAAACTCTGTTCTATTCCAGACACGGTGCCGATGACATCTTATAGTCGGGCTTGCTGGAGACATATAACATGCCAGAGTATCCAATTGAGGTACCGTGGATTTAATTGGGAGCATAAACGAAACGTAAACAGATTGATCTCAAAGTAATAGAGATTTCGACAATTTTTGTTTTGTTGTTCAATTATCAGAACAACTTTCTGGCACGACCATTTGACGGATATATGGGAGTCCTCATCACGATCGAGTAGGCTATAGTTCAGCGATTTGCAGAACTTTAGGGCCCAGTGCTTAAAGTGTGGAAAAATAAGTGCCTGGACGCCCTTATCTTTCCAAAAGAAGTGCCTGGACGCCCCTTACCTTTCCAGTCATTGCTGGCCAATATGTGGCTGGACGGCGTTCAGACTTTAAAATAAGTGCACGGACACCGTCCATGACCGTCCAGCCACACTTAAAACCCTGATAGGGCCTATAGTTGTAAAAAATCGTAATCCACATAGCTCTTAAAAGGCCGAAACTGTTTTTTTAGGTGATGCTGACTAATAGCTTATACCTGATTTTCAAGGACCAACAGAAAACGCTATGACCTATAGGGCTAGGCCTATAACGCAATAATATAGGCATATATTTATATATTGAGTAGATAATAAATTAATAATTATATTGACTCACAACAAGTCCCATTAACAGACTCTTCTATTAGACACGATATAAAATGAGCGATTACCAATTTAGATGCATGTGTAATTATTGTATAATTGTCTTGCCTTGATGATAGCTCCTCCAGAACCCATCATGGAAAGTATGCACGGATAGGGATCCTTGTTCGCCTCTGATTTCACAGCATCTGGCTCCTTAACCGTTGCTGAAGTTTTCTCTGACTCATTTTCACCTGACAGCAAATCGTTGGATCCATTCTTTTCTACACAGCCAGTCACTCCGCCTTCCTTAGCGTCATCCAGTTGAACTTTCACCATAATATCCGCGTTCCCCTTTCTGCTCTGTCCCGTTATCGAACCCTGCCCCTCAGCCAAAGACAACTGCGAGAGAAACATCGTTTGAATCTGTTTCATGATCTTGTCACGATACTCGGTTACCACGCTTGACTGGTCGTGAGTGATACGGTCAGTTGAAAAATTGGAAACAAGGAACCGAAACGCTTTGACGAAACAGTCCATCTCAGAAACCGTCTCCAACCTAAACAAAATATTGCAATTTCAATAAGTCAGAAGCACATGGTGTTATGATCTTCAAGAACTCTGAGTCTCTTTGACGTTGACACATTCATGATTCAGCAGCGCTTGTTCAGAGATATTCTTATTTGGGAATAATGATTTTTCTTTTCCATGAATGTGATAGATGGCAGGAAAATAATCAGAAAGTGACTTGACTGAGTGGTTTCGACATCAAAGCATAGGCAGAGTTCATCAGAGTTTGGGGGATCCCGTAGCTCAGTGGAGAGAGCGCTGGCCGTTAAACTGAGAGTCATCCGCGCAACCCGGGTTCAAGCCTCACACGGGGCAAAAATTTATTTGAATTTTCTGTTAGCTGCCATTGGCGCTTTGCTGTTGTGTTGCTTGACTCGGGTTCTGCTAAAAATAAAAGATAGCCCCTCCCACTCCTGGCTTGGCCGAATCAGGAGTGATCCAGTACTTAGGCCATTAGTGTTAAATTACCGAACCTGTTGTAGCCGAACTGCGTGTCGTGCGAAGCAGGCCGTATTTCGTATAACTTGTACATGTAATCGTTCTGCGGTTTGTCAGATTGAATGTCAATAAACGAAGATTATTATTATTATCAGCATGTCCTAAGTCATAGTTTGAAAAAAGTTTTTCCCGTTTTTTATTCTCTCCCAAAAAACGTCGTTTTTTCGTTTTTTTATATTTTTCTCATCGATTGCTGCAATGACACTTCTCCTACGATCGTCGGTTATCCCAAAAAGTCCAATTTCCAGCAGCTTAATCCTCAATCCTAAATCTGAGTCATCACTTCTATGTTTCAATAAACCATTCTTTCTTTGACGTTATTGTTGCAAAGTTGTGGTGTAGTGACTGTAGTGGGTATCTGCCATAATGCAATGTTAATGCATGACCCTTGGCCGAAAGTACCTTTAATTGCTGAAACATATCACAGGCTGCACAGCATAGTGAGTTCAACAACCTTTTTACTGCATGTTATATTTTGTGGATCGATCTCAACGATGATCGAGTGGACCCGACTCAACTTCACAATAATTACCATCTGTGCCAAAGCCATCGACACGGTGGAGAAAGTAACAAATTTCATCACACTCCTCATAACGGACTTTTCGACTCACTTGATGTTGAGGGAAGAACTGATGAAATCGCTGTGTTTATGACAACCGACGCCTGTGGTGAAGACAGTCTGACCTCTTCCAACATCATCACCAAACCGATCCTTCAGAAATTTCATGGCTTCCTCCAGGTGACTAGCGGCATAGGTTGTCATCCGGATAACAATGGAATCCTCTGACTTTCCTTTGTCACCCAAAGAGTATACCAGTTTGATACATGATCCTCCTGCGAGATGCATATAAATAGGTGATATTAAACAGATCGGGTGAAGTGAATATAGATGAGATAGGTCCATATGTATCCTCCTGCAGTCAAATAACCTGACTATATTATTATGTAGGATTTGAAAAGCAACGTAGCCTAAACAACTATATTTCGATCTTGGATAAGTTCATGCATGGATTAATGCTGGTAAAGTAACTGAGACATTGTCAAGCATCTGCATGATTGGCTAAAAGAACTGTCCGCTTGCACGGTGTCAGAGATTTTGTTCAGTTAGGGTGTAGTTAGGGGTTCATACAAATAGTCTAAATCAGTCACAAATAAATTTTCGGCTGGGAAAATTCTGGCAACATTGCTGTGGCAGGGCAACGACCAGGGCACAGACTTTTTAGGACTCTTGTCGCTATGTGTACCGGTAAGACTGGTAAAGTGACAAATATCATTATCTTCCCCGACTGTAGCGACACCACTGCACGTAATAGGCCTATGCTCGCAGAACGAAACCAGCAAGAGGAATCTGTAGGCCATGTGATGCAGTAGGCCTACGTGATCCCGTAGCTCACGTCGCTCACATGCATGCCGAAGTCGCAGCTGTCACGCACATAATAGGCCTACATGTACTTATAGGCGACCTTATTGGCCTAAACTAAGTCACGGAGATACCCAGAGTTTTCAAACTGATTTTTATGTGGGTTATCATGGTTATGGCATCAGTTAACAACCTGGCCTTAGCAGAAGTTATAATAGCGCTTTCTGACAGCTGCATTGAAGAGCTTGGAAGAATGCTGATAAATCGATGATATCTTTGTGATGGCTATTTTCACGTTAACAATTCGAACGCTTGACGGCGAGACTTTACTTTGTCAATGTGCCATTCTGAAGTCTTATTAAAGCGGACGTTGGAGAATCACACAATTATTATTATTTCAGGGAACTTTAGAAGAAAATTGACACCGGTACCAGAAGAGACACTTCAAAGTTAGTGAGGAGTGCACATCAGCATTTTCTGCTTGTTAAAAGACTAATCGAGTTTAGTTTGCTGAAGACAGCAAATTTAATTAGTCTATTTATAGCCTAAGTCTTTGGCTTTCTAGAAAATAGATAAACAACTAAAACAAGTACTAATAAAAATTATGATAATAACCGTACCAATATCAACAAAAAAACCACAGCAACAACGATGGGTTGGCGATTCTCTATACCACCATGGAGGCCAAGGTGGGGAAGAAACACCCAAATTTTGTTCGCTAAAACTCAGCAATTTATCTGAAACTTTGTACCTAGACAGAGGGCCATCAGAACCACCCGGTGGAGGGGTTGTCGAATTTCTACCATCATGGGGCCAGGTGGGGGAGGCGGCGAAAACCCTAATTTTTGCTATGAATTTTCATTCCCTTGCCATAATTGCACAGTTAGACAGATTTTTACACGGACCATTTCGCCTCCACCCAGCACACACCTCGACCCGCAGGGGTCGGGTTGGGCAGGGGTGGAGAGTGGGGTTGGGGCGGTGGGGGAGAAAATTGCAACGAAAGAAAATTAGAGATTTACCGATATCAAAAGAAAATCCATTCTTTGACTTCAAAAGAGCAGCAGGAACCTCCAACAGCTCTTCGTCAACAGATCTGTTGCCTGCCTTGTTCACTTCTCCTCCTCCATTAGCTACCGACATGACTCAACTGTTTGTCCGAAGTTTCAATCACTTATCCAGTTGCTGCTGCTCACTGATAAAATTCTAATTTCTAATTTCAATATCGACACTCCAGGATACACCTGATGCTATAGCTTACAGGTTGCTATGAATTTTGTAGACGAGCACGATCTCGCACACATATATGCACACGCGTTTGGTACGAAAAAGTCATAGGCTGGGAGCGCTCACTCGCACGCACACACACACACACACACACAGAGAGAGAGAGAGAGAGAGAGAGAGAGAGAGAGAGAGAGAGAGAGAGAGAGAGAGAGAGAGAGAGAGAGAGAGAGAGAGAGAGAGAGAACAGCAAGAGAGGGATATACAGAATCACCTGACCGTTTCCACTTATTGTAATTTTCCAATTACATATTCATTTCCGTGCATTTTTGCTGTCATACTAGAGAACTGCAAGCAAAAAACAATATCCTGCATAACGATAGCAATTAAGTAGGCTACAAAATACTATACACGAGAGGAATTCCAGACGACCTTGAGTTATGCAATCGAACCCCCACCCCACCCCACCCACACGACAGCGTCGCACATCAACTTCGCGCTCCAGTTCACCGGGTTCACTTCAGTCACAGAGGTTTTTCTATCTATTCAGGGCGGGCGCAACTGGAACTCAAGCGAACTCAACGCACGGCTATGCCTAGCTGTGCGTGAGGTTACAGGTGAGACTCAGGCCCGGGAGAGGAGGCCAGGATGGGTGGGGAAAGGAGTGGGATTGAGGGTCCCTGTTTGTTTAGTGAGAATAGAATTCGCACCAACATTCAATTATCACCTGCTGAGAGAAATTGCACCGCTTTCTGACGACCATATTGAACGAGGGCAAATAGGGCGAATGAAATAATTCGTCTGAGAATCACGTGTGACCTTCTTTTTTTATATGAGATCCTATTGTTATCGAAATGTGAGAATTTCAGCAGCCACCACGCACCTCACCTTTAAGGAGAGACTTCGTCAACTAGGAAGCAGACTATCACTTAATCACTTAATCACTTAGTCGATCGCTACTATTATCCGACAGGTGCGCACAAGGATCACTTGAAGCATATTTTGTAAAACATGTTTGGTATTGGATACTGGATAGCCAGCAGGCCTAGGCCTATAGACAACAACAACAACAACAACAACAACAACAACAAGCATAAATTGCGTGTCTCGTTCAACACGATAATTGAGCACTGAGCGTACCTCGACGCTAATTGGAACGGCAGTCATAAATTTTGAAATGTGCATGAGGTATGGTGCATAATCGGGCTTGAAATAACCCTAAAGGACATGTAGGCTAGGTGCCACACATACTTGACACGCTATCTCAAATGAAGTTTTTTTCCAATTGTTGTTTTATTGAATAATTGTTCTTAAGATAGAAAGCGCACTTCGTGAGACCTAAAGCGATGTTGATTTTTTCATTTTATCAAAGAGCCTCAGCACCATCGAGATATTTGACACGAGATTTTTCATCCACTTGCGCGCGTGGCCTTGGTCAACTCAGCGATAGAGAGTGCACTCACTGACAGTTCACTGTTAATGACAGATAAAACTACGAGGGAGTGAGAGGGTGGGTCGCAGACCCCTTTATGCTGAGGCACTTTTGGTGCTTCATAGAAATTATGATGCAGTCAACCAAAGTCCAAAAACCAGCTCAAAAACTCAGCATTGTGGCTGCATAATAAGAACATCAGATGTCACATTAAATTTAGTCTGCAGAATAGTCAGCATATGTTACTGACTCAGAATGCTACACGAGGCCAATTGCAATGTCAGAATTAAAAATCGTAATCTCGAGATTTCTGCAGCGCCCACAGAAGCGAAGTCGCGGGACCGGGGAACCAGGTTATTCACAAGCGCTTAATCAAAACAAAATTGATAGGCAGGGCTCAAGACCCGGAGAGTCAGGCAAGCAGGCAGTCGGATTGATGGTATTTGCAGTTTAACGTCACTGTGTGGTAACAAAGACCATTAGCGACGCCCTCCTCCTTTACCCAGGCTTGGGACTGGCACTGGCAGAGTGCAACCAGTGGCGGAGTTGGACACTCGGATTGCTGAGGTGGATGACGCTTAGAATTGAAATGGCGTTCATTTGAGTGGTGTCCAAGTTAAAGAGAAATATAGGTCTAGATGTGGCGATTGCAGATACGGCTTTGAAGTGGAGCATAGAGCGGATTTGGAAGGTCACGGATTTGCATGAAGCAATAGCGGGAAAGATGAGTGATATGCGATCGGAAAAGTTAAAGCTGGTCAAAAATCGCACCGAGTTTGCTGGCAGGAGAATTTCCCGTGAATACGTGAGTGGATTCAGATTGCAGAGTCAATGTCGAGGGAAATAGAGGGGTATCATCTGGAATTGTCTTGAGTTGTTCTCGGTCCCGGGAGACCTGTAAGTGTGAATTCAGCTTTTGAGGGTTCAGGAGATTTGAGGCAATCCATGGAGAAGGAAGGACATCTGGATAACCAAACGACACGGAGAAGATTACCTATACGGAGTCGGAGAAACTGCTTGGACAGAGAGACAGAGACAGAGAGAGAGAGAGAGAGAGAGAGAGAGAGAGAGAGAGAGAGAGAGAGAGAGAGAGAGATGAATATATATTATTGGGTGTCGTACATGTACGTGACTCTTCTGCATAATTAAACCGATGAGCTCAATGAGTAAACTGAGCGGAGCAACGCTTAAATGAAATGCCGCACTTACAGTTTTTTAAATGTGCCTACACATGTCAGCGATAAAGAGTGCACTCACTCACTGACGATTCACTGTTAATGAAAGATAAGACTATAATATTGTACTGGATGCACCTTTGAGGTCAAAATCCACTACTTACTTCCACCCTTAGCTCAGGAGCTGACCTATAGGCCTAATTTAAAAATAGAATCGCGTTGTTGCTGCATATTCAAATTAAACACTTCGAATATCAAGACAGCATGCACAACACTTAAAGAAGCTGCTGTACTTTACAGTAAGAACTATTGTGACTACAATTATACAATTATAAGCCTACACGTAACATTGACATTAACAATAATAATGTTGGCCAGTGCTTGTACTTTGTACCTCCTGTCGTAGGCCTATACATGCCTGATAACTCAAAAGTAGTTGAAGTGACTTCATAATGGCTACCAAGTAGCCTACTACCACAAAACCTTTCTTAATGCAGTTTATAACTATAGGACTAATATTTATTTCGATGGATATCAATATACTTTACTATACTATACTTAGCGTTCCAAATGTGCACGTGCGGTTTTGGACCAAAAGTCAGTCGTCAAAAACATAATTATACGATTCTGGTTTATTAGTATAAGAAGCAAAGTTTACTAGTGAGCAATTTAGCAAGAATGTCACTGATTAGCAAACTAAGTAAGACATCAATGCAGCCAAGTGTTGGCAACTTCATTACGCATAGCATCAGCATAATGAGGGAGCGGTGTCAAAGTCTTCTACCCCATCGTCTGTCTTCCCACCGACAATGCACGGTTAGTGTTACATAGTGCACTCATTATGGCTGAGTTGAAAGCGAGAGCAGAAATCTCAGATTAAATTTTTTGTGCCCTGCGGCAATTTACCCCTCCCCAATTTCTCGATCGACCGTCCAGCACTCTAGCTATTCATTACACCAACGATCGACTCTTCCTAAATCGGGTTGCAAGAAAAGAAGGTCCTATCGTACCTTACATAATTACAGAACGCAAAATAGCAGGATAACAGCAATCTCTGTTTGCACTTAATATACCGGTACATGTAGGCCTATAAGACATGACAGATGACACTTCAGTTATTACAGAAACACATAAGAACGTTCGTGTTACAAATTATAACAATTAACAAGCCTCATTGATTATACAGTAAACCTAAGTCATGTGTGATCATAAAGAATTCCGTCGGCTCATGAACAAAAGAAACATTCATGCAAAATAGACATGTGCACAATCCTAAAACACACGTCACCAATGTAGTAATAAAATAATGACCACAACAATTACTTTAAAGCAAACACTTATCATGGTCATCAGACAATAGGTGCTTTATGCAGTCACTCAAGGCAACGCCTTCAAGACGAAGCATACAGTGAAAAGTGATTAAATATTTTTCGAACAATGATCATGTATCTCCTATTCCTGAAAGATCGCATACATAATCATAGACCTATAATAGGTTAAAACAATAGCGATAACTGCTATGATTTCCGTAGATATTGCATCAACCAAATTGACTGCAGGAAAAGCCATGCCATGTTGGTTAACTTCCTAAATCTCAGTCTACCGCAGATGTCATGCCTGACTGACGTACAGGTCTTTCATTGAGTGGTAACATAGGAAGATGAATTGTTGAGTTGACTTTTGTTGTTCATGTTGTCAATAAGACATCCCAAGGCGCCAAGGTATCCGCCAAATCTGAGGAAATGATGAACCTTTGGTTGATCCTATCAAATCAAACATCCTTCTAAAGTAAAATGCTGAGCAACAATATGCTCTACTCTTAAAAGGAATATGTCTTCAAAATTTGATGCTATAGATGTATGCCTAATGCGAGTTAAGTCATAGTAGCCGATCTCCCTACAAAATATGAATTGAAGAAACTTGTCCTTCTGAAGCTTGACCATGGTGGGCAAAACTGTCATTTCTCTAACATAGCTAGTTAATTACCCATTGTTACTCTTAATGTGAAAATCATTGTGAATTGTTGATTAATTAATAGTCCTCCGTATCATCCTTCTCCTTCTCTTCCAATCTATCCGCCTACCCACAAAACCTTTTGCTACTACTATTAAAGCTACAATTATTCCTACATAATTACTACTACTACCACCTCAGAGCACCTCTGCTGCTGCTACCACTACTACTACTACTACTACTACTACTACTACTACTACTACTACTACTACTACTACTACTACTACCGCTACCGCTACCGCTACCGCTACCGCTACCGCTACCGCTACCACTACCACTACCACTACTACTACTACTACTACTACTACTACTACTACTACTACTACTACTACTACTACTACTAATACTACTATACTATTACTACTGCTACTGCTACTACAACTACTACTACTGCTACTACTACTACTGCTACTACTACTATTACTACTACCACTACTACTGCTACTACAACTACGATGTTATTGCTGCTGTTCTTTTTTGCTTCCATTATTGCGCTTAAAGATAATTACTGCTAGTAAGATGTCAATGATACGTCTTGAAATTGCGACCGAATAACATAAATGGCCATGCCAAGCTCTTATTCAATTAATTGACCGAGCGTGCCTTGAAATAATCGATGCATGACACATTATCATTTATCATCAATGAAGCGATGCAAGTTGCAATAATGATGCGTGAAGTAAACGTAAATCATCGACACACTCACAAGCTTTCAATTGAGTGGGACATAATCCTCTAGTCTACACCCTAAGGGCCTAAGCCTTAAATTAAGATAAACTCATTATCGGTATATACATGTATGTCATCTTACCTGACTATACAATGTCATGTCAAAGGATGACCTGACTGAAAAGTATCGTCCAATGGTGTCGCGTACCAGCTGACTCTGGCCAACGAAGCTTCCGCAGAAATAGATAGTATTGGCCTGCAGTACGTGAGAGTTGAGGTGAGTCGTCTGTGCTATATCCTGTCTGTAGCGGTAGAATGCTTCTTATCAAACAAACCTATTAAATGATGCATTGTATAAGTATTAAATAGGTAAGAATTAAGCTAGACAATATGTGGCGTATTGTAGATTATAATTAATATTACTTGTGGCATTAAGTTAGATAATAATAATAGCGCTATAACAATTCTTGAATACGCGCTACATCAATTATCGAAACACAACGAAGGGCAGAAAGCAGCGTCAAACTTGAGCAGACGGCAACAACGGCAGACGAAAGTTAGACAGCGAAAAGATGGCGAAGGAAGAAGACGTAGATTTCTGAGCAAGGGCGGCCATTGACGATTGTGGCGTTCCTTGTCGGTAATTCAGAAGATCTGACGGTGAATTGGGTGTGGAAGGCGACACGTTGTCGGCCTGTCCCACTGGTGAGACTATAAGTCCTTGGGAATAGAGATACCAGGGCTTGTCGTACGGAAACTTTGCGAAGTTTGGTGAGACACTTGCGAGTGCACTGCGATCGACATCGGAGAAGATCGAATTCGGAACTACAATTGCGATTGGAGTTCGACGGCAGAAGAAAGGGGCGAAACTACAACAAGACGAGCAAGCGACGAGAAGCTACCGTTGCTTGTGGAGAAACAACGAGGTGGACGAAACTACAGAGTGCTGTGCCAGCTACAGCATTCTCCGTCTACGCAGCTACGGAAGAGAATTGGAAACGACGGCAAGCAAGAAGAAGGTGACCTTCCTTCCTCTTCAAACCTTCATTCCAATCCATACGAACTGAAGAACTTCTACATCTACGCTGGAAAAGTCCAACGTGGAAGATAAGAAACAAGCTATAATATTATTAGATAATACGCCACAATAAGTAGATAGGATTATTGATTGTATTTTACTGTTTGATATTGTTTTATTATAATATAATCTTTAAACGAATCTCAGCTACATTTGTTTTAGGTCCTAGTTCATTCTAATATTGATCACCCAAAGGCCTCTGAGCATAAAGTTCCCTATTAAAACTAGATTTAAAACCCTAGATTTTGATGGCAGTGACAAGAGTGGGTGCCCAAGCCCGGGATAAAAGTCAGTAAAGATTTAAGTCAGTAAAGATTTGAGTAAGTAAAGATTTAAGTCATTAAAGATTTAATTCAGTAAAGATTTGAGTCAGTAAAAAACTGTCTTTTGAACAGTATTAGAAAAGCTTTGAACAATTATAGCTAGGAGATTGTTAGAGACTAAATCTGAAGTTGTAGATTGAAGATACTGCAGTAGGTGTATGAACTATTAGTTGTTGTTGTGGAACTGAATTGACACTTTGCAGAATTGAACAATTTCTATTTGTTAGAAATTTAAATAGCGCACATAGTTGCCAATATTTTTGTCATAAGTTGCTAGTCAGCAAGTAAGACAGTAAGTATGTCTGTCAGTGATTTTGAAGCTTGGTTAGAAATTGCCAAACGGATGAACATGGAAGGGGACGAGACACGTGCCTTTGTCAAAGAAAGACAGGCAGAATGGAGACAAGATAGAGCGACTGAGAGGGAGATCGCCAAAGAGATGAAATTAGCTGAAGCAGCAGCAGAAGTCAAGAGACTTGAGATAGAAGCAGTAACGAGGAAGGCTGAAACAGAAGCTGCTACGAGAAAAGCAGAGATGGAAGCTGAAGCAGCAGCAGAAATGAGAAAAGCCGAAGCAGACGCAGAAACGAGAAAAGCTGAAATAGAAACAAGAAAAGCTGAAACAGAGGCTGCAATGCAAGCAAAGAAGGCTGAACTGGAATTGGAAGCAATCAGGAGTGCTGAAGCAGAAGCCAGATTGAATCGTGAAGCAGCTGAGACAGAAGCGAGAGAAAGTCGCTTGGCAACAGAAGCCAGAGAACAGCGTGAACACCAGTTAGAGATAAAGAGACTTGAAGCACAGGTGAGAATGCGTGAAATTGATTCGAGAGGGGAACAAAACCGAGAGCACGAGAGTGACTACATGAGGATCGGTGATGGTCAACAACAGGGAGATCACCGAGAAAACAATAAAGGAATTAGAAATATCAAATTCCCTATATTCAACGAGTCAAAGGATTGTTTAGATGCCTACTTGTTGAGATTCGAGAGAACCTGTGTTGCGTACGAAGTTAAAAAAGAAGTTTGGTCGCTGACGCTAGCTAGACATTTGGAAGGCAGAGCACTAGAAGTATACCAAAGGTTGTCTGCAGATGAAGTGCAAGATTATGAGTGTTTGAAGACTCAGCTGTTGAAGAGATTTCAACTTACTGAAGGTGGTTATCGAAACAAGTTCAAAACCAGTAAAATGGAATCAGGAGAGACACCTTCTAGTTTTGTGCATAGATTGAGAAGGTATATGCAACAGTGGTTAGCACAAGCGGGATTTGAGAGAACTTATGAAGGAGTGGAAGATCTCTTGTTGAAAGACCAGTTTTACCTGACATGCAGTACTGAACTTCGTATGTTTATAAAAGAGAAAGGTAAAATGAGTTTGAAGGACATGTTGGTTTGTGCGGAATCACACATTGAAGCACACGGTTACAAATACAGCGAGCAGTCTGCAAAATCAGACGTGAAATTCCATGGTGACAGGTTGAACGGTAGACCGTTTGAACACAGACCCAAGGAACAGTCTGGGTACAATTTGAACAGGAGTAGAAGTGATGTGAAGATAAATCAGGGTGTACATCAAAACCGAGGGTTCAGTAGAGAAAGAGAAATTGCAACTGGACATAAGATTACTTGTTTTTTCTGTGGAGAACAGAACCATAAGGCATATCAATGCCCAAAGAAAAACAGGGGTACATTTAAACACACTGCAGCAGCAGTACAAATATTCGAAAGTCGAGCACACTTGGTTAAGCCAGAAAGTGAAATACAGAGAGTGGTTGAAGTTACAAGAGGAGAACAACAGATGAAACAGGGTGAACATAATAAAATACCACCAATGTACATGGCAGCTAGTGCAATGGTGATAAAAGACAATGATGGATGTATTAGCCTTGAAGATAAGAGTGAATACCAGGTGACAGTTAATGGAAACACAGTGGGATGCTTATACGACACAGGCGCAAGTTGTTGTATTGTAAAACGTTCTTTGATAAATGAAGAAGCGTTGACTGGAGAAGAAACACATTGTGTATTAGTTGATGGGAGTTTAAGATGTTTCCCATTGGCTAAGGTGTATATCGAGAGTGAACATTTTAATGGTGAAGTACAAGCGATGGTGATGGAACAGCCAATAAAGCCAGTAATAATTGGGAAAATCAAAGGATTGAAGTACATGGTTAAGGATGAAAGAACTGAGAGTGTGACAAATCATGAGCCAAAAGAAATAATTGAGAAATGTACTGAAGTGGAAAACAAAGGAATATTGATTAGAAAAACAGAACATGAAGAAAGACCTATTGGTGCAAAGAAAACAGTAAGATTTTCTGACAATGTGATGAGGAATCAAGATGAAAAATTAATGACAGTAGCAGTTGTGGAGACTAGGGCAGAAGCTAAAAAGGTAGCAAAATACAAACCATTGAAAGTGGCGGAGATGCCGAACTTGAATGTGTCAGTAAAAGAGATACAGGAGTTGCAGAGTCAAGATGAAACTATGTCGAAACAAATGGAAAGAGCAATTGAATGGGATGGTAACGAAGACAACATAGAAGATAAACCATATGTGAAAAAGAAGGGATTGTTGTATAAAAGATACAAAGAAGTACAGAAGGATGAGGTGAAATGGCAACTAATGGTACCTAAACCATTGAGGGATAAAGTGTTAGCAGTAGCACATAATTCATTGTTGTCGGCTCATTTAGGAATGAGGAAAACACATGATAAAATTCTAAATGAATTCTATTGGCCTGGAATAGGACAAGATATACGGAGATATGTGTTGAGTTGTGATATTTGTCAAAAGTCAGTTGACAAGAAGGTGAACCACAAGGCGCCTATGGGTCATCTACCTGTATTAGATGTACCATTCAAACACATATGCATAGACATAATCGGAGAAGTTAACCCTATGTCTGCAAGGGGTTACCGATACATATTGACCATCATAGACTTGAGTACAAGATATCCGGAAGCTATTCCATTGAAAGGAATTAGTACTGAGGAAGTTGCAGAAGCTTTGTTCGGATTTTATTGTCGTATGGGAGTGCCTCAGAAGATCCATACTGATCGTGGAAGCCAGTTCACTTCCGAACTCATGGCTGAAGTAAATAAGATGCTATTGATAAAACACACCATGACGAGTCCATACCATGCAATGGGCAATGGATGTGTAGAAAGACTTAATGGAACCATCAAAGCGACGTTGAGGAAGTTGATTGGTGAACAAGCGAAAGAATGGGATCGTTATATAGCTCCATTACTGTTTGCGTTGAGAGACACAGTACATGAGAGTCACGGTTTCACACCATTCGAACTAATATTTGGTAGATCGTGTAGGGGACCAGTGCAGATCCTGAAGGAGTTATGGACCAATGAGACAGTGGAAGAAGAAGTGAAAGACGTATATACGTATATGCAGGATTTGAGAGAAAGGATTGAGGAGACTTGTGATATGGCGCAGAAAGCGATACACAAAGCGAACGCTAAAAACAAGAAGTATTATGACAGGAAAGCGAGATACCGGAAGTTGGAAATAGGTGATAAGGTGTTGTTACTATTGCCTAGTTGTAAGAACAAGATGTTAGTAAAGTGGCAAGGGCCATATGTTGTGAAAGAGAAGATTGGAGACTATGATTACAGAGTTGAAATCGAGAAAGGAAAGATAAAGACATATCACATTAATATATTAAAGAAATATCACGAAAGAGAAGATGCCGAGACTGTAGCGTACATTTCAGCAGTAGTATATGACGGAAAAGTGGGTGAAGATGAAGAAGAAGAAATATTGGATTTATATGTAAGTGAACAAACAGAGACCTATGAAGATGTAGATATAAATCCTGATTTGGATGAAGAACAAAAAGGAGAAATGAGGAAACTACTGAAGAAATATGAAGACATTTTCACAGACAAGCCTGGGAGAACAGACTTAGTGAAGCATGAAATACATTTGACGAGTGAAGAGCCAGTAAGACAAAGAGCTTATCCAACACCATACCATTTGCAAAAAGAAATAGATAAGGAGATCCAGACGATGTTAGACAATAAGGTGATAGAAAGATCAGAGGCAGCTTATGCAGCACCGCTGGTGGTTGTCAAGAAATCAGACGGAAGCAATAGACTGTGTTGTAATTACAAACAGCTAAACAAACTTACAATATTTGATCCTGAGCCTATGATGACAAATGAGGATATTTTAATAAGTTGAGTGGTAGTAAAATCTACAGCAAGTTCGATTTCTGCAAGGGTTATTGGCAGATCCCTATGAGTCCAGAATCGAAAGACTACACTACATTTGTATGTGCCAACGGGATATACAAGTTCAATGTGATGCCTTTTGGATTGATCAATAGTGCGTCAAGTTACAACCGTTTAATCAGGAAGATTCTTCAAGGAACAGAAAATCTTCAAAGTTATGTCGACGACATTCTAGCACATAATAAAGGATGGAGAGAACATTTGAAGACATTGGAGATATTTTTCGAAAGAGTGAGACAAGCGAATTTGACATTGAAGCCGAAGAAGTGTTCAATAGGATATGGAAAGATTGACTTTTTGGGACATACGTTGAACAAGGATGACATAAGTCCAAAGGAGAAATCAGTGGATAAAATAATAGACATGCCACGTCCAAAGACAAAGAAACAAGTCAGGAGTTTCCTTGGAGCGATAAACTATTATCGGAAATTCATACCACACTGTGCGGAAATTATGGCACCGTTAAGTGACTTAACGAAGAAGATAGCACCTGGGATAGTAGAATGGAATGAAGAGCTGGAGGTTAGCTTTACAAAGTTGAAGAACGAATTGGCGAAAGAACCAATTCTGAGACTTCCAAATTTAGAGAAGGATTTCATCCTACAAACTGATGCAAGTGGGAGTGGAATCGGATGTGTGATAATGCAGCAGTACGAGGGGACGAATCATCCCATAGCGTATGCGAGCAGGAAGCTGTTAGAGCGAGAGAGAAGATATTCTGTGGAAGAGAGAGAGTGCTTAGCAATCATGTGGGGTATAAGCAGGTTCGACCGATATCTTTGTGGAAAGACATTTACAATTGAGACAGACCATTGCGGATTGCAATATATGAAAGAGGGTCGAATGAAAAATGCAAGGGTGATGAGATGGAGTTTGGCACTCCAAAATTATTCCTTTAACATTAGATATATTAAAGGGTCCGAAAATGTTATGTCCGACTATTTAAGTAGAGGGATTGTGTAGTATAAGTTGAGATAAAGTAAATGAAGAAGTGTAAGCCAGTGAGTAAAGTGTATTAATTGTCATGTCGTGTATAGTAAGTGAATTAGTTTACTAGGTTAGTTTGTTAAGTAGGTTAGTTTGTTAAAGCCTGTAAACAGTCTTTTGAAGGAGGGGCATTTGTAGCGGTAGAATGCTTCTTATCAAACAAACCTATTAAATGATGCATTGTATAAGTATTAAATAGGTAAGAATTAAGCTAGACAATATGTGGCGTATTGTAGATTATAATTAATATTACTTGTGGCATTAAGTTAGATAATAATAATAGCGCTATAACAATTCTTGAATACGCGCTACATCAATTATCGAAACACAACGAAGGGCAGAAAGCAGCGTCAAACTTGAGCAGACGGCAACAACGGCAGACGAAAGTTAGACAGCGAAAAGATGGCGAAGGAAGAAGACGTAGATTTCTGAGCAAGGGCGGCCATTGACGATTGTGGCGTTCCTTGTCGGTAATTCAGAAGATCTGACGGTGAATTGGGTGTGGAAGGCGACACGTTGTCGGCCTGTCCCACTGGTGAGACTATAAGTCCTTGGGAATAGAGATACCAGGGCTTGTCGTACGGAAACTTTGCGAAGTTTGGTGAGACACTTGCGAGTGCACTGCGATCGACATCGGAGAAGATCGAATTCGGAACTACAATTGCGATTGGAGTTCGACGGCAGAAGAAAGGGGCGAAACTACAACAAGACGAGCAAGCGACGAGAAGCTACCGTTGCTTGTGGAGAAACAACGAGGTGGACGAAACTACAGAGTGCTGTGCCAGCTACAGCATTCTCCGTCTACGCAGCTACGGAAGAGAATTGGAAACGACGGCAAGCAAGAAGAAGGTGACCTTCCTTCCTCTTCAAACCTTCATTCCAATCCATACGAACTGAAGAACTTCTACATCTACGCTGGAAAAGTCCAACGTGGAAGATAAGAAACAAGCTATAATATTATTAGATAATACGCCACAATAAGTAGATAGGATTATTGATTGTATTTTACTGTTTGATATTGTTTTATTATAATATAATCTTTAAACGAATCTCAGCTACATTTGTTTTAGGTCCTAGTTCATTCTAATATTGATCACCCAAAGGCCTCTGAGCATAAAGTTCCCTATTAAAACTAGATTTAAAACCCTAGATTTTGATGGCAGTGACACTGTCCTATGGTGGACAGAAGGGCAGCGGCCAGATCCTCCTTCTTAAATTCATCTGCACATATTTTATAGACAAGAGCTTAAAATGTTCGTTATCTCGATCACGAAAGGTATTGCTGGAAAACATTAATGTTGGCAACTGGGCCAATAATTATATATCGTCATATAATACTCATATATCGGTAATGATTAATGTTCAACTTACCGTCACTGCAGTCAACCGAAGTAGTTCATAATGGTATACATTATACACAAACCAAGCATGAAAGATTCAACTGCTGCAGCGTAGTATATGGTGTAGTTTTACAACATGTATAGTAGCCTATACGCTGCATGTATAATGTTCAAGAAACAAAACCCTTATGAAATTTAATCATTTTATATTATAACACTGGAGAGAAGCCATTTAGGCCTGATTGTATCTTCTTCTTCTTGGTCTCTCTTCCGTCAGGCGCATGTCCTACGCCAACGATGAGGCCTCAATATGCCGTCTCCAGCTTGTTCGGTTTCTGATTTTATCCACCGCATCTCTCATATCCATGTTCTGTAGTGCTAGATCTTCTTTTATATTGTCCATCCAGGTATTTGATTGTCTCCCTTGGCTTCTCTTTCCCTCCACATGCCCGTGCAGAGCTGCGGTCGGTAGTCTTTTGTCTTCCATTCGTATTGTATAGGCTACAGTGATTGATGAGCATTTAACCTGAATTAGCTTCAGAAACACTGGACACACACGGAATTTCAGATAAAGATAAATAGATATACGAATCGAAAACTACTTGTAGGCTATGTATAGGCCTAGGCCTACAGTTAAGTTTCCTAGTATGCCCATAGGCCTAGCAGTAGCTAGGCCACTAGTGCATTTAAATGTAGGTTATTATAAAATTATTGTTTAATCTCGTAGCACGCAAGTATTGCGTAGATAAAAACATAAATGACTCCTTGTGACTGAATGGTGGTGTCGAGAATGTCTTATTTATAATAAGCGAAAAGTGATAAATTACATATAAAATTATAGCCTGAATGTTGAGCACTAGAACCGGCTAAGATCGGGCAAACGCAGGTCGCGAAAATGAATGCAGACCCCGACAGATCCCTCTTGCTATCGGTCTTGGCGAGGGCATGCTTAATAGTCATTGGACAATCTTTCAGATGAAAAATAATGATGCCAGAATTCTATCCATTTCAATCAAATTTCCTATGTTTTCTTTGAACCTCGGAATAGGATAACATAGGATAACTCAGAATAAAATGGGATAACATAAGATAACTGAATCCGATTTAGTGACCGCGCTTTAGTCTTGAACGCCTCTGAGTTGTAAGCTTGAGAGGCGCTATAAAAATTGAGGTGTGTGCATGTATATAATACATACAATTATTTCATAACGAATGTGTTAAGCTCTTGTATATAAAATGTCTTCATTTCTTTCTCTTCTTAAGACTGTCTTATTCGACCGGGGCTGGACTGGGAGCACTCCTGAGTAGTAACCTTGAAGGAGCGCTATATCAAATTACCAGTAAAAAATAAATAAACGCACATACATGCATGCATGCATCCATCCATACATACATACATACATACATACATACATACATACATGCATACATACATGATGCATGCATACATTTAATAGACCTACCTAGGTTACGCCCAGCTGCATGTCCAAAGCAGTAGGCATCGAAGTCGTCTGGCATTACAGAGTAGACATCTGACTCCGTTCCAGTTTTCAGCTCCTTAACACGTACAATCACGTTCTCCTCGTCACCTTTGGATGCCAAATCAATGAGCTCATCGAAGGTCTGAGGCAGCATTTAACAAAGGAATTACATGTGACATGTAGAGGAATTCAAATGTAAGTTGCACTAATTGAATTTCACGTTCATTTTTAGAGTTTCTTTCATGATTTGAAACATCAATTGCAGGTCTATAGAGGAGTCGAAATTTCTATTTGCATCTCATAGTTTATGTTCAACATAAAAATGTCCTCCGGACCAGTGTACAAAGTCCAGGATATCGATCACCAGTGTCATAATTATCAATATTCAGAGGAAAATAACTACACAAAAATATGACGTTGGCCTACCTTGAAAGGCAATTTATTGTTGATAAACTACATATAAATAGTAGATCTATTAATAGTAAATAAACATTAAAAATATTTAACCGAAATGTATATGATGGATAGGGCGTCCATTTCTGACAAAGCGTATATTCAACACGATCGAAGATAAAATTACAAAATGGTGGACTAATGGCGCTTTGTATATGTCGTAGTTGTGTGAATTAATGTCTTTAAAGACAAGAAACACTAAGCGGATTGGACAATAGAATGGTGGAAAGATAATCTGAAAGTCCCCCCCCCCCAAGGCTTTGTGGCTTTTTCGGATGCATACTTGCACAGCCTACAGGTAGTTAAAAAAGAACTAGGAATTGGATAAGTGAAATAGAGTATATTGTCACATCTTTGTAATGTATGTTTGTATGTGCGCTTGTCATAGCGCTTCTTCAAGGTTCCTACTCAGAAGCGCTCCCGACTACAGCGCGGACACTGAATAGAAGTTTCACACCGAAGCGCTAAGCAACTGCGAGTGAAGAACTTGCCCAAGGTCCCTATACACGGCGGTTTGAGGTGAATTCGAACCTCCAGCTCTCCTCTTGCAACTTGCAAGGCAACGAACATACCCACTACACCACCGCGTCCAACAAATGATGGTATAGAGAATCGTTTAATGAAACTGTAGGCCTAAGTTTTCAAATTCTCTTAATACGACTGACTTACCTTGCAACCTGTCAGAAGGGATCCCATACCAAGAAACATCCGACCGCATCGAGCCGTCCCATCAAGCACCATGAACTTATCTCTTTCCACCTACATAAGCAAATAAAACAGACTGGAGATCGCGACACCGCATTGGATGCTTCTATTACGCCGTTACAATACCGCACGAGACTTCCATTGCTGTGTCCGTTCCAGTCGGTGATCAGGAACGAGAAGCATGTGCTCCGAAGTTTTATTTAGAACTATATATAACTGCAAAATAGTTTTAGAACTAAAATAGGAAACGCTACTTTTAATTAAAAAAGGAAAAGAAAGCACCATACCACGTTCTCGATACTCAACAAAAGGACGAGATTCCCTTGCTCTTCAATTAACTTCTTGTTAGACTGTTTCCCTGCCACGCATTATAAATAATTTTTATAGTGCAATAACTATCTTGCCCTTTCCCAACTTGCCCCAGCTCACCCTACATTTTTTTTAAATTTCAGGCAAATGCTAAACGTTTTGGCCGAGTTATGGCACTTTTTGTTGGGGTCTATACCTTTCATCGGGACACAGTGTAGTAATCCATCTCTTGCACCACATAACGTAGGCTTCCACTAAATTGACTAGGTATGCTATATAGATGCATGATGAACGATTTACATTAACGAGTGTTTATATTATTACCTTGATGATAGCCGCGCCAGATCCCATCATGGCAAGGATACATGGATAGGAATCTTTGTTGGCTTCTGGTTCCACGGCAAGTGGATTCTTGGCTTCTGCTGCAGCTGTCGATTCTCGTCCATGCTCTGAATAATTTTCACTGAATGACAAACCAATGGATCCATTCTTCTCTTTAAGTTCAGTCGTTTCATCGTTTTCAGTGTCACCATAGACTTTTGAGAAGTCCGTGTTCTCCAGTCCGTTCTGCCCCATCACCGAGCCTTGACTCTCGGTCACAGACTGTTGCCCCACAAACATCTTTTCAACTTGTTTCATGATCATGTCGCGGAACTTTGTTTCCGCACTTGACTGATTGTGAGTAATACGATCCATCGGGAAATTGGATATAAGGAAACGAAATCCTTTGACAAAACAATCCATCTCAGAAACGTTCTCCAACCTAAGAAGATGCAAACAAAAGTTTTTCATCAGTGCTATTTATGGACAATGGACATGATAAATGACTTTTAAAATACCCCGAAACGATTTTGAGACATGTGGCATTGGCAAAATTATTTCCTATCTGGTGTGACTGTGCAATTTATGGACAATGGACATGCTAAATGATTTTTAAAACACGATATTGAGACATGTGGCATTGGAAAAATTACTTCCCATCTGGTGTGACTGTGCAATTTATGGACAATGGACATGCTAAATGATTTTTAAAACACGATATTGAGACATATGGCATTGGCAAAATTATTTCCTATCTGGTGTGACTGTAGAGTTGCTCTTGTGTAGGGCCTATACACAAGGGCGGATACAGAAATTTTCGATGGGGGGGGGCCAAAATTTAGGGTCTTGGTCCGGGAAACTGAAAAACAAATTCGTCTTCCATCCGCCGAAAAAAACTGATGACCTTTTTTTAGTCATCAGCCTCTAATTTTCCAAAAAGATACCCCATTTCCATCCGCCAAAAAAACTGATGAACTTTTTTTAGTCATCAGCCTCTAATTTTCCAAAAAGATACCCCATTTCCATCCGCCAAAAAAGCTGATGACCTTTTTTTAGTCATCAGCCTCAACTTTCCGCTGCGGGGAACGGACATCAGCTACTCGCACGGGGGGGGGGGGGCCAAGTCAATTTTTCAGGCCAGAATAGCTGGTAAAAAGTAAAGAAATTTCTAAATGGGGGGCCATGGCCGGATTGCCCCTCCCTTGGATCCGCCCCGCCTGTACATTCATGTTGGGCCTATAATAATAACAGGAACACAATAGGCGATTTTTTCAAAATTCAAGTGGTCTTGCAGACTTAATTGTAATGTGCCATGTTAGACATGTCTAAGATGGTCTAAACAATGTTGATCTCATTAACAAATAACCAGTAAACAAAAAATCACTCAAGTAACTAGGACAGTAACGCCTATTGAAGAATTATAATCCACGCTTGGGTATCTGCAGGGTTTCTCTAACATCAAGATTAATACATTATAATAATATTGATATAACAATAATAATAATAATAATAATAATAATATAATAATAATAATAATAATAATAATAATAATAATAATAATAATCCTTTATTGAAACAATCCGGTTGACAGACCGCAACCGATTACAGTGTAGGCCTAGGCCTAGGTCTACAGTTATGCAATTGTATCAATTCACAAGAACGCAAGTGACAGAAGACATAAATCTTAATTACTAACAGAACAGACAGCCTGTAGTATAAACACGGCGCTAATAGCAGCCTACTTGCACGTCCGCCATACGGGGCTCGAACTCGTGTTTGTTGATCGCGATTTCTTTCTGCGCATACTACCCACTTGGTCTTATACTGAGGTGAGCATACGCTGTATACCCGCGTACACCCTCGTTTTTCAGGTGAGTAGCCTACACGTACACTGGCATTTTTTCTCGGTGGTGAATAAGGATGGGCCTCTAGAAATGCAAAATTTATGACGCCTTATAACTTGAATACTTTTTATCTGAGCGTCTTGTCCAATATATCAGATTGAACATAATTATCCATTCTATCATTCTACAAAATATCTTTGAGATACTATTGCGACGTCTTGAGATATTGCTATTAATATTCGATGTTCCATTTTCTTGCCATAAAACCGCAAGAAAAAAACATGTCTTCAACTGAATAATATTATGTCAAAAAGCTAGCTTTTGCATGCACACGGTCGTTCTAAGTGTTTGTTGACGTCTGAATCGTGAAGATCTTCTCGTCTGTGAACCATGTTCTGTCGATCTTTTCATCTGTAATTTGTTTCTTGAGTCATTCGTTAGCCTTAAGCGTGTGGTTGCGTCTGCTCGGTTTCTGAAGGGCAGGAAGCACTTTTCACACAGTGTGATGGTATCGTTGGCTGTTTCAAATTAAGCTTGTAAAGATGGCGCCATTCTTTGTGACTCCAAGGGCTAAGGTGAACAGCGTTTATTATTGCGACGAAGTACTCGCAAGAGGATTGCTACGTGATAATCGCCAACTGTCTGGAGTTGATGGTCACATCTTTCAGCAAGTTGGAGCGCTGGCGCATCGTTCACGTCATACGGTTGCCTATCTGAACGCTAACGTGTCAGAGTTTATTGAACCGTAGAACTGGCCACCGAACATTCCGGATTTAAACCCGATTGATTATTTGATTTGGATTGTCTTCAGCAACTGGTCTATCATGAACCGATACGTGACGTTGAGCATTTGAAAGAAGTGATTCTTAGCTGCTGGGCTAAAATAACCCAAGCACTGGTGGACTCAGCCATCGATCAGTGGTCGTCTCGTGTCGATGCAGTCATTAAAGCACGTGGTGGACATATTGAGTATTTGTTTGACTGATGGTAAATCCACCCAAGATATTAATTGTTATTAATTGTTAGTACTAAATGATTGTTTAGCACTGACATAGGCTATTCAGTTTCAGACTTGTGGTTTTCGTGCAGTTTTTTAAGGCAAGAAAATGGCACATCGAATATTAATATCATTATCTCAAAACGTCATAATAGTATCTCATAGATATTTTGCAGAATGATAGAATGGATAATTATGTTCAATCTGATATATTGGAGAAGACGCTCAGATAAAAAGTATTCAAGTTATAAGGCGTTAACGTTGTTGCATTTCTACAGGCCCACCACGTATACGCTGTTATACCCGCGTATACCCTTGAGTACAGCCCTGTTGTTATCCATATCGCTACCGCAACCACCCTGGTACACAGGTATAGGTCTACATAGCCAAGTGATCAGATCTTGAGCTCCTTAGTGTCACAGTTCGTAAAGCCCTTCTTAATTTAACCTAATGAGAAATGTGTAAATCGAGACAGATAGGCCTATAATTATTTCCGGATCTGCTTTTATTCTGGAAATTCGGGCTAAATTTCACACGATGTTCGACCATTGGTCTAAAGTCCCTCTGCAGAAACAGAAGAAGGAGCTCATGTAGCAACATTTTGATGCACGTTGCATGCTGCTGGCTTCAACACCGAGTTACCAACTTCACGACTATCACAAGAATAAAAACATCATAATGAGTGTTTAAAGTCAATAATGCGATCAAGCAATGCGAAATCCGATACAGCCTCAGCACGCTTTTCGACTGACCTGATGTTGAGGGCGGAATTGATTAAGTTGCTGTGGATGTGACAACCGACGCCTGTGTTGAAGACAGTCTGACCCCTTCCAACATCATCACCAAACCGATCCTTCAGAAACTTAATCGCATCCTCCAGCTGACTAGTCGGAAAAGTTGTCATCCGAATGACAATGGAATCTTCAGCCTTCCCATTCTCACCCAAAGAATATACCAATTTGATGCATGATCCTCCTGTCAAATGCAATATTAATAGGTGTGATAAAGCAGATCAGGTAAATAAAGATGAGATAGATCAAATGTCAGCTAAGGTCAGGCTAAGGTAAAGTCTGGTAAAGTGATGCAATGCACAGTGATGCTTTTGACTCGTTAAAAGCATCTCGCGCGTGGGCGTTGTATTATAGGATACGGAGCCAGGTGAGTCGAGCTAGTAGGCAATGTCAAGTACTGGGCTGGCAAGTCAAACTTATGAAGGCAGTTCAAGTCGAGTAGTGAAGGTCAACCGTGAAGCTTGAAGATGGGATTATACCGTTTCGCGATGTCTCTTCGACAGAATAACGAAGAGGTCAACCACAGGTAAGGTTAGATGTGTGGAAGGAAATCTTAAAGATTACCGATGTCAAAAGAGAATCCAGTTTTGATATTCAGCAGAGCAGAAGGAACTTCCAGTGTCTCTTCGTCAACTGATATTGCCGCCATGTTTAGTCCTAAAATAATAGATCTTCGTTGTTAGGTTCCGAAACGATTTAACTGCTCCTATTTTGTTACAGTTGCTGAAACATAAATTAGGCCTACAAATCATAAGCATATAAGTATGCCATTTAAGTGATAAACTTCCCTGGCACATCTAAGCAGATCTAGCACTTCCCAGGATATCTATTTGCTGTTGTAAGCCTTTACCGAGTTTCGTCGTGAATATTGTGAATATTTCCAACGGTGAATATTTCCAATAGGAGATCGAGTTCCTCTTGCGTTCTGCTGCAGTCTAGAAAACTGTCTTCATGTAATCACACCTAAATTAAGAACTCCATTTGGGGAAACCAACGTTTTCGGATGCTGAACTTTTGTTTTTTTAAAACGCTCGCCCTGCTTTCTTCGCTCAACTTACGCCATTTCGGTCTCAACTGGGCTCCCTTATTTTCAATTTCATTCATTCATTCGTTCGTTCAAGTATTTATATGGCGCCTCTTCAAGGAAACTACTCAGAGGCGCTTCTGACTCCAGCACGGCCAAACAGAACAGTTTTAGGTGCTCATAGAATTTGTCAGAGAGTGATCTAGGGAACAGGCGCAGCTCAAGCGGGAGGGTATTCCATACCACTGGGCCAACCACAGAAAAAGCACGTATGTCTATGCTTCCTCTGTCCAACGAACTTATCTGCATGGGTACTGACTGAATAGCGGCTTTGGAGTACCATCGGTTGATTCCTCGTGCTATAGACACCGACGCAAAGGAAGATATAATAATTCTATCACATTACATCTACTGTTACACAACGATGAAGTATACGATGTCGTTTGCATTAATACCCGAGAAGAGTTTAAGAAAACTTTCAGTTATTCGTCTGTTGACAGTCAACGCAATGGCAACCTTGGCCTGGCTTTCAGATTTTCATAGGCTACACAAAAGAAGTTCTAAGTACCAGTACGCGCGCTGTGTAGGCCTATACTCGATGCTCCATCGAAACGCTACGCAGCCGCCAGATGATCTTATTTATTATCACCGAACCAAATCAACTAGGCCTACTATAATTATCATCCGCCTATATAAGTATTAAGTAGGCCTTATAAGGACCTGCGTCTTGGCGTCTTGATATGCTTCTTGGCGAATTGGAGCAAGTCTGTGAATAGGCCTACTTCAACCGAAGACTTCAACGATTGCTAGAAGTTTGTAGTTATTGATTTTAAACTTGACATAGATGATTTGTAGTTATTGATTATAAACTTGACATAGGTAATAGGCATACTGAACGACAATTGTTCGCTTTGCAGTGAATTCTGAGATCAGGTGCAATAACATGATATCAGTCGGTGCACATTATAGCAGTGACGGTTGTTCTGGTTGTACTTCGAGCAGCAGCGCTATCAGGTCAGTGGTCTGCAGATGGCTTTAAATAACTTGCTGTATTGTCAATAGGTCTAGATCGATTATGAACCAACACGACTTGTGACCTTTTTGTCTTGTCACTGCACTTTGCATGTGTGAATGTTACGCAACGTAACATGACAAACATAATAATATAACTGAACAGAACATAACATAAAATACCAAAACATATCATAACATATTAAACATGTTCCATTGTTAGCGTTGAGTCCAGGGCACGACGTTAAACTGCATACATCCTCCGCCACAGGGAACCACGTCCCTGTACCGGTCCTAAGCCCGGACAAAAGGAGGAAGGTTTGCCAGATGGGTGGCGATACGCTCGCAGTAAAAGACCAAGACGATTGAAATCCGCAAAAACCACAACACAAGTGACATATAGCGGCCCAGATGCTTCTAGGTGTCATGATGTGGAGCAGACATGCACAGGCCGGTCAGGACAGACCGGTGGAGAGAGTCGGAGGAGAGAGCGTGGGATACATACGGGCATTGACCCAGGTTGTCCTTCATGCCTCTCTCCCAAAATTCTCTTCAATCAGACAAGGTGGTCCAGCTGCTTCAAGATGTTAATGGTGCTGACAGGACCGGTTGAGGCTGGGTAGCATGACGCGAGACAGACTCCGACAGAGAGTGGCGTCGGACTCCTACGGGCATTGAGCCGAAGGATGTTGATTGATTGATTGATTGTTAGCGTTACAGAATGTTAGGCTTTCAGCGCTCAAAGGCTGCTATTAAGGTAGATGACTGCAAAGGTCTCGAGTATGAGTAGTCGTATACGGTATGCTAATCGGCTTACACATGCCTGCTGCAACAACAAGGAGATACATTTGCTTTTTGAGCAATGCAATCCTTTTTTTAAATTTCTTTTTACTTTTCTAATTTTTTAAATTTTTATAAATAAGGAACGTGAGCATTATTTCACTGAAATGCGAGCGAAGCAGTTTTAGTAATAAGCTAAGTGGGTCTACACGTTCAACAAGAGAACTAGATGCAGGCACAAAAAAGCATTCTCTCTGCCCAGTTAATTCAGATTAACCAGAACTGTTTGCCTATAGGCCATATCCAAACGCTCCAACAATAATTATCACCTTCATCAAAGTCATCATCGTTTGTGATATAAGCCTACGTATATGTTGTCGATAGGTCTAGCCTACTCGACAAAATCTGGGCGTGTTGTTATAGTTAAAAGTCTAGGCTGCAGGGTAGCCGGCTGTAGCCTACGATCACAAGACTTACGATTGTACAACCCCAGAAGTTCGTTCTGGCTCAATGACTTCCACGAACCTTGGAAACGCTTGTAAGCTTACTTGCTCACGCCGTTGTATAAGCATACAATGCAGCTTGAACATTGAACGCTGGACAAAGTCAAAGCGTGTTAAGAAGGAGCTATACGAACAGTTTCGGCGCCAGGATTTCAGTTTCGGGGGGGCTGAGCCCCGCGGCGAAAATTTTCCATTTTCGCCGTCAAAATTTCCGACGACCTTTTTTTTTTAGTCATCGACCGAAATCTCATGAAAATTTTCCATTTTCGCCTCCAAAATTTCTGACGACCTTTTTTTTTAGTCGTCAGCCGAAAATTGTGGATATTTCAATGCCAAAAAATTCGGAAAGCCCTTTTTGTAGGGGGGCTCAACCTCTTGTAGGGGGGGCTTAGCCCCCCCAGCCCCCCTAGCGCCGCCGCTGTATACGAAACTTGGTTAAGCGTTCCAGAATAATATTTGAGGTAGGGTCTAGTTCTAACGCAGATCCAGCGTCTTCTGAAGTTCTCTGAACCACTTAAACCCTTGTTATGTTACGTCGGTATGTAATGCTGTTATGTTATGCAACCTGTCTGCACTTAATATACACGTATAAGACATGACACATGACACTTCAGTTATTACAGAAACACATAAGAACGTTCATGTTACAAATTATAACAATTAACAAGCCTAATTGATTATACAGTAAACCTAAGTCATGTGTGATCATAAAGAATTCCGTTGGCTCATGAACAAAGGAAACATTCATGCAAAATAGACATGTGCACATTCCAAAAACATCAGTCACCAACGAAGTAATAAAATAATGACCACAACAATTACTTTACAGCAAACACTTATCGTGGTCATCAGACAATAGGTGCTTCATGCAGTCACTCAAGGCAACGCCTTCAAGACGAAGCATACAATGAAAAGTGATTAAATATTTTTCGAACAATGATCATGTATCTCCTATTTCTGAAAGATCGCATACATAATCATAGACCTATAATTGGTTAAAACAATAGCGATAACTGCTATGATTTCCGTAGATATTGCATCAACCAAATTGACTGCAGGAAAAGCCATGCCATGTTGGTTATCTTCTTAAATCTCAAACCACTGCATATGGCATGCCTGACTGACTGACGCATGGGTCTTTCAAAGAGTGGAAGTTCAGGAAGAGGAATTGTTGATTTGATTTTTGTTGTTCATGTTGTCGATAAGACATCCCAAGGCGCCAAGGTATCCGCCAAATCTCAAGAAATGATGAACCTTTAGCTGACCCTATCAAATCAAACATCCTTCTAAGGTAAAATACTGATCAACAATATGCTGTATACTCTTAAGAGAAATATCTCTTCAAAATCTGATGCTAATATATGTCTAATGCGAGTTAAGCCACAGTAGCTGATCTCTCTACAAAATATGAATTGAAGAAACTTATCCCTCTGAAGTTTGGCCATGCATGGTGGGCGAAACTGTCAGAGACAGAACACTGTTGAGAAACTTCAAAACAAGCCTACATCGTCAGGGAACTGATGGAAGAGAAAAAAGAAGATACTTCGGAAGTAATATGAGGTAAGTCGAAGATCTTTTTAAGTTACCATTTCTCTAGCATAGTCTAGTTAATTACCCATTGTTACTCTTAATACAAAAACTATTGTGCATTGTGAATTAATTAATCCTCCTCCTTATCCTCCTCCTCCTCCTCCTTCTCTTCCAATCTATCCACCTACCCACATGCCCTCTTACTATACTACTATTACAACTACAATAACTGCTACTCTTATTACTACTACTAGGCCTACCATCTCCGCTACTACTATTATTACTACTATTACTAGTAGTAGTAGTAGTAGTAGTAGTATTAGTACTAGTAGTAGTAGTAGTAGTAGTAGTAGTAGTAGTAGTAGTAGTAGTAGTAGTAGTAGTAGTAGTAGTAGTAGTAGTAGTAGTAGTAGTAGTAGTAGTAGTAGTAGTAGTAGTAGTAGTAGTAGTGGGGTAGTAGTAGTAGTAGTAGGATAGTAGCAGTAGTATTGGGAGTAGTAGTAGCAGTAGTAGCAGTAGTAGTAGTGCTACTACTGCTACTACTACTACTATTTCTGCCACAACTACTACTGCAACCACTACTGCAACCACAACAACAACTACTACTACAATGTTGTTGTTGCTGTTCTTGTTTTTGTTCCTATTATTGCGCTTACGGATAATTACTGGCACTGGTAAGATGTACGTTGTCAATTATACGTTTTGAAACTGCTACCGAATGAAATAACAACGGCCAAGTACTTATTCAATTAATCGATCGAGTGTGTCATGAAGTAATCGATGCATGACGCATTGTCATTTAATAATTATAATCAATGAAGCGATGCAAGGTGTAATAATGATGCGTAAAGTACATGTAAATCATAACTCGCAATCTTTCAATTGAGTGGGACATAATCCTCTATTCTACACCCTACGCCCTTAAATTAGGATAAACACATTATCGATATAGGCCATATATATATATATATATATATATATATATATATATAATATCATCTTACCTGACGAAACAAGTCAAAGGACTTCCTGATTGAAAAGTATCGTCCAATGGTGTCGCGTACCAGCTGACTCTGACCAACGAAGCTTCCGCAGAAATAGATAGTATTGGTCTGCAGCACGTGAGAGTTGAGGTGAGTCGTCTGTGCTATATCCTGTCCTATGGTGGACAGGAGAGCAGCGGCCAAGTCCTCCTTCTTAAATTCATCTGCACATATTTTATATACAAGAGCTTAAAATGTTCGTTTTCTCGATCACGAAAGGTATTGCTGCAAAACATTAATGCTGGCAACTGGACCAATGTACAATAATTTATTATAAATGTATATAGTCGTGACGATAATGATAAACGCCAAAATAGTGAAGCCGAATTCGTTCAACTTACCGTCACTGCTCAAGAATGAGTTGCAGTCAATCGAAGTAGTTCATAATGGTATTCAACTATTCATTATACACAAACCAAGCATGAAAGATTCAACTACTGCAGATCTGGAAGCCACATAGTAATGGTGTAGGCCTAAACATGCATAGGCTATGCTACATTATAGGCCTAATGTTCAAGACACAAAACCTTTTGAAATATAATAATTTGATATTATGACACTGGAGAGAAGCCATTTAGGCCTAATCATACAGTCGTCGATGAGCATTTAACCCGAATCAGCTTAAGAAAAACTTGACACACAGATAAAAAAGATAAATAGAGATACGAATCGAATCATCTATATATGTCTAGTAGCACTAGTGCATTTAAATTTAGGTTATTAAAAATTGTTTAATCTCGTAACACGCAAGTATTGCGAAGATAAAAACATAAATGACTCCTTCAATGTGACTGAATGGTGGTGTCGAGAATGTCTCATTTATAATAAGCGAAAATGTGATAAAAAAAATACATATAAAATTATAGCCAGAATGTTGAGCACTGGAACCGGCTAAAATCCGGCAAAGGCAGGTCGCGAGAATGAATGCAGACCCCGACAGATCCGTCTTGCTTTCGGTCTTGGCGAGGGCATGTTTAATAGTCATTGGACAATCTTTCAGATCAAAAATAATGATGCCAGAATTCTATTTCAATCAAATTACCTATGTTTTCTTTGAACATCGGAATAGGATAACATAGGATAACTCAGAAAAACATTGGATAACATAAGATAACTTAATCCGATCCAGTGCCCGCGCTGTAGTCATGAGCGCCTCTGAGTTGTAATCTTGAGGGGCGCTATAAAAATTGAGGTGTGTGTATGAATATAATACATACAATTATTTCATAACGAATGTGTTAAGCTCTTGTGTATAAAATGTCTTCATTTCTTTATACTTCTTAAGACTGTCTTATTCGACCGGGGTTAGACTGGGAGCGCTCCTGAGTAGTAATCTTGAAGGAGCGCTATACCAAATTACCAGTAAAAATAAATTAAAAAATAAAATACACACATACATACATACATACATAAACACATACATACATACATACATACATACATACATACATACATACATACATACATGTACATACATACATACATACATACATGCATGCATGCATGCATACATACGTACGTACGTACGTACGTACATGCATACATATATGCATAGATACATACATACATACATGCATACATACATACATACATACATACATACATACATACATACATACATACATACATACATACATACATACATACATACATGCATGCATACATACATACATACATACATACATACATACATACATACATACATACATGTACATACATACATACATACATACATGCATGCATGCATGCATACATACGTACGTACGTACGTACGTACATGCATACATATATGCATAGATACATACATACATACATGCATACATACATACATACATACATACATACATACATACATACATACATACATACATACATACATACATACATACATACATGCATGCATACATACATACATACATACATACATACATACATACATACATACATACATACATACATACATACATACATACATACATACATACATACATACATACATACATACATACATACATACATACATACATACATACATACATACATGCATACATTTAATAGACCTACCTAGGTTACGACCAACTGCATGTCCAAAGCAGTAGACATCGAAGTCCTCTGGCATTACAGAGTATGCATCTGACTCCGTTCCAGTTTTCAGCTCCTTAAAACGTACAATCACCTTCTCCTCGTCACCTCTGGATGCCAGATCAATGAGCTCATCGAAGGTCTGATCGAGACAGCATTTGACAAATGAATCAGATTCTACATGTGACATGTAGATGAATCCAAAGATAAGTTGCACTAATTGAATTTCACGAACATTTTTAGAGTTTCTTTCATGATGTCAAACATCCATTGCAGGCCAATAGAGAAGTCGAGATTACTTATTTGCATTTAATAGTTTATGTTCAACATCAAAATGTCGTCCGGACCAGTGCACAAAGTCCAGGATATCACCAGTGTGGCAGTGTCATAATTATCAATATTCAGAGGAAAAATAACCGCAAAAATATGACTTTGGTCTACCTTAAAGGGCAATTGTTAATAAACTACATATAAATTATAAACAGTAGATCTATCATTAGTAAATAAACATTAAATTGTTTCACCGAAATGTATATAGGCCTATGATAGGGTGCCTATTTCTGGCACGACGTGTATTCAACACGACCGAAGATAAAATTACTAAATAAGTACTAAATGGCGCTTTGTAGTTGTGTGAATTAATGTCTAGACAAGACACACTAAGCGGATTTGACAATAGAATTATGAAAAGATAATCTGAAAACCGCCAAGGCTTTGTGACTTTTTCAGATGCATAGGCCTACAGCCCTACATATTTAAAAAGAACCAGGAATTGGATAAGTGAAATAAATCAACTGATTGTCACATCTTTGTAATGTATGTTTTTATGTGCGCTTGTTATATCTCCTCTTCAATGTATCTCCTCTTCAATGTATATACTCAGAAGCGCTCTTGACTACAGCGCGGACACTACGAGTTTCACACCGAAGCGCTGAGCAATTGCGAGTGAAGGACTTTCCCAAGATCCCTACACGGCGGTTTGAGGTGAATTCGAACCGACGACTCTCCGGTTGCAAGGCAACAAACATATACCACCGCGCCCCACAAATGATGGTAGAGAAACGTCTGATGAAACTGTAACCCTAAGTTTTCAAATCCTCTTAATAGGCCTACGACTGACTTACCTTGCAACCTGTCAGAAGGGATCCCAGACCAAGAAACGTCCGACCGCATCGAGCCGTCCCATCAAGCACCATAAACTTATCTCTTTCCACCTACAGAAGCAAATAAAACCAGGCTGAAGATCGCGACCGCATTGTAGGCGTCCATTACACCGCTGCAATACCGCGCGGGATTTCCATTAATGATGTATCCCTTCCAGTCGGTGATCAGGAACGAGAAGCATGGGCTCCGGAGTTTTGCTTAGAAAGTAGGCCTATATTGCAAAATTTTTATATATAGAAAACGGCAAAGAAACCATTCTTATACGAACAATTATGTTTACAAAAAGAAAAATCTTATTTTTTCATTAACTTGTAGCCTTCGTGGATGCGGTGTGACATCTAAAACTGTTATTAACAGTTACTTATTATTATCAATTAACGAAGGTGCGCGATTGCACACGCACACTCACATACACAGAGTCGTAGGCCTAACTCATGACCATAGCGTCTCAGTCAGGTTTGTTGGAGACATGAGGTGCCAGAGTCTCCAGGGTAGACTAAAACGCCTAAGCAGCTGTGAAAGAGAATAATTATATAGTTTGAAATACAACTTCTTGCGCAGTTAAGCTAAAAGGAAGTTCATGTCTCGATTTTGTCACATCCTCAACATTTCCAGTGTAACGCAGAATAACCCACTATAAACATTTGAAACCAAGTCTATTCTGCCTTGTCGTAGTACTCAGTTGTTAAGTAGTCAGATTTTGTTTTGTTTATGTTTTGCTACAATCACTTATCAGTCGATTTTGCGATTATCAACTGTACAAATGAACACTTATTTATATCGCATGACATTTTGTCAAGGAACCTTCTAAATTATGGTTAGGCCTACACCTCGCCGGAGGACGGCTCACGCGGGTCAGTGCATGGAGTGACCTCGACTGCTGTCAAGGCGGCGCTTCCAACTAACGACCGACAAGCGACGAATGCCTTCTCCTACACGCATCCTTGCTTGAACCTCGACGATTAGCCGGACGGGCGTCATCTACCACCTACCAGAGACTCTGATCAACCACGTCATCTACCAGCTGTCAACGGGAATCCGATGGTTAACTCTACGTGTTTGCGAGGGCTCGCCACTGGTTACTCTTTCAGCTTACTGTGTTTTGTTTGCAACCTGTTGCTATTTTTCGCTTGCTATGACTCTTAACATCATTTCCGATAGCCTAGTTAGTGCAGAGAGCGCTTCTGAGTAGATATCTTGAAAAGGCGTTATATAAATTCTCAGAATGAATATTTGTATAAACGAATGTTTATGTTATTGCCTTGATGATAGCCGCTCCAGATCCTATCATGGCAAGGATACATGGATAGGAATCTTTGTTGGCTTCTTGTTCCGCGGCAAGTGTATTCTTGGCTTCTGCTGCAGCTGTCGATTCTCGTCCATGCTCTGCCTCATTTTCACTGAATGACAAACCAATGGATCCATTCTTCGCTTTAAGTTCAGTCACTTCACCGTTTTCAGTGTCACCATAGACTTTTGAGAAGTCCGTGTTCTCCAGTCCCGTCTGCCCCATCACCGAGCCTTGACTCTCGGTCAAAGACTGTTGATCAACAAACATCTTTTCAACTTGTTTCATGATCATGTCACGGTACTTTGTTACCACACTTGACTGATTGTGAATAATACGATCCATTGGGAAATTGGATATAAGGAAACGAAATGCTTTGACAAAGCAATCCATCTCAGAAACGTTTTGTAACCTAAGAAGATGCAAACAAAAGTCTTTCATCAACGCAATTTATGAACATGCTAAATGACTTTTCTGGCGTGACTGCAGAGTTGCTTTTGTGTAAGGCCTATTCATCCATGTATATTGTATAAAATAACAGGAACACAATAGGCAATTTCAAAATTCAAGTGGTTATGCAGAGCTGCAGACATAATTAGCCTATAATGTGCCATGTTGCAAATGTCTAAGCTGGTCTAAACAATGTTCATCCCATTAACAAATAACCAGTATACAAAAAAACACTCAAGTAACTATAGGACAGCATCGCCTACTGAAGAATTATAATCCACGATTGGGTATAGATCTGCTGGGTTTCTCTAACATCAAGATGAATACATATACAATAATAATAATAGTAATTATAATAATAATAATAATGGTTTTCTGTCTGCATCCAGCGATTCAACGCTGTTGCCTGCAGGGGCACATTCGAAAAGCAGCCACTGCCATCTTATTAACTGTTCATTCCTGATTCTTTAGGTTTTATTTGCATGCGTTGTCATAATTGCCTTTGTGACTCGATCTCCATAATAATAATAATAATAATAATAATAATAATAATAATAATAATAATAATAATAATAATAATAATAATAATAATAATATTAATAATAATAATAATAATAATAATAATAATAATAATAACGGTCGAATCGCTCGCCATAGCACCGTCAATGACATCATACACCGCTCCCTTGCAAAAGCAGGGATCCCATCCATAAAGGAACCGCCAGGACTACTACGCACGGATGGCAGACGACCAGACGGTCTGACTATGATTCCATGGCGTGCGGGTCGCCATCTTGTGTGGGATGCAACTGTAATTGACACTCTTGCACCTTCATATATCCAGGCCACGGCAACGACGGCGGGTGCGGCAGCCGAGATAGCAGCGGAGAGGAAAAATAACAAATATGTCGATCTTACAAACACACATTTCTTTGTCCCTCTAGCCCTTGAGACCTTAGGTCCAATTTGTTCTGATGGCCTAAACTTCTTGTCAGATTTAGGCCGCATCCTAACTTTGTCTTCCGGCGAGCTGAGAGAGACCTGTTTTTTGCTGCAACGTCTCTCTATAACCGTTCAGCGTTACAACTCGGTGGCCTTTCGAGGCACTTTAGCTGACCGGGTTCTAGAGGCGATGTAACAATAGCCACTGACTGCTTCCATAGTTTTTTGTGTAATTCCTGTTATACTAATGTTGTTTTTTTGAAGATATTAAAAGGAATAATAATAATAATAATAATAATAATAATAATGACAATAATAATATTATTAATAATAATAATAATAATTGATCGCGATTTTTTCCTGCGTATACCGACTTGGTCTTAAATACTGAGGTGAGAATACGCTGTATTTGAGTACTGCCCTGGTGTCATTCATTGCGATATACCGCAACCACCCCGGTACACAGGTAGGCCTACCGTATAGACCTTCACAGCCAAGTGATCAGGTCTTGTACTCCGTAGTGTCACAGTTCGTAAAACCCTTCTTAATTCAACCTAATGAGGATTGTGTAAATCTAGACAGATAGGCTATAGGTATAACTATTTCCGGATCTGCTTTTATTCTGGAAATTCGGTCTAAATTTCACACGATGCTCGACTGGCCGTTAGCCAAAGCCCCTCTGCAGAATCAGAAGCAGGAGCTCATGCAACAGCATTTTGCTGCACGTTGCATGCTGCTAACTTCAACACCGAGTTACCAACTTCACGACTAGGCCTATCACTAGAATAAAAACATCATAATGAGTGTTTAAAGTCAATAATGCGATCAAGCAATGCGAAATCCGATACAGCCTCAGCACGCTTTTCGACTGACCTTATGTTGAGGGCAGAACTGATTAAGTCGCTGCGGATGTGACAACCGATGCCTGTGGTGAAAACAGTCTGACCCCTTCCAATATCACCACCAAACCGATCCTTCAGAAACTTAATGGCTTCATCCAGCTGACTAGTTGCAAAAGTTGTCATCCTGATAACAATGGAATCTTCAGTCTTCCCTTTCTCACCCAAAGAATATACCAACTTGATGCATGATCCTCCTGCCAGATGCAAAATAAATAGGTGATATTAAACAGATCGGGTGAGCAAAGATGAGATAGGTCCAATGTCAGCTATGTTCAAGCTAAGGTAAAGTCTGGTAAAGTGATGTAATGCATAGCGATGCTTTGACTCGTTAAAAGCATCTCGCGCGTGGACGTTATAGGATACGGAACCAGGGTGAGTCGATCGAGCTAGTATAGGCAAAGTCAAGTATAGTGGGCTGGTAGGTCAATGATGGTCAGAGGCAAATGAGGCCGCTGGCTCCCCAAGTTTCGTACGAATTCAAACTTATGAAGGCAGTTCAGGTCAAGTAGTGAAGGTCAACGGTGAAACTTGAAGATGGAATTAGATCTATACCGTTTCTCGATGTCTCTTCGACAGAATAACGAAGAGGTCAACCACAGGTAAGGTTAAATGTATGGAATGATATCTTAAAGCTTACCGATGTCAAAAGAGAATCCAGTTTTGGTGCTGAGCAGAGCAGAAGGAACTTCCAGCGTCTCTTCGTCAACGGATATTGTCGCCATGTTTAGTCCTATAATAGGCCTACACCTTCCCTAGCTGTTAGGTTCCGAAACGATTTAACTGCTCCTACATGTACTTTATTACAGCTGCTGAAACACAAATTACAAATTTATTTTCAACTTATAAGTAGGCCTATGCCATTGTTAATTGGTAAACTTCGGATCCCTGGCACATCTCGGCAAATCTACATGTATTACTTCTCAAGATATCTATTTGCTGCTGTAAGACTACCGAGTTTCGTCGTGAATATTGTGAATATTTCCAACGGTGAATATTTTCAATAGGAGATCGAGTTCCTCTTGCGTTCTGCTGCAGTCTAGAAAACGTTCTTCATGTGTTCACACCTAAATTAAGAACTCCTCTTGGGGAACGAGCGTTTTCGGATGCTAAACCTATGTTTTCTTATAACGCTCGTCCTGCTTTCTTCGCTCAACTTACGCCATTTCGGTCTCAACTTGAGACTCCTATTTTCAATTTCATTCATTCATTCAATCAAGTATTTATATAGCGCCTCTTCAAGGAAACTACTCAGAGGTGCTTCTGACTCTAGCACGGCCAAACAGAGCAGTTTTTAGGTGCTCATAGAATTTGTCAGAGAGTGATCTAGGGAACAGGCGCAGCTCAAGTGGGAGGGCATCCCATTATCCATACCACCGGGCCAACCACAGAAAAAGCACGTATGTCTATGCTTCCTCTGTCCAACGAACTTATCTGCAGGGGCGCTGACTGAATAGCGGCTTTGGAGTACCATCGGTTGATTCCTCGTGCAGTATAGACGCCGACGCGAAGGAATTTACTAATTCTTTCACATTACATCCACTGTTACAATCTACAAACTTCGTCATGCGTCATAACGATGAAGTGTTACAGTATGCGATAGCGTTCGCAATAATACCCGAGAGGGGTTTAAGAAAACTTTCAGTTATTCGTCTGTTGACAGTGAACACAATGGGAACCTTGGCCTGGCTTCCAGATTTTCATAGGGTATACACAAAAAGTTCTAAGTACGCGCGCTCTGTATACTCGATGCTTTCTCAAGACGCTACGCAGTCGCCAGACGATCTTATTTATTACCACCCAAACCAAATAAACTACGGATCCACCTTTGCCTGCGAGTCAGTCACGAGCCCTTGCTAAATGACTAAATGACTTATAACCTCTAGTGTCGTTGGTGTTTATCGCATTGTCGAACTGTGCGACCTAAGCAGGGCTTTTTAAACCTGCAGTTGTAGCCTACGGTACACTAAATGTGCATTTGTAAATGAATTAAGCTTAGTGCAGTTGTAAAAGCAATCTAGTGCAGTGAATATCATTAGAAAAAGGTAACTGCAGCCGATTAACCATGGAAGAGGGAGCAGTAGGCCTAGCGGCGCTAGAGGGTTAGGGGGCTAAGCCCCAAAAGGCCTCTCGGTTTTTTAACATGTAAAAATGAAACATTTCCATGATCAGCCCCCCTAAAAACTGAAACCATATGCACGAGATTTCAACCAAATGACTAAGGAAAAGGTAGCGAGAAAATTTTTCCGCCAAAGGGCACACCAGATTCAAATTGCTGCTTGTGCAGCTAAAACATTCCTGTAAAAAGCCCTGTACCTCGGAATCCGTTAGTGATGATCAGTGCCTCTTTGATGGCTGAACTCACTCCCATAAGCCTAACTTCTGAACTTCTGCTATTTTTACGTTCAACTACTAGGCCTATAATATTTTATTATCATCCGCCTATAAGTAGGCCTAATAAGGACCTGCGGCATTATATGCTTCTTGGCGAATTGGAGCAAGTCTGTGAATATTTCAACCGAAGACTTCAACGATTCCTAGAAGTTTGTAGTTATTAATTTTAAACTTGACATTCGCTACAGCTGACAGGCATACTGTAGGCCCTACGACATTTGTTTGCTTTTCAGTGAATTCTGAGATCAGATGCAATAACACGATAATTATCAGTCGGTCACAACCGTAGCCAGGATTTTATTTGGGGGTGGGGTGTTTAACCGACCTTGAGCAAGCCGTCACGCAACCGAATCAACTGACTAAGATGTGTGGAGGATTATTTAATCTATTGTAAAATAGCCTAGCACATAGAAATAAGAGCTTAAAATGAAATACTCATAGTCCTTATATCATGACTGTGCAAGTAAATGTATTATTTTATTAGAACATTATTTTGTTTCGGGAGTGTTCAAACACCCAAAACACCCCCCCTAGCTACCGCCTTGAGTCGGTGGAGCAGTGACGGTTGTTCTGGTTGTACTTCGAGCAGCAGCGCTATCAGGTCAGTGGTCTGCAGGTGGCTTTAAATAACTTGCTGTATATAGGCCTAGAGCCCTAGATCGATTGTGAACCAACAGGACTTGTGACTTTTGTCTATTCACTGCACTTTGCACGTGTGAATGTTAGACAGCATAACAGAACAGAACAGAATCAATCCAGCTCCTATTTAATTAACAGAACAGAATATAAAATACCAAAACATATCATAACATATTAAACATAACATAACGTAGCATAATATAACATAACATAACAAGGGTTTAAGTGGTTCAGAAGACGCTGGATCTGCCTTAGAACCATCTCAAATTAATCTGGAACGCTCAACTCAATATTCGTGTAGCTCCTTCTTAAAACGCATTAACTGTGTCCAACGTTCAATGTTCAAGCTACATTGTATATATGCTTATAATACCACGGCGTGAAGCAAGTACAAGCGTTTCCAAGGTTAATCAAAGTCATTAGTCTAAGTGAAAACGAACTTCTGGGGTTGTACAATCGTATGTCTTGTGATCGCATACAGCCGGCTATACAAGCGTAGACTTTTAACTTTAAGAACACGCCCAGATTTTGTCGAGTAGACTAGACCTATCGACAACATATACGTAGGCCTATAACACAAACGATGATGACTTTATTTTATAGGCGTAATTGTTGAAAGTGATTATAATTGTTTGAGCGTTTGGATATAACCCAAAACCAAACGGTTATTTGTAAACTGTATCAACTGGGCAGAGAGAATGCTTTGTACCTGCAACCAGTTCTCTTGTTGAACGTGTAGGCACACTTAACACTAAGCTTCATGCTAAAACCGCTTCGCTTGCATTTCAGTGAAAGGATGCTCACATTCCTTATTTATCCAAATAAAAAGAGATGAAGAAAAAAGAACAAAACTTCAAAATGATTGCATATGGTAATAAAATAGTGCATTGACATATACATACATATGTACGCACATGGGCCTGCATACATATACATGATCGTATGCACACCTTTTTACTTATGTATAAATATATTAACATAGGTATATACATACATACATACATACATACATACATACATACATACATACATACTTCCATGCATACATACATACATACATACATGCATATTGCATACATACATACTTCCATGCATGCACTTCCACTTATCATGGTCATCTGGTGCTTCATGCAGTCACTCATTGCAACGCCTTCAAGACGAAGCATACATTGAGAAGTGACTAACCACTTAGCGAACAATAATCATGTATCTCCTATATCTGAAAGATCACACGCATAATTATAGGAATTAGATTGAAACATTAATGATAACCAGAGGCGGATCCAGGATTTCTGGTTAGGGGGGGCGTAAATACTACCAATCCAATCCCGTAAATATATATATATATATACAGGTATATATATATATATGAAACTAGATTACGCAAAACTATATATAATGATCCTTTTTTTAGAAAATGTTATGGAACTTTAAAAAATATAGCCTATAGTTTCTCATATAAAACCACTGGTCTTCACTGAAGGTTAACAGTGAAACGATTATAAATCAGTTATCGGTTTTGATCATGCATGATTAGGGAATGTAATCCCGGGATCCCGAATACCGGGATCCCGGGAATCCCGGACATTTTACAATCCCGCAATCCCGGGATTGACACACATGGAATCCCGTTTTTCGGGATTTCCGAAAATTCGGATTTTTTTACTAAATTACTTGACTAATTTTGCAACAATCCTCGGTCAATAGACGCCAAAACGACGGATAAACAGACGCCCTAATGAAGGTAAGCCGGCGGCCAGCAGAAAACCCAGAGGGGTGACTGGAGGTAGACGTTTCTGAGTGATCAGGCAGGAGATTTAGGTTTGCTCCCTCCCATTCCTTGCTTGGTTCATGTATACAGACTACAGAGTCCTCCACAACAATCATCCACACACCATTCAGTTGACTGATAGAAGATAAACAGATGTCAGATGCTAGCAGAGCTGACCGACTAGGCCTGCGACGTCATAGCGCCTGACTCCGATTGGCGTGTGTTGATGACACCCCCGCCCGTATAATTGCGCCGGTTGGTGAGTGGAAGGACCTGGACAGCACACAGAGTCACAGACGGGCCCTTGCTGCCTTAATATCAGAGGACTGCAGTTAGGCTAGCCTGCAAGATCAGTCACTCTCTGGTAAATCTTGGCTAGTCTGCTACCTGTTGTGTTCCTCGCGCTGTGGTCAGTCGGTGCATTGGTCACCTCGTATCGTCTGACCTAATTCCGGGTCGTCGTATGCAGAAGTTAATTACCCTATTCAGAGTGATCACAACTGAAGCCCAGTTAAAGACGGGGAATCTGAATCTGGGCTCAACTCACGGCAATCTAGGTCAAAGGAGAGACATGAGAGCTAGGGCGGGGAGGAGAGGGGTCTAACTTGTTTGTTTAGTGGGGATAGAAGCCACTGGTCGTAGGCCTATCACTATCAAGTTTCAAACAAACCCCGCTGTTGCCAGGGACCAATGACTAAAGCCCTTGTCGTGAGTCATAATTGATCACGGACTTCACAGTTGAAGTGCCTGAAGCAAAGAGAAAGCTGTACTGTATGTGGCCTACTATTATACTATGTCTAAGAATTTTTTGAATTGCCATTATAGGCCAATCCCGGGATACCGGGATCCCGGGATTGGCTCATTTATAATCCCGGAATCCCGGGATTGAGCAAGTGCCCCGGGATTACATTCCCTATGCATGATGCAACCCTTGATCCAAAAAGGAAATAATTAAGTGTCACATGCCAGTGGATTAAGCAGTGTCATTCTCCTTGGATGCTTTCTGGCGTAGGCATTGATAATGTCATCAATGTCTAACTTGATGTCCTTGTGACAAACAATAAAATGAGTGCATTAAATCTGTCCTCGTTCATTGTTCTTCGGAAACACGACATCACAAATCGCAGACTAGAATTTGCTCGTTCAACACTGCAAGCCGTGACAGAAGTGAGCAGCAAAATGTGAATTATTGTGGTAATATTTGGATACATAATACGACAGGAGCGGCTGTCAGCGATGGTGCATGTCCGACAGAGTGCTTGGTGTGCTGTCAGCGTTTCTCCACATCTGCTGCCAAAGCTTTAACTCTTGATGAAAAGAATCCGGCGAAGGCAGGTCATCATGATAGTAATGAAGTATACCATCAGCAGTGAGTGCGTCGATGTTTGAAACATTAGATGGAATGAGACTTAGACCACGAACTGCTCGACATATTTTTAAATTGACCAATTTCTATTTACGTAAATTTTGTCTGTACATGAACTTTGTGAATGACGTCACGGCAAAAGTCATTGGTTACGTGAGCAACGTCTGCTAGCAACTCAGGTAAGTAGGTAAGAGAGCTCCGGTAAGAGAGCTCCATTCTGCCGGTCCAGCTACTTCAAACATCCTATTCCCAAATTGCAATTATATTAGTTTTAGGTCAGTTTAGTTTGAGAACATTTGCTGCAGGTTTAGGGGGGGGCGTACGCCGGCTCCGCCCCCCCTCTAAATCCGCGCCTGATAACTGCTTTTAAATATGATTTCTGTAGATATTTGCATCAACCAAAGCGACTGGAAAAGCCATGCCATGTTGGTTAACTTCCTAAATCTCAATCCACCGCAGATGGCATGCCTGACTGACTGACGCATGGGTCTTTGGATGATTGGAAATTCAGGAAGATGAATTGTTTAGTTGACTTTTGTTGTTCATGTTGTCGATAAGACATCCCAAGGCGCCAAGGTATCCGCCAAATCTCAAGAAATGATGAACCTTTATCAATCAATCAATCAATCAATCAATCAATCAAGTGTTTTATTTGCAACCGAAGTATGACAGGTTTACACATCTTGAACATTGGTTACAAAAAGGGAGGCCCTAAAGGGATAAAATAATCCTGCTGTCTAGGGACACCAACTAATATAATGAGTTGACGATGTGAGGTGGCCATGATGAAATCGTGCAAAAAAATCAACACAGTGATTAACAAAACTGACAAAACAGAATCAAGCAACCTATGCTAAGAGACGGAGGAGAAGAAAACACACAAAATAAATGTAAACTGAAAAGCTCAACGCCGTTGAGACATAAACAATTATGAAAAAGAAAAAAGTACAAAAGCTTAACCATATACAGAACAGAGACCTACTGCAATGCATACAATGAGCGAACAGCGCTCTACCTTTATTAGGTAGGCCTACCTTCTATTAGAAAGGCGCTAAATTTCTTCTTAAAAGCCCAAACACTAGGGCACAATCGTATTTCCCTTGGAATTTTTTCCCAAGTGGTGATCCCAGTAGATTTAATAGAAAATAAGCGAGTGTTAGTGCGAGCATAAGTACGGCGATACGAGAAAGAGTATCTTGTAAAATGAGAATGAACCCGGGATGAGAGCTGAAAATAATTTTTGTATAAGGATGGCAGGAGGCTTCGGTCAAACCGGTACATAAATTCTCCTATTTGGAAAGTTCTTATCTGGTCGAGTTTTAAAATCTTAAGATTGAAGAATATGCGGGCAGTGTGAGAGCCATATGGAGCTCCCACAATAAGACGAACAGCTCTTTTTTGCAAAATATTAACTCTATGTAATCTTGAGACATAAGTAGAAGCCCACACCATGTTACAATAAGAGAGATATGGATGTACTAAAGAATAATATAGTTTAATCCAAATACTAGATGGAAAAATGTAAGCAGTTCGAGCCATTACTCAGATATTTTTTGCTATTTTTGAAGCGACTTGAGCAATATGATTATTCCATGTTAAATGGCTATCAACGTAGACTCCTAGCAATTTAGTAGATTTTACAGAAGTGAGAGTTATGCCGTTAATTTGTAATTTGAATTCTCCAACTGTTTTTTTTCCTATGTGAGTTAAACAGGATGTAGTTAGTTTTTTCCAAGTTTAATGACAATCTGTTAGCTTTAAACCAATCGACCTTTGGATGACCCTATCAAATCAAGCATCCTTCTAAAGCCAAAATGCTGAGCAACAATATGCTCTACTCTTAAGTAGCCAATCTGTTCAAAATGTAATGCTAAGATACATGTTTAATACGATTTAAGCCATGGTGGCTGATCTCTCTCTCTCTCTCTCTCTCTCTCTCTCTCTCTCTCTCTCTCTCTCTCTCGCTCTCTCTCTCTCTCTCTACAGAATATGAATTGAAGCAATTTTTCCTTATGAAGTACCGTACTATAAAGTAGGCTAAGTCACTGATCTTTTAAAGTTGCTGTTTTTCTAAAATGGCTATAGTTAATTACGGCTAGTTCCTCTTTTTTGTACTTAATCTAAAAACAATCGTTGATTGCTAATTGCTAATTCTCCTTATCCTTCTGCGTATCTTCCTATCTATCTACCTGAGTCAAGAGTAAAAGCCCTTAAATTAGGACAAGCGCATTATCGATATCTTTCATCTGACCTGGTTAAACAGGCCAGAGGCCGCCTTGAGTGTAAAGTATCGTCCAACGATGTCGCGTACCAACTGACTCTGACCAACGAAGCCTCCGCAGAAATAGACAGACTTAGTCTGCAGCACGAGAGAGTAGAGGTGAGTCGTCTGGGCCAAATCCTGTCCTATGGTGGACAAGAGGGCAGCGGCCAAGTCCTCCTTCTTAAATTCATCTGCACACATTTACAAGACACACTCGATCTTTATCCCGATCACGAAAGATTCAGCTGCAACACATTAAATGCTAGCAACTATGCACCTACATGTATGCATATCGTCGTGACGATAAAACACCATCAAAAGTGGAAAAGAACGCTATGTTAAACACACGAAGAACTGTACAATTATTATTATTAACGAGCAAAAACTGAAATGGTAAGATGGTCGAGTGCAAGCCTTTGAATTCAATACAGTTCAACTCGTTTTTTTGGACCCGGTGTAAACAATAATAAAATTTCATTAATAGAACAGCAATTGAATAGCCTAATAGAGAAATTGTTAAGTACCGGTATCATCATGTAAAAGACAGTTTTTATGGTATCAAAGGGCACAAAGGCAACTGAATTGCGTTTTATATCAATAAAGGCGGAAACCGGAAGAAGAGTGCCATGTTGAGCTCCATGACCGTCGTTGGTTGATTCGTGGGCAAAGTGTGAGTATCATCCGCGCATTGGTGAACTGAGATCTGCTTGAGAGTGAGTATATGCATGGTAAGTCAACGGAGTATGACATAGTGCCAGAAACGAACCGTGCGGGGGAGAAGTACGTACACACACACACACCCACACACACACACACACACACACACACACACACACACACACACACACACACACACACACACACAAACACACACACACACATACATACATACATACATACATACATACATACATACATACATATATACATACATGCACACAAACATACATATAATGTCATACATACATGCATATATACATGCATACATTTAATAGACCAACCCAGGTTACGACCAACTGCATGTCCAAAGCACTGGACATCGAGGTCATCTGGCATTACAGAGTAGGCATCTGACTCCGTTACAGTCTTCAACTCCTTAACGCGTACAATCACCTTCTCCTCGTCACCTCTGGATGCCAGATCAATGAGCTCATCGAAGGTCTGATCGAGGCAGCATTTGACAAATGAATTAGATTCAACGGGGGTGGAGGAATCCCAATGTAAGTTGCATCAATTGAATTTCGCGTATGCCGTAATATAGGCCCTGCATTAATTTGAGAATTACTTTCATGATTTGAAATGCCAATTTAACATACCTATTGTAGGCCTATAGAGGAGTCTAAATTTACTAGCCTATTTGCATTAATTTTTTATGTTCAACATGCCGTTTGGACCTGTGCACAAAGTCCAGGATAGTATAATTATATTATATCACTGCGCAGTATATCGATTTAGTATTCACAGGAATGTAATTGCGTAGAAATATGATAATATGACTTAAAAAGCAATTGTTACCAGACTAAAGGTTAAACAGTTTCAATAGTAGGAAATAACGAATATTTTTACAAATTTCACCCAAACTTAGAGTTCCTATTTCTGGCATGTAGTATGCAACACGATCGAGGGCAAATATCTAAAAAAGTGGCCAATTGGCGTTTTAATTGCGCTTTGTAATGTTGTGTGAATCAAAATCTTTAAAGACTAGGAACATAAAGTGAAATGGACAATAGAATAATGGAAATATAATCTGGAAGCCCCAAGAGTTTGTGGCTTTTTCAGATGCATAAGCCTATAGGTAGTTATAAAAGAACTATCGATTATTGGATAAGTGAAATGGAGTCGATTTTGACTTCTTTGTAATGATAGAGAATCGTTTGAAAGAAACTGCAGTAGACCTAAGACTAAATTCTCTTAATACGATTGATTTACCTTGCAACCTGTCAGCAGGGATCCCAAGCCAAGAAACATTTTACCGCATCGAGACATTCCATCCGGCACCAAAAACTTATCTTTTTCAACCTACAGAAGCAAATAAAACAGATTGGCGATCTCGTCATCAATAGAAGCTTCTATGTCGCCGCTGCAATACCGCACAAGACTTCCATTGATGAGTCCGTTCCAGTTGGTGTGCTCCGGAGTTTATTTCCGTCAGAAGTGCAAGATCATTACAATTTTCGCCAGAGTTTATAGGGAAGACTAAAGTGCGTAAGCAACTGTGAAAGAGAATATATATTATATATAGGCCTAGTTTGAAGTAGGCCTAGTTTAACTTTTTCTGAATTTGAGCTGAAAGGAAGTTCGTACCTCGACTATACATGTAGGCCTATATGTGGCATCTTGAACATTTGTGGTACACTGCACAGATTTAGGCATACACAAACATTACATTGCATTATGCGTTCTTTATTCGCTGCGTAAATAGCTAGTCTGGCATGTGGACTGGCCAATGCAGTATCTACAGTATCAGACAGTGGCTTCTAACCATTAGCCTACTCCTGAATTTGAAGAACGACCCCCCACGCTGGCCAGTTTAAACAATAGAAAATCAGCAACGCCCAGTTTATGCCCAAAACCTAGTTTAAAGTCCCCACTTTGACGTTCGATGGAGGTCGTTCTCCAAACCCATCATTGCTAAGGACGCCACTGCTACCGTATCACGGTATCAGGTCTACCGACTGAGGTCAGTAGACCTAAAACCTGTGCCAGTGGGAAGCATAGCATGGACATCGAAAACTATAGCTAGAAACAACCATCTCAAGCGCCTCGTAGCGGAGGTGCGTACAATATTTTAACTATAGGCGTGCTACATAGATGCATGATGAACGATTTGCGTCAACGAGTGCATATATTATTGCCTTGATGATAACGCCTCCAGATCCCATCATGGCAAGGAGGCACGGGTAGGGATCTTTGTTGGCTTCTGGTTCCACGGTAAGTGGATTCTTGGCTTCTGCTGCAGCTGTCGATTCTCGTCCATGCTCTGCCTCATTTTCACTGAATGACAAACCAATGGATCCATTCTTCGCTTTAAGTTCAGTCACTTCACCGTTTTCAGTGTCACCATAGACTTTTGAGAAGTCCGTGTTCTCCAGTCCGGTCTGTCCCATCACCGAGCCTTGACTCTCGGTCAAAGACTGTTGAGCAACAAACATCTTTTCAAATTGTTTCACGATCATGTCACAGAACTTTGTTACTGCACTTGACTGATTGTGAGTAATACGATCCATTGGGAAATTGGATATAAGGAAACGAAATCCTTTGACAAAACAATCCATCTCAGAAGCGTTCTCCAGCCTAAGACGATGCAAACAACAGTTTTTCATCAGTGCAATTTATGAACATGCTAAGTAACTTTTAAACACGATTTTGAGACCTATGGGATTGGGAAATCATTCCTATCTGGGGAGACTGCAGACCATGCTGGTTTTGCGTGTGTGGCCTATGCATTCATGTCTAACAGGCACACAATAGGCGATTTCAAAATTCAAGTGGTCATGCAGACATAATTGTAATGTGCAATGTTACGCATGTCTAAGCTGGTCGAAACAATGCTGTTCTCATTAACCAGTAAACAAAAAACACTCAAGTAACTAGGACAACATCGCCTACTAAAGATGATAATCCGTGTTTGACCTTTGAAAGCACTTTCAATGGCAGTATTAATTTATCTAACTTTCAAGTTTCTTATCAGTTGCATAAATTTTGAAGCGCCACTTTGCATAAATTATCTCGCATAAGCAATTAGGCTAGACGTGTAAGTATGAATAGCAATGTTATGAAGCGAAACACGCTCAAGGTCATCTGAAGGTTTTTTCAGCAAGAGTGCATAAAGCTTTTCTTAATTCAACCTGTTGGAAACTATTTTAATTCTAGAAGATAGGCTATAACTATTTACGGATCTGCTCTTATTCTAAAAGTTCATGCTAAATTTCACACGATGTTTGACCATTGGTCTAAAGTCCCTCTGTATTAACGGAAACAGGAGCTCAACAACATTTTGCTGCACGTTGCATGTTGCTGACTTCAACACCGACTTATCAACTACACGATTATAACCAGAATCAATACATCATAATCAGTGGTTAAAGTCAATAATGTGATCAAGCAATGCGTGGTCTGTTTTTCGACTGACCTGATGTTGAGAGCGGAATTGATTAAGTTGCGGTGGATGTGACAACCGATGCCTGTGGTGAAGACAGTCTGACCTCTTCCAACATCATCACCAAACCGATCCTTCAGAAACTTAATCGCATCCTCCAGCTGACTAGCTGCAAAAGTTTTCATCCGGATAACAATGGAATCTTCAGTCTTCCCATTCTCACCCAAAGAATATACCAATTTGATGCATGATCCTCCTGTCAAATGCAATATATGTATATTATGTATACATGTATATAGGTGAGATTAAACAGATCAGGCAAGTAAAGATGAGATAGGTCAAATGTCAGCTAGTAGGCAAAGTCAAGCAGTGGTCTGGCAGGTCAAGGTCAGCAAGAGGAAAATGAGGTAGCTGGCTCCCCAAGTCTCGCACGAAGTCAAACTTATGAAGCCAGTTCTGTGCAAGTCACGCAGTGGAAGTCAACCATGAAGCTTGTAGATGAGGATATTCCGCATCGCGATGTCTCTTCGACAGAATAACGAAGAGCTAAGAACAGACAGAGTCAAAGAAGAACATAGACTCGAAAGCAAACGGGACCCAAACCTACACACGGAAAAGCTGAGAACTCATGGACGAGGGTCACTCACAGAGACTGAGAAGAAGCATTGAGAACGTGTTCCCACACCGTTGCTGCTGCATATTATTATTTCATTTATATCTTAAAATGAGGGAATTCAACTGTGTGTCGCAGGTATTCTTATCGACGCTTAGAAAGAAATAGACAATAATGCTCTAATCGGCTGACCCAATAACTTGATAGGTCAACCACAAGCAAGGTTAAATGTAGCCTATGGAAGGAAATCTTAAAGCTTACCGATGTCAAAAGAGAATCCAGTTTTGGTGCTGAGCAGAGCAGAAGGAACTTCCAGTGTCTCTTCGTCAACGGATATTGCCGCCATGTTTAGTCCTATGTTTAGTCCTAAGCAACTTTGCTGTTAGGTTCCGAAACGATTTAACTGCTCCTACGTAGCTGCTGAAACATAAATTACAAATTTATCATAAATGTATAGTCGTGTAATTTTTAAGTGATAAACTTCCCTGGCACATCTCATCATCTACATCATCTGCATCATCTACATCATCTACATCCCAAGATATCGATTTGCTGTTGTTTCGAGTTTCGTCGCGAATATTGTGAATTGGCTTATATTTCCAACGGTGAATATCTGCCATAGAAGATCGAGTCCCTATTGCGTTTTGCTGCAATCTAGAAAAGCTTTCTTTCTGTGGTCACAAATGAAATATTAGGTTCTCATGAGGAACGAGCGTTTTCGAGTGCTGAACCATTCCCTGTATTACTTCGTTCAATTGAGATAGTAATTAATAATTAATAATAATAATTATTATTATTATTGGTAATAGTAATAATTAATATTAATAATAATTATTATTACTAACTGTCTCAATTATTTCTCATTTCGGTCTCAACTTGAGACTTACCTCTATCCAGTTATCCACCACATAATATTCTATCTTTGACTGATGGACTATAATATGTCCGCAAGATACTGACAGAATTGCGGCTCTGGAGCCCATCTGTGGATTCCTCGTGCTGTAGAACCCGACGCGAAGGAAGATATACTAATTCTATTACATTACATCCACCAGGGTTATTTTAACGTGCAGTTCTTGACACAATGTGTCGTTTTAATTGGATTTGCACAGTTGTAAAAGGACTCCCGAGCAGCTAGAAATTAACAGTAAAAAAGACCATTGTCGTCCAAACAGGTCATTAATTGGTATAGCCTACCCGTGATTTCAGTGACATATCATACGATTTTCATAGAAGGAATTATAGGCATCACATAATCATAATTATACTAGAAAGGTCATCAACAAAATCAGGAGTATTGGCCTACATAGTCAGACATCGTAAACGGAAAGGGTCACGAGAAAAGCAAAAAAGATCATCAGAAAAATGTGGCAAAGGAAAGCTTACCATGGAGGACGGGAAGGGAAATAAGACGATGTGCAGTTCTAAAAATTCGTTTAAAAACCCTGAAATCCACTGCTACGATCTACAAACGCCCGCATGCCATAACGACCAGCGATGCATGGCAGCATAAGCTATAATAATGCTCGCAGCAATACCTGAAAGGAGTTTCAGAAGACCTTCTGTCAAATGTGACTGTTTGTTGACGGCATGCAGTAGTGATCAACCTTGGCCTTGCTTCCAAAGCTCGATAATTGAAGGGCTTGGAGCAATAACAAGGTATGTCGAAAATCATGAATGTTGGGAAATCGACTTCAAAGATTTACCGCTTCAAACTGCTGTATCTAAGCCATTTGACAACATATCAACAAGCTGTTTTGAGCAATATGTACCTTAAAATAGTCTTTAGCGAAATTGTCACATTATACAGTGCGAAATATGAAATTATTATTATTTTTTACACATTTTGCTTCATATCGTGTTATTGCAGCATGAATACTCCGTCATTGGTATAATTTCTGGTGCAATAACAGGTTATGTCGACAAAGTGTTTTCTAGCAGCTGCAATACCACACATATTTTGTGGTATAAGTCGACATACCTTGTTATTGCACCAAACTGTCTCTATTACACAGTTCGAGAATCGTGCAAGAAGATTGTAAGTCACCATAACTGTAGTACTGTCGAGATATAAAATATTCAAAAGCAGTGTGACATGACGTTTTAATGACATAACCGTAGAAATTGTATGCAATATCAGATCTTTGTATCGCGGTTCAGACTTTTCATTTTTACAAAATAAGAGCCATCATCATTTTGTTTCAACATTTCATTGGATTCATCAATACAAAATTTGATAAACCGAAACTGCATCTGCTTCTCGTAATGATTTTTTAACCTCTAAAGCTGAAAAAGTAAAAATTTATCTTTCAGCAGCACATATTGTGTTGAAATCAACGTTTGCCAACTGTTCATCTTTAATACACTTGGTGCTAGGCTGTTGCGATTGTGAGACTCGCAAATCATTTTTAATACTATAACAATCTTTGTCAAAAAGTGTTGGAATGATAGCACCTACGCTTGGGGAGTGGGTAGTAAAGTTTTTAATACTTCAACCCAGCGCCAGTTAAGTGTGCGAAAATAAGAACAGAACTGTTGGTGAAGATAAAATCTACACAAAATTCAGAGGCAATCTGGGATCAATCCGGGACATGAGGCGCAAAGGGTCAATTCTGGAACTGTCCCAGCGAATTCGGGACGATTGTTAGACCTAGGATTTTGCGCATCTTCAGCGTCTTCGGGTTGATTCGTATCATGGTCGTGTGGATAATAATAGGAAGAGGTTGATTTGGCATTGACAAATGGCCGACTCATTTTGTTTCATGAGGTAGATTCAGGGCTGAAAGTGAGCCGTGTCAATTCTGGTCTGCGACCCGGCATCGATTTTCGTGACCTGCCGCGGTCGGGTCTCAGCCCGTCAGCCGAGTCAAATATTTAAGTCACACTGTGACTATACCAATTACGAAATCCTGAAAGAAATTGGTACAGTTTAATGAGTTTATAGAAAATCCGGTGCGATTGACTAAAAAAGGTCGTCAGAAAAGTTTTGAGGTAAAAACAAAAATTCCGTTGTTTTACTCAGACCCGGCAACTTTTCCAAATAACTTTCAGCTCTGGGAAGCATATAGACTGTCGAGCGTAGATTTAAGTCGACGATACACAATGCCAAATTGAGTATTAAACGTAGGTCTATTGCCTAAACCATCAAACATAATATCTCAAACTACACCTTACCAACCTCTGTTGTTTTTTTAGAGACTTAAAAAATTTTACGACCTAACGAAGCTAATAGTTTTTCACGATTCATTTTCGCATAGGTTACAACAGTACTGATCTCAATAAAAAATGTCGGATTATTATGAAATTCACTGTCACGTGCGCCGTTGTGGTGTGCGGTAACACAACATACACTATTCTTGATAGCACGGACATAGCCCAATTCAAACGAAAGTGGGAGCAATAACAGGTTATGTCAAATAACCTCATTATTGCACCGGCGCTAATATAAAGTTTGCAAGAAAACACGCCAGTGTATGTTGTCATACCCTGATATTGCATTAGAGTTATGGTCGAACTCTGTCGGGTGCGCAATAACATGTTATGTCGACATAACGTTTTTTGAAAAACAGCGCTCAAAACTATTCAGATCTGTACCAAATTCACAGGGTTTATAGATTACCATCTTCCGCTCACGGTGGCATACTGTTTCGCAAGACATAGGTATGTCGACTTACCTTGTTATTGCTCCAAGCCCTTCAATTATTATACGCTGATGAAATAAGTTCTAAGTAGGCCTAGGTCTATAATTATTTATGCGCGCTGTGTAACAGTGTGTAGGCCTATAGGCCTACACTCGATGCTCTCTCTTGAGACGCTACTTTGCCGCCTGGCGACATTATCACCGAACCAAATCCACCGTTGCTTGCGAGTCATTCACGAGTCCCTCTAAATGCATTGTGGGCCTATAATTGTTATTGGTAGGCCATTGCCGAGCTGTGCGACATATGCAGAAGCCATTAGAGATGATTAGCCTCTTAGACATTAGCCACTATAGGCTCTTCGATGACTGAGCTCACTCACATATAGACTTGACTTATGAACGTCTGCCTATCTTGACTCCAACTCTTATTGATACCATACTAATAACCTAGTATTATTAATTTTTTTTATCGGACGGCGCTCTCTATGAAGTAAGCCAAGGCTACAATTTTTCACAGCTAGGCCTACATGTAGTACTGGACAGGTTGCGTTTTGCCGCGAATACTGAAGCTTGACCTATAGGGTTGCTCTCGGCCACTAGAGGTCACCTCACGCGTCTGATTAGGAATGTGAACCGATCCCGATTCGCATGGACAGTCCCGAAATCCACCATGCGCGTCCAATAGGCCTACCCCGTTTTGATCCCAGATAATTCCGAAAATTGGTGCAAATATATAGACATAATTATTAGGCCCTAAATGGATTTCGCTGGTGCTGGACCCATGAGCACGATTGGTCATTCGAGCTTATCGAACGTTGTGCTTCTGAAGTTGATTCAAACACCAGATAGCCTACCATCATTAAATAATAATTTTGCTGTTGGTATACGGTCTCTTGGAAATGATGAACGTGACAGATTCTCACGAAGCTTAAACATTCAATAGAGATTACTATCAAAGTAGTAATAGCAGTAGTAGCCTACTTGCAGTAGTAGTAGTAGCAGTAGTAGTAGTAGTAGCAGTAGTAGTAGTAGTAGTAGTAGTAGTAGTAGTAGTAGTAGTAGTAGTAGTAGTAGTAGTAGTAGTAGTAGGAGCAGCAGCAGCAGCAGCAGCAGCAGCAGTAGTAGTAGTAGTAGTAGTAGTAGTAGTAGTAGTAGTAGTAGTAGTGGTGGTGGTGGTGGTGGTGGTGGTGGTGGTGGTGGTGGTGGTGGTGGTGGTGGTGGTGGTGGTGGTGGTGGTGGTGGTGGTGGTGGTGGTGGTGGTGGTGGTGGTGGTGGTGGTGGTGGTGGTGGTGGTGGTGGTGGTGGTGGTGGTGGTGGTGGTGGTGGTAGTAGTAGTAGTAGTAGTAGTAGTAGTAGTAGTAGTAGTAGTAGGAGCAGCAGCAGCAGCAGCAGCAGCAGCAGCAGCAGCAGCAGCAGCAGCAGCAGTAGTAGTAGTAGTAGTAGTAGTAGTAGTAGTAGTAGTAGTAGTAGTAGTAGTAGTAGTAGTAGTAGTAGTAGTAGTAGTAGTAGTAGTAGTAGTAGTAGTAGTAGTAGTAGTAGTAGTAGTAGTAGTTGCAGCATTTGGCAGCATAAAGCGCATTCCATATGAGTGAAAGTCTATAGAAGGTTAGTTAACTGAAAATAAATTATTAGGCCTACATGGTTTTAATCGCTTATTTATACTGTAGTTTCTTTTCTATCGAATCTATATCTATTGGTGGGTTTGCAGTGGATGCACGTAAGTCCATCTGTCGCACACATCGAATCTGTTTTTACCACTTTGAGAAGGATCGCTTTTGACAGCATGCCGGGATGGGTTTGATATAGAACTAGGCCTACCCATGTTTATGAGTAGTAGTACTATAGTATTTGCAGTTTAACGTCATTGTGTGGTAACAAAGACCATTAGCGACGCCCTCCTCCTTTATCCATGCTTGGGACTGGCAGTCTGGCACTGGCAGAGTTCAACCAGTGGCGGAGTCCATGTCTATGAGTCAACTTCGTTGGTGGGCCTGTGAGTTATGAGTATACTCTACAACCCCAACCGGTTAAACGTCGGTTGTATATAGGCTCCTTATCCCAAGTCGCAAGGTTTCGCAACGAGCAGCCCATGTAGACCTACAATATATCCGTATATCCAAATATATGTTCTCTATATAATCGTAATGATTATCTCCACATTTCCAGAGCGCCACTCGAAAGCTAAGCGCAGGGCGACAGCTTACAAGCGAGCTCTGATAAAACCTAATTAATCATTATATCCGTGCATAGCCTACGTTAAATCCTAGATCTGCGTTATTCATAAACATCTATAAATCATACGCAGTGTAATCAGTATAAATCGATTCATATATTCACAAGTAAAGTCCTAGGTGGCATCGAAAAACCAAACTTAGGCCTATGCCTATATGCCTGAACACTGCATAATATGGCCTATAGCCACGCGCAAAAGCGTGTAACTCTATAATATATCTTACGTAGTCAATCACGCAAAAGCGTGTAGGCTACCTCTGTAATATATCTTACGTATAGACATTTGTATACAGTAGCCTATAAATCGATCTAAGTTATGCGCTATTGCCTACCATCTGGTTGGCATTCGATTAAATCAAATTGATTTACTGTAACAGACCCTGCGATTTATGACTACAGTAAACCTATAAAGAAGCAACACGCAACGTTACGACTTTCCGTTTTACATGTAGGCTATTCAATTCGCTCATTATATAATATCACAGCCTTGCCAAGGAATAGGAAACTGTCGCTTTCTACTGCTGTAAGTATAGTAGAAAGAATTATAGTTAGGCCTAAGTGACATCTTTGAAAGGTGTTCTCAATGCGCGAGAAATTCTCATAATCGTGAGAGCTTCACTTTTCCAAAGAGCTTCTCTAAAGCTTTGTGCAGGGCACTATCTCGTTCCGAGCGTCATGTCGTCTCAGAGGGATTAGCCGGAGATCGATTTCTGAAGGAGGGTCGAGCCAGGTCGCCAAAGAGAGAAGGGAGATGAGCAGGGCTTATAAAGTGTGCCAGGACGGTCGATCATGGACGGCGTCCATGCACTTATTTTCAAATCTGAACGTCGTCCTGCCACTTATTTCGCCAGCCACACTGGAAAGTTAAGGAGCGTCCAGGCACTTCTTTTGGAAAGATGAGGGGCGTCCAGGCACTTCTTTTTTTTACACTTTTAGCACTGGAGATGAGAAGCTGTTAAAGTTGATTTCGCGAAGGACGAGCAAACTTGGAAGACGATAGATTGAGCGATTGAATTAATTTATTGACGAATTATTGTAGACACTTAATTTCGATGGTTTAAATTTCATAGGTTGGGAAAAGAGAATTATGGCAATCAAGCTTCGAGTGAAGGCAGCGACAGTAGGCTAGGCCTAAAAGCAACTTCAAAGTAAAGCATGAGTTCAATGCAACGGCGGTCATGAAAGTGCTTGAAACCGGTCGCGAATATGCAAGGTTTTTTTCGGTAAGCCAAAGTAGGCCTAATAAGGAGTAAGGACCTGCGGTACCGTAACATGCCTCTTGGCGAATTGGAGCAAGTCGTGGAACGTCTCATCCGATGACTTCAGTGAATGCTAGAAGTTTTCAGTTGGCCTATACGTTTTAGACTTGATTGTAGGCCTATAATATATACACGTTACAAATTACATGCTGGAGGTTCTGCATTGGCTCCCTGTCCGTCAGCGCATCGAATACAGAATCGCTTCCTTGATATCGTAATCGTAATCGTAATCTCCTAATTTCTAAAGCGCCACTGGAAAGCCAAGCGCGGGGCACCGGCTTATTCACGAGCGCTGCGTTGAGTTAGAAAGGTTGTCCGTTAGAGTGTTCAGCTTTCCTATGGTGAAAAAATAATTTCAAATAATCACCTCGCATACCCTCTGGATTTGTGACATTTGGTGTTCTGAACTACTCAGTGAAATATTTTGGCTTTGGGATCATGTTAAGTGACCTCTCAAAGCAAGTGAAGTTTTCAAAAAGTGCGATTTTTCTTAAAAATTAAAAAAATCACGAATTTAATGCATTGTATCATTTACTGCCACACAATAGACTACAGACTACAGTAAACAAACAAGACATTGTATTGTATCATGTCTATACATTTATACAGCGCCTCTCACAGTGCACGCCAATCAGAGGCGCTCCCAGTGCATTAGACCAAGAGAGTAATAAGTGGTTTTAAGACAATGAATAGAGGCACTTGGGCCACCAGTTTATAAGGAGAAATGCGTTGAAGGATGAAACTGGTTCCACAGTGCAGGCCATTGAGAACAAAGGCCCGAGCTTTAACAATGGTGGTCCTACAGCTCGCGGGACGAGGAGATCGTGCCAGTCAAAGGAGCGGAGCGGGCGAAGAGAAGTGACAAAGGCCAGCAGACGGATGAGGTAACATACGTGCTTGATAGCTCAGCAAGTAAATTTGTGCCAGAACTTTGAGTTGAATCCGAGCAATAAGGAAAGCCAATGAAGATGGTCAAACATAAAAGTGTGTTGCAGTAATGTGAAACAATACAAAGTAGTTGCGTTTATGTTTCCGATATCAAAATAATGGCTAACTGTAACTGAAGAGTCAAAATCTACGGCGTAGCAGTAGGCTATCGGTGGTGTTCAGCCACTTGGAAGATTAGCTGATGTTGCAACTCATCATGTGTGAGGGCCAAGTTAAAATTAGGCCTAGTTGCTAACTTTACTGCACGCCCACCAAAGTCATTAGCTATAGGCCTAGTAACAGAAAGTGTAGCAACGGTGTTCTTGGAATGTCATTGCCGCTAACCTTCTCATCTAATGCACATTTTGGGATCATAAGAGATAAAATCTTGACCGACTTTGGAAGTAGCATATAGATGCATCGATTGCTGTGTCACGAACTCGGATAAACTTTTCTCCTGAAATGTCCTGAAGGTTTTTGGATCAGCAATCTTTAAATCAGTTTTCATCTGTGGCTTACGTAATGCGGAAACTGTTTCTTCTCGTCAGCTAAGACCATGTCAGAAAAAGTGACAGTCCTGCCAATACTTCGCTGATTATATACCAGAGAAGCCTTTTCATTTTGTGAACGGCTACATCTGAAGTTTGGGTCTCAATGCTATGAAATTGTTCCATGTTGTACAGCAATCATATAATTATTGTAACGAGCATCATAGGTGATGGGTGCAGTGAACCATGTCTCAACATACAGAGCGAAATTCATCGGAAAAGATGTATCTTCAAGCACTATTAAATGCCCTTTGATATGCACCATTTAGACTTAATTGGATGCTGTCAACATCACCAATATGGACTACCTCACATAAAGCTGAACTACAGCTTGGTGGTTCTGCTCTAGCCATACTTTCTCACTGTAACCCAGAGAACAACCTTTTGTATCCTTACAAAGAGAAACAAATTTTTTACGGTCAGTGAGAGGAAACTAAGTCTGAACCTGCCGAAACCGCAATTCGAAGCCCATTGGAGACAAAGAGTAAATCAAAAACTGCATGCTGCAATTAATTCAGACCTGTGATGTCTGCAAACAAGAATCATAGGCGTTTGTCAAAGACCTTTTGAACAACGCCTATTGTGCCACTGTGAACTTCTGTGTTACGACTGATTGTGTCAACCAAGCCAACCATTCTGATACCCTTTCCTCATCTCTTAGTATTTCAGCAATTTTATTCCACATTAGGAAACCAGTTTCAGAGCCAGACAGTTTGGAATGGTTAGACGCTTTTTTCAATTCCTAAGCCAGGCACAACAACCACCATGCGATCAGCATTAGCACTATCACCTAGCAGCAGCTTACCTTCGAAATGAATAAGGGTTGTCTCAGGGCAGAATTCATCTATAATGCCTTGCTCATTGGAGGAGCTGGTCTTGGAACCTCATACAGAAGTTGTGCACAGAATAGGATCGTTGACATTGATAGGCCTACCCACTGCCTTTTGGTCAGGGCAACTTGTGCCTTTCCTGATGCGCGATGTTTTCTGTTCAAGTTGCCCAATAAATAGCGTCATCAATCAGCATTTAATATAAATTATAGATAATGCCTAGGCCTACTAGAACAAAAAATAAATAATATAAGCAAATAAAGTAAGATAAGTATTTATGGATAACAGTATCATGGATTGGAAAAGCTGAGAAATAGCAGATAACTATTTTCTAAAGAATAACAGAAATTTTCACATATATCGCTTTTCTTCACACTATTTGAAGAAGTTACACCCTGTTGAGAGGTCATTTGCCATTGAGCTACGGATGTAGAATTTTGGTAGGTTAATTGTGTGCATAAATGTCACACTTTAATACCCTATGCATGTGATTCATGCAAAATTATTTTTTTCTGAACACTCTATTGTCCGTGAGAGTAGTCCGTGGTGGTCAGGGTCGAGTTACCATAGGATCAGGATCAAATGCGTTGAGTCGAAAGGGTTGTCCGTAAGAGTAGTCCATGGTGGTCTGGGTCGAGGTACCGTAGGATCAGAGGTGTGGAACAGCTACTAAGGTGGGTGTCGTCTGTGCCGGGAATTGGAGGGTGGGGGATCAGATGAAACAGGATAAGAGTTTTTGATATATGGCGATGCCAGCTAGGTCTTGCTCGAACTTACCTACTAAGTCTTGATCTCTGTCGGCCTACATGTATATGTTAAGTACTCGGACTGGTCGGTCCCTACTCTCGGCTGATTTGGAAGTGCTCTTTGTCACATTTGCTCGTACCTCCATCAAGCAAAGTCGTACTTTTTCTGTGGTTGGCCCGGTGGTATGGAATGCCCTCCCACTTGAGCTGCGCCTGTTCCCTAGATCACTCTCTGACACATTCTAAAAGCACTTAAAAACTGTTCTGTTTGTCCGTAATGGAGTCGGGAGCGCCACTGAGTAGTTTCCATGAAGAGGCGCTATAAAAATACTTGAATGAATGAATGAATGAATGAACGAACGAATGAATGAATGAATGAATGAATGAATGAATGAATGAATGAATGAATGAATGAATAGTGTAAAATGATGGCGCTGATCAATTGTTGCGGTCACTTAGCCTATAACGCTTAATTCTACGTCGGTTTCATAACTCAGCGACTCAAGCTTGGGCAATTCGACTAACGAACTGAGAAGATTGAGATCTCCTGCTGAGTTATTTGTTTAGTTGTGTTGTAGTTTAGTTATTTACCACAATGATTATCATGACGTATTCATTCATCACTGGTAATTACATGTACATAACAGTTCC
>OX457041.1:20061158-20356158 GCA_949752735.1 Lumbricus terrestris
AAAGAGTCAACGGTTCGCATGACGTCATTCCGTTTATTCTACAATCCGGTTGGTAAACCGAAACCGGTTACAGTTAACAATTATGCAGTTGAAACACTAATATTCACAAGAACGCAGGTCACAGAAATATTAACTATACTAACAGATCAGACAACCTGCAATAATTTATTAGGCCACAGTCAGCACACACGCCCGCCCCTCAGGGACGGTTCATGTTTGGTTTTATGGGGAAGCGGGGTGGGGGTGGAGGGTTACCGAAAACCCGAAATTTAGCGGTCAACGCTGGGTACCCCAGAGGAGTAGTGTTGAAAACCCAAAACCCTAAATTTCCCGGGCAACGCCGGGTAACACATCTAGTATTATATATATATGTGTATATATATATACATGTATATATATAAAATTATATATATATATTCGCTTAATGAAAAACTAAGTGACATGAGTAGTATACATAAAGAGAGAGAGGAATTTTTTAAATTTATTTGAGTCCTGGTATGGTGGTGAATCACTAAAATTCGAGGAGTGAATGTGAGCGAAAGTTATCCAATGCAATTTTTTTTTATCACATTGCAGTTGCACACAAGGACTTTGCTTTAGGACCTGGGTTAGACGAAAGACATCTGAATCCTGAGAGACCACGCTATAGGTTACGTGTTCTTTTGTTTACAGATGGGATTGTATTCTTGTGGTCCTGGTGAGAAATGTCAACCGTCCGACGATGAGCCTTATTACACCTGCGTTCCAAAAAAACTATGGTAAAACCAATACTTCATAACATTTTTATTAATAAACTAGCTGGGGTACCCGGCGTTGCCAGGGAAGTTTAGGATACGGCCCGCTCCCGGCCACAACCACACCACACTCCACCCCATCCCATCCCCACCCACAACACCCCACACACTGCGACCTCCACCAAGAAGCCACCGTGAAATTTGGTTTTTCCGAAAAATCCCCAACTCCCCTTCCCATACCCACACCCCTACCCACCCTTCCCCCAACCCCAACCCCCACCCCACTCCCCACCCCTTCTTCTCCCCACCCCATCCCCATTCCTCCACACTCTCCACCCCCACCCCTCCCCACCCACACACACATCCCGCCCACCCCCACCCCCCCTATTCCCACCCGCCACCCAACCCCACTCCTCCCCCACACCCCCACCTACCACACCCCATCACCCACCCCTTCCCCCACCTACCCACGCAACACACCCCCAACTCCACCCCCACCCGCCAACCCCGATCCCACCACACCACACTACACTCCGACCTCCACAGGTACGCCACCCGTGAAATTTGTGTATTCGGAAAATTTCCTCCACCACCATCTCCCACCCCACACCCCGCCCACCACACCACACTCCGACATTGACCGGTACGCCACCCGTGAAATTTCGGTTTTCGGGAAAATTTTCTCCCCACCGCCCCACGCTCCCCCCCCCCTCACTTCACCCATGCCCCACCCGGTCCCTGCGGGCCAAGGTGCGGGCTGAGTAGAGGCGAGGCGGCCCGCGCAAAAATCTGTCTAACTGTGAAACTATGGCAAGGGAATGGAAATAGACGCTACTGTTTGATGGTCCGGTCGATGATCACTTGGTCAAACATCTGCCACTCTTCAATCAGACGCGCCCTACGCCCTACGGTTATCGATGTCATGAATACGCGTGAACGAAAAACGCGCCCCTCTAGTAAAGCACCGATCGAGATCTGGACTGCTGGGCGGCCACAGCTGCGGGCTATGAAGCCGAGTGTATCCCTGGACAAATGCTACGTCTACGGTCGTGTGTTCGTGAACAAGAAGGACATTTTGAGCACCATATATAGTAGGGTGTCCCATTTTGAGGTTATTTTTGAAAATGCTAAGTTTCTCCAGCCAAAAAGTATCATTGGTGGAAGATAACTTTGGGGAAAAAATTTCAAATTTTTTTCAAGGACATTTAGGGGTCCCCCAAAGGGCTATAAGATATCATAAAAATACATTGTGGTCTGCCGCTATCTTTATCAATTTCACTCATGCGTATTTTCATGAACCTTGGAAGTTCTGCAGCCCAACGCCATTTTCGTTCTGAATAAGTACACCACGCATATATATATTATATATATAATATATATATGCCCTATATATACATATATATAATATTGTATATATATATAATTTCATGCAGAGCTGCTGTTTCATCGTGGGTTTGCATGTATGGAGCAACCATTTCGTTAAGTGTGCAAAACGAAATTTCAGACTGTTTGATATATCCCTTTTCACTACAGTCTGTTACATAATGCAAATATGGGTTAATGGCCACATTTTTTATATATTGCAATATTGGTTAATTTTATTGTCATGGCAAGTCACAGTAAAACTAAAGCACTGTCAAAGTTGATGAATTGACCATCTATATGAGAACTTGTGCTTTCTTTGAGGTGATGCTTTCCAGCGACTTTTATGCATGTCTTTGACCATCTAAAAGACTGCAGATATTCTGTGTTTTCAAGATGTTTGATGAAACTGGTTCAAATAAAACAAACGTCAGTTTCTGCGGCAACAAACCTCAAAAGATAATTATTGTTAACTGAGGGCTTTAAAACTTGCTTTTTGGATCAGGCTCACAGAGCATCATCCTGTAGAGGATTTCCATGAATTCTTTATATTTGCTGAGTTGATGATGGAATGGGTGTACCAAACATAACTGGTATTTGCAAGTTTGATGCTCTTCAGATAGAGTACGTTGTATAGCCAAGGCCGTTATATTACTCAATGAAAATGTAGTTGCCGTTCTATATGGAAATGAGACTGTCATCTGTTTAACAGATAATGATTCACAATTAAAACACTTTAACAACTTTTGTTGTATCAGTGTAAGCCTACATCCTATCCTGGTGCACAGTCCGATCTCATCTGATACTCCATTTAATTGCATCATGTTAGTTAGAAGATTACAGGCATATGATTATCCTGGTCTCAGTATTACTGCACTTAAAGCAATGCAATGCCATTCTTGATCCTTCAATCCAGAGCATGCAACTCTTGAATTGTTTTCCGATCTCTCAAAATATCTCTCAAAACCTTTTCCAAACTACCGGCATTGACGATAGCTCTTTAGAGAGTTCTGCTGTTTGACCATCTGGAAAACCGTACAATTAAGCCATTGTGATCGTGAGGAATTTGACATGTGGTACTGGCTGTGCCTGATACAGACATTTAATGCCATGGCAAATGAAAGTCATAAACAGTTCTAATTGCAAGCTGTTGAAAAACATAGAAAGTACTTCCCAAATTGCAACCATGACTCTCTTGAGTCACTTCTTCCGATGTAGTGAACTCTGATTGGACCAAACATGTGACTATCTCACATTTGGTACTGTGTACCAATATGCCATTTCAAAGTAAACTCTGTTTTGAATAAATGCTCGAATTATTATAGTAGTCAATAATGATTAAATAATATTCCAAATGCTAATAATATATGAAAGTCTGTGCATATATCAATTTTGTCATATTTCAGTCAATTAACTGCAAAACCAGTCTGAGAAAAATATAGCATAATATTTTTTGAGCAATTACATTGTATGACATATCATATTTTGCGCAAAAATATTTAAAATATATGTGGTGTGAATGACGTTGCCTCATTGTATTGAAATATTTGCACACGAATATCATAGTACGCTATATATAAAATTTGGGGCTCCTTGGGGGCGCCCTAAAAATTATTTTAAAAATTCGAAAAAATTACACAAATATTATCATCTCTATAGGAAACTTTTTGACTGGAGAGACCTAAGAATTTCAAGAAAGTTTTTTTGGGACACCCTAATATATAGCTGAATTTAACTTCTTTTCAGGTTTTCCATGTTGGAAAGTTCAATTTTTTGGTGCTGCATTTTAAACGCTCATAAATTTGACAAACTCACGAATATTTCTAATCGGCTTCAGGATCTCGTGTAAATATGGTCACTGTTGCTCTGTTTAAAATTTCAGACAAATTCTAAGAGTTTTGACCGAGTTATTACACTTTTTGTGGGGCTACTTTTTATCCGGACACAGTGTAGAGAGAGAGAGAGAGAGAGAGAGAGAGAGAGAGAGAGAGAGAGAGAGAGAGAGACAGACAGACAGACAGACAGACAGACAGACAGACAGACAGACAGACAGACAGACAGAGACAGAGACAGAGACAGAGACAGAGAGACAGAGACAGAGAGACAGAGAGACAGAGACAGAGACCACCAATCGCGTCACTACTGGTTACCAGCTGATGAAACTTTACCGGAAGCGGATTTGGCCAGCCAGCTATTGATTTTGCTTAAATCTGTGAATAGACTTCTGTACTATGCATTTGCAAAGAAGCTGGTTCTTGCGACTCCATCTGTTTGGACGCTGCAGAAATCTCGAGACTAGGTCATACAAATCACTATATAACGGAACTGCTGTGACACGTTCGGACCACCACAACACAAACTGCCGAAGAATTATTGCCATACAAATCACTATATAACGGAGCCGCTGTTACACGTTCGGTCCATTCTCTCAACCATCACAACACAAACTGCCGCTCAATAAAGCTATTAAAAATATTATTTTCAAGTTGCAGCTGCAGCACGTTTCTCTAACAATTTCCTGAATTGTGTTCTGTCTAAAACCAAACAGAACTCAATTCAGGAAATTGTTAGGGAAACGTGCTGCAGCTGCACCATCCTTACCATCTTCAGACCAGGCTCTGTACCTCCGTCTGAACCGTTCTTTGAAGAATTTGTCTCAACACTGGAAAACCTAATCACTCGAAACAGTCAGTTACTCATCATTGGAGATCTTAATCTTCACGTTGAGAACCTATCAGCCTCTTCTACAGTACGTTATCTCGACATCCTCGCCCAATTTGGTCTTCGTCAGCATATTGACGAGCCTACTCATCTGCTAGGCGGATACCTTGATCATGTTATCACATTAGACGATCAACTAGTTGATGAACTTCAAGTCTTTCCTCCGTCTCTCTCTGACCATTCACTGATTCAGTTCACTCTTCCCTTCCTTTATCTTCAACCAATTCACACAATTCGTCAGCTACGTGGATGGAAGTCCCTCGATGCTCAGGCCTTCTGTTCTGCCCTTCGAACCACGAAACTCTTCGCTTCGGATGAATCAACCTACCCGGTACGCAGCTTCATTTTTAATTAAGGGAGGCGGTATACGGGCATAGCCTATAGATAGATTCCCGGCGTGCTGCCTTCGTCTTCCTAATGTCCACGCCAACTAGAATGTCCATGCAGGTCTAACAAATGTGATTCCTAAAAGTTTGGTGATGAATAAGCTGCTGCTAAATCAACAGCTGAAGTTCAGTGCGTCAAACCATTGAACTCATCAAAAATTTGTATAGTCAATGCATGGCGCCCGCACATAGGGGCAAAAGGGGGCACTTGCATGCCCCCCATCGGAAAATTGAAACCTATTTGTCTCACTGCTACCTTTGAGGGTTTATAACAAATTTCATCGTATTAGAGAATTAAAAACCTACTTTTAGCTGATAATTTTCGATTTTTAAAACAAATTTCTTTGCAAAAAGAAGCAATTCATATTAAAAATCTAAAAAAGTGAAACTGAGAAATTTACATCAAGAAACCTCTATGAAAAATACCCATGCATGTTCTTAACTCTCTGCTTATAATTTTTTTACCTCTTGTAAAAAAATTAACATTGGCCATCGCGTTTTGCCCCTTCTGCAAATATTTCCGCGGGCGCCCATGAGTCAATGCCATCACTTGATCTGTTCTTTTCTGGATCCGCCTTTCTGAATGTGCATACGAATTCGTCTGCTGCTATATGAATACAATGCTTCAATGTCATTGCAGAAACCTGCAACCTGGAGAGAAGTCTCGTGAGCAGTGATGCATGTCTGAAGACCGCTGATAAAAATGGTGCCAACTCTGCGAATGCCTGGACGAGACAATTGGACTAAAACAGCTGATTTGTGAAATAGACGCTGGTTCAAAATGTGACTCGAATATTATAAAACGCATATAAAAAGTTGCTTCCAGTCAGCATTCTGGATCTGAGTTGAATTTTTGCTTACTGCACAAAACAAGAAGACTGTTCCAGTCCCAATCATAAATCGGAAGGTAGGTAGGTAGATAGGCCCTCCCAGTGGCGGATCCAGAACGTTTCGAAGGGGAGGCCAAATTTTCGCTCTTGTTGGTGGAACAGGGGAAAAATTTTGTGGATTTTTTAGTTATCGACCAATTTTCAGGGGAAAAGATACCAATTCATCGGCCAAAAAAGTTGATGACCTTTTTTTTAGTCATCGACCAATTTTCCAGGGAAAAGATACCAATTCATCCGCCAAAAAGGTTGATGACTTTTTTCCGGGAAAAGAGGATGCCCGTCATTTATTTCAACCGCTAAATCGAATGGGGGGCCACGTCCCATACGATTTTTTAAATGGGGGCCTGATATCCTATTTTTCTCTCCCGCTACATTTATTTAGTGGCTTCATGGAATCAAATGGGGGGCCACATCTCATGCAATTTTTAAATGGGGGCCATGGCCGGATTGGCCCCTCCTGGATCCGCCCCTGGGCCCTCCATTGCAGCAGGAACCATGAAAAGTTAATAGCTACTACTAAACTTGACCCTCTGTTTCATGAAAAGTAGGCCTATTCATACATGCATTTATTACCTTCAATTATAACATAATTGAAGGTAATAATAAAAAATACTACTAATAATAGTCTTAACAACAGGTTGCCACAGCATCACAGTGTTATCATTATCAATGACACCAGTGATAGCTGTTGCAATAATATAACGGCAAAGATCATAACAGTATAACATTTATTGCATGATCTGCCGATTCAGCTTTCATCTGCTGAGTCAGATATGGATGACACGATGCAATAATCATTTCAGTCAACGCTGCAGTGACCCACACACCAACACACACACACACACACACACACACACACACACACACACACACACTCCTCAAAATACACCTAGATTTTTGCAAATCAGTCCATTTGCTCCTCAAGATTTCATTTGTGCAAAACGAACTGTCTTGATAGACAATACACGTATGCATACACGCCCACATTCTAGCAACATACATACTGCATACTACATATATTAGGCCCTATACGTATATCCAAATATTATGTTATATATAAAATCGTAATGATCATCTCCACATTTCCAGAGCGCCACTCGAAAGCCAAGCGCAGAGCGACAGCTTATTGGCGAGCGCTGATAAAGTCTAATTAATTAATATATTCGTGCATAGTCATACGTTAAATCCTAGATCTGCATTATTCATAAACATCTATAAATCATACGCAGTGTAATCAGTATAAATCGATTCATATATTCATAGGTAAAATCCTAGGCGGCATCGACAACCAAACTTATAGGCCTACAGGCCCTACACACTGCATAATTAGGCGTATTAGTCACGCGCAAAAGCGTGTACCGGTACCTCTGTAATATATAGACATAGACATAGACATAGACATATTTTTATTGATCCCAACAATTGTACATGTATGTTTAACAAAGTATAGACATAATTCGCAATAAAAAAAACTCAAAGTGTATAGGTATTATAAGAGTGAGGGAGCAAATAGGCACACCAAAAGGGACAAGTCCCGCTAAGCAGGGGCCTAATTAACAAAGTGAAGAGAGAAAGTGAAAGCTGAAGGGAGTATTGGAATGCAGGGATATTACTTAACTAGGGAAAGAAAAAAAATATCTTACGTAGACAATCATAATTATCAGCCTAAATCGATCTAAGTTATACGCGATTGCCTACCATCTGGTTCACATTCGATTAAATCAAATTGATTTACGGACCCTGCAATTTATAACTACATTAGTTTAGACCTATAAAAGTAGCAACATGCAACGTTTCGACTTTCTTAATATCATAGTCTTGCCAAGGATCTGGAAACTTTCGCTCTTTACTGCTGTAAGTAGGCTAAATTAGAAAAAAAATAGTAGGCCTATGTGGGATCTTTGAAAGCTGTTCTCAATGCGTGCGAAACTCTCATAATCGTAAGCGCTTCACTTTTCCAAAGAGAGCTCCTCTCTAAAACAGATGTTCTCAACCTTTTTCTGCGCGCGACACACTTAAACTCACGAGCGCCATGTCGTATCAGAGGGATTAACCGGAGATCGGCTTCCGAAGGAGGATCGAGCCTGGTCGCCAAAGCGGGAGGGAGATGATAAGCTTTTATGGTTGATTTCGCGAAGGACGAGCAAACTTTGAAGGCGATAGATTGAGCGATTGAATTATTGACAAATTGTAGACACTTAATTTCGACTATTTAAATTTCATAGGTTGGGCAAGGAGAATTATCGCAATCAAGCTTCGAGTGAAGGCAGCGACAATATAGGCCTAGAAGCAGTTTCAAAGTAGTCTTGCTCCATGCATGAACATGAGTTCAATGCAGCGGCGGTCATGAAAGTGCTTGAAACTGGTCGCGAATATGCAAGGGTTTTTGCAGTAGGCTAAGCCTAAGAATAGGTCCAGACCTAATAACGACCTGCGGTATCATGCAGTGGCGTAGCCAGGAATTTATGATGGAAGGTTTGGGGGTTTTATGGCCTGACCGGATGCCATTTCTGACACCAACCCAACAGTATTAGGCTACAGACTTTTACAGTAAATAAAAAAGAGTAAAGTAACAAAGGAAATAAAAGTAGGAAAAACAATTGTTACTACAAGCAATTGTTTTGTTTTTTCTGATTTAAGTGGATAAATAACCTTTAAAAAAAACATTTTCCTAGGTCAAAGGGGGGTTAACCCCTGAAAATCCATTGTCTCCGCCACTAATAGCATGCCTCTTGGCGAATTGCATGGAGCAAGTCGTTGAACGTTTCAACCGATGACTTCAGCGAATGCTAGAAGTGTTCAGCCTATAGGCCTAAGTTATAAAATTGACTGTATAATTATAGTGTAAACTAATGGCGCTGGTAAACTTTTGCGGTCACTTACGACGCTTAATTCTACGTCGGTTTCATAACTCAGTGACTCTAGCTTGGGCTATTCGACTAACGAACTGAGAAGATTGAGATTTCCTGCTGAATTATTTGTATTAGTTGTGTTATTGTTTAGTTATTTACCGCATTGATTTTCATAACGTATTCATTCATCGCTAGTAATTGCATAAAAGTTTCTCTGTAAGGTTACTATAGGCTAGTTTCGGTGACCATGCATGGCCTAATAGATATAAAAGACTTAATAGATATAAAGGGATCCGGCGGGCCAGCAGCTGATCAGAGGTGGCGCTGACAGATAGCTGCAGTTATTTGAGTAGGCCTATTTATAATTTGCTACAGCTGCAATAGACAGAGTAACGTGGAGACGTCTTGTGAAGTCCTTATCGTCAATGTTATGGTTGATGGAAGAGAGAAAAGAAGAAGAAGAAGAAGAAGAAGAAGAAGAAGAAGAAGAAGAAGAAGAAGAAGAAGAAGAAGAAGAAGAAGAAGAAGAAGAAGAAGAAGAAGAAGAAGAAGAAGAAGAAGAAGAAGAAGAAGAAGAAGAAGAAGAAGAAGGAGAAGAAGGAGAAGGAGAAGGAGAAGGAGAAGGAGAAGAAGAAGATGATGATGAAGAAGAAGGAGGAGAAGAAGAAGATGATGAACAAGAAGGAGGAGAAGAAGAAGATGATGAAGAAGAAGAAGAAGAAGAAAGAAGAAGAGGAGGAGGTGGAGGAGGAGAAGAAGAAGAAGAAGAAGACAGCTGATATGCATATATACTGAACGATAAATTTGCTTGCTTTTCATGCAGTGAATTCTGAGATCAGTGGCAATATGGTATCAGTCGGTGTAGCTATGGCGATTGTTCTGGCTGTAATTCAAGCAGCAACGCTATCAGGTCAGTAACTGTTGTCAGATGATTTTAAAGAACTTGATGTAGATTTTGAACTAACACGACTTGTGACATTTTGTCTAAAGTCACTGGCCTTTGCATGTGTGAATGTTACATAAGGGACCGACTATAAAAGATGTCACGCACCTAGGCATAGGCGCAACCACCCTATGGGACCCACGGGACGTGTCCCCCAACATTTGAGTGGTCCCCTAACTTTATCATTATGGTCCCCTCCCAACTTTTAGGACGTGATTCATTTGGTCCCCCAACTTTTAGGACGTGATTCATTTGGTCCCACAACTTTTAGGACGTGATTGCACCTATGCACCTAGGAGAGGGCTCAGACATTGGTGACGATGTGTGACGGTTACAAAGTTCCAAACTAGATATCATATGAATTTTGTGTTGTTGCGTGACGAGGGGGAGGATAATAAATCGTCAAAATTTGCGTGACGCCATTTATGGACGTCCCACTAATATAGCATAGGCCTAACAATGGCTTATTTGGTTTAGAAGGCGCTGGATCTACCTTAGAGCCACCTAAAATTTATCTAGAACGCTCAACCCAATTTTTCTACAGCTTCTTCTGAAATGCTTTGACTGTATCCACCGTTCAATGTTCAAGTTACATCGTATGCTTATAACACGGCGTGAAGCAAGTAGCCTGCAAGCGTTTCCAAGGTTCATCAAAGTCAAGTCAGAACGAACTTCTGGGGTTGTAGCCTATACGATCGATTGTATAATTATAATTTATAGGTCTCGTGATCGTATACACTACAGCCGGCTACCGTACCCTACTATATATAGACTTTTAACTTTAAGAACACGTCTAGATTCTGTCGAGTAGGACAAAGTCTGTTTCTAAGGAATTCTTAGAACTGCACAACTCCTTCTTTCCTTTCCCCATCCTTCATGGTAAATTACTTCCAATCGGAGAACAATGACCTTTTTGCTAGTTTTATATGTAAAGAATTGCTTCTACGACTGCACAAATCCATTTGAGAACTGTACATTTTGTGTACAACTGTACGTTAAAAAATGCCCTGAGTAGGACTATATATCGACGACCTATTTCAATATCACACACGATGATGACTTTGATGAAGATGAATGCTTGTACGTTTGGATGTGCAGCAACTAGCCAATGTATAGCCTATAGCACAATTGCAATAAAATTGCTCCTATTTCTGTTTCTTAATTGTGACGTTACATTAATTAGCGTTGCTCCATTTACTCTGTCTCGCTTCTAGAAGCGATGACATTTACAATGGAGACGACGATAACAGAGCCGATCAGTACTGCAACAGTTCCGATCAATGAAGACTGTCCCGGCGCAACCGACGAACCGTGCGAAGGCGATCCAAACTGCTTATGGGGAGAGGGTGGAGATGGATGTCCAACGTGTATCTGTGGTGATACGGCCTGCATGGTTAGGAACACTGCTGAAAACAACATCAAACCAAATAAAAACCATCATATACATCGTCGTCCTCGCACTTAGTAACACAGCGTTCGCTCAATTTATTATTTTTGGCATGAATATCAGCGGACCCGATTTCGAGTACCGTTTGTTTATGTTTGTTTGTTTGTTTGTATGTGCACCTGTTATAGCGCCTCTTCAAGCACACTACTCAGAGGCGCTCCCGACTGCAGAGCGGAAACTGCATCGGAGTTTCACGCCGAAGCGCTGAGCAATTGCGAGTGAAGGACTTGCTCAATGCCCATGGTCCCTAAGCGGCGACTTGAGGTGGATTCAAACCTCGAACCTTCCGGCTTTCCATGGTAATAGGCTTATAGGCCTACCTAAACAACAGCTATAGGCTTATTATCTGCTGGTGACCGAGTTTTTCGGTTGCTGGCATTTCATTTTGGCATAATATTTTCCCGATGTCGGTTTGGTCTGTTCAGTCGCTGATCGTAATCGCAATCGTAGTCTCCAAATTTTTAGAGCGCCACTCGAAAGCAGAGCAGAGAGCACCAGCTTATTCACGAGCGCTTATGCCAGTGCTACGCTCACACTTTAGAACTTAACTGTCTCTCGGTCGGACTTGGTAAAGTGATCTGGTGGAAATTGACTTATATTGGCTTAAATTGGTTTATAGCCTATGGCTTGGTTTATAGCTTATGACTTGGTTTATAGCTTATGACTTGGTTTATAGCTTATGACTTGGTTTATAACTTATGACTTGGTTTATAGCTTATGACTTGGTTTATAGCTTATGACTTGGTTTATAGCTTATGACTTGGTTTGTAGCTTATGACTTGGTTTGTAGCTTATGACTTGGTTTATAGCTTATGACTTGGTTTATAGCTTATGACTTGGTTTATAGCTTATGACTTGGTTTAGGTTTATAGCTTATGGCTTGGTCTACAGCTTATGGCTTGGTCTACAGCTTATGGCTTGGTTTACGGCTTATGGCTTGGTTTAGGTTTGTAGCTTATGGTTTGGTATTATAGCTTACGGCTTGGTTTATGTCTATAGATTATGGCTGGGTTTATAGCTTATGGCTTGGTTTAGGTTTATAGCTTATGGCTTGGTCTACAGCTTATGGCTTGGTCTACAGCTTATGGCTTGGTTTTATAGCTTATGGCTTGGTTTAGGCCTATAGATTATGGTTTGGTTTATAGCTAATGAATTGGTTTATAGCTCATGGCTTATGGTTTGGTTTTATTACAGCCCATGACTTGTTTTAGGCATTGCCTTTTAGATACAGCAATGGTTTAGGCCTATAGCTTATCGCTTGGTTTTGATGCGCAGCTGTTGATGCTTTGTCCATTCGAAGCCATCGCACAAATGTGAAGTTGCCAATTCATTATTAAAGGCGAGTAGTCTAGGCATATATATTATATATAAATATATAATTATATGCACACAAGTTACACAACACAGAAAGAGTTCTTAATTTTGAGTTTAAATTACATAATTATATATATATTATATATATATATATTCGTTTAATGGAAACCCAAGTGACATGGGTACCGTACATAAAGAGAGAGATTTATTTATTGTGAGTCCTGTGATGGTTGTGGACCGTGAATCACTCAAGTTCGAGGAGTGAATGTGAGCAAAAGTTTTCCAATGCAATTTTTTTTATCGCATTGCACACGACGACTTTGCTTTAGGACCTAGGCTAGATGAAGACGTCCGAGTCCTGAGAGACCAAGCCATAGCTAGGCTACATGTTTCTTTGTTTTACAGATGGAAGGGTATCTTGCTTGTGGTCCTGATGAGGAATGTCAACCGTCCGAGAATGAGCCTTATTATATCTGCGTTAAAGAAAAAACTATGGTAAAACCATTACTGGTACTTCATAACATTTCTTATTAATAAATTTAACAAAATCAACCAACGTTCGTACGACTAACATACACATAAAAGATTTAACAAACTAAACTTCAACAATTAGGCCTACTTAAAAATACAGTCTGATATCAGAGAGAGAGAGAGAGAGAGAGAGAGAGAGAGAGAGAGAGAGAGAGAGAGAGAGAGAGAGAGAGAGAGAGAGAGAGAGAGAGAGACAGACAGACAGACAGACAGACAGACAGACAGACAGAGAGAGAAAGAAAGAGAGAAAGAAAGAAAGAAAGAGAGAAAGAAAGAGAGAGACAGATAGAGACAGACACAGACACAGACAGATAGACAGACAGACATAGAGAGAGGCAGACAGACAGACAGACAGACATAGAGACAGAGAGACAAAGAGAGAGGCAGAGAGAGACAGAAAGACAGAGACAGAGACAGACCACCAATCGCGTCACTACTGGTTACTAGCTGATGAAACTTGACCTGAAACGTATTTGGCCAGTCAGCAATTGACTTTCCTTAAACCTGTGAATGGATTTTTTTTACCATGCATCTGTGAAGCAGCTGGTTCTTGCGACTCCATTTGTTTGGACGTATAACGGAACTGCTGTGACACGTTCGGTTCATTCCCTCGATCATACAACACAAACTGCCTGAAGAATTATCGCTCAATAAAACTATTAACAATATTATATTATATATTTTCAAGTTGCAGCCTGGTCCTGGGCATGACGTTAAATTGCATCCATCCTCCGCCACAGGGAACTAACAACATCCCTGTGCCGGTCCTAAGCCCGGACAAAGTGAGGAAGGTTTGCCAGATGGGTGGCGATACACTGGCAGTAAAAGACCCAGACGATTGAAATCCGCAAAAACCACTACACAAGTGGCATAGCGGCCCAGATGCTCCAAGGTGTCATGATGTGGAGAAGACATGCACAGTTCGGTCAGGACAGACCGGTGGAGAAAGTCGGGGGAGAGCGTGGGACACGTACGGGCATTGACCCAGGTTGTCCTTCATGCCTCTCTCCCAATATTCTGTTCAATCAGACAAGGTGGTCCAGCTGCTTCAAGATGTTAATGGTATGGGGCAGACCTGCTGAACGGATCAGTTGAAGCTGGGTAACATGACGCGAGACAGATTCAGACAGAGAGTGGCGTCGGACTGCTACGGGCACTGTGCCTAGGGATATTGATTGATTAAATTATTATTATTATTGAAATATTATATCCCTTTCAACATGGCTTTCAAACAGAACACTCAACTTTTATGTCATTACTGGATATACAAGACAAAATATCTCATGCTATGGATAATAATGAATATTCCATTGGCATTTTTCTCGACTTAGCTAAAGCTTTCGATACCGTCAGCCATAATATCCTGTTAAATAAACTTGAGAATTATGGGATCAGAGGTATCGCACTTACATGGTTTACAAATTACTTAAACAACCGCCACCAACAAATCTCATGCAATGGGAAATTATCCAGCTTCCCAAAAATTGTTTTTGGGGTCCCCCAAGGCTCAATCCTGGGCCTCTTTTATTTTTAATATACATCAATGACCTCCCTAGCTCTGCAACTTTTTTACATTACATCCTATTTGCTGACGATTCGAATGCTTTTTACTCCCACCCCTCTTATGAACAGCTAATTAAAATAGCAAATAACGACCTAGAAATGGCCAGCGAATGGTTCAGAGCCAACAAGCTTTCACTGAATATTGCAAAAACCAGTTATATAATTTTTAGATCTAGTAAAAAAAACCTTGCCCCACCTCCTGGTAGTAACTTGCTAATTGATAATATATCAATACCGCAAGTATACTCATCTAAATTCCTGGGTGTACACATCGACCAGCACTTAAAATGGAATATACACACAGCTGAGATTTCAAAAAAATTCAAAAAATATAGGCATAATTCACAGAATAGCCTATCTCCTTCCACCTCATGTACTAAAAACATTATATTTTACATTTATACACCCATACTTAAGTTACTTCAATCTCATTTGGACATCTACATATGACACTCACCTAACTAAGCTAAATAGACTGCAGAAAAAAGCCATAAGAATTATTACTAAATCTCCCTTTAATGCTCACACTAGCCCCTTATATCAACAATTGAACGTGCTAAAATATCCCAAATTAATTTCATCCAAACTAGTACATTTATGTATAAGTATGACAACAACCTCCTTCGACTTGCATTCTCATCCTATTTTAGACCTAACTTATATACTAAAGGCATTAGAAATAATAGAGCCTACATAAGTGTCTTTGCAAAAACGAACACTAGAAAGTTTTCTATTAAGTATCAGGGTCCTCTTTTATGCAATAACATACCGGAAAGTATTCGTGCATCCAGGAGTCTCGCTCAGTTTAAAACCCAAATCCGTGCATACACATTAAATAATGTAAAATTAACTCCTTTATTTAACCTATGTTCATGCTTATTTATTATTATGTTATTGATATATGTTTTGAGGGAAAGTATCCCGTTGCTACAGTTCATTGCTTTCAAAAGCACCGCCAGTAATTAATATTGCATCTGCTTTTTATTTTCTATTGTTACCACAAAGAAGTTTTTGGTAAATAGGCCCCACTAGCGGGATCATTCCCTTCGGGTAGCCTATTGGTTCTGCCACACTCAGTATTGGTTGCTCACCTGTCCATATCATTGCAAATGTTAACTCGCAATCAATCTCTGTGTGTACTATCCTGTAAGCAAAATTGTCTGCTTGTCTTTGTTTCTTGGTGGATCAATAAACCAATTGAATTGAATTGAATTGAATTGATTGATTGAAGTTGCAGCTGCAGCACGTTTCTCTAGCAATTTCCTAAATTGAGTTCTGCCTGGTGTAGACTTACGGAGCTTCATTTTTAATAAACGGAGGTGGTATACGGACATAGTCTAGGTGGATTCCCGGCGTGCTGCTTTCGTCTTCCTAATGTCCATGCCAACTTGAATATCCATGCAGGTCTAACAAATGTGATTTCACTTTGTTAAGGGATTATTTCACCAATGAAATGTTAGGCTTATTACTATAAGTTAATATTTGCACCTGCTGTTAAAAGTTTGGTGATGAACAAGCTGTTTCTAAATCAACAGTTGAAGTTCAGTGCGTCAAACCATTGAACTCATCGGAAATTTGTATAGTCAATGCCATCACTTGACCTACTCTTGTCATACCGTAACTGGCCTTTCTGAATGTGCATACGAATTCATCTGCTGCTATATGAAATTATGAATACAATGCTTCAATGTCGTTGCAGACATCACCCTCCTGGAGAGAAATCTCGTGAGCAGTGATGTATGTCTGAAGGCCGCTGATAAAATGGTGCCAACTCTGCGAATGCCTGGACGAGACAATTGGACTAAAACAGCTGATTTGTGAAATAGACGCTGGTTCAAAAAGTAACTCGAATATTATAAAATGCATAAAAGTTGCTTCCAGTCAGCATTCTGGATCTGAGTTGAATTTTCGCTTAGGCTACTGCTCAAAACAAGAAGACTATTCCAGTGCCAATCGTAAATCAGGAGGTAGGTAGGTAGGCCCCTTCTTTCCAACAGGAACCATGAAAAGTTAATAGCTACTATTAAACTTGACCTTCTGTTGCATGATAAGTGTTCATACATGCATTTATTACCTCCAATAATATTATAACATAATTGAAGGTAATAATTTTTAAAAACAGAATAATAATCATAACAACAGATTGTCACAGCACCACATTGCTATCAATATCAATGACACCAGTGATAGCTGTAGTAATAAATAATATAGTGACAATGCTAATAACATGAGAGCATTGATTGTATGATCTGCCAATTCAGCTTCCATCAGCATCAGATATGGATGACACGATGCAATAATCATTTCAGTCAGCGCTGACCCACACACTCATTCATCATAATACACCTTTTTGCAAATCAATCCATTTGCCCCTCAAGATTTCATTTGTGCAAAACGAACTGACTTGACAGACAATGCATGTCTGCAACTATGCATGCATACCCACATACTAGTGACATACTGTACATACTACATAAATTATATACATAGGCCTACATACAATCATGCAAGCAGGGAAATAAAATAACAAGAATCCAATTACTCTGAAACTGACATGGTTCAGGAAAATCTGACACTATATAATGTTTTGCACCCGGGAATCGACCTCGTAGAATAGGCAAGAAACTTTGCCAAATTTTACGCAGTGTCTATATAGGTGTACATTGTGTATGTATACCAAGTGCAATTAATTAAATTACAGTAGGCCTAGTGCTTGCGATATTTCTGTTTGTTCTGTTGGTAGTTACGATCAATGTTAAAATCAATATTAATTAAGATAACTGTATAGACCTACTGTAACCGGTTGCGTTCCGTCAAACAGATTGTTGAATAAACGAAAATTATTACAAGGCAATGATCAATGACAAGAGACACGTCATTTTAAAACTGACATGGAAAAACGTTTTACTTCATAATGTAAGAACAGCTGAAACTATAAATATTAATGAGGCTCATAGACGAACATGTACAGTGAAACTCAACGATGTAGAATGAGACAGAAAGTCACAGAAGCCCATCAAATCATAAAAAAGTTAAATCAAATTCATTTCTAAAACACACCACACCACTGTATAGTGAAAGAAATAGTGACAATAACATCTTCAGCCTACGGTTATCAATGATCATCTTTCCGCCAGCACTTCATTGGAAATGGTCCCCACAGAAGAACCCCGAATCCAGAAAGATGAAGGTCATAATACAAATACGATTAACATAAAATAACATTTTATTTCGCAACCAACTCATGAAGTACAAGTCGTAAGAACATCAAAGTTTTCGAATGTGTTGGTAAACGCAGGAGACCCAAAGAAACCATTTATAAACTGCAGTAAATTCTATGGTACCTACAGCCCGCTCGCATCAACAAATGTCACTCGATAACCACACCATGTGGGTTAATCTCAGTCTACCGCGGATCATGGGCGGAGTTTGGTTTCGGTTCTTGGAGGGGTTAAAGCCTTCTTGGGGAAGGGTTAAGTCCGGGGAAGATAACATTTACACGGGAAAAAATTGATTGAATCTGGGTCTTCTTGGGCTTAGCCCCCCTACCCCCTATAAACTCCGCCCATGCCGCGGATGCCATGCTTGACCGCGGAGTACACAGGGCTTGTCAGAGAGTCGAAACACAGGAAGAGGGATTGTTGAGCTGACTTTTATTGTTCATGTTGTCGACAAGACATCCCATGGCGCCAAGGTATCCGCCAAATCTCAGGAAATGATGAATCTTTGCTTGACCCTATCAAAGCAATCGTCTTTCTAATAAATAATGATTGGCCTATAGCATAATTAGAAAGCATCTACTCGTTGGTTTAAAAATAATAAGAATATTATTATTATTATTATTATTATTATTATTATTAATATTATTATTATTATTATTATCATTATTATTGTTATTATTATTATTATTATTATTATTATTATTATTATTATTATTATTATTATTATTATTATTATTATCATTATTATTATTATTGTTTAAAACTTTGTGATCACTCTTTGGGTCAATATGCATGTAGGCCTATACTCCCCTTAATTGGAATGCACATAAAAGCACAACTTCGTTAGCATGGGCATCTTGGAGCTCCCTCCCCTAATTATGTCAACAGACACAAGTTTTGCACTAGAAATTAAACAATATTATTCTATCTACATTAGCCACTATTTAGTGAGCCAATATTAACACTGTGGAAATGATGTCTTTAAAATAACTTTGAGAGACAATTTACTCAAGGTTGATTTGTTAACGCAGACAAAACAATATCCCGCTTTTGTGATGCTTGGAGGTGACTCGCGCAGTGAGGAACATTATTGAGCATGTAGGCCTATAGGGCCTAGCCTACATGTACACTAAAAGAAACAATGTCATTCAAATCGTCACCTTCGCTAGTAATAAAAAATGACAGAAGTGGATCGAATAAGCAGGATTTCAAGGTTTTCCTCGTATTCGCTGATCGGCTGAGGACCAATAAATGGAGTTGTCTTTCAAAGCTATTAGTAAGGCAGACTAACTGAGATAATATATATACTTATACATATATATAGCAATGATTTTAATAGATAAGCCTCGCCAACAGAGAGAAATAATCTCTTAAAAAACACATCTTGGTGGCTGATTTCTTGTGGTCCCCATGCATATGTGAGTCTCGCATGGCCTATTTCTGGCGGTGCTGGGCACTCACGGACCTCGCAGAGTCGGCGCCTATGATTGTAGTAGTAGCAGTACAACAGCAGCAGCAGCAGCAGTATTAGTATTAGTAGTAGTAGTAGTAGTAGTAGTAGTAGTAGTAGTAGTAGTAGTAGTAGTAGTAGTAGTAGTAGTAGTAGTAGTAGTAGTAGTAGTAGTAGTAGTAGTAGTAGTAGTAGTAGTAGTAGTAGTAGTAGTAGTAGTAGTAGTAGTAGTAGTAGTAGTAGTAGTAGTAGTAGTAGTAGTAGTAGTAGTAGTAGTAGTAGTAGTAGTTGTTGTTCCTCTAGCTACTACCACTGCTGCTACTACTGCTATATACTGTAGTATATAGCAGTAGTAGCAGCACGTAGTAATTGTGGCTTACACTGGCGGTAATAGCTTAAATGTGGATCAGCTCTCCCCGTGAAAAAGCAAAAAGCGGAAAGTCTCCACAATTGCTTATATACTTCGTAACAAGAAAACTAGACAGTGACCAACGGTAATGAAGTCAACTATATTATCACAGCATGGAGTGCTTATCCTATGGAATACACCGCAGATAATTTCAAACATGCCGCCGACCCGTGATGAGGTTATGTAGACCATGTGTGGGGGATACGCCGATAGTATTATACAACTAAATTATTGTAGTAGTAGTTGTAATAGTAGGCCTAGTAGCAGTATTAGTAGTAGTTGTTGCAGCATTTGGCAGTATAAAGCGCATTCCATATGAATGAAAGTCTATAGACGTTTAGTTAACCAAAAATAAATTATTGCATGGTTTTAATCGCTTTATACTGTATAGTTTCATATGATCATGTCTATCCCAGGGTTGTTTTAAAGGAATTTTTAGAACTGTGCAATCCATTCCTTTCCTGTCTCATCCTCCATGGTAAATTACTTCCAATCGGAGGACAATGACTTTTTGCTAGTTTTATCTGTACAGAAGTGCTTCTACAACTGCACAAATCCATTTAGAACTGCACATTTTGTGTACAACTGCACGTTAAAAAAGCTCTGATCTATCCAATCTATATCTATTGGTGGATTTTGCAGTGGATGCGCGTGAGTCCATCTGCACACATTGAATCTGTTTTCACCACTTTGAGAAGGATCGCTTTTCACACCATGCCGAGATGGGTTTGATATAGAACTACCCATGTCTATGAGTCAACCTGGTTGGTGGGCTTATGAGTTATGAGTTATGACTTATGACTCTTCAACCCCAACCGGTTAAACTCTGATCTCAAGCCGCAAGGTTTAGACCAACAGTACTGTATAGAGGCTACGTATCCCCAAATATATGTTCTCTATATAATCGTAATGATTATCTCCACATTTCCAGAGCGCCACTCGAAAGCTAAGCGCAGGGCGACAGCTTATTGGCGAGCTCTGATAAAGTCTAATTAAGTAATATATCCGTGCATACGTTAAATCCTCGATCTGCATTATTCATACACATGTATAAATCATACGCAGTCTAATCAGTATATAACCCTCCCACTTCAGATCAGAACCTCACTCTATTATACACTCATACATCCATACATATCTTACTGTAACATAGTGTGGGCATCTGCATATAGCCTAAGTCAAACCTCTCAAAAATTCTTGTCCTCCAAGAACGGGCAATACGATTTGTTGCTAAAATCCCTTACACAGCCCACTCTAAACCAGAATTCTTAGGTCTAAAAATACTTCAACCATGCAGATCAAATAAGGTAAATACAAATTGTAATATCTATGTATCGATATAGCCTACACATAATCAACTACCTGCCACCTACAGAGAATATTTCAAATTCAGCACTTGTATTCAAGAGCGTTGCTTGAGAAATACTAACCCTTCTTATATTCCCTTTGTCTGTACTGATATAAGGCTTAGGCTCACTTCTATAAAATGTATTGGACCAAGAACATGGAATAGTATTCCTCTTGATATTCGCTCCCTGTCGTCTCTTCGTCTATTCAAAAGGGTGTTTTCTGCCTACATCCAACAAGGAATGTAAACCTCTAACAACCTGGGGAAATACTGTTTTTGCACCTTCATATGGGAGTGTGCACTTGTTTCCGTGCATATGTGACTGCACTAACTTTATTCTACTTTCATAACTCGCCTTTTATTTTGTATATATTAATTATGCTAGTTAAGAATTTATTGTTCATGAAACTGCTTTATTTTCCAGTCGGCCGTGCTGCTTATTTCTGACCAAATTCTCTCAGGTGGCCCTGGATAGCAGGACCATTGGCCCCTTTTGGGTCTCCTGGATGAACCGATATATTAGATAACTGATGTATAACGATACTATTTGTAAGGAATGAGTAGGTTGTCAAATTTAAATGTTATGTTATGTTAAGTGGATTCATATATTCATAGGTAAAATCATAGGCGGCATCGACAACCAAACTTATAGGCCTACCACTGCATAATTAGGCCTATATAGCCACGCGCAAAAAGCGTGAACCTCTATAATATCTTACGTAGTCAATCATATCAGTATAAATCGATTTAAGTAATGCGCGATTGCCTACCATCTGGTTAACATTCGATTAAATCAAATTGATTTATAGACCCTGCAATTTATTACTACAATAGTTTAGGCCTATAAAAGTAGCCACACGCAACGTTTCGACTTTCCGTCTTATACATGCGTTCAATTAGCACATTTTAATATCATAGTCTTGCCAAGGATCTGGAAACTTTCGCTTTTTACTGCTGTAAGTATGATAGAAAAATTAGTAAGTGACACCTTTGAAGCCTGTTCTCAATGCGTGAGAAATTCTCATAAACGTAATTGCTTCTCTTTTCCGAAGAACTTCTCTAAAGCTTAGTGCAGGGCACTATCTCGTTCATGAGCTTCATGTCATATCAGTGAGATTAGCGGGAGATCGATTTCCGAATGAGGATCGAGCCAGGTCGCCAAAGAGAGAAGGGAGATGAAAAGCTGTTATGGTTGATTTCGCGAAGGACGAGCAAACTTGGAAGGCGATAAATTGAGCGATTGAATTAATTTATTGACGAATTATTGTAGACAATTTCGATGGTTTAAATTTCATAGGTTGGGCAAAGAGAATTATGACAATCAAGCTACGAGTGAAGGCAGCGACAGTAGGCCTAAAAGCAGTTTCAAAGTAAAACATGAGTTCAATGCAGCGGCGATCATAAAAGTGCTTGAAACCGGTCGTGAATATGCAAGGTGTTTTGCAGTAAGCCAAAGTTTGCCTAATAAGGACCTGCGGTATCATGCCTCTTGGCGAATTGGAGCAAGTCGTTGAACGTTTCAACCGATGACTTCAGCGTATGCTAGAAGTTTTCAGTTAGTCTATAGGCCTAAGTTTTAGACTTGACTGTATAATTATGGTGTAAAGTAGGCTAATGGTGCTGATCAATTTTTACGGTCACTTATGACAGGACTGTTTTTAAGGAATTTTTAAAACTGCACAACTTCTTCTTTCTTTTCCCATCTTTCATGGTAAATTACTTCCAATCGGAGGACAATGACTTTCTTTGCTAGTTTTAACTGTACACAAGTGCTTCTACAACTGCACAAATCCATTTAGAACTGCACATGTTGTGTACAACTGCACGTTAAAAAAGCCCTGACTTATGACGCTTAATTCTACGTCGGTTTCATAACTCGGTGTTTGGGCAATTCGACTAACGAACTGAGAATATTGAGATTTCCTGCTGAATTATTTGTAGCCTATTAGTTGTGTTGTTGTTTAGTTATTTACAAGATTTTCATAACGTATTCATTCATCACTAGTAATTACATAAAAGTTCCTCTTTATAGGCTAGTATCGGTGACCATAACCTATAGGCGTTTGGTAGACAGTGCTGTTCTGTGAGTGCTAGGCCTAGACAGAAGGAATTAAAAGGCGGTCAGCAGGCGCAGGTATAAAATTAAGGGGTCCGGCGGGCCAGCAACAGATCATGGACAGCGCTGACCGATGGGTGTAGTTATTTGAATAGGTCTATTCATAATTTGCTACAGCTGCAAGAGATAGAGAGGAATGTGGAGACGTCTTGTAAAGTCCTCATCGTCAACGTAATGGTTGACGGAAGAGAGAAAGGAAGAAGAAGATGAAGAAGACAAGTGATTTGCACACTGAACGACAATATTGCTTGCTTTTCAGTGAATTCTGAGATCAAGGGCAATATGGTATCAGTCGGTGTAGCAGTGGCGATTGTTCTGGTTGTAATTCAAGCAGCAACGCTATCAGGTCAGTAGCTGTTGTTAGATGATCTTCAAAAACTTGATGTAGATTATGAACCAACACGACTTGTGACATTTTGTCTATAGTCACTGCACTTTGCATGTGTGAACGTTACTTATAAGGGACCGTCTATAAAAGACGACACGCACCTAGGGGAGGGCTCAGACATTCGTGACGATGTGTGACGGTTACAAAGTTCCAAGCTAGATATCATATGAATTTCGTGTAGTTGTGTGACGAGGCGGAGGGTAATAAATCGTCCAAAATTGCGCGACCTATTTCAATATCACGCACCATGATGACTTTGATGAAGATGAATGCTTGTACGTTTGGATGTGCAGCTACTAACCAAGGTATGACCTATAGCACAATGATTGCAATAAAATAATTGCTCCTATTTCTGTTGCTTGAGACGTTACATTAATTAGCGTTGATCCATTTACTTTGTCTCGCTTCTAGAAGGGATGACAGTTACAATGAAGACGACGACAACAGAGCCGATCATTATAGACTGTCCCACAAGCGACGAACCGTGCGAAGCCAGCGAAGGCGATCCAAACTGCTTCTGGGGAGAAGGTGGAGACGGATGTCCAACGTGTATCTGTGATGATACGGCCTGCATGGTTAGGAACACTGCTAAAACAACATCAAACCAAATAAAAACCATCGTCTTCATCGTCGTCCTCGCACTTAGTAACACAGCGTTCGCTCAAATTATTATTTTTGGAATGGATATCAACGGACCCGAGTTCGAGCCCCGTTGGGCGTAGGGTTCCCATCAAAAATGTCGCGAAGAAAATGTCGCGGTCAAAATGTCGCGGACAAAATGTCGCGGTAAAAATGTAGCTGATGCATAATGTCGCGAATTATAATGTCGCACACAAAATGTCGCCGTTCAAATTTTCGTCGCGTCTTGTTTACAGTCTGCTCAATTCAGCCATTGCTGAACCTCAAAATTAGCGAAGCGTGAAACCTCGTCGCGTCTTGTTTACTAGTAGGAACATTCTAGTTTTTTAATACGAACATTCTAGCACGAACATTCTAGTACGAACATTCTAGTACGAACATTAGAGTACGAACATTCTAGTTTCTTAATACGAACATTCTAGTACGAACATTCTATTTTTCTATACGAACATTCTAGTTTCTTAATACGAACATTCTAGTACGAACATTCTATTTTTCCATACGAACATTCTAGTACGAACCTTCTATTTTCGTTCTTAATAGTTTAGTATTAAACGGTCAAAGTTTTTAAATTGTCTTCGAATTTCGTTCTTCATAGTTTAGTGTTATACGGTCATACGGTCAAAATGTCGCGGGGAAAATGTCGCGACATTTTGTAAGGCGACATTATATATCAACGACATTTTTATCCGCGACATTTTGTCCGCAACATTTTGACCGCGACATTTTCTTCGCGACATTTTCGATGGATACCTGGGCGTAGGTGCTTTGGAGGCTACTATTAGCCTAACACCATGTATTGCAGACTGTCTGACAGTCTGTTCTGTTAGTAATGAAGATCTGTCTTCTGTCATAATTATGCTTTCTTGTGAATTGTTTCAATTGCATTGTACAGTGTACACAGAAACCGGTTGCGGTCTGTTAAACGGATGGTTCAATAAAAGATTATTACTATTATTATTATTATTATTATTATTATTATTATTATTATTATTATTAAGCTTATTATTGTTATTATTATTATTATTATTATTATTATTATTATTATTATTATTATTATTATTATTATTATTATTATTATTGTTGTTGTTGTTGTTATTATTATAACTGGAATGTTAGGTTTAGGTTTTGATTTAGTTTTTTGCAGATCAATTTTATTTTTGCTTATAGTGGCCGGTCCATGGCCCCGGGTAATCCAGCCAAGGTGCCCTGGCAGGCAACGGCGTTGTAGCGCTGGATAGTGATTGAAATGCTTTGGAACAGAAAGCCTGTTTCTCGTGTATCTCCAGATAACTACGACAGCCGGTGTCACGAAATAGAGTATCCCCCGTATTAATTGTATCCCCCAAATTAAAAAAGTCGGAAAAACCGCTTCCGCGTGTATTTTCTTTTGCAAATGAATTTTCATTTGCTTTGTTTTGAACAATGACACTAACAGATATGTTTATTCCTACTATACCATATGTTGTCCATATGTTGTCGTTGTCTTCATTGTAACTGTCATCCCTTCTAGAAGCGAGACAGAGTAAATGGAGCAACGCTATACCATATTTTCGTCGTATAATTTGTTTTGCCCTGTTTTAGAGCACTTAAAATATTTAAAACACTTAAGAACACTCAGAGTCACTAAATAAATTCGAGTTGCCTTTATCTGAGCGTTGCTTAGGACACTTCAAACAATCAGAGTCACTTTAAATTTTGATTACAGCATAAATTTTAGGCTACCTTTTTGTTTTACAGCTCGGAGAGCATTCTTGTGGTCCTGATGAGGTGTGTCAACCGTCCGGCGTCGAACCTTATTACACCTGCGTTCCAGAAGAACTATATATATGGTACAGCCAATACTTCATAACATTTTTATTAATAAACTAGCTGTACGCGCCCGAAGAATGGACAATAGACCCGACAACTACAAATCACTATAATAACGGAGCTACTCTGACACGTTCGGAACATCACAACAAAAACCGTCGAAGAATTATTGCCGCTCAATAAAGCTATTGACAATATTATTTTCAAGTTGCAGCTGCAGCACGTTTCTCTAGCAATTTCCTAAATTGAGTTCTGCCTGGTTTAGACCTACATATACGTGGCTTCATTTTTAATAAACGGAGCGGTATACGGACATAGCCTAGATAGATTCCCGGCGTGTTTCTTCCCTCTTCCTAATGTCCACGCCAGCTAGAATATCCATGGATGTCTAACAAAATGTGATTTCACTTTGCTAAGGGATTATTTCAAATCCAGTTACCCCCTTTTCCTCTTGTCACCAATGAAATGTTAGGTTTATTACTATAAGTTAATATTTGCACTTGTTGTTAAAAATGTATATAGTCAATGACATCACTTGACCTGTTCTTCTTAGGATGGGTCTATCTGAATGTGCATATGAATTCATCTGCTGCTATATGAAATTATGAATACAATGCTTCAATGTCGTTGCAGACATCACCCTCCTGGAGACGAATCTCGTAAGCAGTGATGCATATCTGAAGACCGCTGATAAAATGGTGCCAACTCTGCGAATGCCTGGACGAGCCAATTGGACCAAAACAGCTGATTTGTGAAATAGACGCTGGTTCAAAAAGTAAATCGAATATTATAAAACGCATATAAAAAGTTGCTTCCAGTCAGTATTCTGGATCTGAGTTGAATTTTTGCCTACCGCACAAAACAAGAAGACTGTTCCAGTCCCAATCATAAATCAGGAGGCAGGTAGGTAGGCCCTTTCTTTGCAACAGGAACCATGAAAAGTTAATAGATATACTACCAAACTTGACCCTCTGTTTCATGATAAGTATTCATACATGCATTTATTACCTTCAATTATAACATAATTGAAGGTAGTAATAAAAAATACTTTTAATAATCATAACCACAGTTTGTCACAGGACCACAGTGCTATCAATTTCAATGACACCAGTGATAGCTGTAGAAATAACATAATGGCAATGATCATAACAGGATAACATTTATTGCATGATCTGCCGATTCAGCTTCTAGCCTATCTGCTGCATTATCAGATATGGATGACACGATGCAATAATCATTTCAGACAGCGCTGCAGTGAGCCCCTCCCCCCCCCACACACACACTCATTCATCATGATACACCTAGATTTTTGACAAATCAGTCAATTTGTCCCTCAAGATTTCATTTGTGCAAAACGAACTGTCTTGATAGAAAATGCATGTATTGTACGCATACACACCCACGGTCCCACACACTAGTATCATGCACACTACATAGGTCTACTACATATTGTATATACATACATACAATCATACAAGCAAGGAAATGACAAGAACCACATTACTCTGAAACTGACATGGTTCAGGAAAATCTGACACTATACAATGTTTTGCAGGCTGTTTGTTCTGTTGGTAGTTACGATCAATGTTAAAATCAATGTTAATTAAGATAATTGTATACTGTAACAGGATGCGGTCTGTCATACAGATTGGTGAATAAACGAAAATTATTATAAGACAATGATCAATGACAAGAGACACATCACCCTAAAACTGACATGGAAAAACGTTTTATATTATAATGTAAGAACAGCTGAAACTAGAAATATTAATGAGGCTCATAGACGAACATATACAGTGAAACTCAACGATGTAGAATGAGACAGAAGCCCGTCAAATCAAAAAGAAAAAGTTAAATCAAATTCATTTCTAAAACACAATACACCACTGTATGGTGAAAGAAATAGTGACAATAACATCTTCAGCCTACGGTTATCAATGATCATCTTTCCGCCAGCACTTCATTGGAAATTATCCCCACACAAGAACCCCAAATCCAGAAAGATGAAGGTCTTAATACAAATACGATTAACATAAAATAACATTTTATTTCGCAACCAACTCATGAAGTACAAGTCGTAAGAACATCAAAGTTTTCGAATGTATTGGTGAATGCAGAAGACCCAAAGAAACCATTTATAAACTGCAGGAAATTCCATGGTACCTACAGCCTGCTCGTATCAGCAAATGTCACACGCTAAATACGCCATGTGGGCTAATCTCAGTCTACCGCGAATGTCATGCCTGACCGAGGGGTATAGCTTACACAGGGCTTGTCAGAGAGTAGAAACACAGGAAGATGGATTGTTGAGCTGACTTTTATTGTTCATGTTGTCGATAAGACATCCCAATGCACCAAGGTATCCGCCAAATCTCAGGAAATGATGAATCTTTGGTTGACCCTATCAAAGCGATCATCTTTCTAATTTCAAACGAGGAGTAACTAACCTATCCAAAGTAATTAGAGTAACTAATCTTCTAAAGTTCCATAAAGTTTGTAAAGTATAGCTAATTTCTTACATCAGATGCAGAAACGAAAATGATCATAGCATGAATTGAACGCATCTACTCGTTCGTTTAAAAAGAATAATTAGTAAATAAACATTAAGCTAATAAATCGGTCATGACATCTGCATATCTCAAGGTAGGTCTCCGAAAGAAACGTCCATATTTTCTAGCATATAATATTATATACACAGAAGAAGTGCTATTCATTTCTTATATTCTGCAAACCCTGGTTAATAATTCTGAGCATGCCGCACAGTGGCACCAATTCGCTCCAAACATTGAGCTCGACGTACACAATAGCCTACAACTCTCATCATCACCACCGCCACTACTACCATTACTACTCTATAATAATAATAATATAAAAATACTACTACTAATTATAATAATAATTTCCATCTGCATTCAGCGCTACAATGCCATCGCTTTTCGTGGTACTTTTAATAATGTTGCGGAGGACGAGGTCTGAATTTCTAGACATTGAATAACAGCTCCAAGCATAATTTTTTGAAATCCCGAGGGATCCTAGGTACCTCGGGTAAAAAAAATAATAATATCATTAATAATATTAATAATATAATAATAAAAACATTATTATTATTACTATTATTATTATTATTAGATCAATAACAATATTATTACTTTTATAATTGCTATCATTAGAACTTAGAAATAATTACTGGTAAGTTAAGGATACACTTACTAATGCATGAAAATTTATTGTTAATAAAGGTGCAATATAAAACAGATACAAAGCAACGGTGGCGCAACCCAATCTAATCATTGGATGGGACATTGCACATTGGCACTTGGAGTTAGGACAAAGGCAAGGACTCTATAAACAGGACTGGTTTCTTTTTCTTTAGCCGCCGTGTACAGGTTTTTAGGCGATAATCGGATTTCCCGAAAATTTCAAATCTTATTTACAAAATAAAAACATTCAATTAGTTACATCTATGACAACAGATTGGCGACTAATTATGTTTGCAAAATAAATAAATACCTTTGGAGATTCAAAACATCATCCTTAGCGATAGAAACGAAATTTTAAGTGGAGCGCCATCTATTGCTCAGAGTGAAATCATGACCACAAAATGTTCCAAAGTAACCTAACCTGTAATATAGAATCCTTGGGACAAAGGTATCATCAATGACATTCATGATTCAGCTCACCTTGTTTAATGCGTCTAAGGATGACCTGACTGAAAAGTATCGTCCAATGGTGTCGCGTACCAGCTGACTTTGACCAACAAAGCTTCCGCAGAAATAGATAGTATTGGTCTGCAGTACGTGAGAGTTGAGGTGAGTCGTTTGGGCCAAATCCTGTCCTATGGTGGACAGGAGAGCAGCGGCCAAGTCCTCCTTTTTAAAATCCTCTAAACATAAATTAGGTTACTGGTACTGAATATAGTGGAGCTAAGAACAAATAGGCCTACTAAAGCCTAGTGTCCTAAAGGAAAAGCATGCAGCGAAAACTTTCTTGAAGGCTCTGCAAATACATTTTTTCCTCCTGGGAAGGAACTTTCCTGCCTGAAGTAATTATTGATGCTCATTGTTAATAACAATGTTCATAGCAAAATAACAATGTAGGATACTTGTAAACCAGATAGGCTACCGATTGCTTATTATTACTTCTATGTTTTATTTTTCATTATTTTTTATATGTAACTGGGTGCGTTGTCTCACCAGGATTTGTCTGATTTTTCAATTGAACGAATAATTATACTACTACTAAATTCCAACCATCTGTACGTTTACATTGCACCTCAGTGATCTCACCTTCTTGAAACGTTTGGATCATATAGCAAGCAAACATACCTAAGTTACAATCAACTCCTCGACCAAAGCAGTAGAGGGTTAGATCGTCTGGTATTATAGAGTAGACATCTGATCCCTTTCCAGTTTTCAGTTGTTTTCCAAGTACCGTCACCTTCTCCTCGTCACCTCTCGATGCCAAATCAATTAGCTCATCAAAGGTCTATGGCAACAACAAGTCACATAAACTGAAAGGCAATTGCAACATAAAGAAAGCAATCTCAGTTTGCAGAAATATAATGAATCCAAGAGAAGTAAAAAATGAGGCAAATGTGCCCGTAGTTATGAGAGTATTTATTTGTATTCACAATTGATGTACAGAACATGACTTTTGATCATAACGGTCCAGGACCAAACCATAAAGACAACACCAGCCCTGCCCAGCACATCACTGACAATCACCGAAGGCTATAACGGATTAGAATTATCAATAACATGACGTCCCAGTTTAAAACCAATCTTATATAAACTGCAAAGAGCATTATTGCTAATATTTAATTAAGGTATAAGAACCCTTTGGTCAAAATATATTTGAGAGATTCTCAGCAAGTTCCTTGATTAAGTCCAAGGTGTCTGTTTCCTGACACATTAGTCTACATATGCAGGTGCTTTTCTATAATTTATATGGTCCACCCTCTTACCACTTTCTCTCTCTTGGTCTAATGAACTGGGAGCGCCTCTGATTGGTGTGCACTGTGAGAGACGCTATATAAATGCATAGATACAATACAATACATTATAAGTGTACACTACATGGTAAAGTTAATAGGAAGGCAACTTCTGGGATACTTACAGAGCCTCGTGAAGCATGCTTTGGAAATAGCTAAAGCTATAGATGGAAGACTTAGAAAACTCATGGTACTATAAACCTGAACCTCGAACCTGTGGCTTTCCATATACATGTACGTGCGTGTCGCCACTCATGATCTAAGCTTATTATTTCCTTAGAAGTCGTCTTTCCGTTTCCACAAATATCATTGCTTAATTTTGAATGCAATGCCACTAGTAGGCTATTTAACAGTCTGATTACGCTAGACAGCAACCATCAGTCAGTTAATTATGACCTGGTAATTAAGCTAATTAATAAAAATTTCTAAACTGGTCTGGACGAAACGATTTAGAATTAATTTCTCATGCATGAAATTTAAGTAAGGTTTAAGAGATACATGAAATAGCACAGTTTTGAAAATGCTCTGAATGTGTTTGAGTCACCTTGCATCCGGTTAGCAGGGCGCCCAGGCCAAGGAACATCCGACCACATCGAGCCATTCCATCCAAAACCATAAACTTATCTTTTTCCACCTGCAGAAACAAATAAAACAGTTGCACCCTCATGATCAGTCATTGAGACCTGGGTGAAAACTGCGGGGGGAAGGGTTGGGGAGGAGGGTTTAAACCCCGGTCTTTCTTAGAGCCCATGATAAAATCTGCTTTTCACATTCCAATTCTATGTGGATCATACTCCATGCCTCCAGTTATTTTTCTTCAATTCTCACACTGATTGAGACTGTGATACCAACACACAAAACTTCCATTGACGAGTTTTTTCCAGCCACATCCTGTAACTATAACGTCTTCTTACGCGTTTGTTGGAGCCATGAGATGCCAGCTAGAGCCTCAATGGTTGACCATAACAGCGCAGAAGCAAACGTGAATGAGATTACCATAGTCTTAACTACAGGTCCTAACAAATTCCTTTATAGTAAAAATGAAAGTTCCGCCAAGACCCTTTTACATATCATGGAACTATCACATCAAAAATTCAATTTTTTTAATGAATTACAGAATTGGCTTGAAATGATCTTTTCATGAGAAAGACGTGTATTGCCCCACAAAATTAATGAGCATGTAACGATTTCGATGAATTCGTTCATTCGGAAATTTATATAGCGCCCATTCAAGAAAAAACTACTCAGAGGCGCTCAATTGTATAGTTACCTTGATGATAGCCACTCCAGATCCCATCATGGCAAGGATGCACGGATACGGATCTTTCTGGTCTTCCGGTTCCGTCGAAACTGGATCTTTAGAAGCTACCGGTGGTGTTGAAACGTTCTCTGCCTCAGCTTCACTTGACACCAAAGCAGCGGATCCATTCTTCTCTTCACCGACCTTGCTCTTCTCGCTATCACCCGTGATCTTGGAAAAGTCCATGTTCTCCGCACCAATCTCTCCGCCCACCGAGCCCAACTCATCAGCCATGGCCAGCTGTGCCACGATCATCTGCTGGAGTTGGCCGAGGTACATGTCGTGGTACGTCTTTACAGCACTGGACGGGCTGTGCGTGATATGGTCGACTGGGAAATTGGATATAAGGAACCGAAACGCTTTGACAAAACTATCCATCTCAGAAACATTCTGCAACCTATATATGCAAAATACAAACGTAATAATATTTCCCACAATTCAGAGGGACGCTTTTTATAACCATCTTCAAAGCTCTTTGACTGCAAGACCTTGCGTAGGTTCATCGGTTTTATTTGGTGAGATGTGGGACTGATTGCTTGTAAGCTTAAATGTATTTGTAAGGACACAGGAATACACTAGTGTTTTAGTAAGAGCCTAAGAGGTTTCACGATTTAGGTAGTTATATAGGCCAACACTTAATGGAACAAGCATAAAGGGTGCTGCCTATGCTAGCCTACATACATAAAACTCATCAATATGCAAAAATTCTTCAAATAGCAGAAGGGTATCAACTAGCGGGTTCCACACACGCACACACACCCTAATGGCCCACACACACACAAACACAAACACACACACGCACACACACACACACACTGTCACACACACACACACACTGTCACACACACACACACACAAAAGCCAATAAATTCATTCACAAGTGCCGCACTCCAGCCTGCATTGAATGAAACTTAGCATAGACAGCACAGATGGATCCCCAAGCGATCAAGAAAAAACATGTTTTAGGTCATTTGCAAAAGCAAATTGAAAACCGCCAACTGCTACATCCATAGTTTCGCCAACATAATGAGCCATTGGCAATCAATTTCTCGAGTTTTTAATTCTTTGCACTCAGTGAAAAGGACCTTGCAATCGCCTCCCGACGCAGATTCATTTAACGAGATCTAAAACCATGGGTTGGCAAGTGCGCGGTCCACACACATGGGCGCTAAATGGCAAGGCACCTATCGAAATGGGCAGCGGTGGTGATGCAGGCAGGCTCTAAATACGGTCACTGCATATAAAAGCATCTGCATTTATATTTGCACCTAAATCAGCTTACTTGACATCATTTAAAGGCTGTAACGACTTAATTAATTCGAAACCTTTGATCTTGCTTTGAACAGTTGTGGCTGAAGCCGCCAAACACTCAACAAACTGCATCGATGGATAGGGTAAGCCGGGGCAAGTTCCCCACTTCCTCTACCATTGGTTTTATGTATACATTATATACCGTATATATACCGTATATATATATTCAACGTTTTTGCTGTATGTTTCTCATCGCTTATCTTGACAACAGAGTCCCTGCAATTACCACCAGTAGCCTATAGCTTTGCACAAAATGCACCAGTGGGCACGACGTTAAACTGCATCCATCCTCCGCCACAGGGAACCAACAACGTCCCTGTGCCGGTCCTAAACCCGGACAAAAGGAGGAAGGTTTGCCAGATGGGTGGCGATACGCTGCCAGTAAAAGACCAAGACGATTGAAATCCGCAAAAACCACGACACAAGTGACAAAGCGACCCAGATGCTTCAAGGTGTCATGATGCGAAGCAGACATGCACAGACTGGTCAGGACAGACCGGTGGAGAGAGTCGGGGAGAGAGCGTGAGACACATACGGGCATTGACCCAGGTTGTCCTTCATGCCTCTCTCCTAATATTCTCTTCATTCAGACAAGGTGGTCTAGCTGCTCCAAGATGTTAATGGTATGGAACAGACCTGCTGACCGGACCTGTTGAAGCTGGGCAGCATGACACGAGACAGACTCAGACAGAGAGTGGCGTCGGACTCTAACGGGCATTGAGCCCAATGATATTGATGATGATCCTACCAAAATACCAGGACCGGTGTTTAGACTGAATACTGCAGACAACCAATCTGCACTCCATCACAGTCTCAATACGTTTTTCGACTCACTTGATGTTGAGGGCAGAACTGATGAGGTCGCTGTGTATGTGACAACCGACGCCTGTGGTGAAGACAGTCTGACCCCTTCCAACATCATCACCAAACCGGTCCTTCAGAAACTTCATCGCATCCTCCAGCTGACTAGCTGCAAACGTTTTCATCCGGATAACAATGGAATCCTCGGCCTTCCCTTTCTCACCCAAAGAATATACCAATTTGATGCATGATCCTCCTGGAAAACGCAATATAAGACACATAAGAGATAAGATAAGTTCAGGTCAGGTACTCAGTGAAGTTCAGTTAAATGCTAAATCTGATAAGGAATAATTTCAGGTAAGGTAAGTGACGGCAAGGTAAGATAATTATGATAATGGTTGGTAAGGCGATGTGGCATTAGGGTTACAGATCTGGTAAAAGCATGATAAGCGAAGGAAAGATGTGGCAAAATGGTAGGAGTATGCATGTTAATAAACACGAAGCCTGTTTGGCTACTGGACAAGTAGGCCTACTTGCTCCTCTTGAGCGCTTAATCCAAACAGTGCCATCTGTTAAAACGTATACCGTAACACTATTAAACAGACCTAAAAAGTTAAGAAAGTTTTCTTCAGATGTTTCCGATGGAACAATTTTCATTATGCCATATTCACTGAAAGATTTCAGCAACACTTTTTTTACAATTGATGTCAATTGTTGAAGACAGACAAAGGAAAGAAGTCTTTAAGCTCACCGATGTCAAAAGAGAATCCAGATCTGGACTTTAAGAGAGCTGAAGAAACTTCTAGAATCTCTTCGCTGTCTGATTTTTCAGCTTTATCGCCCGATTCTTCCCTGTTAGGTACCGACATGATTCAAATGTTTCTCCAAAGTTAGGCCTACAGCTGCTGCAACCGAAATGAAAAATTCGTAAACTTGCTTACTGATAAACATCCTCGAACTTCACACTCGCACCAACTTGCAAAGCATTCTCGCAAGTTCCCAGTTTAAAGTGTGAACTGTGAACTTATGCCTAAGCAGCCTAACCCTCTCAGTCACTCTCACACACGCTGGTAGACCTATGCATGACTATGCCTACCTACAGTATAATCCTATCTATGCACTTAGAGACTATAATTAGTCCCTAATTATCAATTGGGAAACCAGTTCACTATCATATATCATATACATGTATGTACGTTACATGAGACTACAATCCATAAGTCCTCAAACATCCAGTAAGAGATAGGCCTACACGTACCTAGCCCATAACTACCGCCCCTGAGATGCTAAACACCACAAACGTCATACACCCATGACAATTAATAATAATTAGGTCATCGTTCGGCACTGCCGAAGTAATTACCGACAGCAACTTCAGGATCCTTGAACCAGTCTTCGCGCATAAAACTCGCGCTTGTTTCCACTGTCACATTTTTATAGGCGCACTAGCTTAGCGCACATGGAGGCATTGCACAACCGCCTGCCATTCTTATAAACATCAAACCATATAAGGCGATTCAACTTGACATGAGAGCCTGCTTATGTACTTTTCTTCAATATATTAAGCTTCCATACATCCAGATAGAACGCATTGTCGATCGACATGTGCAGAGACATGTGCACCGATTCATTATCTAAGAGACTACATGTAGCCTACATGCCTAGGTCTTATACAGTCTTTAATATGCCGACAGCAAAAGCAAACATCACGCATGATTTAGGTCAAGCTACTATCAGAAAAGCGCTCACGAAAATCAATTGAAGCACATTATTATATTTAGTTTTATCAAACAGATTGCAAACTGCCGCTTACTAAACAACGACTGGCCCTAAAGTCACGCAGCTGCTGGCTAGAAAGACTTTAGACTGCCGTGCAGTCGTTATTGTAACAGAGAGGCCTGTTTTCAATCAACTCAGCCTATATGCATCTCACGCACAACTATTTGGATTGTGCGGCTGGAGCAGCTGCTGGTGAACTTCGACTCGGCCCAGAACTAGCGCTCAAGCGTTACTGAGTGCATCGAGTTTACGCGCAGCATGTAGGCCTATAGGCCTATATAGTGCTCGAATCTAATAATAGCCATAGGACAACGAGCATAGCAGAAGTTTGTAACAGAAAAACCAAGGTTCCTTCATGTTTTTGTTACTCGCGTTCAGATAAAACCTCATTTTCTATGCTTACAGACTTACAGTCATTCATTCATTCAAGTATTTATATAGCGCCTCTTCAAGGAAACTACTCAGAGGCGCTCCCGACTCCAGCACGGCCAAACACGTACACCAGTTTTTAAGTGTTTATAGAATCTGTCAGAGAGTGATCTAGGGAACAGGCACAGCTCAAGTGGGAGGGCATTTCATACCACTGGCCCAACCACAGAAAAAGCACGACTCTGCACGATGGAGGTACGAACAAACGGGACAAAGAACACTTCCCTATCAGCCGAGCGTAGGGACTGACCAGCTGTCCAAGAACTTAACACAGGCCGACAAAGATCAAGTAGGCTATTATAGGTAAGTTGGAGCAAGACCATCGACATATCAAGGAAGAGATTCTGTATTACAGGCCTATGCCTGAGCAGCAAGAGAAAATTGCAGTGAGAGTTTGGCTCCAATTGCATCCCTAGCCACTGTAGCCAGTAAGCCTATAAAGTTGGCCTATAAAGTAGGTCTATAAAGTAGGTCTATAAAGTAGGCCAATAAAGAGAGCAGTGAGCTCAACAGTAGGCCTATTAAGTGAGACAATCAGCGGATCAGGCGACATGTTGTGGCGAAAAACCATTATCGTCGATGGGGAAAATGTTTTGATTATATAGGTCTACCCGACTAGAAATAAATAATTAATTATAGGCCTGCGCTCAGTCCAATTTGTCATAAGAGAAATACAGAGCGAAAGAGACAAATCAGCCATGGAAGTCAGCTTCGAAATTCTGTTACGACTTTCAATCTAAAGAAAAGGGATGAAAAGTAGAAACTTGTAAGAGTTTTATGAGATTGATATGTTCGTCAACATGCGGCGTTAACACCAGAACTTATATTGCGCTACCACATTGGATTTTTGTTAGGCTATCTATAAGACCTGAGTTGAATCGGTTAAAGCGCATCACTGTCTTCTTAACAGATAAGTAACGGTAACGGTTAACACAGACATAATTCAATCAGAATTAGGGTCTAAATCAAAGTTTACGAATCGTGTTTTCAGTCTGAAGATAAATTATTGCGCCCATAGTAGCTGTTGGCCTACTGCACGTTGCAATTAAACTTCTTGTATTGCAGTATAATCGAATGCGCTATTTAGATAGGTCTATAAGTAGAATAGCAACATTAAGGTTGTCTCGAAATCAGTGGCGTCTACCAATGGGGGGGTTGGGAGAACGTTCTCCCACGGTTTCTGAAAGTGGGGGGTTTGACGCTTTTCGGGTGTAAATTGGGGGGGTTGGTGAATTTCTATTAAATAAAGGCCTGGAATACGAAAATTATTATTTGTGCATCATTTATGTATCGAAAAACATTATTACCTTGGACTAACGAACCCACGGTTCGCATGATGTCACTTATATTTGGTAGGGAGCAGGACAACTCGTAGACATTAGTGTCAGTCAGGTCCCTGGCATACAAGGGTGGAACACACCCATTCGGGATTGACCTCTTATCGCTAATCGCGTTTACTGACGGAGAGAAGCCGAAGCCCCACCCTTGGCAGGTGATGAAGGCAACAAAATTAATGATTGCGACGGTCGCGCAGCAAGAATCAAACGACCCGTTTGACACTTGCTGTGCACGTGTAGCCTACCCATAGGCGTACGAGGCGGGGGTCCAGAGGGGGCAAATGCCCCCCCAAATTTCGGGCAAATGTGTTTTTCGGGCAAAAGAGGCATGGTCGGGGGAAAAAAATTCGGAATTTTTTTTCGGGCAAAACAGGCACACGGGAGGAATTTTTCGGGCACACGCAGGGAGGAAAAAGTCGTCATCAGAATTTTCGGGCGGAAAAATCCTAAGAAAATTTTGAGCGGATGACTAAAAAAAAAAAAAAAAAAAAAAGGTCGTCAGATTTTTCGGACGGGAAAATCCTAAGAAATTTTGGGCGGATGACTGAAAAAAAAAAAAAAAAAAAAAGGTCGTCAGATTTTTCGGACGGGAAAATCCTTAAAAATTTTGGGCGGACGACTAAAAAAAAAAAAAAAAAAGGTCGTCAGATTTTTCGGGCAAAAAATTTTTTTTTGCCCCCCCGCTGACGAAATGTCCCGTACGCCTATGAGCCTACCCCAGTCTTCGGACAGTGGTCCCTTCTGTAAAAGTAGCCTAAGCCTAATGAAGCTAATAACAGATGTTTCGCATTAGATTCCCAGCCAGCATATCGCTGAAATGTATCAGAGCAGCTCTGATGTAGAGCAGAGTCTTTCCATGCTATAGAGATGCAGCCGTAAGTGCAGGAAGCTAGATGGTAGTCATTATACATGTGGGTCTACCATAGACAACCGAATTTAACTGTTTCTGTGTTATAAGTTTTTCTTATTTCGCGAAGAGTTGCATCGACATCAGCAGGAGTTGTCAACAGCATCATTTATGTATCAGCGTATTGAGTTCAGGGTAGCTGCACTGGTATGGCGATGTTGTCAGGGCCTTGCCCCAACTTACCTTCGTGAGCTATGCAGCTCTACATTGGGTATCCAAGGACGTCGTCAGCTACGCTCTGCTGATAGGGGAGTCCTCTTAGTTCCTTTTGCTCGTACTACTACCATGAAGAATCGAGCCTTTTCTGTGGTTGGACCAGTGGTCTGGAATGACCTTCCTTTTGAGCTACGCCTACACCCTGGGACTCTGCCAGGATCCTTCCTTACTAAACTTAAAACTATTCTTTTTGTGCGCGCTGGAGTCGGGAGCGCCTCTGAGTAGTTTTTTCTTGAAGGAGCACTATATAAATGTCCAAATGAATGAATGAGCTAAAGGTCTGCCTACACAGAGAGTTTCTGTGGAGAATTCGAATTATTAGCTTTCATATGCAGCTTCTAAGCCCATGGACGGAGATTTAAAGGGGTGGCGGAGATGATTATATCGCCCCAATGTTTCAGAAATATTTTCATAAATATCATTATAATTTACTACAGTGTTATTCATTGAGCCTATTTATCTATAATGAAAATTCGTCTAAGAAGGCAACTTAAAAGCCGCCATCACAGTCTGCAAATAAAAAAAAATTAAACATTGGGAGCGACATTAAATATTATTGAAGTCTTGAACCACATCTCTGAGCACTGGGATCATGACATCTTAAAATGCTAAGTATGGCAGCAATGTGCAAATCCAAAAATTGTATGCAATTGGGAGGCGACACTCTAAGGTCTCAAATCATGGCTAGGCTAGTATCAGTATGGAAAAATGAGTACCGGTTATTTTATTAAGACGGCACCTTAAAATGCTGCCATTGCATTGTGGAAATTCAAAAAGTTTCTAATGGACCACTGAAAAAGTACAGCTATTTTGTTAAGACGGCACCTTAAATGCTGCCATTGCAATGTGGAAATTCAAAAAGTTTCTAATGGGTCACTGAAAATGTACAGCTATTTTGTTAAGATGACCCCTTAAAATGCTGCCATTGCAATGTGGAAATTCAAAAAGTTCCTAATGGGTCAATGAAAAAGTACAGTTTTTTGTTAAGATGACCCTTAAAATGGTGCCATTGCAATGGGCAAATTCAAAAAGTTTCTGATGGGGAGGGGCGTATCCCCTCCCCATACCCCTGCCCCTCACAGTGCAACGCGCATCACGAGCGTCCTCCGGACGCTCAATTGTCTTCCCCCCCTAGAAACCTCAATTCCCCCCAGAGGAGACTAGATTAAACACTGTGCGTACGTAACATATGAACAAATTCCCATACAATTGTTTTAAGTCGGCGAAAATGGGGGGGTTTGTTCTCCCACTCCAAGTGGGGGGTTAGACGCCACTGCTCGAAATTGCTACACCCGCTGCGATTGCCTCTTTCACATTATAAGTTGCTTGACGTCACAGTCATCATGATATCATCGCAAAATGACGCAATCTACATTTGTTCATTCGATTCATTTCAGCTGATGACTGTGCAGAAGTAGACGCAGAAGACGACGAAAATTATGTCGATGAAGATGACAAAAACGATTAAAACGATGACAAAAGGCGACGAAAGATGATGAAGATGAGGAACAACAGTTGCTGAGCTAAGCGGCAGACACTCAACGAAGTTGAAAAAGAATTAAACGCATCGTATGGCAGAAATATCATCGCCGTCATTTCAAGTAAGTTTCAAAAGGCGTTACTATAGCAACAAAATGGCCGACGATCAAACTGTAGAGACACGAGTTGTGGACAAACGGAAACAGGACATAAGCAGATAGTCGATACATATTTAGGCTAGAAGGACGACAGCCAAATGTAGACATAAAAATTAGGCCTATTATAATAGTTAACCGGACTCTTTTTCACTGTCTGCATGCGTGTCAGTCTCTGATCTTCTGTTCCACGTCTAAAGAGCACAACCAGTATTATGACGTCATCTAATAGAGGTTTATTTGACGTCATAAATGTTTCGAATCATATTATTATACGTATAGGCTCTATATACGTCATTTTATGTAAGAAACAATGAATTATATTACGACGCATTTTACCATTACACAGACTTGAGAGATTCCGCAGAATTATATACAGAGGGCTGCTCTGCGACAGCGGCGCCCGCAGGCGTACGCACTTACGCAAGTGCGTACAGCAGCGCCGCCCGCAGACATACGCACATAGGTAAGTGCGTACAGCGCGATGACCCAAAAAGGTATGTTTTTGAAAATTTTTCGGTTGATGACTAAAAAAAAAAAAAAAAAAAAAAAAAGGTCATCAGTTTTTTCGGCGGATAGAAAAGGTATGTTTTGGGAAATTTTTTGGTTGATGACTAAAAAAAAAAAAAAAAAAAAAAAGTCATCAGTTTTTTCGGCGGATAGAAAAGGTATGTTTTGGGAAATTTTTTGGTTGATGACTAAAAAAAAAAAAAAAAAAAAAAAAAGGTCATCAGTTTTTTCGGCGGATAGAAAAGGTATGTTTTGGGAAATTTTTTGGTTGATGACTAAAAAAAAAAAAAAAAAGGTCATCAGTTTTTTCGACGACCTAACGAAAAATTTTCCCTGTTCGGCCCTCTTCGAAAATTTCTGTGCGTACAAAAAAAAAATCCTGCGGGCGCCGCTGCTCTGCGACAATTCAGGAGTTGCTTATTTTTATTTTATTCAGAAGCCATTCTGAAGCAAGACGAAAAACAACCGAAGACGAATGAATGAATGCCGGTTCTGAAGTTGATTGAAGTGGAAGAACGAAGACGCAAATGTAAGTTATTCAAAATTTACGCTTGATTTATGGGTTGATTGGTCTCAAAATTGTGGCCTCAAGAGTCGTACAACTTGTTTAGATTGTGTTGGATCAATTAGTCAATAAACGAGGCACGCAACAAGGATAATGAATAGTAATTCTTTATGACTTAGCCTAATTGCAATCTCATGGACTAGCATATACAGTATCTTTGGACAGTATCTGATTATACTAACGCTAACCGGCCCTCACGACGCCTAACATATATAACCCTAACTGACTCTCACGACACCTTACCTGACCATAACCGACCATTACGACGCCTAGAATAAACCTAACCCGCACTTGAGTCCCCGATACTGCAATTGAATGTTACTAAGTATAGGCCGATCTATCATATATATCATGTATTAATTATTTTCGTGGATGTCTGTGTTGCTTCAGGAACCGCTACATTGCTGCCCGAAGGGATTGGCATGAGAGGGATTGTGAGGAGTGAGAGTGTTTGTGCGGAGTGAGGGTGGTTGTGTGGCTTTGTGTTTTGTTGTTGTGTGTGTGTGTTTGTAGTTTATTTGTATTAGTACCTGCCGGGCCTCTGGCGTGGTGTAAAACCCCGTAAGCTCCTCGCAAAGGCAGGAGGGCCCCTGGCGCGGATTAGGCTAATATCCCGCAAGCCCATTATTATTAATTTTTACTTTATTCTTTTATTTATGCATGTGTTGTGCGTTGTTGAGCCGAGGGATGAGAATGGGAAGGGGGATGAAGGGGTGGATTGATTGGAAGGAAGCGGTGGACGATGGAGGAGCCAGATCGCATGCAGTCGGTCATCGAAACAGCCTCAAGAGAAAGACAACCTCAACTCGATCAATCGACAACGAGGCGGAAAAACTTTTCGTTACGAGACTTAAACAGATAGATTTGTTGTAAATAGAATCAATTAACAGTGTGGGAGTGAAATCATACTACACTCGATCAGTGGACTTTATAATAAATTAAAAGTTATTATTTTAATTAATTGTTTTGCTGTGTCTTTGCTGTCGTGTATTTCTGGCTATTTTCGACTTTAGCAGTCGCCCTGCATGCCATCGTTTAAATATATAGGCTAGTCCTATAATCTTACCTATAGTCATATACCAAAGTTGGTAAGCAAGTATATAATTATAAGAAGGAACCGAAGTCCAAATAAACAGTTTGCCGAATCTCTAGGCCTACTACTAATCCTGATCTTTGACTTGAATTCCATAGCCTACTGACATTATCAATACGAACAGTTACTTCGGTGACTGAAACCGAACAGTAAAAGAGCTAAAAAAATAGGCCTATAAATGCTATAGGGCCTATAAAAATACCAATGCCGATGACAGCCTATAAGTATACAAAGCACTTTAGTGTCCATCTTACCCTAGGGCCTAGGAAAATGCTACGCACGCTCATAGGCGTAACTTTCTATACTGTATTACTGTGACGGTGGTGTCCAGTCACCATCACTTTCAAAAGTGGTGGCAATAGTCACCGTCACTTTTAAAAGCGCAATGGCGGCAGAGCTGACAGAGGCTCCCACAGTGTGTTCACTGCTCACAGTATATGCCCTACACCGCACACTCGTACAATAATCCATGAGGAGTGAATTTGCGGTTGTCAAGTCTTTTATGTTCTCGTACGCTAGAGGTCAGTATCGGCGCCATTTTTCAACAGTAGATCGGAGATTTCTTCGAACTGGCTGACGAGCGCAACCCTCAAGACCGTCAACCCTTTGGCGTCAAGCATATTTAAGTTAGCCTTGTGCTTTACCAACACTTTAACCGCCTCCAAGCAGTTGCGTCTCGTTGACAGCATCAAGGCATTGTCGCCAGATGGCGTAGTGGCGTCGGCCTTAGCCCCGCCCTCAAGCAGAACGGACATGACGTCATGGTTTCCCTCGGTTGCAGCGCACAGCAGTGCAGTCCAACCCCCTCCGCTGACCTCGTCGACAGCCAATCCGCTTTCGAGAAGCAACCGAACGACTTCTCGACCGGCATGCCTCGCGGCCACGTGTAGATTTCCGTCTCCATCCGGGTCCTTCGTATCGGTTTTCGCGCCGGCGCCAATCAGAAGGCGCGTGATGTCACGCTGATCGAAACGCGACGCAATGCGAAGCGCCGTGTGTCCACTCGAGTTGACGGCGTTCGGATAGAAATTGTGTTGGACGAACAGCTGAACAACTTTAGCATGGCCGAACCTCGCGGCCGAGTGTAGGGCTGTGTCCCCGTTCTTGCAGACGATCCGCTTATCGAATCCCGCGTCAAGAATAACGGCTGCCAGTTCGTCGTAACCCCGCTGTGCGCATGCGTGAAGCGCCGTCCAACCGTCTGTCGTCTGCGCGTTGACCTCTGCGCTGGAGGTCAGCAGTCGCTCGGCCACGCCCCTGTGTCCGTTGTATGCGGCCAGGTAGAGAGCCGTGACGTCATCGTCGGCGACTGCGTTGACGCAACTTCCGGCCTCGATGAGCAGATCGACGACGTCCACGTGACCCGCTTGGCTGGCGATGTGCAGAGGGCGCCACTGGTGCAGCAGCTCCGGTGATTCGTAGTCGACGTCGTACTGCAGAAGCAGCTCCACCACCTATTCGTTTAAAAAAATTAAAACCAAATGTAATGTAATTGAATTTGATTGATTGTTTAGCAAAGTTCTTTTTTAATAGAACTCACACAGTCGCCTTCGTAGCGTAAATAATACTAAGAACAATAATACTAATACTAATACTAAGAACACCAATTTCATCTTAATTCAATGATAATTATCATCAAATGACTAGAAAATTTAGCAATGGCAACATAATGTTATTAGGCTACACAGACAGACAGACAGACAGACAGACAGACAGACGACAGACAGACAGACGCACAGACAGTCACAGACAGACAGGGAGACAGCCACACTTTAAGCCCTGCAAGTTAAATACCAGTTTTCGAAGTGCATGCGTTCCTTAGAAATACCTTCCTCTGTGGAATAGAATATAATAGTTCTCAAGCATGCAAGCATGTACCTTTTTGTGTCCGTTCTGTGCGGCTAGGTAGATCGGTGTAAATCCATCGGCAGTATGCTGACCGACGTAACATCCGGCCACATTAAGGATGACGAGGCACTCACGTGACCCGTGCAGCGCCGCCACATGCACCGGGGTCCGCTCAGCAGAGTCCAGAAGATCCAGACGGACCTTCTTGTTGACGAGCATCTGAAGGACGCGGTCTCTGTTCTGCATGGCGGTCACGTGAGCACACGTCATTCCGTTCGAGTCCTGAAGGTCAAGGTCACAGTCCGCTCCGATCAGTTCTTCCACGACGGCTCGGAAGTCTTTCCTGGCTGAGGCGAAGATGGCGCTCTGTCCCTGGTTGTTCCTGCGATCCACGTCCGCTCCTCGCCGCACCAGCAGGGCCACAGTCTCCCGCCGGTTGCCCGCCGCTGCTAGATGGAGCGCAGTGTCTCCGTCCTGGTTCTGTGAGTTGATGGATACCCGGTCCGAGTCCAGCAGGGCCTTGACGACGTCCGTCTGTCCGCAGCTGGAGGCCACCATCATCGGGGTCCATTCGTCGCGTGTGACCAGTTCAACGCTGGCCAGGCTCTTCAGCAGGAGCAGGACGACGGCGGTGTGCCCGTTCTGCGAGGCGAGGTAGAGCGCAGTCTCCCCGTTTCGGGTCTGGAAATCGACGAAGGTGGAGTTGTCCAGCAGGACGGTCACGACCTGGAGATGTCCGTTGGCGGCGGCGACGTGGATTGGACCCCAACCGTCCTTCTGTCGAGTCGTGATCGCCTCCATCGTTCCAACGAATGCCTCAACGACCGTCGAATGTCCGTTCTGACAGGCGACGTACATCGGGGTCGCTCCGTGGCTGTTCTGAACGACGGGGTTGGCACGATGCCATCCGGGACGACCCTTCAGGACTACGTCCACGACGTCCCGTCGACCTGAGGCTGCGGCCAGGTGAAGGGCCGTCCAACCGTCTGGGCCAGGGGCGTTGAGGTTCGCCTTAGCGTTGATCAGAATCCGCACGATGACCTCGTGACCTTGACGCACGGCCACGTGCAGGGCGGTCCACCCTTCTCGGCTTTTGTAGTCGAGGTTCACCCTACTCTCGATCAGATACCTCACGACCGCCTCGTGCGCGCGCAGGGCGCCGACGTGCAGCGCCGTCCAGCCGTGCTCGTCGTTCCAGTGCAGCGGGACTTTGGCGTCTGCGATGAGGCGGAGGACGTCGACGTGACCGTGGTCAGCGGCCGAGGTGACGGCCGAGTAGCCCTCGGAGCCGGGCATCGTGCAGACGCGGACGACGTCCTGGGAGAAGCGGTTCAGGTAGCGCCTGACTTTCTTCGCGTCGTTGTGCCGGGTCGCTTCGATGATCTTCTCGCATGCTCGTCGCAGCTCGTCACCGTCAACGACCCTAGCGGTGAGGTTGTGCCGCTGTCGGTTCATCGCTCCGTCCAACAGAAGCGCCGATAGAATTCCGTTTCCGGGCATTTTTTCCCAAAAATAAATATAACCTAATGTCGAAGGGAGATGTGACAATCGCGCGGGTCCAAATGAAATAGACCTACGTTGAACGGCGGATCTGCTATTGAATTTCAATTAAGGCACTCCACCTGAAATTATTGTAAAATAAGGTTTGTACTATAAAGTTATAATAGATTTACAGAATTACAGTACACTGCGACAAAAAAACGCGTAGGACATTGCATTTGAAAGTGCCAATGTTTGCTCCATCACTGCACCGTATTCTATCACTGCGCGCTGAATGCTGAAACTGACGGAAACTGTTCGTAGGCCTAGGCCTACATCATATAAGCTACATGCAAAAAAGCGCACGCCGTAAAGAACTGAGGGCGTGCATGAATTTAGTCAGAGGATTGAATTTAATTCGAAGGTTAAAAATGTAGGGACCAACTGCAGAAAATGCACGATGTTGGGCAATAGCAGGCCTAGTCCTAGTCCTGGGAACAAAAATTGAAACGAAGACGATCAGCAGAAAGCATTTAGCTGGATGAAGATGTAAATAATGCCTTTTGCACATGGGCGGAGACCTGGGGGGGGCAGGGGATGGTCCCCCAATGGTGGTGTTAGGGGGACGGCCCATGCATTTGTCCCCCCCCCAATCGTTGAGCGTCACGACTAAAAAAAGTCATCAACTTTTTTGGCGACGAAAAAAAAAATTTCGTCGAGATTTCGCCGGATGACTAAGAAAAGGTCGTCAGAAATTTTGGTCGGCAAAAGATGGAAATTTTTCTGCGACACTCAGCCATTCGTCCGTCAAAAAAATCTCGCGTCTTTCCGTCCCACCCCCCAAGTCTCCGCCCAGGTCTCCGCTCATGCTTTTGCATAATTATAGTTTAAAAGGAACGTGATGTAATAAATTTTAGGGACATTTCCCAGCTGTGCTTCGGAGAATGATCAGAAAGAGTCATGTGTGCAGTGAAATGTAGCCAGTGCGCAGTGAAATGTAGCCAGTGCGAAATTTCAAGCTATGTTAGGTAGAAATTATGCTTGGACCAAAAGGTAATTTGATTTAGCCTACATGTATATTTTCAATTCAACTTCATAAACTTTATGCATTTGGATCTGTTGACTTTACAGGTTAGAATGCAAGCAAAATGCATATTAATAGCTTTCTGACACTCAGGAGAATTTTGAAATCTGAGTCATATGCACCTATTTTCACTGAATCGCTGAACGCAGTAGCGGCGCTAGGCGGGCTAGGGAGCTAAGCCTCCCCCCTCTAAAAAAGCGATCCATTTTTTCCCATGTAAAAAAATATTTGCATGAATAACCCCCTTTAGCCCCCGAAAAACCGCAAAGGTACGCACGATGGTTTGCCAGACAGATTGGCGGATATGAAAAAGGACCCATTTTCTTGAGATTACGACCAAATGACAAAAAGGTCGCCAAAAATTTTGGCGACTGAAAACGGAATTTTTTTCCCCGCAAATTCGGCCCCCCAAAAAAAACAGAAATCCGCCACTGACTGAACCTTCACAGTAGGCCTACATGTACACTGTGGGTCTTACCTGCTTGCAGAACCACAGTGATCAAGGCTTTCAAGACAATATTGAGGCAATGCAATGTAGAGCAATAAAATTGCAGCATTGGAGAGCCTGTGTAAAAGAGTCGCGAATGTAAGCGCATGCTACTTAGGTTCATTTTGTTGGTTGAGAGCTCGGGTAGTTCGAACTTCGAAGTGACAATGTTTAATTGGGAGTGTTCTGAATCGGCGAGGAGACTTTATACATGTAGTCTATAGCCCACTGTCGCTTTCGCTAATTGCCTCTGCATGGTTTGTTGCAAATAGAACTTAAAGACCTACAAAGACATTTAACGCGCGTGAACGGTGAATCATAAGCTGGTTTCTTCAACGTGCATCCTTGACGCTCAGAAATATCGGATATTTAGGGCCTTTGAATTACGTTGCCTAAAGTTCCTAAAGCAAGATTTCAATTCAAATGTTCAGTTTCGTCGTCATACATGCGCACGTAGGCCTATACATACATGGCCTACGCGTACATGCATGATGCATGCGTGTACACATGCATAGTCTGCATACATGTATATGCACAGATACGTACATGCCATATACATACACAAATACATAATACATACATAAATACATACATACATACATATATACATACATACATACATACATACATACATACATACATACATACATACATACATACATACATACATACATACACACACATACATACATACATACATACATACATACATACATACATACATACATACATACATACATACATACATACATACATACATACATACATACATACATACATACATACATACATACATACATACATACATACATACATACATACATACATACATACATACATACATACATAGGGCCTACATACATACATACATACATACATACATACATACATACATACATACATACATACATACATACATACATACATACATACATACATACATACATACATACATACATACATACATACATACATACATACATACATAGTCATACATATATGCCTACATGAGCAACAGAAATATAACTATAGTAATCAAATTACTATATATCATTCGCCTGGAACAATATCTGCATTGAGATGTTTCTTACCTATTGCTTTGTCGTGTCAGTTATTGCCGTGCGCACAGATAAATTCCATTTAGGTTAGGCCTATAATAAGAGTTATGTAGACGTTTGAGCATAATGTAGGCTATAAATTATAAGATTACATTACACTGTCCCATTATAGCATATCGAATACCTTACACGTTACCAACGTGAACCCAGTAGGCCTATATCATGTGGAACATACCATTATGAAGCATGTTGTTGCATGTTTGGAATCCATGGTTACAAACAGTTCTCACGTAAGATGCATGATTATGATTATATATATATATATATATATATATATATATATATATATATATATACATGTGTGATTGTGTGTATATATATATATCGATTCTAAGGCATACATATTATATAGATTCTAAGGCAAAAATAAATATGTGTGATTACATTTAGAGACCAGTATGTTTATAATAGGATCAGGTGCCACGCACATATGGTTGACATTACACAAGGAACCCAAACCGGCAAATAGGCCTATACACATGCACGCAGAAAACAGTGCACGTGTACACTGCACAAATAAACCCGTCTACTGCATGGTTGGTACCACACTGTGGGCTAAGGAGCATTTTGGTGCCTCTACAAAGCCTGATATTTGCATTCATGTAGACGTTTATGTATTTATCTGCACCCAGATATAGTTATACATATTCTCACGTAAGATGCACATATATACATACATATATATATATATAAGGGTGTGTCTAAAAGGTAAGGTTTCGACATTAATATCGACCAGTATGTTTTTGTGTTCCACTTTGAGAAGTATCGTTATTTGCCAAATTAGATGAAAATCGGAATAGATTTAGGACTTGCTCAAAGTACCGGAAAAATAGCCACTTAGGTGACATTGCGACACATTGTAATTTTCAAGGATGCAAGGAAATTTGAGCACATACGTACGAAGGTCGAGATATACTCTCTGTGCTCTGACGTTGCTGAATGGAAAATTTACAACTGAAAAGCCACAACTCGATCATATAAATCGAATATGCCACCCAACGCCCTCGGTGAAATGCACCTTGGTACCTGAACTTAACTCCCTTTTGGTTTAATTCATCTATGGAAAATGACTGCTAGGTCTGGTAGGTCTTGACTAAAGGCTCCCAATACTGGATTCCTTGCAGAATTGTGCAGTGAAACATTTTTCCAGGGCATTTTCAGAGGCATGATATCGATGGCATTGGCAAGGTTCAAGAGGTCCTTCCCAATTCCGCTTCCAGCTTCATGTATATGCCGCCGTTGCAACTCGCACCACTGTGCCGAAATACATGGCCAGCTAGGATTGTGTCATCCAATCCTCAGCTTCATATCTTAGCCAACAATTAGCATCTGTCATGACAGTAGCTGTCACTGATTGGAGTTTGGGAGTGGCCTATATATCTATAGCTTGATAACATCCTTATGAGATATACCATTTTCGTCATGTTTCTGTAACATCTGGCATGATCTTGTCATTTCAAATAAAATTTTGCCCCCCCCACTGCTGTAACGTTCAGTGCGCCTTTGTGATGATATGACACCTTAAGAATGTCACCAAATTTTACGGCGTGGTAATCTGCCAATCCCTCTCTCCCTCCCTCCCACCCTCGCACACTCCGTTCAACCCTCCTTTCCCCTCCCACCCTCCCTCCCTCCCTCCCAACTACTCTCCCTCCCACCCTCCCTACCTTCCTCCCTTCCACCCTCCCTCCTCTCCCTCCTTCCCTCTTCCCACCCCACCACACCCCACCACATCCCCACCACCCCAACCTCCACCCCACCACACCCCGACCGCATCCCCACGACACCCCACCACACTCCGACCTCCACCGGTACCCACCCGTGAAATCCGGACTGGCAAAAGCGCTGGCCTTAAACACCTCTAAAACGGTGTCAACCGATGTTTTTATGCGTATGGGGCCGAAAGAAAAGTGTTGTAATATGCCAATCTGTGAGCGCAACGGCCACTGTTGTCATAGCCCCCACCCTGGCCCCATGGTGGCAGAGATTCGCCGACCCCACCCCCCCCCCACCCCAATGACCTGTGTCGGTTCGACCCCGACCCCTGCGAAGGATTGGGGTCGATTGCTTCAAAATTGCTAACTAGCAAGCAGGTGACACGAAACGGAGTATCCCCCTGAAAGCTATCCGGGGGGTGAATTAATCTATCACCCCGGATGGAATTAACCGGTCTATACTATCCGGGGGGATAAACCTAAGGCCTAATAACTATAGTTCCTTCATCTGTCTCTCACTCTTTAAAGGTATTTCTTTTCCCCGGATTGGGCCCGGAGTTTCTCGTGCTGAGAGCGTAGGCCTATCTGAATGCCATTCTGTAAGAGGTCGCGAGGCGGGATATCAATTTATAGATAGGGTATACAATATATAGCCTATCATGATAATAGTAATATTCGTTTAATTGACAGAATAACCGGTCGACATAACACGAAGTTAACAAGCACAAAGGAGCAGCGAATAATTATAAGGCCTAATAAACGTTTTTATACAGCATCCGTGTTATGAAGTTTTTATTGTTTTTATTGGTTAGTTCAAATGGATGCGGCCTAGGGCGTAGATTGTATTTACCAGGACGTCTATAAGAGAAAAATTTATGAAGAACATGATCTTTGTCTTTAAATAATTATAGCTTTGAAGAGGGCAGCATCAGCAGTCTCGGCCATAATGTCTGCTTTTGGAGAGTCTGAGGGGAGGAATCCAGCTCGTCTGACACGTCCCAGGAACCTTTCAATGCGGTCGACCTCTCAGCAGTCCCCCACCAGGCTGGAGAGGCGTACAGCAGACGTGCAACTGTGGTCGCTCGAGTGATGACATGCAATGCCGGTCCAGGCAAGCCATGAGCACGCAACGCGCGCAGAGCGTAGGTTGAGGAGGCACATGAACTTAAAGTATTGTCAACATGCTCCGAAACAGTAATATGTTCACCGATTGTAACACCCAGTATTTTTATATAGAAGTACGCCCTAGCTCTAGATTTTTAACTCCTGTGATGGACGACATGGAGGCCAATAAAGCATACGATCTCCTCACTACAGCCATTTCCCGGGTCTTTTTTGGGTTGATGTGCAGGTTTTTGCTGCTGGCCCTAGTTTTTATGTGTTGGAGTTCACTTTGGGCAGATCTGATGTTGTTCGAGCCGATTAGTAGCCTAGGTAGGTGTCATTTGCATATTTTAATAGTCGGTTTTGGTCATTAACTGGATGCAGGTCAGAAGTGCCAGTGATAAACTTTGCCGGGCCGATGCCGGAACCCTGAACGACACCTGAGCTGTTTTAAGGAATTTTTAGAACTGCGCACAACCTCTTTTTTCTCTTCCCATCCTCCATGGCAAATTAGGCCTACTTTCAATTTGAGGACAATTACCTTTTTCACTAGTTTTAACTGCACAGAAGTACTTCTACAACTGCCCAAATTCATTTACAATTGCACATTTTGTGTAGAACTGCACGTTAAAAAAGCCCTGAACGACATTAGCATTTATGTTCTTAATCGTTGATATAGGCCTACGAGCTCACCCTTCTAGGTTCTAACTTTATAAAACAAGTGGCATAGTGCACTATTTAACCGTGAAACAAGTTGTTCGTTCAAATAGGATCGAGACTTGTATTAGGCCTTTAATTTCTATGGGCTCAAATCTATTGCCGGTTCTGTAGTCTAGAGTTTACGCAGATCAATGTTAGAACCTAGGGTGATATGAAATCCAACAGCATTTTCGTTTTCCGCTTCCGCCCAAATGGCGCTGTATTATTGGATGACTTCAAAACAGACTACATATTATGCTCAGACTTGGCACCTTGTGACGTACTTCTACATCAGCGCAGAATTGGCACACAATTATTCCCAAAAGCTATTGCAGAAATGAAGCAATTGTTGGCTATGTAGCATAAAGATTGTGCTCAAGTCTCAGAGTGCAATTTAGGTCTTTGACGGAAGAATCTAAAACTTAAAATGCGAAATATGTCTGGTCACCTGATGACGCGAAACTGCAAAATTTGTATACGTCATCAGTGCCGAACTCTTTATATATTCCATGCTGCCGTAGAGTTGCTGTTTGTGTTAGCGAGATGGCCGATGTCCAGAGCAATCGGGCAGACATCAGATCTGCCCTGTCCAATCGAGGAGGATGGAGAAGTCTCATCGTTTTCTTCGTACTGACGCTTGCCTGGTTGGCCGGGTTCAGCGCTCGTCTTTTCGCCGTCATTCGGTTTGAAAGTATTATACATGAATTTGATCCATGGTCAGTACCCAACGGCACGTATGCTTAACAGAATGCGAATTTATTTAGCGCCTTGCATTAACGCATTAAATCTGTTGCGGTTAGAGCGAGTTGTTTGAAGCGTGGGCCAATGCTAAAGCTGTAAAGAACATGCAGAGGCTACTGAATGCAGATCTAGGGTTAAGGAAGCAGTGCCCTGCACGTGTACTGCGTTGGACGCAAATCAGAGAGGACCGCAATTTTTCGTTAATGCAGCTATACATTTTTGCTCTCCTGTGACAAAACGCACTAGTTACTAAATTTTAAGAGCTAATGAAATTGTTTAGGAGTGATGGGAACTTTTTATTTGATGAACTTTCTAAACGTCCATGTTCATATGTCTAGATTAAGGAAGTAGAATCATGCCTTTTTCCTGCAACGTTATGCATTTTAAGACAATTATTTTTCTGATGCATTTCTTCAGTTTGTCTTCTACTTTTACCTTATTTTGACACCTTAAAATGAAAATGCAATTTTTTCTTGTTTAGAAAGGTATTTCTTGAAGCAATAGTGCTAAGGAAAGTTCTGGGCTGTTGTAGTCTATGGATATTAGGTTAGCCTCATGTAGATCTTTTCTGAGACAGTTTTGATACAATGGCCATACTCAGGCACCTTATTGTATAAGCTTGGCATATTTGTTAACTACTTTTGTAAAATAATGTAAAGTTCTTGCATGGCACATGTGAGCTAGTGTATCTATTGGTTTTAATGACATGTGCAAAAAATGTTCATTTTGATCTTTTAAATATTCTTGATTGTGATCACCTTTTTCAATATTTCATGCTTTTAGTTCAGAATTACCGATCAATTCCAGATACTGTACAAATGAATGAATTAGAGCATGATTTAAACCCATTTTAAATTGAAGATTAACATTTTTGCGATATTTAAATCTTGTTTTAGGTTTAACTACCGTTCCACGCACTACATGGTAAACCATGGATTCTACAATTTTCTCAATTGGTTCGATGAAAGGGCTTGGTATCCGTTGGGTAGAATTGTTGGTGGGACAGTAAGTAATGAGTTTTTGTGTAAATAGTTATAATAAATATAAGAACTACTTGATTTTTTTGCATGCAACATGATGCTGGATTGTAGGTCAGAGGTTTTCAAACTGGTACGCGTGCCTCTGGTGGTACGCGTGCCTCTGGTGGTACGCCAGACGTAGCTAAGGGGTACGTGAACACTGAACAAATTAAAAAAATATGATTTCTTTTATCAGTTTATGAACTTTATGAAAGTTTATGTCCATCTTTCTTTGACTAGTCATGATTTCTAACATTTAAATGTCACAAAAGCTCACAATCTCATCATTTATAATAATTGGGCCTGCTTAGCATAGTTTTTATTGTTATAATTTTAAAACCAACAGTGGATAAATGGTTAAAAGATACCCAAGGTTAAGAGAAAACCAGAACCACTCACATGACTGTTAGCACTGAATCCACCAATACTGGTACACAAGACGCCAGATTAGACCCTAACGATGCAGAGTACGGGCAGAGCTAGTAGTGTGGAGACTTGAATGTTTCCTCAATCTCAATGTTTCATAGATCTGCAGTGAAAAACCTTCAAACCATCTAATGAGACGTTCTCTACTTTGGCACCATTCCGATATTTTTCCGGGGTGGGGCTGGGAGTGGGTGTACAATAAAATTAAGGTTTGAAAATCGCTGGTCTAGGGGTTACAATGTTTCTTGCAAGAGTCATTTCACTGTTGAGCTGCCGTGATATATAATCTGATGGCATATATCGTCTGTTTAGAGTGCAATGGTTCTAACTCCATGGCTAAATGCATTGGAGTTAGAACCATTGCACTCGAAACAGACGATATGTAATGTATGCTATTGAAAACATATATATCAGCCTTTATGTTGTTGGTTTGCTTAAGCTGAAGACAGGATTGCTGGATGCAATTAAGTTAAGGCATTGTTTGTAAGATAATATAATATATATATATAATTAAGTACATTTTACTTCGAAAACATCGTTGAATGTAACCCATCTCAGGGCTACCATCTTTGTTTATAATAGGAGACGAGGATTTTCTATAGGACCCAAAAAATTCTGATAACTGGTTTGAAATTTTATCTCCATGACCGAAAACTGGTTTCCAAAAAAACTATATTAACAACCTTAAACTAAAATTTGTCAGCAAACGTAAGAAGTTAATTAGCACTTTTTGACATTTAAAACGTCATCGAATGCAATAAATCCCAAATCACCATTTTTGTTTATTGCCACTAAACTGGAATTCTAAGCGAATTTCCTCTGAATGCTAAAAAATGATGATCGGATGAAATTGGGATTTCTCTAATCAATAATTGTTTCCAAAAATGTTGTCCTTGTTTTCTTTGTGTGACTTGGTGATCTACCGTATGCCTGGTGTGTAATCTAAGGATTGTGACTTTGAGCCGACTAAAAGGACATTGTGTGATGACCCTGTGCAAACCTTTGTCTCCAAGCAGCAGAATTTGGTTCCTACGTAAGCTGGAATGTGGATGTTGAATCCTGTAATTAACTGGTTCTGCGTGCCAGCGATTTGGGATTCGTCTGTAAGTGGCCAGAGACAGAAATGAGTGCTTTGTCGATGTTCCACTATGGGAAATGAGTGTTTTATTTCGCTGTCTTCCTTTCTATTCATCGTCTTTTTATACCTTGTTCTACAGAAAACAAGAAGGAAATAATCATTAAATATCGTAAATAAAAATCGACAGATCTGTATTTCTTTTCAGATTAGTTTAAATTGTTGTCCTCTCCAATGAGTGCTTTCCTGTTTTAACGATTACATGAATATTGCTTTATTTGTTTTGTTTGAATAGGTCTATCCTGGTTTAATGCTGACATCTGGAGGCATCCACTGGATATTACATGCGCTACACATTCCAATACATATCCGGGACATCTGCGTCTTTCTGGCACCGATATTTAGGTTATTATGTGCTCTTATCAACATACTTACGTCTTATCAACATACTTACGTGTGTGGTTGTAGCTAGACTTTTAAGAAGCTCGGTTTCAAAGACCACATAAGCTGGATTGTGTTGTTTGTCTAACACAAGTCATGATGTTCTCTGCTAATCTGCATTTAGATTGGTATTTTAATCTTAAATGTCTCTGCCATGCGGAAATGTCAGTAAAAGCGATTATTTTACACGGCTGCGTTGTTGGCGCACTTACTTGTTGAAGTGGAAACTCTTGAAACGGACGTTTTTGAAGATTTATACATCTTGGAACGTGAAAACTGATGCTGTTGGGTGTATGTTCATATTGATGATGACATTAGGGTAAACATTGCCAATCCAATGCAGAGTTTTACAGTTTCTGCCGGTTGAATTGACCAGTTCTACCATGATTCTGTCTTGCCTGATTCATGATGCTGGTTTACAGAACGACTGGTTTTTTTGCATCAGTTTCTGGTTATTGTTTTCAATCTCAGATTTATACTGTTGGAGTTGAAACCAGGGTTGAACATGGCGCTGCTTCTCTGGCAGTTTTTATTTTATGATTTGCTGTTTGAATGAATGGCACAAGCTGTGGATAACTTCTATAGTAGAGCTATCAGTTATATATTGATTTTTTGAATTGTAAAACAGGTGCAAGTGATAATGTCAGGCCAAGTAGGAGGAAAGGGGCTGTCATATAGGATATGTCATAAGCAAACCTGCAATTTTCTCTAAAAAAATGCAATTTTTCAGAACTTTGGTGCGAGCTGTGAGAGGCGCTTTATAAAGTTCTAAAAGAGAATAGAATACTTCTAAGGTGCCTAGGAGAAGTTTATCTGTGTACGCTCATCAGAAATGTAGCTGACAGCAAATATCAGCTAACAAAAAAACCTGAATTTTCTGGGGAAATGAGGGAAATATTTTTGCCGTAAATGTTTTAAGGCCTTTCATACATAGCCCTCTGTTAACTGAACTACTTTATTTTTACTGCAAGATTTAAAAAAAAATCTTCTGTGTGTGCCTACCTTTTTAGTGTTCTTTTATAGTTTATGCTGGGCTTTTGCTGGTGATGAAATTGATTATAGGTTTTCAATATTATGGTTTTATAATTTAGAATTGTTGAAAGTTTGTTATTTACTGTGAAGTACATTTTTTGCATAATTTGTGAGCTTCTGGATGTCATATGCTTGTTGCAAATTTTAAAAATTTATATCAAATGATATATATATATATTAGTTTGTTTATGTTGTGATGATTTGTTAGCAAAAAATTACTGATAAACTATGTGATGTAAATTTTTGCGAAAACAACATAGCCACCAAAGAGATAATGCCAGAAACACTGAAAACTAGGATTTGGATAATTTTATGTAAATTTTGCATTTGCATTTTAGTAATTTAATAGTTATGGAAGTGATTCCTATTCATATCAGTTGATTCTAGCTGTTACAGAAAAATCTGAATTAGAACTGTTGTGCAGGTGATGGTGAGACTTTTCTTTTGATGAGAAGTAGTTAATTGATTGAGCACTGTTAATTGTTAATTGCCTTTATTATATTATGAATGTTTAGGCTTTGATGAGGCTTTGATTAAATTGGATAATTATAATATACTGCATGTTCACTTCAGAGTGATTTTTGTTGCAGCGGTCTAACAGCTTTGGCAACCTATTTTTTGACGAAGGAGATTTGGAATGCAGGCGCCGGTCTGTTTGCAGCCTGCTTTATTGCCATTGGTATGTAACTTCCTTTCATTACCCATATCCGATGGAATGGCAATTTCACAATGGCTTGTGACTGTTGTCAAATTACAAGATTTTTCATCTTTTCTTTACCATATTTTATAATGCAATTGAATTAAAGTGATGGCTGTATATAAATAGTCAATCTGGCATGTTATCTGTTAACTGATATATTTTGTCAACCCCTAGACTTTTGGGGACTTATGTTGCATTAGAAATCGACGAAAAATTTGCTGCTGGGCTGATTTTGACATGTCTTGCATTGCAGTTCCGGGTTACATCAGTCGCTCTGTGGCCGGAAGTTATGACAATGAGGGAATTGCAATCTTTGCCTTGATGTTTACTTATTTTCTATGGGTAAGCATTGCGCATGTTGTTTTGTTTTGATGAGCCGTGTGTTTGTGATAGCTTCTTCACATGTTTGTGCATTCATTTAATTCATTTAAGAGATTTAAATAGTGATCCTTCAAGACCAATTACTCAGAGGTGCTACCGACCCAAGCCCACCAAAAGAAACAGTCTTAGGAGTAGAGTAGAACAGGGTATACAGGTTTGTGTAAATGTGTATACTCTGCTTTCAGACATGTATGTATGTATGTTTGAGTTATACATGTGTATATATATATTACATATGCACATGTATGATATGTGTATGTACATGTATAGCATGTCTCATTGTCCTGATATGTAATGTAAATTTAGTTCTAGCTGTTGCTGTCACATTTCCATAAGTTTCTATTTCTGGCATAGGGCATGCTGTTATTTAATTATTCTCACTTTAATTGCCAGTAGAGTGACATGGAACGTAAACAAGGTTATAACATAGTGGCCACAGATTAATCCTGGACCATTCATGGTTTAATCTGCAGTAAAGGTGTGCCAGAAATGGAAGGATTGGTGCCAGGTTGGTTTTGACTTGTTGCGATGCAGATAAAAATGCAAGTCGATTATAAATTCATTTTACTACCTTACACAAGATTGGTAATTACCAGTGGTTAAGCGTTAAGCTGCATAATGGAAAGCAAAAAAATTCAACTTTTACTGGCGAGCAAGTTATGTAGAGAATTAAGGAATTAATTAAGTGTAGGTTTATTCCCTTGCGATAAATTGTGTGGACGGTTTTCCAGCAAATATGAACTAGTAGTGTGTAAAGGAAACTGTGGTGAGCAGTTTTAAGTATGCTATCTTTTAAAAATTGTTCATGTATCCATTTGACTGATCATTATGTGTCTGCATTTTTTGTCTTGGTGTTTTGCTTGGTTGAAATTGAATAGCGATGGGCTGTGAATGACGACAGTTTTGTTGTGTCACTTTCCATTAGAAAAAAGCATTACTAGTCAACACAATATTTAGCCATATAATTCAGCCATTGTGTAGTTTTTTCTCATGTGAGCCACAAAGTTTCGAGTGGTATCTTAGTTGTCAGACAGAGCTTACTCACTCTACCCTGACATAGTGCATTATTTTTAGTTTAATCGTATTTGAGAAATGTTTATGGTTGTTTTTATAGATAAAAGCAGTGAAAACAGGTTCTGTGTACTGGGGAGTTGCAACTGCATTGTCCTATTTCTACATGGTCAGTATCACTGGTTCTAAAGATTTTGGATAAAAATATTTAGAGGAGAGGTAGAATTGGTTGTGGTGATACAATGGGTCAGAATATCACAAGAAAATTTTCTTTATAAATTTCTGTTTTTGTTATGCACAATATGCAGCACTATTTAATGACAAAACTTTAATTGATCTTGCTGAGCAACCTTGCTTGCCTGAATGACTTGCTCAAGGTTCCAGCACACTAACTGCTTTGGTAAACTATGTCCACTATAGATTGACCAGCTGTTTTGTTGTGATATTTCTTCTCCATCTACATTTTTAGCTCAGATTTAATGTGTAAGCTGACCTTATGCTGTCAGTAGTGGGAAGGGAAGGAAAATGGAGAAGCTTGATCACATGCCTTGTTTGCTGAGGCTAAGAATATGATGTTGGTAACACTTTGTATTCATGGTTGCCCCCAAGGAACTGCTTTAAAAACGACAGCATACTGGAGTTATTTTAACTGCATCCAGAGTTTAGCAACGATGCTGCAGTTCATCCTATAACAACAAAGGCCACTGATGTTGATATAAAATCATATATCTGGACAATTTAATTTGCAAGAAGTGTAATTAATATATGGTGTTTATACTTCGTGTGCATTTCTGACAGCAGAATAATTGTAGATGTATGTAAACAGATTAGTGAATATGCCCAACAATTTTTCCAGTTGGACATGTTGCTAATTTGCTGCTTTCCGCTCAAGCTTTCAACTGAACAATACCTGTTGCACCGTCTTATTACTTATATGTTTCTAAAGTCTCAGTTTTGAATTATTGCTTAAATACCTGTGAATTTGTTTGTTGCACTTCCATTACCTTTTGAAAAGAAATGTGTTGCTTTTAAAAAAAGTACTTAGGATACAGCATTGGCTGCTGAAGATAAATCCACCACTGCTATGTGTTTACTTTTTTAAAAAGTACTTAGGTTACAGCATTGGCTGCCGAAAATAGTTGTTAACTGCAGTAATGCATTACTAGTAACATAGTAATGCATAATGCTAGCACTGGTTAAGTCTTCTGAGTGAGTGTTGATGATCAACTGATGTTGTTTAGGTCTCAGCATGGGGAGGTTATGTTTTCATCATCAACCTGATTCCCCTTCATGTCTTTGTTCTGCTTCTGATGGGTCGATACTCGCATAGGATATTTGTTGGTGAGTATCCAAGTTTTGCTGACTGTAAATGATTACTTGTTACTCTGCTAGTGATCATTCGCGCATCGCATTATCTTAACCTTGTCAGGTTTATGTGATTGCAAAGTAGCATGTGCACTGTGTGCTATTATATCAAAACTGGATTTTTATTTCACTGTGAAGCCATGTAACCATCAGTACTTAGTATGTAGTAGCAGCGGTACCAGCAGCAATATCTTGAATTTAATATTAATTATGCCTTTCGAGTACTTGAAACAAGTGCTGCCTACACCAGTCTAAATGGTTTTGAAAGTTAATTTGCAAACACAAAATTCATCAGTAAGTGGTTAGATAACAGCAACATCACCACTGGAGGACTTCCACACAACTAAACCAACAGATCCCAGAGCAGAGTTTACAGTTGCTACTGTTTATTGAGTTCTCTTGAATTGCAATTGGATGAAGTAGATGAAGTCCACAGCATGTGGTCATCTTTATGTCTGGCACTAACCTAGCCTTTGGCTAGAAAGGTTGTAAATTGAGTGGTTAGAGAGAGTGCTGGGTTTATTATATCTTAACTTAAAGATTGATCAATCAAAGGCGAAATCCTTTTTGGATCGAAATCCTTACTCCTATTATTTAGTTAGCTTAGCATATTCAATTACTCATAAATATGTATATACATATATTCAATATATTTTACACAGTGTGTGTGTGTGTTAAATTGTGCTTTATAATTATTTCTCATCTTTGCTTTGTCATGCTTTGTTGTTCTAACGTAAGTTCTGTTTGTTGTTCAATAGCGTACTGCTCATTCTACATCCTCGGACTTCTGTGTTCGATGCAGGTTCCGTTCGTAGGAATGCAGCCAGTCAGAACTAGCGAGCACATGGCATCTGCAGGTAAATTTGAGGCAACATGGCTGCTATTTAGTACTTGGTTAATGCTTGTTTGGATTGCTATCTATGAAATATTGTGCCATATGATGCCCACTCAGCTTTCCAGCCGACTTTGGTTGGTAAAAAATTAGTACTAACTCAAGTTGAAACCTCCAACTTGGTAGGGTGTAAAAGGCATCCTGTTGCTTGTTTGCTGTGGCTGATCACAAATTTTGTTTAAATATGTGAGCTATGTCATGTGTTTTTTTGCTGCAAAGTTTCTGAAATTTGTGTAAGAAGGACTGACCAATGCGAGTTTTGGAGTTGGATTGCAAATTGTAGAAGCATTTAATCTTGTGTATGTGCTATTGAAGCTGTCTTGAATTATATTGCAATGTTAGTTGTGGTTTGCATTTGTAGGAGTGTTCTTTCTCCTTATTGCCTATTCTGCGATCACCTACATTCAGAGCCACCTGACGAAGGCAGAATTTCGGCATTTCTTCTTTCTGGCGATCATGTCATCAGCTGGACTCGTCTTCTTGGCTGTTGTTGGTCTCACCTATGCTGGTAATTTGATTTTGAGCCATTTTAGTTTGCCAATTGTTTTAAATCCTTGTGACATAACTTATCTACGATTGTGACAGTTTTTTTTATTAGACCAAGCTATTTGAATGTGGTTGTAGCTTGTGCTTTTGCCTGAAGTATGCTAGGAATTATTATTCCACAAGCTTTTTTCCTTCTTAGTAACCTAGGACTTAATTATTATTCTGTCTATGTAGAGTGCTTTACAGTTTGAGTTTGTTTTTGTAAGTCCATGCTCGAGAGCTGGTTTAATTTGTGATCTAATCTAATGTGTCATATATCCCTCTCGGTCTACATTTCTTGTCACTACTCTCCCTCTTTTTTCTCGCTGCGAACATCTATGCCTTTCGCTATTCCAATCCATCACTTTTGGTCTTCTTCTGAATCTACCCAAGTCCACATTCGTCCATCTGTGCTGCACCTGGTCTTCCCATTGAATCCACCAACAACCCATCTTGCGACGTAGGTTTTGGTTGCAGGATTGGTTTCTGATTATCGATTTCATTGTGATTTACCTTGAGCTAGATAGCAGAAAAAGATAAGCGCCATAAGTTTCCCGCACTTGTCCATTAAGCCACAACGGAAATTATTGCGGAGAATAACCTCCTGCGCCGTTACAGTAAAATCTTGATCCGTTATCAATTGCTGCCCTTCTACAGCAAATGTTTTAGACAAATAAAATAAAAATGGAATACATTGCGATTGTCTTTATTATAGGTTTTTTGTGATTATTACGTTGTGACGCGTCGTGTTTTCCATGCCATTCCTTAAGGTTACATTGCTCCTTGGAGTGGACGATTCTATTCGCTGTGGGACACCGGGTACGCCAAGATACACATCCCCATCATTGCGTCGGTGTCGGAACATCAGCCGACAACTTGGGTCTCGTTCTTCTTTGACCTGCACATCTTGGTGTGCGTATTTCCGGCTGGGGCGTGGTTCGTCATTAAGGAGATCAACGATGAAAGAGTTTTCAGTGAGTCTCATCAAATTGTTCGAGAGATGTACAGTTGTACACCATAGCCTACTGTTGTACTACATAATTTTCAGTGAGTCTCATCAGATTGTTGCAGGGATGGACACCTTAGCATACTATTGTAATAGCTAAGCATGTAATGGTTGCATGTTTGTTTACATAGCTCAAGATTGAGAAATTCGTAAAAGGCATAATTTTTAATGCATTTATTTATATCTATTAATGATCATTCTGATATTGCATTTTTATATGTTCACAAAGGCGCCGTCTTTGCTAGCATAATAGTTTATGGTCATAATTTTTTGTACGTTGATGATGGGATCAATAAACTTGACTTGACTAGATGAAAGTTGATTTGTACAGCTAGAATAGTCACCATTTATGGACTGTCGTTGGTGCATGTTGTATGACCAACAGAATTTAATATATTGTTTGCTTCACTTTGTCTTGATGCTGGAATGCGCTTAGATTTGGTGCATTTGCTGATAATTGTGTGTAACAGGTGCTGGGTAATACAGGAAACTGAATTTTAATGTCAGGATAAGTAGGTATTCTGAAGATTGCATGTGATTGAGATGATAGATATCCCGGACTTAACTGATGATATCCAAAAAAAGACAGCTCATTGAAATGAGCTTGGAAGATAGATAGCACAGCTAGCTCTTGAATATTCATGTTGTCTTTTAATGCAAAGCTTTCTTTCTTTTGCACTTCCAATAGTTTGTCATAATGTATTGCTCAGTTTGCATCTGTTTAAGTATCTTGGCTCTGCTTAGTCATCGTGTTTGCCATCAGTGCCATAGTACAACATGAATATTCAATAGCTCAGGTGAGGAGATGGTTGAATTGGTAACATATTGGCACGACGATCAGAAGGATGTGGGTTTGATGCCCAATAACGTTTACTTAGCCTTCCATTCCCTAAGGAGCAGTAGAACAGGTGGACATTTGCAGGCTGTATTACAGTTGAATTCGACTTCTGTAAACCTGTTCTCATCTGTTACTGAAATATTTAGTCGTACTACGTATTTGTCAGGTTGAATAATACATGAATGTTATTAAATCAATCAATTTATCAGTGCCCCTTCAAAAATCCTTGCTCATAGGTGCTTCCGGCCCAGACAAAGTGAACAAAAGAAGTTGTTAATATTACGTTTGTGTGTGTATCTTGATGTTGTTTAGTCATCCTTTACGCCATCAGTGCTGTCTACTTTGCGGGCGTCATGGTCCGTCTGATGTTGACACTGACTCCGGTCGTCTGCATCCTGGCTGCGATCGCCTTCTCCAAGGTGTTCAGCATCTACCTGAAAGACGACAGTCGCAACGATGCACCTGAGGAGGACGAGGAGGAGAAGGAAAAGAACGACAAGTACTATGACAAGGTATGCATCCCTCGCAGGGATCTATATCTTCTGAGGCAGGTGGTTTGTCATGTTTATTTGTAAACACTTGAATTAGTTTGTAAGGACCTCTTAAAACTTGGTTTGCATGTCTGAGAGATGGTGTGGATGTATGTCGATGGACTTTTATGTAGCGCTTGTTTAGGTTCTCACAAGAAGGCTCGTTCTATACACGAGCATGGTGTCACTGAGATAAGCTGTTTATGTTATTACTATGGAAGATTATGTGCAGCTAAGGATTGTTTCAAAACATTAGACTTTGAATTGGAAAGGCCTTTGAGCTTGCCATATTTTTTCTTGAAATTATATGCTGCTTTATAGTTTCGTTAGGAAGTCCTCAACTTGACGGTGTATTTCTTGAGTTCGTGAGCAATGCGTTTTATCAGGAACAACAGTGTATTAATTATCACGGAGCTATAGATCAGAAATACACTGCACAAAGATTTAATCTGTGACGTGGAGAGTTCATCATGTTTCAAATGCTCTGAATAAGATAAAGATTGAAAGCAGTAGAATACCAGGACCAACATGTTTTGGCTGTCTTTCCCTACTAAAAGTCTGTCAAGTGGGGTTTCGCTCTGGGCAAATACTTATGCTGTGCAGAATAGGGATTTTACTGTGGTTGTCCCTTTCTCTAGTACAATTGTCCACCTACAAATCATGCAGGCATAACTGGCAATTAGCAGCTCATTGCAGCTCGTTGTATGTTTCTGTGACCAGTGTTTTGATGCCTGAGAGCACGTTTCTGTGTGACACATGCCATAGAAAAAACGTTTGCAAAGTCTACAACGTGATTCTTGTCTCACTATTAACCATAGCTTGATCCTCATTGGAATCTGAAAGGCATCGTGTTCTCTGTTCAGTGCTTCGGCAGAGTCTGCATCTCTATTAGACACATGTTTTTCTAAGCTTTGAACGACGTGTTGTGCTGGCCCTTCTTACGTGAATGTGCATGCATGGCGCAGGTTGCAGTTAGCACGGTGCCTAAGTCGCTAAACGGTCGGGCAAGCGTGCGTCCAAAGAGCAAGAAGGGTAAGGCTTCACAGCCGCAGTCTCCTCAGCAGATGCCAACTGCCACCATGCAGCTAATGTCCGCTGACACTGCTGGCGACAGGTCACTCAAAGAGGTACTGATGATGATGATGGCCTGCGTCGGGTAGGCGATTGGCTCGTTTGTTAGTTACCTGTTTTTCGTCTCTTTTTTGCTGTTGTGCCATTCGTTGCTAACGTCGATGTTAGTTGCTAGTTAGTCAAAGGATTTGCGCCTTTCTGTTTTTGCATTTCTTTATTTTTGCCTCGTTTCGAATGGTGCATGCCAGTTCTCCGATTTTTCTTGTGTCTGAGACGTCAGCCTCTCTTACACAGTTAAAACGATTATGTAGTTTATGTAAGTAAATGATTGTTGAATAATTTTGTGGATTTTTCGATTTGGTTTGAGTGTGTGCGCGTGTGTGCATGTGTGTCGTGGCATTGTTAGTACCTCCATAAGAACATCTTGATGAAAGTGTTGCTTGTAACCAGTCTGAAGAGGTAGGCCTAAAATATATCAGGAGACTGAGTTTCTTGCTATTGATCCAAATTCTGCATAAGGTGGATGCCTTGATTTTTATTTTACTTGTTATTTCTCCACTTCTATAGCACCCTTTCAATCTTACTACTCAGAGGCGCTCCCGGTTACGGCGCAGACACTGCATCGGGAGTTTTGCGCCAAAGCGCCCGAGCAATTGCGAGTGAAGGACTTGGATTCGAACCTGCATTCCTCTGGCTGCAAGGCAACGAACATACCCACTACACCACTGCGCCCCCACATAGAGTGGCTGATGGTTGATGTTGTGACTGAGCGCCAGTCAGAACTTCATATGTGAAGTCACCATAGGACATGCGTCATGCTGTGCATTGTTCATGGGTGTGTGTGCGCACTCGAAAACGCATGTTACGTTGAAGAGCTCTGTTTATGTTAGGGTTTCAACATAAGGTTGCTTCATTGGTCTAAGAGTTCTCCTTCAGTGTGTGCTTTAGGATACAAAGTTGTATCTTCTCTTTATTTTCTGACTGAGCTTTGCTTCCATAATTGGATCGTGCATAGACAGTTTTGTTCTCGATTGCGCAGAATAAAATGAAATCAAATGTAATCATTCGCAATATAGTCGGACCTTGATCGTCAGTTCCATGTTTGTAGTTTGTCCCAGATTTGTTGACTGTGGAAATTATGTGTGTGTGTGCTTGTGTGTGTGTATATATATATGAATATAAGTTATATATTATATATATACATACATAATTTCCACATATATGTAAATTATATATTCAATTATTTTTTAAATGCCAAGAGCATGATAGTGAAAATGATTGGCTTGATGTATCTGAGACTGGCATTCCCTCAAGCTCTGTTTTGCATGCTAGTATACTATAGGCTGGTATTCAGTTTCGACTTTCTTTTACTGTTGCGCCTTCTTGCAAAAGTTCTATCTTCTAAGCTGTTACTATTTTCTGACTACATACACAGCTTTTTGTTTTAAACGGATTTTGGCTTCTTTTGTAAATAGCAGTATACATTATTTTCATGTATTGAATGAACTGCGCAGTCCTGCTGTAATGCTAGACAAGTTTTTAGATCTATTTGTGTTAGGTTAATTATAAGAAATGGAAAATCGTGTGATGTCAACCACAAAGCCATAGAAGTTTTCATAGTTACATTTATGGTGATGTGTGCTGGTCCTATAATATGTCAAGAGCCTTTGACTCGTGAGTTCACTGCATTCTCTGAGGACCAAAGAGTGGGAAATGAATACCACAGCTACTTTCCAATACAGGACCAACAAGCTTTACTTTTGCTGAAAATAGGAAGTTGTGCGCATTCGAAATCATTAGACCCAGCTACAACATGGACAAGGAATACATTACCTGATGTCCGGTAATTTCTAGAGATGATATATAGGTGTGATGAGCAGGATACCAGCAAGTGACTTTACTTGCCTCTGCCCATACAGTCACTGAAGTCACCACAGACTTGCCACTACCCAACTAGCCAATAAGCAACAGAAACAGTTGATTTTTGCCAGGCACCTTGATTTTATCTCTGTGACCTGTTCAGCAGTGCTAAGTAGGTTCATGCTAAAACAGTCTTTTGACTGTTGCCGGATTTCAAGCCATATGGATCCAGTCATCATTCACGGCCAATTGTGTGCAGTTGATGTTGGTGGTGTGGTTGATGCGGTTTTTCTGTGGACGATGATAATAATTAGTGTGGGTTCAAATTGTTTATATGAGACACTACTTCAATTAAAACAAACTTAATCAGCTTTCCTGCTTTAATTTCAGGACTATATTTAGTATTTTTTAATACTGGATTAGATTGGATTAGTTGGATTAGAAATAACTGATACTTTGGTGCAGTAACAGTGTAAAAATATAAAACAAGGCATTAGAAATTTTTTATTTTAAAATAGATCTTGCAAATCTGTGGAAGAGCAACATTTCTTACTTTGAACAGTCACCTCTACCACTTATTAATGCGCGTAAGGATTAAATGGTTGAATTTTACTTTGATCACAAATAGGTGATTGGCCAAGGGAAGTCCCATCTGTCGGAAATGAACTTATTGATTAACTTTACCTTAAGGCAATTGAACTGAAAATGTCTGTATGTTTGGTTCAAGAATATCATTTGGGCTGTAAATCGCATAGAAACTCAACCTGTCTCTACCTGATATGCTAATACGTGGCATAATAGATTGTAGTGAAGTGCGTTCGCATTGCAACTGCATTAATATGATGCAGCAATCAATATTAAACGTTACCTGAATGCGAACAATTTCTGGCTAATCTTGTGGACGCCTAGTGTTCTCTTTTCTTCAGTGAGGTCACTGATATTGATTGGTGTTACCATGTGGACCTGAATACATGCATCGGAGGGCAACGTTACTTGTCCACTAATTGAGTAGCAGGGTGGTTACTGGTTATATGCAAAATACAGAGATGGATATATATATATATATGCATTCATTCATTTCAAAAAAATTATGTGGCACCCTTCAGGAAGTGCACTCAGAGGCGCTCCCAGCCTAGCCACGGCTAAAAAGAAAAGTAATATATAGTACGTGTTGACTGAACTTTTGAAGTGTCTTTTTCAGCCATAGCGGCTGAAAAAGATACTTAAATGCACTGCAGACATGTGAATGGAAATTGCAATTAGATTGGCATTTATAAAGAAATGTTGATGCTACAGATCAACTGGCTAGGTGCAGTTGACTCTGTTGTATTTAATTTTAATCATATTTTAAGCGCTGTCTGTAATTTCAATTCTCAGATCAATCTCTGTGATGTTGTGAGCTCAGATGGCTGTTTTCCCATTTTTTTAAAAAACCGTTCTGTTTTGCTTTTCATTTGGTTCAGTACAGTTCTGATTAAGTTCTTCCTGATTAACTGCATGTTTTCTTTGACCAGTATAATTCTCAATTTTAAATCATTCATTTATTACAGAACCTGTGAGCGATGTTTTTCTTGAGAGCCATGCAGGTGCTTGCTCAGTAATTCATACTTGTAACGTTTTTATTTTTGCTGCAAGATATAGTTCAATGATAAAAAGGTTTATTGTAAACGATAATGTTATCTGTGCTCTATTTATAGACTTGTTTCGAGTTTAATCTGTGTAATTAATCACTGTAATTAATCTCCACATGCATTGTGCCTTTTACTTGCTCTGACTAAACTCATCTATCAGTGGCTGACTAGTCTCAGAGCTGTCTCATGATTTGATCCCTCACTATGGGTACACTTGATATTCTTGCTTTGTATGGCCAAGTTCACTAGAGGGCATGTGATAGTTTAGTAGTTGGCCCTGGACTGTCAACCTAGAGGTCACGGTTGAAACCTCATCCATTGTAAGACAAACGTTTTTAGAATTTATACTTTACTTGTACTCCTAGCAACCTAGCTATATGACTGTACACTTTTGTAACACCATAGCACTTTGTAAACACAAGTCTCTTGGGGTTAGGCTATATATAAGTATTGCTCTTCACAGCAGAGCACCCACAGAACTGAAATAATATGTCTTTTAGCACTGCACAAAACCTGTTTGCAAACTAGTAAGAAAGCCACTAGACTACATCAAGGTATCTTTGGAACACGTGTCAAATATATGACTAAACAATTTACGGTAATCAGGAAATCCAATTGATGAGCACGTTCACGCGTCATTGTGAGCACATTTTGTGAGTCATTTTGAGCACATTCATGAGTCATTGTGTGCAATTTGGAAATCTACCATTCGATTTTAAAGTGGAAGAAACTTAGAGTAAAGTATCTGTTGACTAGCTGGTTACTTATTCAAGCTACATGTCAAATATAAGTATTCATTTTGATGATGCATTGCAAATTTTTTATACATGTCAGTTTCTTTAGTAAAATCAGGTGGGATGTGTACTTAAATCGACCAAATGGTCATCAGCTGGAATTCCCTTTGAGTTGATGGTTGACAATTATCGAATGCAGTGAGCGTATAGTTTGGTTCGTATTGGTATGTTCAGGTTGGTGGCAAGATCAAGAAGCCGAAGGAGGAGAAGCAGAAGGAGGAGGGGGTGGGCATGAACATCAAGAGCATCATCGTTGTTGCCCTGCTCATGGTGCTCATGCTCTTTGCAGTGCACTGCACATGGGTAACGAGCAATGCATACTCGAGCCCGAGCATTGTACTTGCTTCATATGGCCATGATGGGTTAGTACTCAGTTGAGTTTCCTTTATATGTGGTGTAGAATATAGTGTATAAAACTGTTTATGTATAATCAATTAATCAATCATAATATATATAGCGCCCCTTCAAGGTGCCTTCTCAATAATATAATATATATATATATATATATATAATGCATATGTATAATGTATATGTGTGTGTGTGTGTGTGTGTGTGTGTGTGCACACATGAATGTACGTGTGTGTTCACTGTTCAATGTGTTCATATATGTATTATGTAATATGTATGCATATATTTATTTTTGTCTCCATTTCTATAGCGCCCCTTCAAGCTTTACTCAGAGGCGCTCCAGACTACAGCGCGGACAGTTGGTCACTGCATCGGAGTTTCACTCCGAAGTGCCTGTGCAATTGCAAGTGAAGGACTTGCTCAAGGTCCCTATGCATCGGCTTGATGTGGATTCGAATCTGCAAGGCACCAACGCCACCACTACACCACCGCGCCCCACTGTGTCTTTGTATGTGATGTGTATGTAGTACTTTGTACTGTGTATCTTGACATTTATGGAGTGCCAGGAGATGTACAGAAAGGACCTCTCAAATGGTGCTGGCAGGTCTTTTTGCTTGTAGCATTTAAGAGTTGTATAGCTCCTCTTGATGAGCCTTGTGAGGAAACTGTTGTTTTGGGAGGCCTATCTGGTTGCATACTAATAGTTTAGTCATATCTATCTTTTCTTACAGTTGATGTATAGTTTGGTTAATTATGGTTTGATATGGCTGATTTCTTCCTTGTGCCTAATAATCCAGTGGTTTTAGCTTATGATGGCAATCTAGCAGTGTTACATTGTTACTTACTGGTACATGCTGCTTGAATTTATAAACAAAACGTGTAAACTTCACATGCAACTCACATGGGACTCGGAACGAGATACATCGTTTTGTATGAAATTGCTTCTTGATGGTTTCGTGTTCTTATGATTAAACTGTGGAATGTTTTGGCAACTTAGAACGAGGAACATTCTGGATGACTTCCGTGAGGCCTACTACTGGTTGCGCCAGAATACGGACGACAAGGCGCGTGTGATGTCTTGGTGGGACTATGGGTACCAGATCGCGGGAATGGGAAATCGGACAACTCTTGTCGACAATAACACTTGGAACAACAGCCACATTGCACTGGTTTGTGAACTCATACTTTGACCTACGTTGATATGCTGTTGATATGCACTGACATTGTAAGGGTGGTTGGGTATTTGTGAAACTCTTTAGAGTGCTAAAGTATCTAGCATGTGCATTTTGGTGTGTAGAAGTGATGTTTATTCCTTGAGTCAACAATGAATACCAAAGTTGTGGACATGAGACGAGTGTATAGTGTCATGTTCTACCTGGTGACAGAGCTAAATGGGCATGAACAACCTTTCTAAGTCATTTTCTAAGTTAGTCTCTAAGTTTTCTAAGTTAGTTTCTAAGCGATAGTCTGTTTATTAAATGTCTGTGTACGGAACTGTACACCTCATAGTTAGAAGAATTTTTCAACCGCAAATTCGAACACGAGCAAAAAAATACAAGAAGTTTTTAGTTAATCTTGCGCCATTTTCAATTATTATATTTTTAAAGAAAATGTGCAAAAATTTACATAAAAATGAGAATTAACTTTCCCGTACATTATTTTGACAGTTGGTTTTGATTACTTTGCTGTAGGTCGGGAAAGCAATGTCGTCGAACGAAAGTGCGGCTTACAAGATAATGCAGATGTTGGACGTGGACTATGTACTCGTGATATTCGGAGGAGTGATTGGGTATTCAGGCGATGACATCAATAAGTTCCTGTGGATGGTACGAATTGCAGAGGGAGAACATCCAAAAGACATCAGGGTTCGTAAAACGCTTCTATTGTTTCAGCATTTCCATTTGCTCTAAAGAAATGCTCGCTGTGGTGATGTTGCTTCATGACATCTCAGTTGTACGGAAATAACCAAAACATATTTTAGCTGGTTAATTCCCAGAGTGCCAGATCTATATTTAGCACCCGTAACAAATTCTTCTCAGCCGGAATGTAAAGACTTGTACTTTTCTGACTTGGTTAATATCTTTATTGTGGAGTTTAAAAGAGTTAAGTAGCTCTTGTAAGTTTAGCATTAATGGAATAAGTTGCCTAGGAATATTTGGTGTGGGCCTCCTTGGGCTTTTTTTTCTCAGCAAAACCTTTCTCTTCTGTAAGGACTTGAGAGCTATAGATGCATTTTGCCATGGTCTGTGCATTTCAATCGTGGTCTATGCAACTTGATTATGGCCTTGTGTTTCAGGTCAGGAGCATCTCCAATGGGTTTCTTTTTAAATGATACTGTAGGCCTATCAATTTGCGATTACAAGTACTGTTTTCTTGCAAGAAGGATTATGAATATGTTACCACTGATAGATATTATCATTGTATGGAGTTTTTGTGTTTGAATATTTTGTCTTCTTGTTCGTATATATAGAGACCAATATTATTAACAGACTCAGCACTGCATTCTTATGACTATTATCTGATTATCTTATTATTGTTCTTTGTGCTTGTTCTGGTTTCAACAGGAATCCGATTACTTCACCCCACAAGGAGAATTCCGTGTTGATTCGGCCGGGTCACCCACCTTACTCAACTGTCTTATGTACAAACTCAGCTATTTCAGATTTGGAGAGCTGCAGGTGCTTTACGTTTAATTTAATCACAGCTTATTATTAATATGATTATATTTAGATTTATAGAGCGCAAGTTTTATTTTAACTAAATGCACTGCAGATGAGCTAGTAGCGGCTCAGCTTAGTTATTTGACGTGAACAGAAGAGTCTTTGATTTTGTCATGAAACTTTCAATTGAAATTTCTGGAACACTGAGTTTAGCACATTCCAAACCATTGGGCAAGTTGCACCTAATAGCCTTCTACACATCACAGTAGGCTTTCCGTAGTACACTGAGTTGTCGGTTTTTTCAAATGTGATTGAGACCAAATAAAAGCTGAAGATGCTTTTGCTCAGCATGGCTGTGCCATCCTGTGAAGACTTGTAAAGAAGTGCCCCTTACCTAGATGGCAGCCCTTGTACATGGACATCCAATGGAGCTTTAGAAATACAGGAGTGATATGATATGTCTCTCTGTCATAAACCTGGCTGCAGCTTCTTGAACATTCTGCAGCTTAATGCTTTTTAGTTATAAACTCTTTATTATTGTGTTAGTGTTGGGTTTACAATTTGACAGTTTAATTAGACATTTATTTTATTCCTATTGAATTGTATTGTATTTTAGGCATTTATAAAGCGCCTCTAGTAGGGTTAACTGTTCAGAAGCGCTCCCAGTGCACAAGGTGCTGCAAGAAGAAGCAAGTTTTGAGAAGACAAAAGGAGGAAGAGAGACTTCCAGACAGAACTGTAGAGTGAACAGATGGAGAAAGTGCAAAGAAGGACCACTTGAGACAAATTATCGAGACTGAGCCATAGCAGTTCTAGACCGAGGAACCAAGATGTCTTGTCTGTTAGGTGAACGAAGTGGACGATGGGAGGAAGCTGAGTGAGGCCAAAGTATAGCATTAGCCAGATATTTCAGGGCAAGACCCCACGGAGCCTTGAGGATCAGAGTGAGAATCTTAACATGTATGCAAGAACAGAGAGGAAGCAAATGAAGTTCATCAAACAAAGCGTTAGAGATGCGAGAGTACCTATCTTTTGTCGCTATTTTATTGCTAGCCTATAATGAAAGTGGTGCTGACGATGTGGATGCTATCTGTGTGCGTAGCTGGATTTCCGTACACCATCCGGTTTTGATCGTACTCGTAACGTGGAGATCGGGAACAAGAACATCCAGCTGGAGCATCTTGAAGAGGCCTATACGACAGAACACTGGCTTGTAAGGATCTACAAGGTCAAGCCTCCCACCAATCGCATTCGAGGTCCAGTTGGCAAGAAACATCCCAGGGTCGTAACAAAGAAGGTTAGAACTTTGAGACTTGTTGGAAAATAATAATTGTTCGCTTAGCCAGTTCGTCTTCATTTGATTTGAACTGTAGCACTCTACTTAACAACGTTCAGTGAGATGCGAATAGGTTGACCTACAGTACAATGATTTTCCAGTGAATGTAAGAGGTCATTTTTTAAATGCTTTGATACACTTTGTAAATGTCAGCTTTTCAGCCAACTCAGATACACTTTGTAAATGTCAGCTTTTCAGCCAACTCAGATACACTTTGTAAATGTCAGCTTTTCAGCCAACTCAGATACACTTTGTAAATGTCAGCTTTTCAGCCAACTCAGATACACTTTGTAAATGTCAGCTTTTCAGCCAACTCAGATACACTTTGTAAATGTCAGCTTTTCAGCCAATGTAGCGTATTAAATCGCTATTATCTATCAATCTAACTTGTCTAGTATTAAGTGTTAATTGTAGGTATAAGTTAAGTCAGACAATGTAGTGGCGTTGATTTAATTAGTTAATTAATTGGCGTTGTTAGAAGAATTAATATTTAGTAATACGATCAGCAAACGAAACCACAGAAGCGCTAAAGAAGTGCAGTGAGACTGATAAGCGTTGGTCGCTATTGGAGACTATAGCAACAAAAACAACGTAACGACGCGTAAGCCAATTAAAACGCAGTCTAACTGATTAAACACACGTCATCGACAGAAACGGTTGAAAGATCGATTTCTGCAGTTGGAGCTAATGGCGAAGGGTCATTTTGTTGCGGCAAATGAACTCTTGAGTGAAATTAGTGGCAGAATGATTGGTATGTGGCACCTTCGACGTTGAGAAGAAGGGTGGCCAACGGACGTTCAGTTTTCGAGATAGTTTTTGCGATCGAGGTAAATTCTGGAACTTGGAGAACTATCGTCATTCGTGGGTGAAGAGTTTGCTCGAGGATTTTGAATTCTACGAACATTGGAGAGAGTCGCTGGAGATAATCACACGGTTGATTCAAACATTTATGATCACACGGTTGATCTGGACGTGGATGTGTACGCTGGAATTGTGACACATTTCATCCATTCGAGTAAGAATACTGGCATTTGTGAATACAAAATATACTCCTTGGAATTTCGTTGTTCGGCCTGGACTGCGAAATATCTTCGGTATATATTATTCCACTGCATATTCGAGGACACTTGGTTGTCGAAGTACAAGGATCGGAACTACGACGATTTACAGAATTTGGCGGACGATGAACTAGAACGAATTCTACACTCAAGTGAAGCTAAGAAACATAATAAATCTAGTAATCAATCAACGCCAATAGGTAAATAGGAGACACTGCATAATTGTATTGTTTCTTTAATAGTAATCAATATATTTTACATTTAAAAGAATTGGTTTCTCTTTGAACTGGCTATTTAAATGCAGTACATGTTTGATACCTGCTAAAATGAGCATATGCTAATAATAGGTGGCTACAGCCAACTCAGATACACTTTGTAAATGTCAGCTTTTCAGCCAACTCAGATACACTTTGTAAATGTCAGCTTTTCAGCCAACTCAGATACACTTTGTAAATGTCAGCTTTTCAGCCAACTCAGATACACTTTGTAAATGTCAGCTTTTCAGCCAACTCAGATACACTTTGTAAATGTCAGCTTTTCAGCCAACTCAGATACACTTTGTAAATGTCAGCTTTTCAGCCAACTCAGATACACTTTGTAAATGTCAGCTTTTCAGCCAACTCAGATACACTTTGTAAATGTCAGCTTTTCAGCCAACTCAGATACACTTTGTAAATGTCAGCTTTTCAGCCAACTCAGATACACTTTGTAAATGTCAGCTTTTCAGCCAACTCAGATACACTTTGTAAATGTCAGCTTTTCAGCCAACTCAGATACACTTTGTAAATGTCAGCTTTTCAGCCAACTCAGATACACTTTGTAAATGTCAGCTTTTCAGCCAACTCAGATACACTTTGTAAATGTCAGCTTTTCAGCCAACTCAGATACACTTTGTAAATGTCAGCTTTTCAGCCAACTCAGATACACTTTGTAAATGTCAGCTTTTCAGCCAACTCAGATACACTTTGTAAATGTCAGCTTTTCAGCCAACTCAGATACACTTTGTAAATGTCAGCTTTTCAGCCAACTCAGATACACTTTGTAAATGTCAGCTTTTCAGCCAACTCAGATACACTTTGTAAATGTCAGCTTTTCAGCCAACTCAGATACACTTTGTAAATGTCAGCTTTTCAGCCAACTCAGATACACTTTGTAAATGTCAGCTTTTCAGCCAACTCAGATACACTTTGTAAATGTCAGCTTTTCAGCCAACTCAGATACACTTTGTAAATGTCAGCTTTTCAGCCAACTCAGATACACTTTGTAAATGTCAGCTTTTCAGCCAACTCAGATACACTTTGTAAATGTCAGCTTTTCAGCCAACTCAGATACACTTTGTAAATGTCAGCTTTTCAGCCAACTCAGATACACTTTGTAAATGTCAGCTTTTCAGCCAACTCAGATACACTTTGTAAATGTCAGCTTTTCAGCCAACTCAGATACACTTTGTAAATGTCAGCTTTTCAGCCAACTCAGATACACTTTGTAAATGTCAGCTTTTCAGCCAACTCAGATACACTTTGTAAATGTCAGCTTTTCAGCCAACTCAGATACACTTTGTAAATGTCAGCTTTTCAGCTATCTCACTTGGGTAGCAGTATTAAGTGTAATGATTTATGATGCCCAAACATATAAATACATTTGTATAATGATAATTATGATAATGGTGATTGATGATGGTCATGATGCATCACGATGAACAGTGAACAATCATTTGCCATTCTGATTTTAAGTTCATGATACATAGGCGGCCCTAACAAGTGGGTCTTCCTGTTGTATCCCTAAGTTGCTGTTTACTTTTTAAATGTCATGTACCAATTGTTTGAATTGAATTGGATTAGATGATGATGATGAGGATGATGAAGTTGTTGTTGTCCTATGATGATGATGATGAGGAGGAGGACGACGACGACGACGATGATGTTGACGATGTTGATGTCAGATGATGATGATGTTGTCAGATGATGATGATGTTGTCAGATGATGATGATGGGAAACGATTGACCTTAATTACTGTAGACCCTAAGGAGACTTGCTACCTATTCTAGCGTCTCTCAATCACCATTCGGTGCTTTAATGTGATTGCCTTCAGAGGAACCTTTACCCAACTAAATCTTGACAAGGGACTTCCTTTCCAGGGCAACACCATTCCATCTCAAAATATAAGTTTGGAACACCTGAGGGATCATAAATACCTCAGGTCAAAGAAATAATAGTAATATAATAACAACGTTAATAATAATAGCAGTAATATGAGATTGTAATTATGCCAGGTAACAATGAAAGACAGTTGAACTTAATTGCTTAAATAGTGATGGATCTATCCTTAAAGCATATTTTAACAACCTTTGAGTATTGCTTGATTAGTGATGATACTAAGATCATAAAGTGATTTTGTTTTGTTTCCCAGACTAGTCGCAGGCGAAAGGGCACTCTGAAGCACCCGGTCCAGGTTGTCAAGGGCAAGAAGCCGGCTGTCACTCGGCCTAAGACCACCAACAAGATGAGATAGTGTTTGGACAGCAACTCTCGACCACTGCGCTGACATCTCACTGGTTTTGTACGGGAGTGGGCAAAGATAGGAATTGTCCCCCAGTGCAAGTGTAAATGTTGCTAAGATAGCACTTTTATACGTGACAAAAGCGTGTGCCGTTGCGCTGGTTTTAACACTGTAATGTGGCCGACAGTGCATCTCATGGTGTCGGCTAAGTTCTAACAAACTCTAGAAGCTAAAGGTCGGAAGAAATTGTTGTTGTTGTTGTGACGGATGGTGGGATGTGATTTTGTTCATTTAAAAATTCTTTCTGACACACAATCTTAAATAGGATGACGTGTTGCTATTGTTGCCACGTTGTAATTTATGTTGATGATAGCCAGATGATTCGTCTGTGTTCTTGTGACCATGTCATCTTTGTTTAAGATGTAAACGGATAAATGATTTGCGAATATCTTTTGTTTTCTCAATTAACGCGATAACTCGTAATTTTCACGGCATTGGATGGTTGCTTAAAAGTGCAACATTAGGGTTTGTTAGTGAGCATGCCAAAGCTTTTATGTTGGATAGGTGTTTTGGGACATATATAGCTACATGCATGCAGCACCTGTTGGCTACTTCTCCTCACATATAGTTTCTTGCCAAGTTATTTATTTTGGGTTCTCAACTCCTTGTCGCATAGCCATTGGCGAAAACATTTTAACGGCAAAACGACCAGTTTTTTTTTACCGCAACAATATTCCGTAATGATTAGTGTTTTTTGTTTTGTTTTCTATAAGCAGGCATCTAGCATGTTGACCTGTCATCCACACTGCCGCCTAATAAAACCATGTATAATATACTCCAAATGCATATGTGACACGTGTGCATCAGCACATGTACATATATCTGGTTGGCGCTGCATGGAAATCGGACAACCTCTGTTGTAGGCGTGACAGTTGCTTCAGCTTTATTCATGTTGACAGCAATTAGACTTACATAAGATAACAAATTAACCTTGGCATTCGTAGAAATCAACATAGACTTTTTGCGAGAACATGCTAAAATTCATCCTGTACACGGAAATAAATTTACGTAATTATATTAGTGTTCATTATGTGGAAATTGTTATAGCATGGACTGTTGACACGGCTCACATCAACGCTTTGTCTGTTGATATGACATCCCTTGCCATCGTCCCATTCATATCAGTCGATTTGGTTTTATGGAGCGAACGTTATTTTGCCTTGGATGTAGATTTTGGATTCCATCTACCAGTTTCTTAAACAGGTGCGAACTCCATGCCAAAGTGAGACATCCTAGAGGGGAGGGCTCCTCAAAATACTTGAAAATGCTGTCTTCAGAATGACAATTGAGCTGTAAGATTTATCGTGTGAGAAAATGCTGAGATTTTCTTCACCGCCAGGAAGAGCATTCCCATTTGCATTTGAATCAAATAACAATATTGTCAGCGGCTGCTGATAACTAGCCTTATTTTTGGACAGGAATGTACCCCACTCTGATTATGCCAAAAGGAACCTTGCTGATCAGGCCTAGTTACCTTGCATTTTAATTTATCAGTCAGTGATCCAAGACCTTTCCCGGCAATGAGGATCATCTGTTCCAAATGAATGAAAGCATATAATTATGCTCACATCTGCATCATAATAATCTATTAAATCTCACTGTGGCAGTGCATTGTGTTTGGATATATGGAAAACCATTCTAGCAGCACAGTAGTAGGACTAATTGAGGGTATACACGAGCACACAGCATGTTTTCGCCTCACAAGACGTTCCTTTTCCCGGAGCTTCGTTGCTGAAAGCGCCTCTCAGCAGTCTATGCTACGAGAGGTGCACCATAAATTTTGTAGATACGATACAAATATTTCTGTGTAGCATATGTGAAAATGACGTGCAAACAAACCTAAGCATCTATGACGTGTACTCGCCTCTTATTTAATATATTTTTTTCATTTATTGAAGAATCCGGTTGACAGACCGCAATTTTTGGTTACTTACTGGTTAGTGTACAGTTACACAATTGAAGCAATTCACAAGAACACAACATTATAAATCTTAATTACTAACATAACAGCCGACCTTCAAGACAAGGTGCTAATAGCAGCCTTCAAAAGCACTTCTAGCCTATGGGGGCTTCAGGAATCGAACTCGAGTCTGCTGATCTCCATGCCAGTGTGTTTTCCAATGTACCACCCCATTGTTATCCAATTCAGCCAGTACAGCCCTGGTAATAGCCTATTGAAAGCACTGTTTTTTGGAAATTTGTTGGATAAACATGAGCAAATGACCGTACACTCCGCTTAAGTTTCATATGTGTTTCTGGAGGTTCTTTGCCAATCTAGAGTCTGAAAGTGAAGCAAGAAATATGTTTACCATGTTAACCCTTTAATGACCAGCTTCATTATGTATTTTAGTACATGCTGGTCGTTAACGGGTTAAAAGCTGGTTCTGCTGCTGCTTCGATAATATGATTTAATGTCAAGATATACTTTATGAATATTAAATTACTGTTTATCATTATAATAAATGGGGTGCGGTGGATGGTGGTGTAGTGGTGGGCATGTTTGTTGCCTTGAAGCTGAAGGGTTGCAAGTTCGAATCCACCTCAAGCTGCTTCATAGGGACCTTAAGCAATTAAGTCCTTCACTCGCAATTGCTCAAGCGCTTTGGCATGAAACTCTGATTAAGTATCCGCGCTGTAGTCGGGAGTGCTTCTGAGTGGATATCTTGAAGGGGTGCTATAATAGGTGCACTTACATTATAGTGATACACACATATTGAATTAATATGCCACAGCTCTCGATCAGCACTGATCTAAATAAGTCTAATGAGCAATTTTGTTTAGATAATAGCTTAAAATGCATTGCAGTGTGGAAATTCAATTTCTGCAGGGAATAATCGTAATCGCCAAGTTTTTAGACTGCCACTCGAAAGCCAAGCGCAGGGCACAAGCTTATACATGCGCTATGTTTAGTCAAAAGGTCAGTGATGTAGTACTCGAGTCCGGCAAAAGACTCGAGTCCGACTCGAGACCGATTTTCTGCGAACTAGGACTTGGACTCGGACTCGAAGTCCTGGACTCGAAATTTGACTCGATGACAGGTGGCTGGTTGGATCGGTGCACAGCACCTGGTTGGATTGGTGCACAGCACCTGGTTCTATCGGTGCACAGCACCTGGTTGGATCGGAGAACAGCACCTGGGTGGGTCGGTGTACAGCACCTGGGTGAATCGGTGCACAGCACCTGGGTGAATCGGTGCAGAGCACCTGGGTGGATTGGTGCACAGCACCTGGGTGGATCGGTGCACAGCACCTGGGTGGATCGGTGTACAGCACCTGGGTGAATCGGTGTACAGCACCTGGGTGGGTCGGTGTACAGCACCTGGGTGAATCGGTGCACAGCACCTGGGTGGATCGGTGCACAGCACCTGGGTGGATCGGTGCACAGCACCTGGGTGGATCGGTGTACAGCACCTGGGTGAATCGGTGTACAGCACCTGGGTGGGTCGGTGTACAGCACCTGGGTGAATCGGTGCACAGCACCTGGGTGGATCGGTGCACAGCACCTGGGTGGATCGGTGCACAGCACCTGGGTGGATCGGTGCACAGCACCTGGTTGGATCGGTGCACAGCACCTGGGTGGGTCGGTGCACAGCACCTGGTTGGATCGGTGCACAGCACCTGGGTGGATCGGTGCACAGCACCTGGGTGGATCGGTGCACAGCACCTGGGTGGATCGGTGCACAGCACCTGGTTCGATCGGTGCACAGCACCTGGGTGAATCGGTGCACAGCACCTGGGTGGATCGGTGCACAGCACCTGGGTGAATCGGTGCACAGCACCTGGGTGGATCGGTGCACAGCACCTGGTTCGATCGGTGCACAGCACCTGGGTGAATCGGTGCACAGCACCTGGGTGGATCGGTGCACAGCACCTGGGTGAATCGGTGCACAGCACCTGGGTGGATCGGTGCACAGCACCTGGTTCGATCGGTGCACAGCACCTGGGTGGGTCGGTGCACAGCACCTGGGTGAATCGGTGCACAGCACCTGGATGAATCGGTGCCCAGCACCTGGTTGGATCCCTGCATAGCACCTGGGTGATTCGGCGCACAGCACCTGGATGAATCAGTGCACAGCACCTGGTTGGATCGCTGCACAGCACCATGGGTGGATCGGTGCACAGCACTTGGATGAATCGGTGCACAGCGAAGCATCACTGCCTTGATCTCCGACATCATTCACGCTGAGATTCTCCTGGATTAGGCTTTGGCCAACCTGGAGCGGATTGATGGAACGGTTGTCCTCTCGACGAATATTCGACGACCATGTCCACGCTTTCCACTGGATTTTCGCCATTTCCACCAGATTTACGCCATGTTCCACCGGATTCTCATTATTTTCAACCGGATTTTCACCGTTTTAAACCGAATTCTTGCCATCGCAGCATCGACCACCGATCGAAGGAAGGACGTCGAGTGACTCGAGCAAACATCTCAACAAGATATTGAAGAGAATAAAATGAACCGCAGTGAAAATTATTTGGGAAACTCGTTAACAGAAGCAGACTAAAGTGATGATGACGTCATCGAAAGATGCAAGCAGTTAATTATGACGTACGTTCCATTATTGTCGCCGTAATGGCATAATTTTTTAGCGCATTTACCTTACTCTTAAACCGCAATATAGTCTAGCAGACTAATAATTAATTAGGACAAAACAATTTTGATGGTAATATTTATTATAATTAACAATTTAAAGAAAAATATTTGTCAGAGGCAAGAAATAATTTCTGCGAGTCCCTCTGCCGGGCTTTATCTGGCATAGGCCTATATGAATCGTCGTAGCACTTACATAGTTGCATGGTCTGTGGTGGGGTATTGGAAGGAAGATGATATTGACACAGTGCATGCATGGGTGCCAACTGCATGCCCCACAATGGGGACCCCATTTCCTCATACCAAAGACTCCTAACAATTACGGTACTTTAAAAGTAGAGCCATTGCTGACAGTGGCGGATCCAGAACGTTTCGAAGGGGGGGCCAAAATTTTCGGTCTTGTGGGTGGAACAGGGGAAAAAATTTTGTGATTTTCGCCGGTGGAAAAAAGTTTATCAATTTTCCGAGAAAATATACCAAAACTCATCCGCCAAAAAAGTTGATGACCTTTTTTTTTTTTAGTCATCGACCAATTTTTCGGGCGAAAACAAGATGCCATTTTCGAACGGGGGGGCCACGTCCCGTACGATTTTGTAATAAGGGGGCCAGATGTCCTGTTTTTCTCTGTCACTACATGTGTTTAATATGGCTTCTTCAAACCAAATGGGGGGGGCCACGTTCCATGCAATTTTTAAATGGGGGGGGGGCCATGGCCGGATTGGCCCCCCCTGGATCCGCCCCTGATTGCTGATGGGTGGCAGTTTTGGCCGCAAATCTCAACATAAGATCGAGACTCCACAAGAATCAAGATGCACCTGCTGAACTTAATTTTGTTTGGCAGTGGAAGAATTTGTATTCATTCCACTTCGCCAGATTATAGAAGAAAAACTTATCTGTTTCAGTATTTTTAAAGTTCAATTCGGATAAATTACAGTAAATTTTTCGCATGTATAATATTGATATTTTTCTATGCCATTATAGGCCTATTGAGTGTTTCAGCTAGTGGATTCTAGTGTAATTACAGGACTCGGACTTGGACTCGATCCTTATAGTGACTCGATCGGACTCGAACCCCTTTGGACTCGGACTCGACTCGGACTCGGCTTAGCTGGACTCGGACCAGGTGGACTCGACTACATCACTGCAGAAGGTACGTCGTCCATAAAGTAGTCCGAAGACGATCGTTGTCCATGGCAGTAATTATTGCAAAAAATCGATAACTGGCCTATGCCTGGATTTTGACTTGACATCGGAAGGACCAGATCTGGAGCAGCCTGGCTATCGCGGAATGATTTGACTTAGTGCTGGAACATAAGCTGGTCTCGCCTGACGGGGTTTTGTGGGTGCTAAGAATAATTTTGAAGATTTCACTCTAAACTAGAGGAGCTATATATCTATGAAACTGAATTCGTGTACCCGATTTGGCGCTGCACCACACTAGATGAATATTCACTTACAAAAATCTAGAGCTTCAGCATATAACCTGAGCTGAACGTCTTGCAATGGTCGGTCTGCAGCATAAATCTGCTGCAATTTTTAGTTTATGCATTGTACAAATAGCGGCGCTATATAGTTGTTATGCTAAAAATTTGAAACTGCCAATACAGCTTATGCAATGTCTAGCGCTGGTCTAGTATATAGCAAGAGCATGATCAGAGCATGATAGCATCTTGCCGGAAGTGTAGCCATGTGGCTGTGTTTAATTCCACTTCTATTTGTTAATTTTAAGTAAATAGGTAATCATTGTGTTTAAATATAAATCCAGAATAAAAAATACAAGCCTACTTAATATGAGATTGAAAGGATTTTATATCTTACTGAGATGAGAATTAAACGTGTGCGTTTCAGGGCGAGGTTATGCACACTTCAGTAAATATGGCGGATGTGCGATAATTTCGCTTTATTTCGCTCATTTAAATGTGCTAGTTTGTTTTTTAATAATGTAGCAAGATTTTCGCTGCGTTTATTTTGTAACCTTCATGCTTGAATATTTGGATTTGCATATGATTATTTTTAATGTATCGTCGTCTATGAGCGATGTATGGCATTGCAGCTGTTACGAGTGCGACCTGTCTACGCGCACGGCCCACTTTGTTTTTCATTTAATTTATTGCTCCCAAATAATTGTAAACAAGATAATTTCTAGACAGCTGAAACATCAAATGCAACAGCTGAAACTAATTATTGATGAATGCAGTGCATGAGGACAATGGGTAACCTATCCCTGAAAGGAAATCCCACTCGGTAGGGCCCTTAGTGCAGGGTTATCTCTGTTAGTTGACAGTGCAAAGCTACAAGTAGAACACAGTCATAACTGTAAACTCGTAATTTTGACATACTATTTATTGACCGTGTTTAGGATCAACCATTAGCCTAAAGAGCGAGATAGCCGTGATCATGCAAGGTATAATTTGTGGTTTCAAGTGTTGATCACCTACTATACTACAGATTGATTAGACACTATGGCTCAAGGTGTTTTGAACTTATGCTGAGCTGCTTTAGTTTTAGTTCCGAACCAGATATTTAAAGTTTTAAGCTTATTATAACTTAGATGTTCTCGATTTATGATTTGTACGTTTTTTTATTGAAGTTATTGTGCATGTTGTTTATGTTTTTATGATTGTTTGCTTGTCTTTAGGTATTTTGGAAAGAATATAATATTTGGTGCGGTGATAGTTACATCTTAAAATGAAACGACGGCCAAGGGTGCAGGCGAAGCCAGTCATCCCCCTAAAAGAAGGAGTTTCTAAACCAGATGTTGCTCCGGATTCAGAATTTGCCAGTGCATATAGGTCATTGGCAGTCAGTGCCAGTGTTCCGGTCTCCAGTTCTACCAATGAAGTTGATAGTCTTGGTTTCACAGGAGAAAGAGATGTTGTGGAGGTTGCGGTGACAACTGATACCATAGACAGTGTGGTTTTGACCCAAGATGCTCATGAACCTGCGCTGGAGTCCGTTGGATTTCATGGAGATGCTGCTCAAGAAAAGAATAAAGAGGACATAGTACTTGGAAATGTGATTACGGCGGTCAGACAGAATTCGGAATATGTCAACGCAACCGATCAGAAATTAAATGGAGTAAGTGGATTCAAGGCTGATTTGGTATCTGTGTCAAATGTGGCCGCTTCTCAGGTTCCTCTTTCAGCCACAGTGCCTGAAATGGGGATGTCTGCAGAATGTCATTTGAATGACCAGCATTTGGATGCAGTCAAAGAGGCATCAATGCCTTCGGAAGAGTGCGAGAATAGGCAGTTGATTGAAGAGTGCAAGGACTCTGCTGAGGCTGGATTGGAAAGTAGCGGCCCTCCACTAAAACGACGCAGGTTCATCAGGAAGCAGCCGAATGTTGTGAAAAATATGCCCAGGTAAGAAATGATTTTGCATTGCTTTATTGCGCTGACATGTCGGTTTTCTGGATAATTTTGTTGCACAATATGTTCACTTTGGTTTTTGAAGATAAGCACTTATTGCAGCAGTTTAGATATGTGCATAGAATGTTGAAACAGTTGTTTAAATAAGTAATGTTGCCAGATCAGATATCCATAATTGAACAGCTGAAATTTGGTCATGTCTCCAGCTGTATTGTAATATTGTATCTATGGATTTGTATGGCACACCTTAGAGAAAATGTATTGTGTAAAAAATGATAGATGCCGGTTCCACAACAGCAGCCCTCATCTCCATCTTGCACTAGACTTCTCTAAAGCTTTTGACTCTGTTAGGCACTACACTCTCGCTGAAAAACTATCTAAACTTGAACTTCCTCATGCAATATACAACTGGCTCATAAACTTTCTATCGGAACGAAGACATAACACAAAGTTCGCCGGATTCACCTCCAGAACTGCTTATATCAACTCAAGCGTGGTTCAGGGGTCGGGAGTGGGACCTTCCTCCTATGTCGTGACAGCCTCAGACCTGAGACCAGTACTCACCGAAAACAAGATTGTCAAGTATGCCGATGATACCTACTTATTGGTTGGAGCCAAAAAGCGACTTACAATTACCGCCGAGCTGGCCCAGATAGCGGAATGGGCGCAACGAAACAACCTGCAGCTGAACCCAACCAAGTCGCGAGAGATGCTGGTTACTCGCAGTCGCATCCAGTACACTCCTGATCTGATCTCCGGAGTTCAGAGGGTCAATGCAATGAAAATCTTGGGTGTGACCTTCCGGAGTGATCTACGAGCTTCGGGGCATGTCGACGAGGTGCTTGAGGCATGCTCTCGCTCACTCTACGCCCTGAGGGTTTTGAGGACTCATGGCCTGCCTGCTGACGCCTTACATGTGGTAACGAAGGCCACAACTGTTGCCCGCCTCATGTACGCCGCCCCTGCCTGGTGGGGGTCTACTACGGAAGGAGATCGGTTGCGCTTGGATCGTTTCTTGCGCCGAATCCAGCGGATGGGATTTCTACCTGATGCCTTGCCCTCTGCTGCTGATATGGTTGAGGAATCTGACGAGCGCTTGCTCCGCGCCGTCATATGGAACAGTTGTCATGTCCTTCGCGACCAATTTCCCCAAATGACCAGTACGGTTTACAACCTTCGACCCCGACGTCATAATTTCCAGCTCCCGCACAAGGACAACATAAACTTTATTTCCAGAGTCCTCTACAAGAACGCTTACAACCATTAAATCATTCAATCTCATTAACAATGATCTTTTTAGTAAGACGCTTTAATTTCATTTTATGATGTTTGTCTCTCTTGATGTTCACCATGTAACCAGGCTGCGGTGTGTCAACCTGGACGTTTTTCACGAATTAAACGAATATCTATATATAGATGCCATGGGTTGTAGGAAGTATTATGTAAGGGAAACAGTAACGTTCTGATCAACATAAATTGTATTATGTCGTAGATATTATAGCCTTTGTCTGCACCTGAGTTCTGTTTTTGTTTATTCATTAGTTCATATCTAAGTGTTTACTGTTGCATCGTATGCTGTTGACAATGTTATCTCGATATTGTTTTACACTTGGCATCAAGGATACTAATGAGACATTTTTCGTCTCCGATTCTTTTCAAAATTTTCGCAAACCGTTCCATTCGAACATAAGCGTGTTGTTATAATGCCTTTTAGGGAAAAGCGCAATCTTTACGACCCAAAAAATACAACTATGCGATCTATTCGAGCGATGTCGATTTCAAATCTCACCCAATGTTGCTTTCGAATACGACCGTCTATTTATAGCGCACATGTGTGCTTCCTTTTATAGCCATTTTTATAGCGCATATATTTATCCAACTGTTGGTTTGAACCAAGGTTTGAACAAAATCAAGGATCTCTTCACCGATTGCTTTCAAATCTTCACACAACATTCCTTTCGAATTCGATCGCCAGGGTTTTTAATATGCTTTTTTTCGAAAAGGCGCAATATATCAAGGATCTAGGAAAGTTTTGCGGACGGACGGACCGACAACGGACGGACGGGGAAGGACGGAGGGACAAAGAAAAGGAAGAGGGGGTGAGTGAGGAAGAGAGGGGAGGGTGCGGGAGGAAGAGGGAGGGGAGGGAGGAAGGGGAGCGGAGGGGAGCGAGGGCAGGGATGGAGGAAACGGGAGGGAGGGGAGGGGAGGCAGGGAGGGACAGAGGGAGGCAGGGGAAGGAGGTAGGGAGGGAGGGAGGGAGGGTCTTTTCAGCCACAGCAACGCGTGGCCGGGTACAGCTAGTTAGGAATAAAAAATTGTATTCAGAGGTGGAAGTGCTTTTGCAGGAAAATCATGCAATATATTATCCAGACTAACCGTAAGAGTGTTGAAATGGCTGTTAAAATGAAAAATGGTTTATGTTTCAGTTGTGATTCTGTTGGTGTGAGTACCTCAGCTTCCAGTATTATTGAATCATCTGCCGAGGTTGAATCGGCTGGACCACAACCCATGGTGGAATTGTTATCATTTGCTCCTCTTAGAAGTGTTAATTCTGGAGACAGTTCTGTGGCTACGAATGCTGCTGACAACTGCAGGGCGCCACATGAGTCAACCAAGTCAGCGGATGGACCGGAGATCAGCCCCGGCATGGACACAGTTGACCTTTGCGAATCCCCTTTACCCGTGCCTATGTCACCCCCGATTCTATCACCAAAGGTTCGTCATCATTTCACGAAGGTGCGACCCAACTTGGCAAACTGCTTAACGTCAAAGCATAGGTAAGCCATATGAAGTAAATTTGACGACAGTTTGTTAGAATTATTGTGCATTTTGTGAAAATGAGCTGTTAGATGGTTAAGTGTTAAATATTCTGAAAAAGGATAAAGAATAGAAAAGTATCATCAAATATATCCTATACTAGCTGAATAACCCGGCGTTGCCCGGGAAATATAAGTTTTTGTCCCCAGCCACGCCTGACCCCGTTCCGACTTCACCATTCTGACCCCGCCTTCCATCGACCCCCGCGTTAAGGAGAAGTAACGAACCTCTCCGCTAGGTGTACAGGTCTGGTCGATAATCGAAGAGCAAAACCCGTTAAGTCCATTCGACACGTAACTGAGAAAAACGACTTTTTCTGAAAAGATACTACCATTCAGCGCAACGTGCTTTTTTCATAAATAGTTCTTTGCCACTTAGATAAAGGAAGTTTTTTAAATCTACGCTTTTTTATTCCGATTATTTGCAGTTATATTCGCATTATTTACGTCCACAACATTTTTGCTACGCGGTTTGGCGAGATGTGACGTTAAGATTTGAGCTCAAAATAATGACGTCATGAGTTTAGTGAACATAATTATGCCGTGTCTAATATATCGTTTTTATAACAACGAAATTTAAAATATGGAAAGATTTTTGGATGGCGATCTTTATGATTTTCTCGTGTGGATCAGAAGAAAAAAACCGAGAATAATCCTCGCAAATATTGTCGATAGAAGTAAATATCACGTGACCTCAAACCGTCATGCCATTGGCTGTAGTTCTCTGGTAGTCAATGGAGGCCTTGTGGAGGCGATCAACGTGAATGGATTTTGAATCGCTTATCGCGTGCAAGTTTAAATGTTGACATCTCGGGACTTATAAAGTGAATTGGCAGCCGAAAATAGTGGCGTTTAACTCCAAATGTGGGTAAGAATCGATTGCAAAAATTTTTTTTAAACGAATCGCTGTAATTTCCGAGTAGGCCTCCGGGCAAAATTGGTGCATCCCACACACAGAAGGACAAACTTTGAGTTTTATACTTAAAGATTATAAAATTATGTTCAGTTCATTTTCCCTGGCTGAGCATGGATGTAAACGTAACAGTTGCTGGCACTGTTGTGCTAACCAACTGCGATGCAATTTATTCTGACGCTATATTGCTTTGATTTAGCTGCTGTGATTCAGTGTGGAAGTTCTTGTTTCTAGCAGATATATTGTTCTTAGTTTCGCTTAGATGATACTTTAAGTTGGTGTTACTGAGAAGTTTGTTGCACTTGTGAATAGTTGCTCTGTGAGTGATACTATTTAGAATTTCCATGTATACTTGTTAAGTATTTTGGTTCAGTTGCTGATGTCTTGCTAGTTACTCTCACATGTAAGTTGCCATTGTTTTATGGCAGTTGTTTTCTATTATCAGTTGCTTACGGGTATTTCTTGATGCTCAGTCAAATCATTATGGCAATTTAGAAAATTTTGATTAATCATTCCAGCACTTCTTCTGATCGTTTGCCAAAAGTGAGCGCTTCCACTGTGGATGATGGACCATTTATTCCACCTCCAATTGCAGCACCACATAGCGCCATGCGTGGACTGGAACAGGGAATTGCGAACGAGGAATCAGTTGTGGTATTGCCGGAAACAGTGGAGAAGGCAGCAGCCAAACTTATTGCCCGAAAACTTAAAGTAAGAAACTATGGTTAATTGTTCTTTCTCAACATGATAGTTTTTATATTTCAAAATGTTTGATTATGTTGGTTTGCATTTCATATTAGATTTCCAGTAATTTGTTCTAGTAGATTATGTTGCTTACTATGAGCAGATGGTTTTACCAGAGATCTCAGAGTACACCAGATATATGTGACTCTTGACGTTGCAAGACCTCATAAAGTGTCATTTGCCTGATGGTGCTGCAGTTGCAATGATTATCCAACATATAAGGCTGTATCATCTAATACTGGCATGTATCCAGGGCTGCCAAAAGGGGCTGGTGGGGTGAAATGCCCAGGGGCTTGTCGACTTTTAGGGACCCAGGTTAGGTTGTTATATATAGAAAAATTTATGATTTATGTTTGTTTAAGTATAATGTCGCCAAGAAAATTAACCCTTACCGCTCCGATTAAAAATTAATTGGCCCAAAATTGTCCGGTGGGAGCGGACACAGGAGCGGTAAAGGTTAACTACAATCACGTTTAAACAAACATTCTGTCCATTACTGTAACAGACTTTGTATTGTTTTGGCATCACGGCTTAATTATTTGAACTTATTTTCTGTTGATCACAGTAATTGTAAGCATTGCACTAGAAACATGGTGTTATGCTACTTTGGAAATTTAGCCTTAATGTAATGAAGGGAGAGTATTAATTTTGTCGCATATATGTTAACTTCAGCAGAAGAAAAAGAAGCGAGCGTTGGAGAACCTTGATGCTCCAATTGACTCGAGCAAGGTCTGCATGCGAGACCTCATCTACATGAATCCAGTCAATAATCCGATGAGGTTAATTATGCCTTTTTTCCCTATTATTTGTCCACTTTGTGTATTGTCACTTTTATAAAATTATTTTTGCTGTACTTATTCAGCACGACTGTGTATTCAAAATGCATCAGTTTATTTTGTGGAGGAGTTGCACATGTCATTAACCTAATGCAATCAGAGTTTAATTTATATTATTGTTCTTCAGTATTGTATCCTTTATTATAACTCCGATTCGGATTAAACGTAACTGGGAACACGAACATCTTGTTCGTTTTCAGAAAATGACCATGCGATGTTAGTAACATCGTTATTAATAGTGAGTTTTGGACTCGCTCCATACGCCAGCGTTATGATAAGTTTCTGATTAAAATAGATGGAACTGCATTGTTTTTAGCTTTTGTTACGTAGGAATTGGTTGCTAAAGGTGATGTTCTCATGTGTAATGAAGGTCAAAGTCTGGCGAATCGGTCAGCAATGATTCTGTGAAATCATCCGCTGCGGTCAAGAGGCCGATGACGTCGACCCCTGCGGGCAGTCCGGCACCTGTCGTCGAGAAAGTAGCCGCACCACAATTGAAGATCGGCCCAGATGGATCGATCATCATAAATGAGGCTAGGTAACTAGAATAAGGATATTAATCACGGATTGCGTTCGTCGGTAGTAGTTAAGAGTTTCTATATCGTTGTGTGCGATCTGATCATCCTGTGATCGTAGGTCTACTGTGTTAAAGAATAAGTTAAATTTCTAAAGAGGAGGTTGTGTCGAGTACGAAAGTGGTTCTTGTGTTTCGTCTATGTGTTGGCATCTTCTCACTGAATCACACGCTTGGTGACAACAATATGACAGCTGGTCAAGCTTTTTCTATTGGACGTTTGCTTGGATGTTGGTGTTAGTCTGATTGAAGATGTAGTTTTTGTCTGGCATATTGCAACATTGATAGTTATTTAGACCGAGTTTGAGGTTTTTCAGACTTCAATCCTGGCAACCGAGGTCTAAGCGTTGGTTATTGGTGTGTGACCTTTCTCGTGATTTATTATGTCGAATGTCAGATATAGGAATTATTCATGTGGTTTGGAATTAACTGATCTCACAAACATATTTGCTGTGCACCAGTTTAAATGATTTGATCAAGTACCACGACACCTTAATTTTAATACAGATTCTGATAAAGCACAACTGTGATCGGGGCCGGATTAAGGCATGTTCAACATGTTCAGCTGAACAGGGCCCATACTTTAGGGTGCACACACATGCGAAAAATGTTTTTAGAATAAATTTAGTGTGCTCTAAAGAAATTTAAACCAAACGACTAAAAAGTCATCAGATTTTTTGCTCGAAGATCCCCCCAAAATTTCCGAACAGGGCCCCCACATTTCTTAATCTGACCCTGACTGTGAACTGAAAAGATTACTTGATAACACAAATAATTTTTCGTTTGATTTGATTCTAGCCTTCCTTGCTCTAAATGTACATGTACAGATTATTGGTTCAGATTGTTGTCTTAGACAATAGAACATTGAAGGCCGAACTGTTTTCCGTTTGTATTTTAGTCTCGTTATTGAGCGACAACCAGTGCCGAGGTTTGAAGACACCGAAGCAATTGACGAGACTGACGTGAGGTGTGGCTATCCAAAGAGATGCAGAACTCGGTCGTGGAACAAGAAAGGTTTCGATAGTTTTCTGTTCATATGTGACATTGTGGATCTAAATGTTCATACTGCACTCAGTACATTAGTCAGTGGATGGAATTTTTTGGTTACCGGAATTGCTTTGATAATTTCCTTTTTTATGCATAGACTTGGCAGTTAAATTATCTTGATTTCAACTTGTGATGTTTTATCTTTATGAAAGATTTCAAATAGGCATGGATATAATCCGATATAGTGAAGATGAGGATGAAGATTTTTTATATAGTGCCCATGTTGTAACAGAAAGTGATTGTATGTTTGTGTTGGTCTAACTAAGGAATCTTGATCAATGCAGTGTTGGCATGAATCTATTCACTTACTTAAGCAGTCCAGAATTTTGACGATGTTGTATTTTTAATTTGTAGAAACAAGAAGGTTCTTTGCTGCTCTGAGCATGATTGGAACGGATTTCTTTCTAATGATGAATCTTTTCCCTGGCCGAACAAGGGCTGAGCTCAAGGTAGGCAGAAAGTTGAATTATTTTGAATGTCTTATGTATTCTAATGCATTTTTTTCTCCGAAATTCTTGGTCATTGTAATATTTAAGGAAAGTAGTTTAATTTGCATTTGAGTGACATTGATGGCGTGCATTGTGTAGTAAGTGTGAATTATCACTCTCATTAGAGAGTTGGGATTTGGCTAAAAGGCAGTAAATTGATGACTGTAACCATTTATGGAACAAAGACTCTTCAAGTTCCATTTATAGAACAAAGGTTCTTCAAGTTCCATTCATGGAGCAAAGGCTCTTCAAGTTCCATTCACTGTGTTGCTGTACTTTAGTTGTTATAGTTTTTCTCTTTCAGCGGAAGTTCAAGCGTGAGGAGAAGGTTCACCAGGCTATGGTTGAAACTGCTCTGAGTGAGTTAACTCTTCTTGGACATGTGGTCACTGCAGTGTATATCTCAGGGATAGCTGAGCTGAAATATTGTGGAGTTCTTTCTTTGTGAGGTTCTTATAGTCACTGTAGAAACACTGGGTACATGTATACTATACATATGGGTCATTCCATCTCAAATCAGCAAATTTTTGCAAAAGTTTCAGCTCGACCATCTCGAATTTCAATGAAAATTTGACAGAATGTTTATTATGGTATTAGATGAAACTACACCAGATTTCAGATCAATATCTTAAGTAGTTTTAAAGATATTAAATATTAAAGACATCTGGGGTGCCCTCGTGTTTGACGTTTTGTAACTTACGTCCAGTGGCGGCGCCAGGATTTCAGTTTTGGGGGGGCTAAAGGGGGTAAATCGTCCAAATTTTTTATTTTTACATGGGAGAAAAAATGGATGGCCTTTTTTAGGGGGGGCTTAGCCCCCCCTAGCGCCGCCACTGCTTACGTCTAAATTTATAGTGACGTTCAAAAGCTCATAACTTCATTAATACCAGAGATAATTTTATGACATTTTCAGAATATTTAGTCTTTGTTGCTTAGATGACATACTGAAGAGATGAATGATCAGTGTTGAACACTGATATTATGACTCAACTGAAAACGATGAAAAAACCTTGCGAATGATATGGGTTTTCATAAAATGCTCTTTAAAGAAAGTTTTCCATTTGTTGACATTTTTATTTGTTTGTATGTGCACTTGTTATGCATGTTGTCTTAAAGATTCCGAACCCTAAATCCTTGCTTCAGTGCTGTAACATGTCTAACGTAAGGTGTGATTGACTCGTATATTATTTGATGGGTGAAGACAAGATAAAGTAATTGATTCCCGCCTCAGCATACATCAGTGCACGGTGATTACATAGGCACATCAGCATGCTTGCAATTCGTGCTATATAATCTCTGTTACTATGGCGTTAAGTACTGCCATCTGGTCAATTGCATTGCCTATTGTTATTGTAACTGCATTAGGCGATGCATGTGAGCATTGGCTGTTGTTGGCGTTCTTATGGTCAGGTTACTGTAGAGTAATTAGACATTTCTTTACATTGTTATTCATTTTCTGTGCATTTTCATAGTTGCTGGGCATTGCTAGTAAGCGATAATGACCATTGCGTTTCGATTTCTTCGCATCTCATATAGAATGTTAGACGTATAAGTCTGCCACATGCTGGCGATAAATGGTCCTGCATTCAAAATGTTATACGACGTTCCTGACACTGAATGCTACATATATTTCTAATTATACCACCTCGTTGCAGTGAGAAAGGTGTTCTGGATAAATCCGTGAGGCTACTTGGAAGGTTAATATGCATCATGTCACCCTGAGCACCAATTTTCCATTGATTTTTCATATTTTGTGGCTCAACTTTGAAATTAACGTTTAAATGATCGTAAATGTTAAAACGCAGGTGACCGACGCAGTTTAGATATGTCTCTGATGGCCATCCACTCTTCCGACGAAGAAGAGGTGAAACCTAAAGTGAGACAGCCGGGCAGACGGGGTCCACGCGTGAACAAGAAACAGCCGTCCGTCGTGGACAGTGTTGACAAGAGCAAGTTGCTTGGAGGAAAGGAAAACGACCCACAACCGATTTTACCGGCAATAAAGGAGAAAAAACAGAAGCTGGAGACGGAGAAAAAGCAAAAGTTGGAGAAGGAGAAAAAACAGAAGCTGGAGAAGGAGAAAAAGCAGGAGAAGGAGAAGCAGCAAAAGCTGGATGAGAAGCAACCAGGAAAGAAGAAAAAGAAGAGTAAGTGTTGCTGAGGTTGAAACGTTAAAAATGATCTTTAAATGTTGTTGTGAAAACCATTAAGAAGAAGTTGGGCCTGTTATGTTCAGTGTGGTAGTCTGCTAGGTTGCACTAGGACCGGAATCTAATGATTGTGGGTTTGAACCTGCTGAGCAGACTTCATGCAATGCCTGGAGATGAGCTATTGGCACCCTCTTGCCCTAGATTAATATTTAACTATTTATTATTTAGCAGTTGTGATCAGCATAGGAAATAAATAAAAATCTGGAATGGCAGACAAGGGTTTGACTATGTGAGTGATTGCATTTTCGTGCCTAATTGCCAGTCCTCTCCTTTACCATCCCATCCTTCCATCAACAATATTCAGTTTATTCACTATATTGGACATTATTGGTATATTCTCATTCTAGAGCTGATGATGCTGACCAGCACAACAGGAATTTGAGAATATCTGCTCTGGTGTGAATTTGAATCTCTAATCTCTGAGTTTACTTTTATAACATGTTTTACTGCTAAAATGGTACCATCCCGAAATTTCAGAGATGAAGAGTAATAATAGTATTGCTCATAGAGTTCTGTTGTCAGTGGGGGGATGTGAGGGTAAACAATTTTTTTAATTTTATTTAGTATTTTATTTTGTGTTATTTAATTTTTGCCCTAAAATAATTTAGTAATATTCCTTTACTTGTGTTTATAATGTTTAACTTTCTACAGTTTCGTGTAGTCATTGGGCTCCAAAGTTATTGTTTTCATTATATGATTAGAGAAAGTTAATTTTTACTGTGAGGAATATTTTAGGGACCAGTTTACAAGCAGCTATTTACAAGCAGCTATTTTGCTTTAGAGAGTCGATATTACGAAGAGAGCTCAGATGAAGCCGAACAAGAAACCGAAGAACTGCTTGAAAGGTTCTAGATTTTTCTTCATCATTTGCTTAATGTGTTGTCTATTCCTTTGTGCCAAAGATGGTTATTAAGTAAGTAGTCTGCTGAGCATGACAAATTCCTGCACTTTGCAGACAACAAAGCATCAATTACAGTAAGGAAGAAGTACACTGTTACTGAAAGAAGGGATGCAGTTTAATATTCAGGATTAAAATCTAACGTTGTAATATGGTTTAAGAGAAGACTTATCTAATAGTTAACTTCTATTATGCCGTTGACATAATAAGCGAAACATATGTTCACAGTCACTTCAGGTGAAATAACAGTGAAAGAAAATAATCAATTGAAGAAGTGATGTCAGAATTCGTTGGATCAGAGAAATTGGATAAGGCTGCATTGGGTATGTAAGTTGAGAGGGATCAGGATAAGTTAGGATCAAGTTCCTGTCAATATTGTTCTACTTCGTTTACAATTCTGAAACGGTGCGTTTTAATGTTCAATATGTAAATGTGCATAATATAATGTAGAAGAGTCGAATATTTTTAAAGGAAAGAATTCGTTTTAATGTTTAGTGGCAGTGGTGGTGCCGAGTCGACTGCGGAAGAGGAGGAGGATGATGACCAACGAAGCGTAACCGAGGTTCCGTCTCATCAATTGAGCGATGAAGATGATGATGTTGAGATAGTCAGCTGCTTCTCGAGGCGACCCACTAGGTCTGGCCGTGTTCCAAAGCCTGTCAAGCCTTACAACGCAGTCAACTTCACGGACTTGGACGATTCAGCATTTGACTCTGTTCCTGCCGCCAAGAACCATGCGCCAGCAAAACGAAAGCCAGAATCCTTCAAGTTGCAGACGACAGTGCCGTCACCTGCAAGGTCTGCTGGTCTGATGTCGCCTCCTCCGGCTCCGTTTATGTCGCCCAATCGCGTTCCTTGTTCTTCACCTCATGGATTGCGTTCGCCTTTGTCGTTCTTTGGTTCTTCGTCCCCCTACGGTTCTCCTGGCCATGCTCCGATGCTGTCTCCGCTTGTTTCCTGCTCACCGTCCTCGCAGATGTCTCTATTGGCCTCTAGCATTCCGGGTCTGGAGAATGTTCCACCTGGAAAGCAGCTGATGATTGTTGCGAGTCCTGTGATGGCTGGCGATACCGGTGAACCACCGCAGCAATTGCTTCATGTCTTCATGGTATCATCACCAGAGCCTTCCGACACGTGTAACGATGGTCAGGACCCCATGCCCATGGAGAGTACGCCAAACGGGAATTACCCGCCCGGTGCTGCCGATTCGGGTCTCGTTGCTCATTCCTCAAAAAGCAGAACTCAGGAGCATTGCACGAGCGGCGACGGTGGTGGCATCCTGAGCGCTGCATCACAATTCGAGAACAGCAACTCTTCTGCTGTGTTTAGTGGAAACGTTCGCACGGTTGCCAATCAAAAACATTTAAATCCGTCTCAGGCCACGCAGGATTCGCGCACTTTTAGCCCAACAGTGTTCAAGACTCCTATTTCAAACCACTCAAAGTCTGAATTGTTTGGAACCGATACCTCAAGGGCTAGTCTTCTAGGATCAAAATTCGACGAAACGTTGTCGTCAACGCTATTCCATGGCATGCGCCAACATGACTCAACGAATTTGGACAGGACTCACGGAACGAATGGGTCTGTCAGTCCGATACTGTCGAATTCCGCTCTGGAATACTGCATTTCACAGGTTACAAATGTTGCGCCAGCTTCATTAGAGACTGCTGCTGTGGACGATGACGATAGCATCGACGAAGACGATATTGAACTCGAGGGAAACATAACGGACGTGCTTCAACAGGACGATGGTACGTTAGTGATAGTCGCTGAGTCGGCGAATGTCATCTCCAGCAATGGTGTTCCAGGTGAAAAGTGACCATTCGGTGTCTGGCTTTGTATTCTCTTAAGCTTTATACCCTAGGCGGCTTTTGGGCATGCGATTTTGTAAGGCAGAGTTTGGTGGCTTTTGGGCACGTGAGTTTGTAAGGAAGTTTGGTGGCTTTTCGCCAGGGGATAAACTAAGAACTCGGTTTTTTATCATCAGTCTATCATTTTTTTAAAAGGCATTTCTTTCCCCCCCGAGTTCCCATGCTGAAAGTACCTCTTAATAGTCATTCTGCGAGATGTGTTATATCAATCTAAAGATACAATAAAGTGCGAGTCTGTAAGGCAGTGCTGCTTGTAATCTGTTTGCATGTGGGGTGTTCATAATCAGTGGTGTGGTCAAAATTCTCTTGAGTATGCATCTGGTGTCGGGGTATTTGTTGCAACTATGGCAGAAATTACCAGATGGTGACATAATCGAGTGTTAAGTGGTTGGAGGTGTCTTCATTGTCTAAAATTTGGTTCACATTTCTTGTTCAATCATTGTGAAGTTTATATTTTCTTTGAAGATTAAGGGGTATGAAACCTTTGCAGAGTTGATACTTTCAACTGACGTATTTTTCAATGAACTGTTTGGAAGATGTCTCAATTAGAAGAGGATTTTGCTATCTGGTTGTTAGATGGGCTGCAGTCAAATTTACAATTTCATGCACTCTGACAGATTAATGCCATGTGTAATTCGAGTTCAAGGTTTCATGTATGATTAGTTAAGTAGTTTGTTGTTGTTGTGACCACAAAGAACAATGTGTTCTGATGTTATTGTTCTGCCCTGGTATGTTGCAAATCAGTGATGTTAATGTGTAAATTTGTAAAGGGCATTTTTGTTTAGTTCTATAACTGAATAATTTTCTATTTAGTATGCATTTATTACTGTAAGCGTATTAGCCTTTAAGTCAGGTTTAGCGTAATGAATTCTTGGTGGTTGGTTAAATTTAAGACGTTTTAGTAAATTGTGTATAAACTTGTTTATCTTTGCTCACGACTATGCATATATGCATACTCGTGTTTATGATTGTATAATCACGATATGCATGTTTGCATATTTGTATATATGTGTGCAGTATGTGTAGATAAGTTGAAATTTATTTTCTGGCTGCCTCCATTTTTTTATTGCTTTCAAATAAACCTCTAGTTTTAAATCATTACTTCTTATCCATGATTATTTCCTGTTTACGTATTACACGAGTAAACACCTTTTTAAGTTTTTAAATGACAGAAAGTTTATGAGTTGCCTTGAAAACCTTTTTATCAGAGATGGCGTCAACAGACCCGGAATCCGACATGATATCGCAGGCGACCGAAATTGTGGAAGATCATCTGGAGAAATATTCTGGTGGCAAAGGAGGCGTCACTGAGCAAGTTCCACTTAACGGAGGCGAAGAGGAAAAAGACTCAGAAACTGTTGATGTAAAATTCGAAAATGGTATAGATGGAACTCAAGACATGGATGAGTTTATTGAAGTCTTCATTGAAACTATACCAGATTTAGATCCCACGCTAGACTCTGGGACTTTAGATCCAACGCTAGACTCTGGGACTTTGTCAGTTACAGATACTGCAAGGAAAGCAGATGACATTATGTCATGTGCTACTGATGACAATTATTGTAAAACTGCAACAGCTGAAGAAAAAGTTTCAGATAAAGTGGAACGCGAAAAAGAATTTATGCCAGCAGAAGAGTGCTTATCGAATTATGCAGAATCTGTAGCAGGAAAATGCATATCGGATAATTTAGAATCTGTCGCTGCTATCGATATTTCAGGCTTTTCTGAGCCAAGTAGGTCTTTGGAATGTGCATCAGTTCTGTCATCTGTAGCGGATGATTCTACTCCTGTTGGTATTAGTTTAGGGCCAGTGAACTCTGCAGCAAAAGAAACCACCGATACCGATGTTAGTTCAGGGCCGCTACAGAACAATTATAACGACACCGATAGAAATCGATTTCTTAATGTTGTGCCTCTGCCTGATGGCAGTGTTGAGATTATACTTGAAAGTGGGGCTTGGAGCAGTGCCGATCCTGATCAGGAACGCTACTTGGACTTAGAATTCCCATTCGTGGATGAACAGGCGTGGATTGGTTGTGATATTTTGGAATTTTAACATATATAGTAATAAAAGAACACATCCTAGTAACTGCAAAATTAACTTTTACTGCCATCTTACCTGTTTAACCTGCACACGTATGACAAACTAAAGAATCTGTTCAGATTGATTTGTTGCATCGCATAGGGTTTGTTTTGATGGACACTCTGCAATTCAACTATTTGTATAATTGTCTGTTATTTTAACAGTGCATAATCATGGGTGACAAAGTCTTTATTGGTCTTAGGATGCGAGTCTGTTACAATCCCTGCTTGTCTATAGAATTTCGACCTGACTTCTCGAACAGATTACAATTCTTTACTACAGTTTCATTTGCAGTGACCATTGAGGAGGGGTTTATTAGGGTAATGGTATAAAGAGTCAGATTCGCTCGGTGCGTCGCTCGCTTACAACCAAAGCCGCTACTCTGATGTATGCATTTATATGCACGAGTTGACTATGGTAGTGCCATCTATGCGGGCTTAACCTTTCACGCATTAATAAGTTACAATCTGTCCTTAACGCTGCGGCTAGCCTAATTGGCGGCATGCCAGAGTTTGGGCATATATCAAATTTTTTACGGGAAGAACTGCGCTGGTTGCCTATGCAAAAACGTGTTGAATTTAAGATTCTAATGTTCATGCGTAATTGCTTAGCAGGCCAAGCTCCGACCTATCTTATGGAACTCTGTGTACCCATGCTATCCATTCCAGGTTGTAGATTCCTTCGCTCTGTTACTCAATGCTGCTGCTCGCCTAATTGCTGGTCTTCCTAAGTTCTCCCACATTTCAGACTTTATCCCGGTCGCTCTGCCCTTCGTTCGGCAGCTAATGGCCTCCTCGTTGTTCCTCGCATGCGTGGGGCTACTGCCCAGTCCAGGAGCTTTGCCTATGTTGGCCCCTCCTGCTGGAACCGTCTTCCACATAAACTACGTCTTGAGCTTCTCAGCCTCTCTCTCCCTCTGTTTAGGAAGCGCCTGAAGACTATACTATTCATTAGCGACAGTGCTAACTTTGGGTCGGGAGCGCTACTGAATCTGTGAGCGGCGCTATACAAGTGTTCAATTACAATTACAATGGCGACCTGGTTGCCCCTATGGCTCAATCTCCCACAGTGCAGCACAGAAGCTTTGCTATAGTCGGTCCGTCTTTCTGGAATAAGTTACCTATTAGTCTCCATAATGAACTTCTTTGTCTTTCTTTGCCCCTTTTCTGCAAGTGTTTGAAAACCATTCTCTTTGATTGTGGTTTGGTGTCAGGTCGGGAGAGCCTCTGAGGAGTTCTCTTGAAGGGGCACTATATAAATGTACGATTACAATTACAAAAGAGTGCGTGATTGTTGTTGATGTAATGCTTTTCTGAATGTCACAGCTGGTGTTGGACCAGCATTTTTTAGAGATGATTTGGTCTTCAAATATTTTGCTAGCTTTGAGAGGTGCCTGGGTGTGAATTCTATTGTAACTTGTTAATCTGGATATTTCATTCGGGTTAAACAAATTATTCCATTAGAAAGTGTTGGCCATTTATTTGTTTCACACACTGATTTTATGCATATAGCCGAGTAGCCTCCTCAAATTGTCTTAGTCTTGCGGAGGGAGTAAGCTACATGTAATAGCCTTTTGCATCTTTTCATGGAGCTGAACTTGACCGCGTGTTTGTGGCTTCTACTTGTCCAAGTGCGTGCCTTTGTCCAGTATGGTTCTCTCGCCTTTGACTGGTAAATAATTTTGTACGTAATCATTTATGTAGCACTGTTTAAATTTTATGAGTTGTGTTACAATATTACATTGATTTTGTTTTAAGAAAAGCTTATGCTGAATTCACTTAGAACTACTGTCGTCCAGAGATTAGGAAAATAATACCAAATAACTTCAATTAATAAATTTATTTGATAATTTAATTATGTTAGTAATGACAGTTACATGCATTATTGTGTGCAGTAGGGTTTTATAAATAGTGTTTTGGGGAGGATGGAGAGAAAATCATGAAATTTGTCTGAATAAATTTATATAAAATTGTGGTTATGCAACTGGTTTTAAAAAAATGTAGGCTACTTAAAGTGGCCATTGATATTTTGTAGCACATTAGTCATAAGATTTGATAATATCTCAAGGTTAATCAATTTTGTGTAAAGTATGAAATGTGTGGAATCAAAACATAATTATTGTGTGCCAGGAAGGACTTTGCATGATATTTAAGTTTTGTTGGTTGAAACAAGCTGAAGTTCACATTAACTGTATCATTAATAGTTGTTATTTGTTAACAGTACAAAAATTAATGTTAACCATCAACATTTTTCAGATCGAGTTTCTGGAAACACATGGTGTAAATTTGTGTTTTAAAGTTATTTTAGTTTATTTTGACGGTTGTGGTGTTTACTGATCTGCTTTATGATTTATTTGATCAACTTCACAGCATAATAGTCCAGTACATACTGAGTCACTGACTATGCCTTCAATTAAAATAGTTGACCCTTTCTTCATCATTGAGAGAATATCTTGAAGTTACACCAAATATTAAACCTGTAAATCAATAAAATCATATGGCTTTTCGGCACGTGCCCTAGTCTGTTGCAAATGGTTTATATAATCAGGATTTTATATGTGAATCGGTGTTTTAGTTATCAAAATTGGGTTGGAGAATTTTACAGATTATCACAGAATATTAATACAGGTCAAAATCTAATGTTAATATGTTATTATTATTTAGGGCGTTTTATATAGCGCCTGTTCCAGGTAGGTTGTTCAGAAGTGCTTCAACCCAACCACGGCTAAATGGCGACAGTTTTGAGATTCTTAAGGAATAGAGTGGAGTGACCCACTGTGCAGTAAGCACAGTGTAAGAGATTGTTGGACCAGCTTCTGAGAATGAAGGCACTGTTGAAATAGCTGTGAATGGCCGAGATTGGATCAATAACAGAATCCAACATCTTTCCAGTTACTTAACTGAGATGGTTGGAAGAGCTTTTGATTGAACAAACCTTTGATGAATAAAACACTGCCCAGCAGCTGTGGGTCCACACTGGGCTACAACCAATCTAGACCACATGCCCATGCAGCCACCAAAAACTCCAAACACCACAGCATAAACCTAGCCCTCAAATCTTTCAAATGGCGTCAACAATGCTCAGCATCTCTTAGGGTTCATCAATAATTAGGCCTATAATATTACGTACTCAATAAAGCATATTTACCCTAAAATCGCTGACCCTGCATGATGCAAATAAAAAAATGTAAAGGCCTGCATCAGTTAAACTCAAGTCTAGAAGAATTCGGCGCACAGTCTTTCTGCGTAGGCCTAGTTTCACTCTAAAACCATCTCGCTGCTTAAAATCTATAGCCTGCATCAGAAGCCCAGAAGGATATATCAATTTTTAATGCTGAGACTATGGCTTCTATCACCTACACATCTCAGTTTCCTTGCATATATAATACAATACAATTATCCATCTTCCAATACCCGGCCAAGATCGCATAGGCAGAGACTTGGTCTAGATCTCGAAGTTGGGTGGGACGAGCCACCGATCGAAGGACAAATCACCAGTTTCCCAGCCAAAATAGCCGACGACTTTTTTAGTCACTGCTGTGGTCAAGATCTCCAGAAAAACCATTTAACCAGCCAAAGTACTTCATGGCCTTTTTTTAGTAATTCCGTCATGCCGTAGCGCTTAAGGATTGGGGGGAGGGGAGGGGGATGCATGGACCGTCCCCCTCTAAGTCTCCGCCCATGTCCAGACGACACCCGCCTTAGTAACTTGTTTGTAGGCCTATGCTATTAAAGCGCCCCTCCAAGGTCACTACGCAGAGGTGCTCCTGACTTCAGCGCGGACACTGCATTGGAGTTTCACGCCAAAGCGCACGAGCAATTACGAGTGAAGGACTTTGCCCGAGGTCCCTATGCGACGAATTGAGGTGGATTCGAACTTGCAGCGTACCCTTCCGCTGCAAGGCGACGAACCTACCCACTACACCCCGTCCCGCCCCTTTGATCCTATGGTAACTTGACCCGGGCTACTCTTACTACGAACAATCGCTTGACTGAACGCAGCGCTCGTGAAAAGCTTGTAGCCTGCACGGGCTCAAAATAATATTGCGTCGGCTTCTGAGGTTCCTATCCATGGCAGACGGTCAGACCACGACCGTCTGAATATCATTTCGAAGGTCACGGTCAGACCCGCTTTTCGTTGACCATGCAGTGGAGCTTACGACGCTTCCTCATAGCGCCGTGAATGCCATGAGCACTCATAACTTTAAAAAGTCATCAGAAATTTTCAGAGAAAAAAGGACATTAATTTTGGTCGAAAGACTCAAAAAAGGTCGTCAGAATTTTCCCGTCCCAAAAATCCATGTGTAGGCCTATATGAGACAGGTTTTAAATCTAGCGTTTTTAAAAAAAATTCAGAGTGACATCCATCATCGTTGCTTAGCGCAATTAAAAAATGGCGGCTTCCAGATGTTGTACGGCGGCATGGCGGAGTTTTGTCTTTCATTTTGCTCACGAAAACTTAGAATTTAGGATACCAGTTAGTGAATGGGCTAATTCTGCTCATATTTTGTTTATACTATTGTTTATCTGGTTGATTTTTAGCACGTTTGCTTTAATATTGAGGTGTTTTCTGCCAAGTAGCTTTGTTATCGCCCATGCACCTTGCGGTACTGTTTATCAACTTTGCGAGTCGCTATTGCATTTTTTGTGTGCAAGGTGTCGATCGATGAGAATTTCTCATAGAAATGGGAATGCAACTGCTGTAATGTGTGACCTGGCAATTTATTTATTATGTATCAATTATAGATTTATCTTGTCTGCTATATTAAGTCATAGTACTTACCAAGACCCTTGCCTTTCACCATTTTCCACTGAGAGCCAGTGATCCCGAACTTCCTTGGGGGGATTGGGGAAAGATGTATCTGTTGGCGTGAAGGGATGATACAATGTGATATCTGGATCTAGTATATCAGTTCATGAGAGCATGTATCCGATCCTTTTTGGAGCCTTAAAGTCTGGTAAAATAAATGAAGGCTCATATACTGTGTGCCTTTACTAACACTGAAGCTTAATCATAAGCCAACGATCGTTCAGATGGAGAGGAAATATTACGGCAGCAATTCAACAGCTGCATGGTATTTTCCTTGAGTAACAATGAATTGAATTTGAATTTAAGTGAACATAATGAGCAATCTGTTGACAAGTTTTTCTCTGAAGGTGATAGTCAAAACATGCTGAAGATATACTGATGAGTGTCTGCCACCATGCAAGCCATGTACATTTTTAATATAAGAATTGAGTTTAAGAATATAATGAATCGTGTGTGATTGGAACTTTGTTTAAATCTTTGATTATATTGATCAATGTGTTCAAAGGTTTAAGCGTTTTTACCAGATATAATTTTGCTTTGACCTTTCTTGTTCAGCAGCATTGAGATAAATCGCATCAATTGTTGAGCTTTGACTGTTGCAGGAAATTATCTCCATTGCAAGCATTTTTGGTGTTAAGCTTGAAATTCCGCAAACATATGATGCAAGGGTATGTACATTTTTATTGTTTATTGTTATATTTTAATTGTTTATTGTTAGTTAATATGAATAGTATGTTGTAATTGTTTAATTGTGATTACTGCACGCTTAGGTTATTGTGAAGATCCATTGGTGGTCAACCAATTGTAGTGTTAACGATATGGCAGCCTCTGCTCTTTCTTCCTGATCATCTTTAGATGGCTGTGGACCCTCAGTGGTCCGTGGAACCCCGGTTGAGAACCGATGCTATAAATGGTAGTAAATAAATGCCATTCAAAATCAGCTTTAAATCACCCAGATGGTTCCGGATATTGTTAAAGGTTTTAATATTCTTCCACCAGCTATCAGCTCCTTTGTATAGTATATGCCTTTATGGTTGGATGTCCTTAATGTTAGCTCAGTATTATTTTGATGAAGGCGTAAATTGTGATGGTATATGGTCATCTCAGTAGTACCGTACTGAATTCCCAACACAATAGTGTATAACACCGAAGAGTTGTATTTAAGTTTAGTACGTTTAACAGACCATCTAAAAGCTGTATTTGACTGCAGTAGCCTCATTTTCTAACAAATAAAACTCAGAACTTTAATTGAACGGTGAGAGATCACTGTTAGGTGGCAGTGCTCTATTCTGTTGGAGTCTAGAATGGTCACATTGTTTACATGTGGATCAATGAACTTTCAAGGGATATTGATAATCATTTTCTTATTGCATTGCCATCAATGTGACTCTTCATCAACAACAGATGCATTGTACTATCACCTTGTCTTGTTCTGGTAATTTCATTCACCCTGTGCATCCTGCCATGCTCTTTCTTGCTCTACCTACTATCCCTACTTTACCCTACCATTTTCTGTCCTATCCTGCCGTACCCTATCCTATGTCTATGAGTTGACCTATCCTATCCTACCTAATGCATCCTGCTTTTTTAGCTTATTCTATCTAAGCTTAGTTTAGCTTTGCTTATTGTGTTATTTCCCTGTCTAGTGCCTTTTTATTCCACACTACTTCTATCATGCCTTACATTATCTGCGGCTAATTCTGGGATATATGATCAGTATCTGTCAGTTTTTTCTGCTCCTATTTGCAGAATCCGTACTTGGCTGTTTCCTTGCCATCAGAAGAAGTGGCTCGGCAGATTATGAGTCGCTCTGTAACCATCAAGTAAGATATGTCTGGCTGCTTTTAAAGCCTATAGGATGACTTTGTGGTTATGAAGAAATGGGAAGAAAAGATACTAATTTTGCTACACAATTTTCTAAGTATTTTATTTCACAATTTTCTTACTGTTGAGGCTAAGGCTGTTGTCACAGACGCATTCAGTTACTTGGATACAATTGAAGGAGCATGGCCGAACATTTTAAGTGCTTTCCTAAATCAATCGATGGCTGGTAGTGATGATCGCTAATTTGGTAGCCGGGCTTTGTGTTATACTGATCTGCGATTGTAACTAAAAGAGGCACAGTAACTAATAGCGCCTGAATTCACATGTCTTGGACCTGGTTATGAGCACTACGAAATTTCTCAGGCATCTCATTTGCTTCCCACTTTCTGCACCTCTCAGTGATCTTTCTGCTCCTTAGACCAGCATGTTCTTTTCGCTTTGCAAATTAGGAGCAATGTGACCCAAACTAGATCAATCGCCAACATTGGATTCACTATGGAATTCCCTAATTCATTTCTGTGTGTTACCATTGTTTCTGAATGTCTTTCTACATATTTTTCCCTCCTTAAAACTTTTTTTTATCTCTCACAGTTCTTGCAATGAGAGTGCTAATGAGCAACCATCACTGTGAGCAGTGCTATACAAGTCACAAATTACAATACAATGTCTAAGATATAACAATATAATGTGTTGGAGTGTTGTAATGTGTTATAATCATAAATGATGCCAAATTGTTAAAACATTGTATTGAAAACTTTTACATGCCATTGTCTTCCTAAACCACAGTTTACATCCTATTAGTTACCAGTTAGCAGGGCTTTTTTAACGTTTGAACACAAAATGTGCAGTTCTAAATGGATTTGTGCTGTTGTAGAAGCACATCTGTACAGTTAAAACTAGCAAAAAAGGTCATTGTCCTCCAACTGGAATTAATTTACCATGGAAGATGGGAAAGGAAAGAAGGAGTTGTGCAGTTCTAAAAATTCTTTGGAAAAGTTATGCCAGTTAGTTCTTGTATAATCTAGCAGCACTTGATGTTATTCTGTGCAGGTCACTCGTTGAAGTTTGGTGTAGTGGGAATTCCTACCAGGTGATCCTGAATCAGCTGGCAGCCTTGCCAGAAGCATTCACGGTGATATTTTAATTGTCTCTTAATCAGCCATACAACTGATGATGATGATCCAATCTGTAGCTGTGACAACATAACGTCATTGTTTAACGTCATTGTTTAACGTCATTGTTTAACTTCTGTTGTGCCTTGATGTCAGCTGTCAACTCTTGAGTGGTTGGGTTCTACATGTGTGCATGAACCAACCATTGGAGGCTTTTTCATTATCACTGCATTATTTGTTTACGGATGAACTTCTGTTCCAAATTAAATGTAGTACAATTTAGACCAGCATAAGCAGTGCTTTGGTTGGGTGCTTATAAGGTGGAAATGCTTAAAAGTCCAGTGGTTGGTATGCTGGACTCTCACTCAGAAGGTTGGGAGTTCATATCCGCACGTTAGTCGGGAAATGAGATGACATGGGAGTGCGCTGGCCTTCCACTCTCTCGTGCAAAGGCTAAGTAAATGAAATTGCTGCTAGCACTTCGTACCCATGGGCTGGCTAAAGGAACTGAGCATTCTTCTTCTATATTGCAGCACATTAAATGTCTAGATTTAGATACATATATTACCATTGTACTAGTGACACAGAAATGCCTCCTTGTGTGTTCAGTAGGCCTATCAAGTCTGCAGTTTGTCATCTGCACAGTCTTTGGCTTTTATACGTAAATTGTTTTGTCACCAGTCGCTCCCACCTAGCTATCCAACTGGAGTAATGCAGCTGTGTGATTTGATCTGTGCGGTAAAGATCTAGCAGGTGAATCAAGGATGCACTGTTAAGTTCATGAGTTCGATAGGCCGAACTAGGAAGCTGAAAATTGAATGATTGTTTTGGGAACACTCTGCTGAGTATTGCTTGTGTTACATACATTTGTGTTATGTGAACGCTGATTTTGTTTTGTTTGCAGAGTCCATTTACGTGTTGTGAAAGAAGCTATCGAATACAGGTCGAGTGCTTCAACCGGCAGCTGAACCTTCAAGAGAAAGTCTCTCGCATAGAAGTCAGTCAGTATTTCGTGTCGATTGTTGCATTGTAGAGACAGTTGCTGTTGTGTCCGATGAAGCTTCATGCATGGCTCGAATTCCAGTGCAATGCTCAAGACTTGCAATCTAGTGTTCAAGCACTTTATAGTTGTAAAGAAGTGTTGTACTAATGTTATGTTGTCATGCTAAGCGGAATGGCACAAATAACAGCGGCTCATAATACGAGTCCGCACGGTGGTGTGTGTATTTTCAGAGAGAAATCTTTAAGTGCATTTCATGCCCGATATATGTTTTGTTTTGTTAGGCAATCTTTCTTCTTTCCCTTCAGGCTAGGATTATTCCCTCTGGCGAGGGGTCAGCCACTCGGATCCTTCTCCTCCACTTGTCTCTGCTTCCGGTGTCTTCTTTCTTCAATTTGAGCAGCTTCAGGTCTTGTTGTATCTGTTAGGCAATATCTTATTTAAATTCTTAAAAGGGGAAACTCTTAGGAATGGAAAATTGTTACTTGTGCTTAGATGTTCTGTGGAGATGTATGCTTTCTATTACTTTATTGTACTTGGTTTGTTGACTTTGATGCTCTGAACTTGCATTGTTGTTTGTAGCGATTGTTGAGTGGTCCATTGTTATTCGATGGGAAGCTGGACCTGAGTGACAACAGCGACAACACATTTCATCTTCTAGAATACTACGGTCCTCAGAATTCTCCGCCACCAGAAGAACCTTATGAGATCTATTTCGGACGCTGGGTCAGTATGTCATGCCATGAGGTACAGTGTTTTTACATAAACTGGATTTAAAGGTTTGATTCCGTTTACTAATTGCTTACTTACACAGTAATGTAATGTAATTATTTAGCACTATTCCAGTTTAAAAAAAAACCTCATTCAACTGCACTTTCTTCAAGAGCAGCTTCAGTCCATGTGTAGTGCGCTGTTGTTCATAGTAGCATACATACTTTCTACCTTTACTGTTATGTTGTTTTCTGGTTGCAATAAAGTGAATTGAATTGAATAGTGTAGACTGTAGAGGAGCATGTACCATGTTGGTCTTCATGGTCTTGAGGTTGTTTGGGGCTATTTTGTATTCCCTTAGGAGAGTCAACAATGAGTTTAGAATGTTACTGCTGTTCAAGGGTGGATACAGAAATTTTCAAAGGGGAGTGGGGAATTTTTAGTCTTGGAAAAGGAAACCATTTTATCCGCCAAAACAGTTGATGACCTTTTTTATTTAGTCGTACGGACCTCGTATACGGACCTCGTGGGCGTAGGGAGGGGCCTGTGGGACTACTCATGGGGGAGGGCCACGTCAACTTTCCGAGCCAGAATAGCTGGTCAAAAATAGAGAAATTTCTAAATGGGGAGGGCCTGGCCGGATTGGCCCCCTGGATCCGCCCCTGCTGCTGTTGTAAGAGATTTGGTATATTTTGATTGACCTGTTTTCCGTCCATTCGTCCTTCACCAATATCCATCATTTAGGTTCTCCTCTTGACTTCAACCAAGTTTATGAAAGCTTAAAATGTTAAAAATGAACAGTTTTTTCCTGTCTAAGTCATTATTGTATGTTTGATATTCACTGTTTTAGTTATGCAATGGACAACGTGATTTCATCAATCGTTATCATCTTCAGAAAAGACGGTTTATAGGTACAAGTGCTTCTCGATCTTGTATGGCAGAGGCTGAATTTTTATATTTTATGTTTTGAAAAAAAATGATACGATGATAGGAGAATTTTATAGCAAGACTCTCTACTTATCTGAAAAAATTGTATTCCAAGTAAGAAATGAGTAGCTTTATATTCTATGTGGTGGTTTAAGAGGAAGTCAATTGTAAAAGTACTAGCTACATTAGCTACATAGCATATTATGCTATACGTAAGTTTAAAACATGCCATTCTGTTATTTAAAATAAAAATTACAAGTTCTAGAATGCTATGTTGGTCAATATTAAATTGTATCTTGTATGTATTCCAAAGTATGGAGTGGCTGGCGGCTTTATAAAGCATATACGGTGCCCTAATTTACTTAAAGTTCAGTTGCTATATGAATAAATATTTGGTATATAAACTATTTGATCAGCCCTATTACATTGCAGTTAATTACGTGGTAGTAAAATTCTTCAATATTTTCTGTATTGGAGTAATCACATTTTTGTTTTTTGTTCTAGGTAACACATCAATGGATCCGACACTGTCTATGATCATGGCTAACATGGCCAAAGTCAGTTCAGGAATGCTTGTTTGCGATCCTTTTGTGGGAACAGGTTGGTTTTCGATTAATGATCAACCACTTCACATGCTATTAGAGAAACAGCCATGTTTGTAAAGAGTGCTATTTTAAGTGCAACGCTGTATGTAGTCAACCAAACTTTGCATTAACTGTGTAGCAGTGGTTGACTTTTTAACTTGTATCTTGTATTCTAATATTATTAAATTGGCTGAAATTCACAGTTTGTTGGTATGCGTGTTAGCTCTGCAGACATGTTGGCCATTCCAATTTTATTACTTTGGTTATTCCTCTTCATTAGTCCGCACATAATTAACTGATGTTTGTACATAATTATGTATGCAGATTTAAGGAATTCCTGAAAAGCAGAAAGACATTTAGCAAATGTAGTCACAGAACTTTAGTTGCTTGTTTTTTTCCCGTTTGTTCGCTTGCTTTTACAAATCTTTGTAAGTATTCTGCTTTTATTCATTCTTCCTCAAAGTTAAAATGATGCACATTGGCACAGCATAGTGTTGAGTGGCATTGATCCCATATGACCTTTGGATTACTGGGTATAGTTGACTTCCTGTATTCTGACCTGGTGCTAAAAATTGACAATCTGGGTGGAGCACTGTGAATAATCAACACAGCTTTGGTATGGTGCTGAGAAGCTTTGAAGCTTAGATTTATCGTGCGTATTGTGAGCAACGTCAAACATTTGGTTCATTGGTTTGTTTTTTGATGGCTGTTTGCAGGAAGTCTTTTGGTCGCCTGTGCACATTTTGGTGGTCATGTATTCGGCACAGACATAGATTACAATCTTCTGGTTGGAGTTGGTAGGTTTATCAATTCTCATGTTGCTTTCTTAGAATTATAGCACGTTGCTGAAATGATGCAGGTTTTGTAAGGCAACGAACATTCCTGATTTTACACGAGTCTCCACTTTTAAAATTTTTATGTAACTAGCTTACCCTTCAAGCTGTATCTTAAGATACGATCTATTGGTTGTATCCACTTGCAATATTAGGTACTGTACAGCTTAGGCTTAAAAACACGGCATCCAATTGGTGCAGACATAATTTGCTCATACGTACATCTAAGGATTTGCAATGAGAGTGCTAATATTGATGGGTTTCTGTTGGTGTAAAGGAAAATCCAGTCGTGCTGGACAGAAGTGGCGTTCGAAAGAAGAGAGCATTCGCAACAACCTGCGACAGTACGGCCTGGAGCGTTTCTACGTCGATGTATTAATCGCCGATGCTTCTCGTCATGGACTCTGGAGGGACCAGGAATTCCTAGATGCCATTGTCGCTGATCGTAAGTAGCGTGAGGGGTTAGTGGAAGATTTCTGTGTCTGCCGTAAAAACATGTTGAATAGTTATAGTTATATGTTGATTAAGCAGATTTATTTATTATATGTGGGTTGGTTTTAGTTTATCTATTTAAATAATTGATTAACTGGTTCAATTAAAATTAACCTAAAATAAAATTAATTAATTAATTTATTAATTGGTTCAATTAAAAATTAATTAATTGGTTCAATTAGTTTATCTGTTTTTGATTAATAAGTGGAGTGTGTTAATGTCAGGATAATGGATATTTGTTTGAATTTTAGCGCCGTATGGTGTTCGAGAGCCAACTGTGAAGGTGGGCAGCAAGAAAGAAGTCAGTTCTATAGATGAGGAACAGTAAGTTACTTAGTAGGAGTTAGTTTCATTGATATTTAAAGAAAGTGACTTCTAGTTAGTGGTTGTGTTCTTGCCCACACTTTTATTAAATGTGGAATATGATGTTCCAAACGAAGTTAGAAATTTCCATGTTAGATAATGAAATGTTTTGCTAATGAGACCTAATTGTATGAGTCGTGGACAGAGTGAATTCGTTATGTATGATTATTTAAACAATATATATCAATTTAGGTTATTTTTCTGCATTAGTCCATTTTACACATGGTCCACTCTATGAACAACAGATTTGCGTTAATTCCTCTCTCCTCTTCCCCTCCCTCTTATCGGTGTTGCCCGGAAATTTGAGTTTGCCCGCCAAATTCTAGTTCAGCATGCCTCCACCCAGCATCTGCCTCTGCAGGGATGGGGTGATCCTGTTTTTTTGTGCCCAATCTACCCTATGGTGAGGGGTTTCACCAAACCCTCCACTGGGTAGTCGGGGCTTGCATTCTGGACAAATATACACACAAATGTACCCACATTCAGGGACGGATACATAAATTTTCGAAGGGAGGCACCACAATTTTGTTACCTTGGGTCAGGAAAAATTTCTTTGATCTTTGGCCGAAAAATCTGATGACCTTTTTTTGTCGTCTGGTAAAAATGTCTTGAAAATATACAGAATTTCCATGCCGGAATAGATGGCGACCTTTTTTTAAGTCATTTGCTCATTTCAGCGACAAAATCTCTTAACATGTACCTTTTTCCAAGCCTGTGCTAAATCATCAGCTTTCAGTTGTTGTATCCTACTTTCCCGCTTCATTGATCAAAAGCTTTTTGAAACCTGATGGGGGTGGGGCCACGTCCCATGCACATTTCTCATGGGAGTCATGGCCGGATTGGCCTCCCTGGATCCGCCCCTGCCCACATTCACCATTTTAGATATAGATACACACACATTATGTAAGGCATGAAATATGAGTTGCATGCTGTTTGTGCTGCCAGCAAAGATGGACATATTCCGTGCAAGACGAACTACAGCATGTCGGACATCATCGTCGATCTTCTGCACTTTGCGGCGAAGTTCTTGGTCGTCGGTGGACGTCTCGTCTTCTGGATTCCGGTTCTTAAACAAAAGTAATTAAAATTACTTTAATTGGCTTTAACTGTTTGTTTAATGTGAATGTAAGCTGAATGCATATCCAGCTATTTATGTAATCTATGTTGTTCGTCCTCTAACGATGGGTGGGGATATTATATATAATACCTGTATTATAGTGTACATTGAGTACAAATTTTGGCCTTGTACACTGCTGATTTAGACTAGGGAATGTAATCCCGGGGCATTTGCTCAATCCCGGGATTATAAATGCGTCGATCCCGGTATCCCGGGATTGGCTTGTAATGGCAATCAAAAATCTTCTTAGATGTAGTATAGCAGCAGGTCAAATACGGTAAAGCTTAATTTGTCTTTGGTGAGTGACCATCCTGCATGCTAGCCTAGCTGCAGTCCTCTGATATTAACGCAGCAAGGGCCCGTCTATGCTGTCCAGGTCCTTCCACTCACAAGTCGAGGCAATAATACGGGCGGGGGTGTCATCAACACGCGCCAAATGGAGTTAGGCGCTGTGATGCTGCCGGCCTAGTCGGTCCGCTCTGCTAGCATCTGACATCTGTTTATGTTCTATCAGTCAACTGAATGGTGTGTGGATGATTGGTGTGAGGACTCTATAGTCTGTATTCATGAACCAAGCACGGAATGGGAGGGGCAAACCCAAATTCGCTGCCTGATCACTGAGAAACGCCTACCTCTAGTCACCCCTCTGGGGTTTCTGCTGGCCGCCAGCTTACCCTAACTAGGGTGTCTGCTTATCTGTCGTTTTGGCGTCTATTGACCAAGGAATTGTTGCAAAATAGGTCAAATAATTCAATAAAAAATCCGAATTTTTTGTAATCCCGAAAAACGGGATTCCATGTTTGTCAATCCCGGGATTACGGGCTTGTAAAATGTTCGGGATTCCCAGGATCCCGAATCTCGGGATTACATTTCCTAATTTAGACCTTCAAGGAATTTAAATGATCATTAAATGCTGAATTTGTTTGCGCAGCTACAAGGAAAGCAACATTCCACAACATCCGTGTTTTCAGTTGGTTGGTAATTCTGAGCAGATACTCAACATTCGAGTGAGCCGTCGTCTGCTGACAATGGAAAAAACACAGCATTATCAGGTCAAAAACTGTCAGTTTTTCTTACACTAACGAGTAATAATATTATTGATAATGTATTGATCAGTCATTGCAAATTTACTATTAGAAAATGAAGCCTCTTATCTGTGTGGTACAAACGGTTTCTTATAAGTGGTTTTTTGGCACTCGCTTGGGATCATACGACAGCATCAGCTTGAGATGGATTCGAACGTGCAACGCTCCGGTTGCAAGGCAACGAACATACCCAAACACGCCCCACAATGTGTATGCATAGATGAGGGCAGGGCTAAAGCCCAATGTGGCCAATATCAACTTGAGCCAGGCAGCAGACATTGTTTTGGGTCTAATTCGATTCGCTGTTGGTCCTGACAGTATCAAAGTACCAAACCCATTACACAGTTATTCTGCAAGATCAACATGTTCCCTACTGTAACCTGTAGTACTCCTCTGCGTTGTGGACATGCAAATTGGGATATGGGAGGGCAATATGAAATGGGATCAATGGGAAAGGAGGGTACATGGATGTAAATTTTGTGGACATCATTAAAGGATGAGGTTTCAAATTTGTCTGCTTACTAGCAATGATCAGATCAATCCACAACCTATGGATGTTTACATCGTGATTATGGATCTGTTTACAACCCTCTGTGAGCTAACTATGCAACAAGTTAATAAGCAGTTGTCAGATCATGTGTGCAACCAACATATTTGCTCCTACATACCTCTCAAATGACATGCAAAAGCCGTCATCTGCATCTTCATCTTGCTCAAAGCGTTCTGCTGATCGTCTTTATCTTTTTGTTTCCTGGACTAGGACTGCTCTTGCCCAGCATCGGCATGCATGCGTTGGTCTCCATTTGGAATGACCTTCCTCTGCACAAAAGGCTAAACTAAATGACTCGTTTTTACTCATCTGTCTCTCACTCTCTAAAGGCATTTCCTTTCCCCTTAAGTATTTTGTGCTCAGCGTCACTAAATAGTCATTCTGTGATAGGTGCTATATAAATTTATAGATACATTACAATATAAATTTCTGTGATAGGCACTATATAAATTTATAGATACATTACAATATAAATTTCTGTGATAGGCACTATATAAATTTATAGATACATTACAATATAAATTTCTGTGATAGGCACTATATAAATTTATAGATACATTACAATATAAATTTCCGATGCTGTCTTTGATTTTAGGATGAAATGGCGAACGGAGCAGCTGTCTTGGTCGAAGATCATTACAAGGATGCATCATTTAGGGAACAATACTTTCGACCTGCAAGTAAACCTCGAGGAAATCGACCGAATGACTTTAGCATCAAAACAACCGAACGGCTACAACAAACACTTCTGCAGAAATTGGACTTAAAAGACAATTGATATCAACATAAAAGAAATTTGTTACAGTCCTTTTGATTAATTTTAAAAGTTGGGTTAAGCCGCATATCTTCTGAATCATGTCTGCAAATTTGTCATCACAGTAGATAAGGTCTATAATAATGCATATAAAAACAGCCAAGCTATGCTGAAAGTTGAAAAAAACTATTTACTTCAATAGGGGTAAGAGAAAGGTACTGGTTGTATAACTTGTGGCTTTTATAACTAAATTTTGAAGAACTTTTCGATTGTTTAACTAGAGTTGAACAAGTCGTGATCTCAATGTACGTAGGCTTATTGTGATGACATGCATACACATATAACACATCTTTGCTGTCCTTAACAAATTTAAATTTAATATTAGGAAATGAATGCAAGATAAGATGGTGTTCTAGAAGAAAAGATGGTTGTTCTTGTCTTCAGGGCTGTTTTTAAGGAATTTTTAGAACTGCACAACCCCTTTCCTGTCCTATCCTCCATGGTAAATTACTTCCAATTGGATGACAATGACCTTTGTTGCTAATTTTAACTGTACGGAAGTGCTTCTACAACTGCACATTTTGTGTACAACTGTGCGTTAAAAAAGCCCTGCTTGTCTTCCAGTGTTTGGTGGCAAGTGGTGATAAGAACTTGGCTTTCCTTCAGAGGACTTTATGCCTCTTTTTGCATGTGAATGATCGTTTTTGATCGCATGGAGAAATCTAGATGTCCTTGATGGCAAGGGCGGATACAGAAATTTTCGAAGGGGGGGCCAAAGTCCCATGGAACTACTTTTTGGGGGGGGCCACGTCTACTTCCGAGCAAAATAGCTGGTCAAAAAAAAGAAATTTTTGAAATGGGGGGGGGCCATGGCCGGATTGGCCCCCCCTGGATCCGCCCTTGCTTGATGGTTCTTATAAATGTTATTAATAATGAAATTTGTAGAACATATTTACAACAGCGCTAAACTTAATTAACATAAACATTTTTAAAGGAGTATGTGATTCGCTTTAGACCAACTACTCTGCTCGTTTAAGAAATGCACCATCTTTTGTCTTCTGATGTTTGTATGGCCGTCAATGAATGCTGTCCCCTTCGTTCCTTTTACCTTTCCTCCACCTGTCAATCTGCCCTGTGGAGCACTCAAGTGCACCCACTTTTCATCCTTTTGCATCTCTCTCTCTCCAGTTATCTTTGGCCCTTTTCTGGTCAGTGCACCATGATTGATCTTATGTTCCATCTCTCTACCTATCAAATACTACGACAGGTGTGCTCTTCTACTTTAGTTATCCAGTCTGGAATATTATATACTGTAAATTAAATGCTCAAGCAAACAAGCTCGATCCACGATATGATCATAAGTCTGAAGAAATCATCTAGGCCTATGTATATATATATATATATATATATGTATATATATATACATATAATCAAATCTACAATTAATTAATAAAATATCATCGCTGACTTTCTGTTTCACTACAAATAGTATGGAAATCCATGTTACAATGCCAAGCGCCAGAAACATATGAAGCAGTTTTAATCTAAGAAAGAACCATCATTAGAGATTGATGTGAACTCTGCATTGATGTTTCAAACCCTTGTTTTAGAACACTCGTAAGTTAGCAAGGTACACCATTCAACAAACTGTCGACATTATACTGCAAAAGTGAAATGAATGGGAAAAAGTGAAATGAATGAAAAAAACTATGCTAGGAAGAATTCATGTACAGGACAGTTATTATAATTATCTAAGCTAAATTCCAATTGTATCTACTGATCAAGATCATCGAGTAATGACTGCACCAACATCCCTGTTGTTGGCTTTTCACCAAGCATATTTTCTACAAGTTTTGTGGGACTAATTTCGCCTCCGTGAGCCAGCAATGTCTGATGGTACCTCTGCCCCATTGCGCGGCTGAAGGGATCTTGTTTGAAGCAGCTGTGCCAGATACGTGACGCAATGGCACGCGACATCAGATACGAGTAATATTTGGCGCCATAGCCAACAAAATGTCCAAAGCGTAGCTGCCATGCCGTGCCCGGTACGTACGGAAGGCAGTGGTAGCGATTCTGGACGTCGGCTAGGATTTCTGTTGTGCTCTTTTCCAGCGGATGCTTTCCGTGATAGACTTGATCGAGAATGGAGTAGAAGACCTGGAGCAGGGTCTCGGAAGCGGAAAACATCCGCTTTGCCTGGCACATGCTCCGCAAGACGTCGGAAGACACAGGTTCTCCCGTTTGCCAGTGCCGAGCGAAGCTAGACAGAACGCGCAAGTCGAGCGCAAAATATTCCATCAGGACAGACGGAACTTCTGCGAAGTCCGTGGGACAACGTGTTCCAGTGACGTGCTGGTACCTCGTCTGCCCGAGCATCGAATGCATGGCATGACCAAACTCGTGGAAAAGATTTTCCACCATTCCAGGGGTAAGAAGAGACGGTGTCTTGCCCTGAGGTCGTGGCAGATTGAGCATTAGCACGACAAGTGGCCGTTGGTATGAACCGTCCTCCTTTTTGCGACCGCCCTGGATCGTGAAGTGACAGTCCTGATGTGGTTTGCCGGGACGCTCGAAGAAGTCGCAGTAAATGTAGCCGAGTATGCCTTGAGTTTCGTGCTGAACGGCAAGTTTCTGAACATCGTGCGACCAAGTCTCTCCGTATTCTGCGTCTGCACATTCAAGCGTGACACCAAACAGGCTGCTAAATAGATTACTAAGTCCTTCCATGCATCCTCCAAGCGAAAAGTACTGCGATATTTCATGATTGCTGACTTTGCACGTTTCATGTCTTGCAATTCCACCGTAGTAGGCAGTGTCCCATGCCTCGAGTTTCGACTTTGACCCATGACGAAGTTTCACGCTTTCCAAGACCTTCACCTCTGCCAGCGCTTTTGGTCGAACTTTCTGTGCCAGCATCTCGAGGAATTCCATGACGTGCTCGGGAGTGCTGCCAATGGTTCCACGCAGCGCTCGGTGAGCGTACGTTGGGAAGCCAGCAAGTTCTGCCATTGCAGACCTAGCTGCCAGCAGTGCTTCAAGCCGATTCATCTGCTGTGGCTCTGGATAAAGGTAGATCTTGTAAGCGGCTTCACGTACAAGATCGTTAGGATTTTCTGAGAACATTCCAGTTACCATGATGTTTTTTCCTTCCATAGTGAACACCTGTTGCAGGTGCTGTGGCAGGGCAAATCGCGGTACTGAAGTTGGTTGGTGACAGCCTTGCATGAAGAAAGTGCCTAGGGAGAGGATGCTTTCGTTTAGATTAACAAAATCTTTCCGTTTTTCTTCCGACAGATGTATGCCGCTCTGTTCAAAGTCGAACATAAATAACTCAGCTACTCGCTGGTCTATTTCGTCCACGGCAAATTCGTCACCTTTCACCAGAATTTTCTTTAGGGCGGCGTAGATACTTGTATTAGTGTTGAGCATTTCCACAAGTGAGCTGATATTCATGCAAGCCTCCTCTGCAGCCTGAGCAAACTCCTGGTCAGGATGAGCGACTCGAACAAAATCGGCCATGTCGGCCACACGACACAAGCAGTCTGATAGCTGGTCGAACACCTGGACTAGTTTCCTTCCTCGGGAATTCCCGGACGCTTCCTTGACGAGTTCCTCAGTCTCGAACTGGGCCTGCTGCTGTAATAAGTAAAAGCCGGTGTAATCCGTCAGCTGTGGTATGCGAAAGAGACCTACATTCTGGCGTCCTAAACTGAAAGAAAGTTTCTTTTCAGGTCGAGTATTGAACGAAGTTCCGAGTGACGACCAAGTAGCCACATATCGCCTCCGATATGTTGCCAATCCCTGATCGTTGATCTTGTCGGGTCGAGTCCCATTTGATAGGATGTCGTATGAACTGCATAAGGGAGCAGCGCGTGCACAACATGGCCCAGACCACAGACGCCATTGCGTCCCAATGCCTCGCAGCATACATTTATTCAATGTATGCATGGCTAGAGTTTCGAAAACAGTTAATCCAGATTCGATGACGAGTAGGCGAAAACAGTAATAATTCGTAAAAAGTATAAGTTATTCATATCAAACTTTGGCATAGCGGTTATTTGATGGTCACCGCAGATGATATAAACATGCATTTCCGCACAGATACAGCACTGCCTGATGACCTCATTTTGCCCGACAATGCCCTCTAGCCCTTCATATTGTATATTCAGCAATAGCACAGTATAAATAATATTATTATTTTATGCTATGGATAATCTGAATCATCGACATACGTCGATGATATAAATATTCTACTCAATATATCCTAAAATATTTTGTAATATGAAGTCCAGTCAACTTATCTGCGATTCCATCCAGTAACACAGTTTGCATATAATTAAGTCCCTCATCTAACATAATTTTGTGTCGATTCCATGTCAACCGACGGCGTACGTTATGAACTATTATTCTGCGAACTAAAAAAATTGATTAGCTATAAAATATAATTATTAATTATGGTGGCACTTGTGGACAGTTCAGTTCTGCACAAGGATCATTACGCTATATGTACTCTTTGCTAGAGGATTAAAAGGCAAGTTGTTTATTTTCATTTGTATTATATTATTTATTATATTGTCTTTTATTTTAGACGTTGCCTGTGCTAGGTATAATATACAACTCAGTTTTCCTTACAGTTTACATTAATTAGCAGGTTAGAAAAGGTTGGCCAATTCTATACGATTATAACTTACAGATGTAGCCGATTTATTTGCATCATTGGCCTAATATGATTACGCATAACATACACATTCATTATCACTTTGAATTTGTAATACGTACGACGTCCACGAGGCTTGTAGTTATGCTTTAAGGTCGCGTGTTACTGATCTGTTTTTCTGGCTATTAGGGTGATTTTGAGACGATGGGTGCCGACCAAAGCAGTCAGGCAGGCACATCATTGAAATCGCAACGAGACGAAGACATTCCGTATACGTCTTGCTCCATCAGCAAACCAATTGGCGTTGGTGAGTTAAGCCTTTCGTCAGACTCACTTTGCCATTGCTGTTTATAAGGCTTGGCAGGATTGCAGTATCGGGGACCAGCATATACAGTATCTTTGACAGTATCTAATGACGACCCTAACCGACTCTAGATAACCTGATCCTAACTGACACTCACGACACCAGCCTGATCCTGAACGACACTTGGGTGCCCGATTCTGCAATTATGCCGTAAAATGTGTGTAAAATTCGACTTTGGCCCACCTGCTGCTGATCACATATTAAACTGAAGCTGTTGTAGATTGGTAGGGAGCACAGTAATTCGAATCCACCTCAAGTCGCCGCGTAGGGACCTTAAGCAAGTCCCTCGCTAGCAATTGCTCAGTGCTTCGGCGTGAAACTCTGATGCAGTGTCCTCGCTGTAGTCAGGAGCGCCTCTGAGTAGAGCGCTTGAAGGGGTGCTATAACAAGTGCACATACATGTCTTCCCACCTCTTGTGTTTTATGCTATGCGTGCACTGCATATATGTATTTGCTGCATATATGCATACATGGGATTGCATTATATTACAAGGCTTAAGTAAACAGTTTGATTGATATAGTTAGTATATGAACAGATAATAATTAAGCAAATTCTTAACACCAATGAAGAATCATGTCTTCCCACCTCTTTTCTAACTGGATCTGGCCTGGAACAGGACCCAACCCTCATTGCAAATACCTTTAATAGTTATTTCACTACAATTGGTACTTCACTAGCAGCTAATATCCCTAAAGCCTCTACCCATTTTGAACATTTCATGCCCCCTCCTCCCATGTGTTCCTTTGGCATTGCTCCAGCCTCTGAACTGGAGATTATCCAAGTCTCTAATTTGCTAAGATCTTCTTTATCTAGCCCGGATGACATCAGTCCTTTGGTTGCTAAATCCTCGATATATGCTATTGCTACACCCCTTAATACTATAATTAATGCCTCCTTCTCTACTGGCTTAGTTCCAACTGAACTTAAATCTGCTAAAATTTCTCCTATCTTTAAAAATGGTGATAAGAAGCTGATTAGCAACTATCGTCCAATTTCTGTACTTTCTTTCTTTTCTAAAATATTTGAAAAACTTATGTCTAACAGGGTAATCGATTACCTCAATAAATTTAAACTCTTATCTTCTACCCAGTATGGTTTTCAACGCAACCTCTCTACTTATATGGCCTTGCTTGACCTGCAATGTAATATTATTGATTCTATGGATGAAAAAAAAACCTCTTTGGGAATCTTTTTTGATCTCTCAAAGGCGTTCGATACGGTAGATCATAAAATATTGGTAAAAAAACTTGAATACTACGGGTTTCGTGGGATTAGTAATGATTGGTTTTTGGATTATTTAAGTGATAGAACCCAACATGTTTGCTTTAATGGACATAAATCACTGGCATTGAATGTTTTATGTGGTGTTCCCCAGGGGTCAATTCTGGGACCGCTTCTTTTTCTATTATATATTAATGATTTATCTATGTCCTCTACTATATTCAAATTTATTTTATTTGCTGATGATACTAATGTTTTCCTTTCACACCACTCTCTTGATTGCCTATTTAATATTGCAAATAATGAACTCAATTTAATAGGTGAATGGTTCAAAACCAATAGATTATCCCTTAACCTCGACAAAACTAATTTTATGTTATTTAATATAAAAAATAAATATGGCTTAGATATGAATAAATCTCTTTTAATTAACAATATTCCAATCGCCCAAATGAAGTCTACTAAATTTCTGGGTGTCATTATAGATGAGCATCTTACTTGGTGTGATCATATTTCAACCATTTCTAAAAAAATTGCCAAAAATATTGGGGTCTTACTTAGAATTAAACACTGCATCCCCAATAAAATCCTTATTGATCTCTACTATTCACTCATTTACCCTTATTTGTCCTATTGTAATATTTCCTGGGGTTCCAATTATTCCTCTCGACTCAAACCTCTGATCACTCTACACAAACGGGCTGTAAGAATTATCTGTGGTGTACACTGGAGGACCTCTACTGCCCCCCTGTATTTAAACCATATGTTACTTTCTCTCCCGAACATAAATAAATTCCAAATTGGCCTGTTTATGTTTCGCTTTCATCATAATTTATTGCCAAATTCCTTCTCAAGCTACTTCACTGTTGGCTCCAAAATTCATAACCATGCCACCAGATATGCTAAATGTTACCGTAGTGAGTATGCGCGCTTAAAAATCAAACAATTATCTATTAAATATCTGGGTCCTAAATTATGGAATGAACTCCCGGCCTACTTACTCTCTTCTCAATCCATTGGCCTTTTTAAAAAAAACTTTAAAAAATATCTTATTGTTAATTAATGGTTCTAGTTTTACCATGTTATATATGTCACCACTTTGATCTTCCTAGTCTGATTATCATAGCTTGGCATTTCCAATTTATATACCACTTATACTCCCACTCTATATTTTATGCTGTGTCCCTATTGCATCACTTCCTCATCTCTGTCTTTGATGAAAGTCCTACTTTGAATTAATTACTATTTGTCTTCTTCACCTTCTGTCTCTTTCTGTTTTCTTTTCTTTATTTTGCTTAATAATAATTTTCATCCTCAGCTGTCATGATAATTTTCTTTCTTTTTTCCTGTTAGTGGGTGCCTAGGCTAGCGGGGTCATTCCCTTTCTAGGTCTCCCTTTCACAGGGATCATTTAATTCTATAACTGCTGATACTTTGTTTATAACTTACTTTGTGTTTACTCTTTTCTCTCGTCAGTGCGTTTTATTGTCAATTGTTTTTTCTCATGCATTGATCTCTATGAATAAACGGATTTGATTGATTGATTTGATTGATTGATACAAACATATTCATTCATATGCCTCACATATGCATTTATAGTAGAACGTATGCAAAACTGCATCTGACATGTGTTTTATGCTATGCGTGCACTGCATATATGTATTTGCTGCATATATGCATACATGGGATTGCATTATATTACAAGGCTTAAGTAAACAGTTTGATTGATATAGTTAGTATATGAACAGATCAGCCAAAATCGTCACCGCGTCTCATGTCGAAAACACGATCAGCTTCAAGAGATGCTCGTGAGCAGTCGACTTCACAGAGCATCATTGTCGTGACAGAAGGAGCGCCGTCGGAGCCGCAGGTCGATGAAGAGCTTGTCCATCTGTCGGCCATTGCTCCGTTTCTTCCATTGATCCATAGTTCTGTCAGTGCTTCTGGTTCGGCCAATCCAGACGCACTGGGCCAGCTTGATGTGCGTCACATCCTCAACATGTGCCTCCGTCTCCAGGAACACATGAAACAGTGCGCCGACGCAGTTGCGTTCGACCAGAACGCACTGTGCGTCCGAATCAAAGAGGTCAGTCAGGCAATTATGCTATATGCTATGATGTGCTGTAAAGTGAGGTATGTAAGTAACTGCCTCATGCACCAAAGGGAAGGCAGAGAAAATACTCGTTTCTTTTCTTAATCTCTTATGCTGGCAGTGGACAAATCTTAGGGTGCAAGACATGAGGTCAGCGCTTAGCAATACTTCGGTTTGAGCTCATCCCAGTGACATTAGTTAGTGTATACATGGTCAGGTCCAGGTATTTCCTCAACTGTAAATAGCTCTGCATGCACAAGTTCTCAGAGGCATTGTCTTTAAACACATCAACTGCAGTCTCACTGCAATCTTCACCATGTAGTTTGCATGGCTTAACAGAGACATTCATTTGCAACTGAAGCACTATGATCAGACACTGCAGTGGACTGTGGAAGGCAAATGCATTAGCAGACTACCTGATTATTATCAAGCATTAGGACAACTGTGTAGAACTGCAGATGGGACCCTCTGCAATCTACCTGGGCCATGTTCCGAACCTGCTCCTCCCTCATGTATGGACAGTGATTGGACACTCCTCTATTCCCTGCATCCCAGATCGCATGACCAAATCATCCCACAGACGGACAAATTAATGTGGAAAAGGTTTCTAAGAAGAATGCTTAATTCAATGTAAAGCAAAGTGCACTTAAAATGGTTGGATCATTCAAATGAAGAATATCCTTGCTTTTGCTAGGTGCAACCCTCTAGTGTCTAGTGCACACCTTTTATTTTTACGCTTAAATTATACCAAACGACCCATGACTCAGGTTTGCCTGGATGACAGTCATTAACTGGCTACTGGCATCCAGTTTCCTGAGTTTTATTATATATACAGTTCGACATATATATATTTATATATATATATTTATATATACAGTCCGGATGAAAAGTAGTACACAACTAAAAGTGTCATAACCCGGTCAAAACTTTTAGGATTTGTCTGAAATTTTTAATACAGCAACAGTGACCATATGTACACGAGATCCTAAAGCCGATTAGAAATATTCGCGAGTTTGCCAAATTTATGAGCGTTTGCGATGGAGCACTGAAAAATTAAAGTTTCCAACATGGGCCCTCACATAAGAGAGTGAAGTTCGGCTACAGTTGGTGTTCAAAATGTCCTCCTCGTTGACGGACACACGACCGCAGACGTAGACGCTACTGTTTGATGGTCCGGTCGATGATCACTTGGTCAAACATCCGCCACTCTTCAATCAGACGCGCCCTACGGTTATCGATGTCATGAATACGCGTGAACGAAAAACGCGCCCCTCCAGTGAATGCACCTGGTACTCCGGATTGGGGTCTGGACTGCTGGGCGGCCACAGCTACGGGTTATGAAGCCGACTGTATCCCTGGACAACTACTACATCTACGGTCGTGTGTTCGTGAACAAGAAGGACATTTTGAACACCGGATATAGCTGAATTTCACTTCTTTTCAGGTTTTCCATGTTGGAAAGTTCAATTTGTTGGTGCTGCATTTTAAACGCTCATAAATTTGACAAACTCACGAATATTTCTAATCGGCTTTAGGATCTTGTGTATATATGGTCACTGTTGCTGTATTAAAAATTTCAGACAAATCCTAAAAGTTTTGACCGGGTTATGACACTTTTAGTTGTGTACTACTTTTCATCCGGACACAGTGTAGAATGCTTTCTATAAGCGCATGTTAAATTTTGAGAACGTATAAATTATGATTATGATTTTGTGAATATTTGTCTGAAGTGAGCTTGTGGTTTAAGGACAACTTACAACAACAGAGGTTGTTTTGCCGTCAAAAAAATTTGTTTATCATATTACAGCTCTTGTTATTTTTTTATGATCCTGTGTTTACTTTGTAGGTGGATTACATCGTCCAGACATTGTATCATAATTTGACCGAGCGCCAGAAGCGTTTTGCAAAGTATGCCGAGCAGATCCAGAAAGTCAACGAAGTCTCGACGATACTTAGTCGCATCCAGATGAACATCGAACAGACGGTTCCACTAATGGAACGACTCAACAGTGTTCTGCCCGCAGAGGAACAACTGGAACCATTCACACTCAAATCGTCAAAGTGATCTATTTATTAAGCAAGCGGCTATGTTGCTTTTAAATTCTACAAACCACCGATGCATTGTAACAGTGTTGTTGCTTTCGATTCATCTTGCAAGATTCTATAGCTGATCAAGATTCTATGGCTGATCAAGATTCTATAGCTGATCAAGATTTTATAGCTGATCAAGATTCTGTAGTTGATCAGCGCAAGACCTGTTAGATGAGGATATATTGGTTGACTGAGGAACTGTCTAACATCAAATTATCAACAACAGAACAGTGCACCATGGTTCAAATTCAATTAAATGCATTAGTCGTAACTAAAGATTTCAAGTTACTGTTGCAGTAATGACAAAGGGACAACCGTAAAGAGTGTAGCCTACAGAGTGGATGACGTAGGGTTGTACCTTAACCACTTGAATGTATTTAAAAGTTACCAAATAATTGTGAGTTTGTGTAATTACTTAGGCACTGTGCCATATTTGGTGATACCGTAATACAGCAGATGTGGCGTGGTTAACATTTTAACCTTCACAAAATATTGTCAGAAGTGGTTTAAATTTTACCACTCATATGTCCGCTGTCAGCGGCCAAATTTGGGCCATTTAATTATTAATCTGAGCGGTAAGTAAACATTTCTTGATTAAATAAATGCAATTGCTAGGCTAAAAGTTAAATTAAGGAACCCACCATAATATGCCACCATTGCTTGGCTGATTGAGTGAAATTTATTGCATGCAAGCATTTCTGTAGAATAGATACATGCATTTCGTCTTTGCTAGTCACTGAAAACTTTATTGTGAATTTGTACATGACGTTTTGATGTGACTGCTATAACTGAATGACATTTGAATAATCAATATTCAATCTCATGAGGAATTTCAGATCTCGGAGATCCTAAACCGTTCTCATGCAATGTTGAAATTCAAATGGATTTTGTGTAGTAAGAAAGCGTTCTTACAGTAAAATGTGCTATCAACTCTGAAATGATGTAACTGATGATTTTTCTGTTTTTCATCCTTTGAAAAGTTAAGTGGATGTTTAAATTTTACTCTGCTAAATAAATAAATAAATTCATATATCTGAAGTATAGTTGAATAAAACTAAAAGATCTCGGTGCTATGTATATTGTATAATCTTCACATAAAATTACTGTGTTTTCAGGAGTCTAATCTTTAGAGCTTGCCAGTAGAATCTATCATTGTTTAGCTTGATAAAGTGCATGTATTTTGTCTGTAGGATTGCTTTTAAACAGGATATTATGAGAAATGAATGAGTGGAATCAAAGCTAAGAACAATTCAGGTCAGGGCTGTTTTTAAGGAATTTTTAGAACTGCACAACTCCTTTCCTTTCTCATACTCCATGGTAAATTACTTCCAATCGGATGAAAATGACCTTTTTTGCTAGTTTTAAGTGCACAAAACGTGTGACAGAAGTGCTTCTACAGCTGCACAAATCCATTTAGAACTGCATATTTTGTGTACAACTGCACGTTAAAAAAAGCCCTTATTCAGGTTTATTTTGCATTTTATTTTTCTGAATTACTGTAAAATGCAAGAATCAAGATTGCAACGCAATGCCACATTTGGTTCTGGCCACTCCATTCCTCCCCTCTAAATAGACGTTTTGAGAGATGACCCCGGTTGACCCTTGTATTAACCTAAGGTAAGCGTAATCTCCACGCACACGAAATAATAATAATTTTTTACTATTTATAGCAAAAAGCTGTTTTACATGCCAGTAATCTCCATTCATTGAATGTTCAAAGATAACATGGATACAAAACACACACCAAACGGTTCTAGGACAATTAGCCCCATGTTGAAAAAATGACCAAATAACTAGACATTAAAAGACTTGCCACAAACATATCAAAGACTGATTATTAAAAACTAATTATTAGACGTACATGTAATCATGTTAAAGGTATACTCTGATTCCGATTGTTTAGTAATTCTTGTTAAAGTCTTTGACTTGTGGCAAGTCTTTTATGTCTGAAACTTAGTTATTGGTCACTCATCACAACCTCAAAGGAAGAAGTATGCTGACACCAACGCAATGATTCTGACCATCGTTCGCAACTACAATGAGTGCCATGTTATTGATTATCTTCGTGGAGTAGCTCACAACCTTTCTTTTTAAGTTGAATTAACTCATTACGCATTTCATTCCACACTGTGATGTGGCATGGTTCTCGAATAATATCGTATGTCTAATAAATTAATATAGAAACTGAAAAAATATTATGCATTATTATTATAAATAATCATGTAATTAATATATCGTACAAGGATTTCTTGTCAGCGTCGGGGGGGGGTGAATTGTCCGGGGGTATTGGCACAGGGGGTAATTGTCCGGGGGTAATTGTCCTGTTACCGCACCAAATGTATTAACAGAGTTACGACTAATCAATGGGTGATGTTGTTGCAACAGTTTATTCTAATTACCACAAACACGATTGTAGACTCGAAAACTTTATATATTAATATATGCAAAACATTTTAACAAACAAAGCAAAAATTAAGGCACAATAATAAATTTAAATGTTCAATATATATGACCCAACGCATACTGCAAACAGTTAATTTACAGATTAATCTTATTTTATTTGATATTTCATGTACAATGTTGTCATTTGAAGAAAATAACGTAGTCCAAGTTTCAATCAACGAAAAACATGAAGACAAGTTTTTTTTAGGGCAGTGAAATAATCTAGTCGTAAAGTAGCATAAACATAATAACTATTCGCTTTATATACGATGATAGTAATGATGGCATGCACAATTATGTTATAGTACAATAATTCTTACAACACAAGTTTCGGGTGGATGAACTGCACAACAAAACAAACAACGAAAGGAAGGAACTGAACGCTGAACTTAAATTTTAAATTTTAGAAGTTTAATGGACGCACTTGAATAGAGAATTAACGTAGCACCCACTCAAGATGTTTGCAGAGATGCAAAGGCGTACGAGGCGGGGGTCCAGAGGGGGCAAATGCCCCCAAATTTCGGGCAAATGTGTTTTTCAGGCAAAAGAGGCCTGGACGGGTGAAAAAATTTAGGACTTTTTTTCGGGCAAAACAGCTACGGGAGGATTTTTTCGGGCACACAGGGGTAAAAACTACATTTTCTCAAGATATACGGGAAATAACTAAAAAAAAGAAAAGGTCATCAGATTTTTTGGACGGGAAAATCCTAAGATTTTTGGGTTGAAGACTAAAAAAAGTCATCAGATTTTTCGGGGAAAATTTTTTTTTGCCCCCCCACTGCCGAAATGTCCCGTACGTCTATGCAGAGATGTCTTGTATAATCTGAGAACATCTAATTTAAGCAACAGTTGTTCGGATAAGAGTGGGATACGAGTCCATTCTCGTAATCCAAGTACATTTGAAATTGTGACCGATGTCCTCATGTTATAGCAAAATCCATGTAATGAGACACTATGAAAAGATTCCGGTGTATTTATTTACAGAGGTCTACTCTCGGATTTTGATATGCTGGTCCGTCGTAACAGCAGCGCCAAGCCAATTACCGCAGTTCGAAACCAATCAGATATGAACGGAGTTATTTAGAGCTTAAAAACAGACGACGGTTTTAAAACATGCTTTTCGCCGCTGCACCGATGTTGACGGCAAAGAATGGTTCATCATCATCGTCTGAAGCTGGCCACAGAGATTCTTCCGATGATCCGTATGTCTCGACGAGACGCTTTGGTGGGAGCGCGTTACGCATGCGTCGGGTAATGTAGTCGTCGAGGAAGAACTTGAGTTTGTCGGTGGAGAATACGGCCGATCGTCGGCTCTTCACCATCACTTGGTTGAGCATCAGCCATCGGTGGTCGAGGCATTCTTCGACTGTCAGACGGCTCCTGATGACACAAACGCAACAGCGGAAGCTTAGTCTTTCTCGATTTGTTTAGTGCATTTCCTGTGTTCGTCAGTGTAAACTAATAACTCCGCCACTGGTTGCACTCTGCCAGTGCCAGTCCCAAGCCTGGATAAAGGAGGAGGGCGTCGCTAATGGTCTTTGTTACCACACAGTGACGTCAAACTGCAACCACTACTACTACTGTAAACTATTATCCTTTGGACTATGACTCCATGTGTGCACAAGCATGAATGTACCATTTTCCCTCTGCTTCAGAGCATCTTGGTAAAAGCATCTGTCCGTCAACGTATTAAACACAGGGTCCCTCCCTTGGTACGTCAGCATGTTCTTGCTTCAACTTACCTACATGACCCTTGTTGGTCTGTGTCGGACCAGTCGATCCCTGCATTCCGTGGGGAGTGCTCTCAGTCCTGTTCACTCGTACCTGCATCATGCAGAGCTGTGCTTTTTCTGAGGTTGCTGACAGCATGGAGCTGCACCTTTACCTAGGTCACTCTGACACATTCTGTGAGCACTTGAAAACTGTTCTTGTAGTCGGGAGCACCTCTGAGTAGTTTTCTTGAAAAGGTGCTATATAAATACCTGAATGAATGAATGAAAAGATCTTCAGAATATTACAAGATGTGTAAAATGAATGAGACTAGTTTAAAACACCTGGTCATCAATGCTCAAAAATTAATACCCAAGTAAAATGCCAAGATTAGAAAAAACACTAAATGCTGACAGACAATGGAAGATGGACTTACTTTGGATTTCGTCTGAGGGTCTGGAAGAGAAATTTGAGACCAAACTTCGTCACGTTGTGGTAGAGAGCGTGCGCATCGTAACGAACGTGCTCGATGTTTGAGAATGTCTCATCATCAGTTTCAGCATAGAATGGAGAAATTCCACTCAGTCTGTCAAACAACAGAAATGATAGAAAAACTCACAATGATCAAATGTTATCATCATCAGTTTAATACCTCATCATCAATCTAATCAGGACTACAATCATACAAGACAACTGAAGTTTGATATTAATGCACGTTACAGAGTCAGAAGGCGCACAGCTCAAGACCGATCTTTTTAACAATCGTATGACTATCATTAACATTTTTAGTCCAACACCTTTTCCTTCGACCTCGGCTGTGCTATGGTTATCATTTTCATTATTATTATTATTATTATTAATAATATTATAGCAGATGAGAAACCACTAAGAACTGTAAACAGACTGGAGGCAAACATCAGTACGGGTACTATTATCATGTTGCATCTATATCATACAATATACTTGTACATATACACAATGATGCAAAGAAAGGTATAAATAAAAAATGTATTTCTACCTGTACACAAACATGTTATGCAAATACAAGAAATTTGCTGATTATGCTAAGTTAGCCTACCGGTAGCCTACTTTAGATTACTTCACTATCAATCATGCCCATACAGCAAACTGGTATTTGGCATGTACCTTGAATGAAATATCATCGCAGTTTATATTTCTGAAATATGAAGTTACACGTTAAGCCATACATTGATAATCACAGTGCTTTTACAGCACCGCATGATTGATGATGATTAGATTATCAAACTTCATAGAAATATCGTTCGCTTTGTCTGCTTACAGGATAAAAGCCAGAACTCCAACTCCCCAAACGTCTCCTGCCACACCAACATTTTCAGAAGTCACTTTCTCAGGAGCTACAAAAAAAGAATGTAGTTGCATATACAATACATGGATATTGTTATCCATGTATATATTATATATTATGTATAACTATGTATATATAAATTATATTATATATATTATGTATAACTATATATATACATTATATAAAAATTATATATATATTTATATAATGGATATGAGGCAGTGTAACGAAAGGTGAGGTAGGGCACTAAGATCAGCAACCTCTGAAATGCAATCCTGAGATCATGTAACTGAATAATTAAAGATCCATTTCTTTGACATGCAAATTGCTGCCAAATAACAAGACAACAGCAATTTTACAACTAGAGAAGAACTCTTTGTTAACACTCTAAATAACAGTCGAAAACAGTGGTTATTAGCAAGCAATACTATCAGAATATAAAATGCAAAATATAATTATATCAGAATATAAAATGCAAAATACCCATGAACTCAGCCGTTCCTATCCGACTGACTTTGACTCCGTCTGGAGTTGTGACTCTGTGCGCTTGGCCGAAGTCGACGAGTTTGACGTCAAAGCGTCGTCTGCTCTGCATGATGACATTGTCCGGTTGGATATTCAGATGCACCATGCCATGATGATGCAAGAACTGCAAGGCATCTAAAACCTGGACGACAGAAGCATCACATGCTACCTTAATTGTCTGATGATCATAGTTTACTGGAATGCGGTTAGAGTAATGCAACAATCAACATAAATATTATATTTGTTTAACCACACACTGCCATCGTATGTATGCTGTAAATATATGCATGTATTTATATTATGCATATTATTATTAAGTTTTCATGTACAACTAAAGACCGACTTTATGCTGCAAAAGGCAGCAACTGATATTTATAACAAAGTATTACGTACTACAGTTTAAGGACTTCTCTGTTCATATGGCTATCTATCACATTGTAGTATCACATCATGTCAGTATTTATCACATTATGTAAGTCAGTGGTTTCCAACCTTTTTTGACTTTAGGGCCACTTTTTCTGAGTTGGAGGGCATGAGGGCCCCTTTTTCTTAGTTGAAAGACATTAGGGGGCCACAAGGCTAAAATTTAATCAACTGAAAGCATATAAAATTGCTATAATTGGATCAAAATAGAATGTTTTATGTTATTTATTTGATGTCAAAATAAAATAATTTCTAATAGAAAATAATTCTGTGTTATATCCTGTCCAAATTGTTAATTTTTTCACATATTTTTTTTAATTCTTTGAGAGACGAGGGACATTTTTTAGACCTGGCGGGCCACTTTTGAAACCATTGATGTAAGAACTAGTATCACGTACATTATGTCTTCAAAGTATCAAGCAACTTTAATGCATCAAACTGTCAGAATTCACCGCTTTTCTGAAGTTCCTAAAACATGCAATCAACGAAGCAAATGCGCAAAAAATTCAGTCTGACCTGTTTGACGATGTTCGTTACAATGTATTCACTGTATCGGTTCTTGAGTGAAAGCGACCTCACGACGTTCTCTCCGTACAACTTCTCAAAGACAAGAACGACAAAACTGTCCCACAAGAACGCTTCGTACAGTCGTATGACGTGTTCTTGTCGGACGGCTTTCAGCACTTCGTACTCCTGCAGGCTTCTCTCAGGGTTCGCAGGGTCAAACTCGCTGACCTTTGCCACACGCTTTATCTTCACTCCCTCCTTTGGCTGGACGTTGAGGACAATCGAAAAACGTCCTCTGTGGACAAATCACAGCCACCAAATTAACATTGAAATTGTCACCTCGGTCAAAATAACAAAGCTTATTGTCGATCATAGAATATTATATAAGCACACGAACATACACACCTCACACAATCATATTCTATCAATTAATCTATAGTCAAATTTACCTATTCATTTAAATTTGTCCTTTAAATTTTTTTAATTTAGTGACAAACAGTAAGATTAATATGCAAAAAATAATAAAGCACCTAAATAAATAAATGATTCATCTCATGATATTAGAAGGCCTCGATCAAGGACGTTGTAAACTAGTATTCTCACAGGTAGCTCCAAAGCCACATTGAGGCACTTCCTGCCTTTGCCAGGACCTAAAAAGTCACAATATTAAATGTGCTGATACACAATTTTTCTGTGTATATTGCAAGTCCAGCATGCAACACTAAACAATATGAAACTAACTTTTGAGCTTAGCAAAAGGCTACATATCTGACTGTTGAGAAACCTACAATAACTGACCAGTCCATTCAGTCACGTTACACCACTGCCACCACCAACCACCACCAAAACCACCATTACTATAATTACCATAATAAATAATAAATAACGACAATTTATGTGGCGACATCACCATCATCGTTACGATTATCATTACCATTATTGTTATTATTAATATTTTAATAGTACAAGTAACAGGAAAAATAACCTCCAAATTTCAGAGCCAAACTGCAGATGCTTTCTAGGATCAGCCTCCTGCAGATGAACCTCCGGACATGGAAGACCCGACTGCCTAGCCTTCTCCTCAGCTACGGCCTGCACAAGGTCCTCCGTTGACCCAAATGGACTGGCAGTTGGACTGGCTTCTGGTGACGGACGAGATGTAGCCTGTCGTGAACGAAGCAGAATTCGCTTCGTCTCAGAGTCGACGTCCAGTGATGATGCACCTAGAGCAACAGAATTTCAACAAGCATGTATGCATAATATTGTGTATATATATATATTATATATAATATAATATTATATATATATATTATATATATATATATATATATATGGGCAGGCAATCCACACATGTATCTGGTATTTTATATAGCATTTTTTATGCCCTCATACAATAATGCTTAGAGATTTGCACAGCACCCTTCAAGATTATCTACTCAGGAGCACTACCAACCTGGCTAAATAGAACAGTCTTAAGATTACAACATCTGAAAAGATTTAAACCACATTTTCAAGAAAAACTTATAAGCAGTGCTCTAACAATCGTGCTAAACTCAGCAGCAGTGCTTCATTAGAATTGTATCAGCTATGCTTTACAGAACCCCAAAATAAACCAGAGTGCTCTGCATTCATTGAAGAACAAAGTTACAACAAGACTGAAACAGTTTGGATATTAATTTGAAGGTTTTTACATCTGAGGAGTGAACCAGTTTGAAAATCAATTTAAAGATTTAAAATCTGGAGTGAAACAGTTTGAAAATTAATATAAACATTGTAAAGCTGAAAAGTGAAAACAGTTTGAAAATTAATTCAAAGGTTTTAAATCTCAGCAAAACAGCTTGAAATTAATTAAAATATTTCAAATCTGAGGAGTGAAGTAGTTTGAAAAAATAATTAGAAGATTTTAAATCTGAAAAAAGTAATACTGAAAGAAATAGCGCACGAAAAATACAAGTTCTGAGAAGTGTAGTTCTGAAAAGAAGTATTTTTTAGAAAGAGTTGTTCTTTAAGACGCATCAAGATTTCTTACCTTTCTTCTTTGTCCTGATTTCCACGGATGCCCAGCTGTAGGGACTCGGTCCAAACTTGTTAACTGCACTAACTCGAAACCTGTACGAAGTGTCTGGCCGAAGACGCTTTATCAGGGCACATTCATCAATACAGTAAGTGGCTGTTGTCCAACGTTCATCACCTGAAACAAATGTGGAATAGAGATTTCGTAAAGCTTTTGCATACACAAACAAATGTTTAGCATGCTAAAGTTAGAGCACTGCTTAAACGAATTGCACATTGCCTCGATTCTAAATGCAGTAATCATGGTTGCCATAGCTAATTCACAGCTGCTCAGTCAAAACAAAATCAATAGGCAGGTAAGATCAGATTAGGTTTCAGGACATGATGCAAGGGTCAGGTTGGTAGACAATCAGATGGCTACAGAGGATGAACAATTGAACATTGCAATATATTCTGGTGGAAGCTTATTCCAGAGGGGTGGAGTAGCTTGGATCATGGAAAGTCAGTTATTTGGTCACTTTCAGCATATAATATTTGTAATCATCACTATTATTGCTTTAGCCAAGTAATCCTTGAGATCACAAATATAAAGAAAGTAATTTTTTACCAGAGAAGAGACCTGCAACCAGATCATGATGACACAGGAGATAATGATAATATTATTAATATTAACAACAATGCTACATTTTTTCTTTGTTGAAATCGTGCTTGGTGCCAAGATTCTGTGGCAATGGATGCATCTATCTGTGATATCTATCTGTATATCTATCTTTGATATCTATCTGTGATATCTATCTGTGATATCTATATCTATCTGTGATACCTATCTGTGCTATCTATGCTAGATGGCAAACAATTTTACAAGCACTTGTAAACAACAGAATTTTCCTTAGCTTTCTTGTTAGACAATTGACGTGAATGTCTAAAGTAGGTGATGAAAGCCAGATCTGTGGTTTATAATGTCAGTCTAAATAAAATCATAATAAGTAATTGTAAGTTCTTACTTAAAAACGAACCTCTTCCCAGAAATAAACATAATAACCCAAGACTCTCGAAACATTGTCTATCCTATAGTGATGACCTCTGACCTGGTCGGTGCCAGTCAACCTTGTACGCCTGGATGTAACTGTTTCCATCGGACTCTGGCTCTTCCCAAATCATGAATGTCTCGCGGTCAGAGATCTTCGTCACGTGAGGACGACCCGGTCGACTTGGATGATCTGGAAAAAAATCAGTCTCCATGAACTGCCCCACAGACCATCATCACTTCTGTTGTCATTATATGTCATTATCATCATCATTATCATCATCATTCAACATCTTAATTGATAGCGTATTGGTTAGTGCGTTGGATTGCCAGCTGAGACGTTGGGATTTCTGCTCCACCTGCACACCTAGGCAACTTGGCCACAATGAGTACATCGACTGTACAGTGTCAGTGAGAAGATGAGATTGCGAGGGAGAGGACTCGCCATCTGCCGTCCTCATATGCCGAGGTTATGAAAATGAAAGATTCGCCAACACATCATAATAGTGGCTATTTCAGGACTACCTTAAAGGCCTGCTCCTATTCTTCTTCTCCTCTTCCCACTCCTCTTCATCCCCTCTTTTAATCACCAGCACTCGTCATCTTCCTTGCCAGTATAATTGTTGTCACTAATATCCCTTATACAATAACCATGATCATATTCATAATCATAACCACCATCACCACCACATCACACCACCACCACATCACACCACCACAACTATCACACCATCATCACCACTACCACTTCCATCTTCTCTATCATGGTGAGTAACAGCTGTGGTTGCTGTCACTGACCACAACTGCTTGTTATCATCCTTCTTACAATTATCCACATCTCTTAACACATCATCATCATCATCATCATCATCATCATCATCATCATCATCATCATCATCATCATCATCATCATCATCATCATCATCATCATCATCATCATCATCATCATCATCATCATCATCATCATCATCATCATCATCATCATCATCATCATCATCATCATCATCATCATCATCATCATCATCATCATCATCATCATCATCATCATCATCATCATCATCATCATCATCATCATCATCATCATCATCATCATCATCATCATCATCATCATCATCATCATCATCATCATCATCATCATCATCATCATCATCATCATCATCATCATCATCATCATCATCATCATCATCATCATCATCATCATCATCATCATCATCATCATCATCATCATCATCATCATCATCATCATCATCATCATCATCATCATCATCATCATCATCATCATCATCATCATCATCATCATCCTGATCCTGAACAACTTTCCTCACATCATCACGCAACACTCATCACACCATCACGCAACACTCAACACACCATCATGCATCTCTTTACCTCCGCAGAGCATTCTCGCTCGGCACGTAACAGTGCCGTATTTATTTCGTGCCACAGATTTGTAGACGCCAAAGTCGTTTGGCTTCGTCTGTAGAATCGTCAGCGAATGGCGGCCGTCGTCGCTGCAGGTCACCCTCACTCGTCCGCCCTCCGTGAGCAGTTCGTCGTTTCGGTACCACGATATAATCGGCTGTGGATTTCCAATCACACGAACTTTCAGGGTACACGGATCTCCAACGCAGTACGCCTTGTCGTGAATTTTCTCCTTGAAGATTGGAGGATAACCTTCAAATCAGGAAAAAAACTAGAAATTACCGATTGCATTTTAATCCAGTAATTTAAAAAGGCCCCAGCCTACTGCTGGCACAAGAAAAGCGTATTTTAACATAATCTAGCATAACAACATAACATAGGGCGCGGTGGTGTAGTGGTGGCGTCGTTGCCTTGAAGCCGGAAGGTTCGAGGTTCGAATCCACCTCAAGTCACCGCGTAGAGACCTTGGGCAAGTCCTTCACTCGCAATTGCTCAGCGCTTTGGCGTGAAACTCTGATGCAGTGTCCACTCTGTAGTCGGGAGCGCCTCTGAGTAGAGAGCGCGATGGGGCACTATAACAAGTGCACATACAAACAAACATAACATAGGGGTTTTACTGCTCCCAAAAGACACAACAAACTGCAATTTCAAGTCAATAGCGCTAAATTAATCTTCTCTATCTTCTATGTCCGATAACCCTAATAACAGCGTGAGCAGTGCTTTGGTCAGGTACTGAAAATGATACCACATCAAACACCCAGATGATGCATATATAATTATGCGGATAATATCAATGTAAAGATGAATGACCTTCGGATGATGACATCATCATGTTCTTTTGTTGCCAGGAGCCGCGAGTGGCAAACCTTGACGGCATCGGGTCTTCCATGTCAAGTTCCTTGTCGAGATCCCGTAGATCCCTTCTTTCCTTCAGCGACCTCACACTCGATGACCTTGACGTAGTGGCCGTGTGTGACGTGCGACGGTACTTGGCCATGCGCAGGGACAGCCCTGTGTCCTTTGATGGGAAGAGGTGGGTATCAGGACCGGTCTGGTATGCGCTGGAGAATTCGTACCAAGTGTCCTCATCCTCGTACTCGCGTCCCCATTCGGACGACGATCCAGAGCCGGCGACCGACGGAGTGGCAGACATCATGCTCGGAGGACCCATGATCTGGATTTGAAGAGGCAGAGAAACATGAAACCATGAAGCATGTAGAAATGCTGCTCAGTTTTTTTATTTATACATTTTTTGTATAAAGTATATAGTATGCTATACATGCAACATGATAATAGCAGCTATATGAAGTGGTTTCTGATTTTTACAGTTCTTAATGTTTTCTGATGACCATACAGTACTTAGTAACAATACTACTAATATATCATAATACTGCTACGACTACTACTACCACTAATAATGACTTATAATAAAAAAAATAATAGTAATAACATAATAGGGCCTTTCCAGACTATGATTTTATACTAGGCGGTAGTGAAGTCCCTGAGGGATCCTGTATACCTCGGGGCAAAAATTTAAAAAAAGTAATAACAATGAAAATGATAACCATAGCACGGCCGAGGTCAAGGTAAAAGGTGCCGTACACAAGTCAAACTGTTAAAAAGTCAATATTTAACGGTCATATAATTGTTTGGAAAATCAGCTTTGAGCTGTGCATAATGTTCGCATTTAACTCTGTAGACTAGTTCTACGATTTTGAGCAGCCATGCTCTTCAGAATTTTCACCTGGACCGTCGTTCAGCTTTTGGCTGTACTGATCACAAGCTGTTATCAATTGATGTTCAGTACAGTGTGATAGCGGCCACACAGAAATTACTAGATTAGAAATATGAATATGATGGTGAAAGTAGCAAATTTAATGATGTCTTGATTTATTGTTTACAGTGATAATTGTCTAATTGTCATGATTGGAATGAGCATAAAAATAGACAAGTACTGAAAGGTAAGAAGAGGCAAGTAAACATTGAAAAGAAAGCCACAACAGGAAAGCAAAGTAAAAGCATAGTACTAACAACGGTTGATAAAAACTGCATGCCAAGTGTACCCTATAAGAGCTTGCCCAAAAATAACATGTGAACAATTAATCCACTTACTTTATTAACCACATTTCACATCTACCTGTAACCATGTTGCAGCTTGTCAACTTGATTTATATTAAACGAATGTATATATAGTATATTTAGAGACGCTAAGACAAATTAAGCTACTTAGGTAATGTAGCAAAGTAGCTACAAGGAGCAGTACAGTAATGAAATTCAAGGTGAAGCAATGTAAAGAAACAAAGGTAAGGAAAGATACGGCAAAGTAATGCAAGAGGATGCAAGGTAACCAAAGTATGCTAAGGCAATCTAAAGTAAGGTAAGGCAAGGTGAGGGTGAGAACTGCCGGGGGTTTGGGGTTTCAACCCCCAGCCTTTCTTAGAGCCCATAGCGAAGTCTGTTTTTCACACCCCAATTCCCAGTGGATCATAGTCCAACCCCCAGTTATTTTTCCAAAATTCTCACACTGGGCAAAGTACAATAAGACACAAAGTAAAGTATGGTTAGACAAGGTGTGGTAAGGTAAAGACCAGAAAGAAGGCATGTTAATATATGGCAAGGTAATCAAAAATTTATTATATGGCAACCAATCAACCTTTCTTTGGCACAGTAATATATGGTTCTATTGAAGGTTTCCCACCTGGAGCATAGCAGAAGCACCAGCTTCCAGCTGAATGGACCCGGAAAGGCTGGCTCTATCTGACTCATCTCCACCTGGCATATGAAGAACTGGAACTGCCATATCCACTTCCACCGCCGGCGCCTCTATCATGTAGGCGGAAAGGGGTTTTGGCTGGACTATTGTCCGGACCACCGTGCTGCCACGCTGAACAGAAACAAAACCAAGTTGTTTGATTGGCCATCCATGGCCACACTTAAAAGATACATGGTATCCAAATAGAATAGATATTGCTTTACATGGGGTGGAAAGATGCTAATTCAATACATCTATCAATGTTGTAACACATTTGGATGAACTTCAACCTGCCTGCTCCAATGCATCATGAACTTTAATTGCGATTTCACTTAAACCAACCATCAACAGAAATCTTTTGCATTATGAAAATAGTGCAAGGAGAAGTCATTTGATTAGATTACATTACATTAGATTAGATTAGATTACATTAAATTAGATATATAGGTCAAAATGCTACGTAAATACAACGAAATAAAAAGCAAATAGAAAGCACCTCCCACTTCCTTCGGAACATGTATGCCCTGTGTCTATCCATTCCAATCCTGTTTCCAAGTCCTCTGTGATTGGCCAAACAAAGAAACGGATGCTCAATCGCCTCCGTTGCTGACATGCGACGTCTGAAATAAGCATAAAAATAATTATGATAATAAAACGCAGAAAAATAATCACTGAACAGCAACTCAGGTAAAAAATATATGTAGCAGATCTCTTCATTCTTGAAAAAATAGAAAGAGGCTTTTCCTACAGAAAACAGAAAGGCAAAGAGACAAAGCCTGCTTACACAAACACCTTTTACAGTCAAGAATTGAAAGATGACGTCAGATGTTGATCGCCATTATAACATAAAAAAACGAATTTCCGTCAACTAAATATCATTGGAGTCATAACTAAAAACATTGAAGTCATAACAACAAATTAACACACAAAATATGTAAAAATTCTAATTCATCAATCACCATGGAAAGTCAGTGGGCCTAACATAAAATAAAAGAATAAAAATGAACCTAATTAGCTCAGTTTATTTTATAAAACCATTGGTAACTGACTATTTTGCTGATGCATACCTGCGATGTCTCTGTAGGAAAGTTCACAAGATATTAATTTCCAGTCACATACCTGGGATCCTTCTCAAGAAGTTTTGATATGAACTCTTGTGCCACTTCCGAAATCTCAGCAAAAATCTCGCTTGGAAATTCCACCTTTCCTGCCTGGATCTTCAGAAGAGTCTGACGTGGAGATTCCGCATGAAATGGGGATACTCCAGTCAAGCTACAGAAAGGAATTGAAACAGAAATAAATTTTGAACAGATTAAGAACACCACAGATACACTTAAACAATGTGTTCTTCTGAGAAGAACCGTGAATTAAAATGATGGAAACCATGAAACAAAATATTCTCAGAATAGAAAGAGCAACATAAAAGATCTCAGCACAACAACAATGAAACAGAATAATCTAACTGAAAACAATGATAAGCATGATAATAGAATAGATACAGTATAGCAAACAGTGATGTGAAACAGCATCAAAATAGAAATTTAAGAAAATGACAGCAAAACAAAAAAATACTGCATTATTACTTCTGCATTGCCATATTGAAACAAGGTTCCGTAATATTGCTATAATACTGTAAAACTGGATTAAATTGGAAATACGTTAGATTTATGAGATTAAATCTTAGATAATAGATTTTGGATCCATCATGCACAAAATCAGAACTCAAGTTATAATTGTATCAAAAAGCGGTCCTTCTTCACTTAAACATAACCAGAAGGTTTATACTTTTGCATATTCACAAAGTGAATGTGTGTTGAATGCACTAAACTGATGACTTGAAGTTTAATCATGCAAAACTAAAAACCAAATCCCGTAAATTGCAATGTATGAACTCACAGAATGTAGGCAATGACTCCGACACTCCAGAGGTCAGTTGCCGGAGTGATGGATTCATCTCTGGCCACTTCCGGAGAACAGAATTCAGGAGACGCATACTTTACGCGTAGCTTTCGTTTTGGATTATACCTTCGGGCAAAGCCAAAGTCGATAACCTTCAGTTCATCCGAAGAAGAACTGGATAAGAGAAGATTTTCTGGCTAAAAAGTGAAAAATAGTTAATATAAATCACTAAAACATACACCTGCTGCCTATGAGGCCCTATGTGTCACCCTAGATAGTTCTCTTACCTTCACTGAGCACATTGCCAATCTTACTCGCTCTTCGTACTTCCAGCTAAGGCGTCTTAAGGCAATTCGCAAATCTGTCTCATCTTCGATCTTTACCTCAATTGTTCACACTTTTATCTGTTCTCGGATTGACTAATATTGTAATTCTGTCCCTGTTGGTCTCCCTAAGGTTCGGCTAGCTCCTCTGCAACCTGTACTCAATGCCGCTGCTAGGCTCATTGCCCGCCTTTCTCGATTCTCCCACATTCCTACATTAATGACTGAACAACTTCACTGGCTTCCACTCTCGGCCCATATACAATTTAAAGTCCTGATTTTGGTCCTTAAGTCTCAATTGGGTCTTGCTCCGAAGTATCTGTGTGATCTTACACTTCTCCCCTTCTGCACTTTGCTGCATTCTCTTAGGTCCTCTGATCAGCTTTACCTCTTTGTCCCCCGAGTCAGTACCGCCATGGTTCAATCCAGATCATTTGTCTGCATTGGTCCCTTCCTATGGAATGGGCTTCCCCCATCAGTTCGCCCTGTAATTCTCTCTGGTAGTCTTTCCTTGTCTTTCTCTCGTCTAAAAACTTGCCTTTTCTCTCGGGGTTGAATGCACTGGTAGCGCTTCTGAAAGGCTCCTGCTGCAAGAAGCGCTTTATAAATGGTCAGATACAATACAATACAATACAATGTACACTGTACAGTAGGTATATGTATCTGATCCCCTCATGATGATGTCTTGTAAATAATTAACACTGAAACTGAAGTTTTCTTTTGTTCGAAAACAATTGTAACCATATCAACAGATTATTCTGTCTCATTGAAGTCTTGTTTGATATGCCATGATAAATATAAAGTATTACGATGCTATCCCATTCCTGCGCAACTCATTCAATTTCTAGCTCTATTTCTAGCTTTAGGCCACTCGATCCGAATCTCAGGTGCAAGACAAGTACCGTATTTTCGCGAATATAACACGCACACGGGTATAACACGCACCCGAATATAACACGCTACTTTTTGCGATTTGAGTAAAAATTGAATTATATAGCACGCACCCGACTATAAGACGCATTTTCGTGCCTCCATCCGCACTAGTACTCGAACGTGCACGCTAACGTTACTCTAGCCTTATATAATTTATGACTGCATAGAGTCGTAACTGGTTCAATTATACACAAATTAAAATCACGTATTTGATAAACAAATCGTTTTGCGAAAATTAACATTTCAATAAAGTCAACCATATATAATTTTCTATATAAATATAAAAACTTGTAAGTTGAAATTATCGTGTTCCTGGTTCTTTAGCCTACTTGCAGCTTCACAAGGTAGGGTCATCGTCGTTTAGGGATGTAGCATAAGTGCAGTGAACACGAATGAGTAGTCTTGATAAAAACCGGTTAGGCCTAAATGTATTTTGGCGAATTCCGGTATGCACTCATTGTAGCATTATTCTTCTATCAATCGAATATAATTGAAGTTATATTGATGCAAAAATTCGTTTAATCAATCCCACTTCCATATCATATCCTTAATTAACAAGTTTAAACTATCGTACTATGGGGTAATGACGGACGTAGGCTACACTTAGCAGCTTAGTACCGATATAAACTGCTCTTATAATGACGGTCTTGACCTAGGAAATAAAATATATATCAAATTTTACGTAATTTAGACCAAGATAATATAAGTAGGCACATATATAAGTGGAAGATATATTTTAAATCTGAACCTACGCGCGTTATTTAACAATGAAAACGGATATCTTCACGCCATGTGACTGGTCCAATATGGCCGCCAACCCGAAGAGATGAATTGGCTAATAAACTCCCGATTTCCTTATAGAATTGGGTTCAAATGGTGATAGTTTCGACAAATCTGGCCGTTAATAATTAATTGTTTGATATAGTAAGTGACGAAAATAAACTATGTTTCTCCAAAGAAAATCCTGATTTTGACACGAGTTCTCAAAAGGGCATTCACCGAATTTGGCATCTGTTGCTATTGCTAAACGGAAAGTGGGTTGACAATATTTGATATCTGGGCAAGTTAGTCTGGAAAATTGAACTTAATTTTTGATGCCATTGACAATATTTACAATTGTGATATGGAAGAGGCAGCGGAGGACACTGAAAAGAAAGATTAACTCGGCTGTTTAAAAATCGCAAAATTATGCGCTATATAAATCAAAACACCTAATTTTCTTAGCTTCATACCTAACGAGGAGCAAGCGATAATACAAAATACTGCCTGTGTAAATTTAGTTACTGCTTTATTGAAAACAACAGACAATTGCAATTTATTTATAGTAATATTGAACTTTTGTATTTAAGGTCAAAATATAAATTGTTAAACTTTAAATTGTAACTTTCTGCGCCTCTGATATTTCTACGATAATAATAATAAAACGAACTGAACTCGGACTTCATGTCCTATCGATTTTGTTGACGTCCATGTCTCTGTATTGTAAGAAAACAACTTTTACAGTAGTTTTTGACCATGACCTAAAAATAATCTGGCACAAAATTTGACTATGTAAAAAATAATTTGTATAAGACGCCCCCGAGTATACCACGCGGGTAGGGTGCGTGGTTTGTAAAACTTTGTATAACCCGCGTGTTATATTCGCGAAAATACGGTATGTTTGTGGACAACAAAGTTCACTCAGCAGGTTCAAAACAATGATCGTTTTATCGAAGACCCAACTAGCTACTGCTCCACAAAATGGCCAAATAAAGTTTGCGCCATAATGCCTCAGATGTAACAACACAGATTTCAGTGACTGACAAAGGAGGGAAGCAAACCATGTGATGGGGTGCGGTGGTGTAGTGGTGGTGTCATTGCCATGAAGCCGGAAGGTTCGAGGTTCGAATCCACCTCCACTCGCCGCGTAGGGACCCTGGGCAAGTCCTTCACTCGCAATTGCTTAGCGCTTCGGCGTGAAACTCCGATGCAGTGTCCGCTCTGCAGTAGGGAGTGCCTCTGAGTAGCGTGCTTGAAGGGGCGCTATAACAAGTGAACATACAAACAAAAAACAAAACAAAAACCTTGAGGTCGAGGTGAATGACGTTTTGTGCATGCATGTATTCCACAGCCAATAGAAGTTGACGCAGATAGAACGCCGCCTCGCTCTCCATCAAACTATCTTCGCTGACCAACCTCTGAAACAGCTCACCGCCTGTCACGCTAAAAGACTTCATTAAGAAATTTTCTGTTTACATGGGAAAGTTTCAGTCTGTCCAAGTTTCATCCACGCAAATCACAATGTAACACTTTATACGATGCTGATACTTTTCCTCTTCAAATCCAAAACTGAATATTATTTTCTTACAAACAAGAAACAGTGTTTCTCAGTATTAAGGTTCTCGATAAGAAAAAGAACATGCTACCAAACGTCAAGACATTTCTGCAAGCATTATTTTCAAATAATAGCATTTTTCTGGACAATGTGACATGAGCTATGCATTTTACTGATATTGTCAATATGTGTGGACTTTATAAAAGTCCCATTCACAATTCAATGTAGCCATCAGTGGATACCGTGGGATCTGAAGGTGTTGCCATGCATGTGTAAACAGTAAGAAGATAGATATAAAAACACGAAAATCAGTAAAACAAGAAATACGTCAGCATATAAATATAATGGGATATGTGGTGCTAGTTTAAAACTGTGTTTACACCCAACGTAACTAGTGGTCTGATTTTTAACAGTTTTCACAATTTGTCTCTAAAACGTACTAGGACTTGTCAAACTGATTAAATCAAGCCCTTAGTTTGGAATTTGAATAAATCTTCAAAGGATACATCTCCATGACAACGACTAAGCGTTTCTTTTCCTCATAGCCATCGATGACCTGGACAATGTTGTTGTGATCAAGCAGTGACATCATCTCAAGTTCTTGTGCCAGTTCTTCTCTTACTAATGGATCGTTGTATCGTAGAAACTTTGCGGCATACTGGCTCCCAGAGTTCTTATCAATCACTCTGCGTACAACTCCATATGAACCTCTATAGAACAAGTAATCCAAAAACAAATTATCCAATAAGAACATAAAACATTGAGCCAACAGAATTTTAATTTATATGTAGTGAAATAGAATAAATTCTTTCCTTCTAAAAAAACTACATGAGTATTGAGACTCTATAACACAAGTAATCCAAAAATAAATTTAGAAAATGAATCAGAGAGGTCTGCAAGGTCAATGTTCATTTCTAAAGAGAATTAGAATACACTCTTTTCTTTTTTGAAAACATATATGACATAATGCAGAAACTACTCAGTTCCACTTTCCTGCAGTGATAATAATAATAACTCTCAATGCTTAAGAGGAGCAACAATAAAATGTATTAATTAATAAGTATGTACACCGTGATTCAAAAAAAAGTAAGCCAAATTATTTTTCGTATATCTCCAATGCCTGATAACATATCACGCTAAAATTTTCAAAATATTTAGAGAATTGGACCAAGAATGTGATTCCAAAATTTGATGAGATAATGTTGAACGGATAAAAAGATATGTATCTTTCAACTTCATATGCCGAAATTTCAGTTTACAAGCAATTTTCTGTTAGATTCAATAAAATGTGAGTCAAACTTTTTCAGTGTCTCCATGGCCTGATAATTAATCATGCTAAAATTTTCCCAATATTTAGAGAATTGAATCAAGAATGGAATTCCAAAATATCAAGTCATAAATTTGAACGGATAGAAAGATATGAATATTTCAACTTTATCTCCCGAAACTTCAGTTTTCAGCAAGTCTGTTATGGTGTTCTTGCGGTTTCGACGCTTGATAGTTCCCAATTTTGGTCTTCAGTGACCCTGGAGTAAAAATTAATGGATTCTATTATCGCGGCGTTTTGCTGTCACAACATCCTCTATCTGTAATCAGAAATTTAGCCCCCAGAAGGCTGGTTGTTTCAACAGGACAGTGCCCCAGCCCACAGAGCCAAGGAAACCATTGAAATGCTGACGAGAGAGATGCCAGACTTCATTTCTCCCACATTATGGCCTCCGAGCAGCCCAGATTTGAATCCTGTCGACCATAAAGTGTCGAGCTTGATGCAAGACCGAGTAGTTAACAATCCATGGTATAAGCGATCTGAAGTAGCGCTTGATGGAAGTGTGAGATGACCTGGACCAGCGGATAATCGACGATCCTGTTGCCCAATGGCGCCAGCGCCTCCAGGCTTGCGTGCAAGCAGGAGGAGGACATTTTGAGCATCTTATTTAATTAAATAATCAAATCAAACTGTGGGAATCATGTTGTTATTCAATTCTCTACATATCTGGAAAATTTTAGCATGATTAGTCATCAGGCATTAGAGATATAAGAAAAAGAGTTTGACTTACATTTTATTGAATCTAACAGAAAATTGCTTGTAAACTGAAATTTCGGCATATGAAGTTGAAAGATACATATCTTTTTATCCGTTCAACATTATCTCATCAAATTTTGGAATCATATTCTTGGTCCAATTCTCTAAATATTTAGAAAATTTTAGCGTGATATGTTATCAGGCATTGGAGATATACGAAAAATAATTTGGCTTACTTTTTTTTGAATCACGGTGTATATTGAATTTCCATTGATATTGCTGCAGTTTCTTTAGCAATACATTAATCAATAAATTTTTAGTCTACCTTCCAAGTTCATCAATGACATGGAAATATTCTTCAGTTGCAACACCGTTGAATTTAATGTCTCTTCGTAATCCAGATTTTTCTATAGGAAAAAGAAATCATCTTGTAAGACTTCAACTATTCACAAAAATCCAAGACCATTTATCATTTTGACTGAGTTTAACACCACATGCAAGATCACCAGAAAGACATCTAAAAAGAGACCACAACTACATTATATGGATATATATTACATATTAAGATCAAAACTAGCCTGCCTAACCTACAAAATCCCTAATATCATTATGCCTAACTACCTTCAAAGAGTATTAGTTTTTCCTTGTATCCTTCCCAACAGCCTGTTTCTATGCCAAGTCATAATATTATTGCAGAACTGGCGTAGACTCCTGGCGTAGATTCCAGGAAATTGAATCAATAAACAATGCTTTTCTGAAGTCATTACTCTTTTTATTCCTTCAAGAAAAACGACTAAATTCTCCCTATTTCTAGAAGGCTTTCTATCACCCGAATGTCTTAATATTGACTTTCACTTTAACACAAATTTAACTTTAACACAAATTAACCATACCTCAGATTTAACTCTTACCTCAGATTTAAATTAGATTTAAATTAGATTTAAATTAGATTTAAATCAGATTTAAATTAGATTTAAATCAGATTAAAATTAGATTTAAATCAAATTTAGATTAGATTTAGATGACATACCTCATAACTCAGATTTAAATTTAACTTTAACACAAATTAACCATACGTCAGATTTGCATTTATTTGTCACTTTGTGCATCTAAACATTTATGCAATATTTGAATGCTTGAATAAAACAAATTAGATTTAACTGAAATGCTGAAGTTACCTGCAATTTTAACATTTGCCGTGCAGTAGACTTTTCCCGCAACGTTTTCGGCGATACATTCGTAAACGCCTTCGTCCGTACGAATAGAATTCTGGATGTTGAGAGACCAGTGATCAAAATCCTCCCGGGATGCTTTTATCCGGTGTGATCCGGCCACGGGACGCCAGTCCTTCTTGAACTGAATTGTGGGATAGGGAATTCCGTGGACACGACATTCCAGGCGTCCAATCTGGTGCAGATTGAAGATCTGATCTTTCATTGGCTCCAGGAACGTTGGAGGATCTGCAAATCATGATTAATATATATTCCTTCGTTAGCTTATTGATCTAACGAAAAAACTTACATGTATCAAAGTAAATAAGCATATGGGAAACAAAAAGTTCAGAATTCTATTCAACTGAATTTCTTCCAGTAAATTTACACCATTTAGAAGTCAGTACACAAAGAATAAGAAAAGAGCAAACATAGGTGGTGATTTTGAATCCTCTTAAAATCATGCAAAATCATGGTCTTTTGTTCCGAGCTCTGTTAAATTTTTCTCATATACTTGGCCTTCGTTATCTTCTGATCAACACAACACCGGAATACAAATATACGTGTCACCATGATCGCTAATAAGTTGTCAGTGTAGCTCGAGAAGTTTACCTTACCTCAACTGACATGTAACATTTTTTAACCCATTCGTACCCTATGGCCGGTATGGAATGGAGACCCCCATCAGGTGATACTTTCCTTGCTTCAACCAAAGACGTATTTGTACCACAGATTAAGATGCCAGTAACAGCGATATGCAAATCACTTTGTCTCAGAATTTCACAAAATCAGAATCTGTGATAAGCCCATTGGAAGGTGTTCATGAAAACTAGTGTCCTGTTTGAACTTTGGGACAACTAACCTAACTCAATTTTATTGACTGTCATAAACAACAAATCAATTGAGTTTCACAAGCAATCATAATAAAAATCCTGATGGACTGAACCTAAACTATGTTGCTACCAGCAGAGCCACCTAGCTTTGAGTGGTCATTACTCAATAAGCCATGAACAACATTTAAATGATGGCAGAGGTATTAAAAGTCTTCGACTAAATTAGCTTATAGAATTATTTTAGCTTAACTGAGCTTGTAAGTAGGCTACTTCTTACCAGCCATGTCAATCTTAATGGTTCTTGTAGCAGCTCCAAATTCGTTTTCTATGATGGCTTTATATTCCCCAACTTCAGACCAAGAGAAGTCGTGGATCTGAAGGACCAGCTCACTAGAACTGGACAGACTGCTTGTGTATTTGCCACCCATTTCAATCCTAGCAATTGAATCAATTAAATAATTTATATATATATATATACATACACACGCATGCATGCTTAAATCAATGTTATGCATGTATGTATGAATATATATGCATGTAGCTCAACATTTGCATAGCACCAATAAAGAACCTCTCAGAGACATTTAAATATTTAACTGTGCAAACATGCATAAACATCTCTAGAGTGTGAGTGGAAATATGGTGACCAAACTAATTTCATTTTTATATAACTGTGAATACTTACAAATGCAAGCCATTAAGATTATGAAGTTTCCCAAGGTTCACTTCTTCGACTAACTGTGTATATAAACACGCTAATGATGAGATGCACTGTTTTCCAGGCACTGTTATTACAAAGTGCTAAAGTTGAAAAGCAGATTGAGTTTTCTCAGCCACGTCACACTCACTTCTTAAAGATGAAAGCACTGAAAAGCCACTGGACTACTCTAAACCGTTGGTGGAAATTTAAAAAAATTAAAAAGTCATCAGATTTTTTCTGGCAAAGATCACCAAAAATGTTGGCCCCCTTCAAAAATTTCTGTGTCCACCTCTGACTCCAGCCCACTCCCAAACCCAAATGACACTCAATGGATTTGAACAAATTGTGTGGGTCATCCTTTTCAAAGTGGGGTGGTTTAAACTACATGGTGGTGACGAAACTGGGCATGGTAGGATCTCTCAAAAGCACTGAAATATAGCTTACAACAGCTCTAAAATGATATGCTCTAATTTCAGCTGAATACATTTCCAGAGCACTCAGCTGAAACAATTCAAATATCCAGTAAAAATCTCTCTTAGCAAATGCTATTCAAGTCTAATAAATTCTTTAAAACACTATTTTCAAAATCTTTTGATACCGCGTGTTGTGAAAATTCCATGTGACTTTCGGTTCTGGAAAAGCACGAAGTCTTAAGACTACTTCCGAAGTGCGACCTTCAACACCATACTGTGTATCCTCTGGTGTTCCAAGAAATTCGGGAATAATTCCTTGACAAACAAAATGGAGAGAACTTTACACAACAAAATAAACACATTGGAAAAACAACTGGCAATTTTATATACTCTCATATATTTTTCTCCTTAAACCCTGGAGCAGTGATGAAGTCACAAGGTTTTGAGAGGGCTGGAACTTGTTAACTTTCTTAGCATGGAACCTTGTGCAGTTCATGATCAGATATCATATTATTAACATATAGAATGGAGTTCATATCTTTAAAATGTTTCGATTAATAAGTTCAAAGGAACTTTATGCAGTTTGCCACCTTCATACTCTCATGCAAATTACTCATCATTTCTTTTCTCCACAAGCCTTATAGGAAAATGACAAGAGGATTGCTAAACAACTTGAGTACTCATCCATTTAATTGTTATATTTACTAGCACAAATACAAACATAACTAAACACACACACACATATACACAAATACATAAAATTATGGTAAATATTGTCCCCAACCATGTGGTAAATCAGAAGTCTTAATGCAAAGAAGCTGTCAAGAAGAGGCTTCGTGGGTCAACATGCCACTCCCTGCTTAAATCAGAACTTACTCAGATGATCAGGCACTCTTCTGGAAGTGAGGAAGTCTCTTTCCGCCTTCTCCTTCTTCTTCTTTGCCAGCATCTCTGCCTCTGACTCTACAACATCTGAAAAAAGAAACAGACATGACATACACAAACACAAACAGAAAACGCAGCAGATAACCAAACACCTATTATAACCTATTACCAAACACCTATTACCACATTCTATTTAGAAAAACTATATCTTTATTATTTATTTATTTAGCGTCTGCAGTTCTAAACCAGAGCACTGCATCGTCATCAGCAATATATAACTTTATAACCTGCGCACAATTCCATAATGCAGGCCTAGTAAATATCAATTTTCAATATCATTTTTGTAGCACAATTTCAATTTTTAGAAATGAAAATGCAGGGATGGAGAAGGAAGGATGGGAAGGTGGGAAAAGGATGAGAGGGGAGGGATGTGAGGTAAAGACAGGATTGAAGGAGGGAAGAGAGGTGAAAAATAAAGCAGGAATAGGATGAAATGAAAATGAATGAAAATGCACAGATCTGTCAATTACTAGTCTCACTCTCACACATCTTCATTTTCGTTGGTCCGAGTTTGGCAAAATATTCATTTTGTGTAAACCCTCTGTTGCCCATCCCCCATTATTAGCTATGCTATCCTACCCCTGCTTTACTTTTCACCTCTCTTCCCTCCTTCAATCTTGTCTTTACCTCACATCCCTCCCCTCTCATCCTTTTCCCACCTTTCCTTCTCCATCCCTGCACCCTGACTCCTCTTCATCCTTCCTAATTCAAAACTAAGAATTGCAAAAGGAAGCCAATATGCAATGACAGTCGTCAGTCTGCAACTTGGATCTCTCTTATTAAAAAAGTATCGTAAAACACAAACGATCAAATATTTTTGGAAATGAACATACAATCATACATATTACGTATACTACATGGCATAGTGTAATGTAATAGCTTAATATGTTTGTAATGTAATACGATGCAACAAAGCATAAAATAATGTCATCTATCACAGCGTAATGTAACCATTGGGATACGTTCGCGTAGCAATATGTTCTGTGCCTTGTAACCAAAGGGCTGCAGGTTCAAATCTACCTAAGCGGAACGACCTTGGAAAAGCTGCTCACCCACAATTTGTTTGTGAGGAATGCAGCGGAAAAAACCACCTACTCATCTCATCCCTGGGTGGCATAAGAAGTCAATGAACCCGCGTTGAGCAGAGCTCATCATCGTGATCATCATCGTGATCATCATCGTGATCATCATCGTGACCATCATCGTGATCATCATCGTGATCATCGTGATCATCGTGACCATCATCATCATCGTGATCATCATCGTGATCATCATCGTGATCATCATGATCATGATCATCATCATCAGCAGCAGCATCATCATCATCATAATGCAATGTTATTACAACACCAGAACAAACCTTCCTTCTTCCGCAACATCACAGGCATCGAAGGCTCTGCAATGCCAAACTCATTGGCAGCTCGAACTCGGAAGTAGTAATCGTTTGTAGCGCAGTACTTGATTCGCATTTCGGTATCGCTTAAGTCCGTTGCAATCTTCGTCCAGTCCGTGTCAGGAGGGATACGCTGCTCAACAATGTACCAGATCTTTGTCTGGACAGCATACGGTGGAATCGACGACGCCTTCCATCTCAAGGTCAAGGCTGTGCCGATCATGTCCGCAATCTCCGGTTTGTCCCAGATTGTGCGCGGTTTCACTTTCGATTTGTATTCGTCGCTGTCTTTCTTTCGCACTGACTTTGACGATTCTATGTAGGAAAAGACGCAAAGTCATAACAAATTAATATCACACGATCTGTAATTATGTCAATAAATTTTCAAGAACAGATAAACATTGGTAGGAACTATGCTGCAAGAAACAATAAAAATGCACATGTAATATACACAAAAATCAACTAAAACTACATTTCAATAATGGGCCTATTGCACTAGTTCAAAGCTGCTCCTAGAAAAGCTAGGATATAATTTATATTTGGGTCTACAATCATAATCTCAAGAAGTCTAAAGCAACACTTGAAAGCTTAAAGCTTGAAGCAAGGCACCAGCATATTAATAAGTACTGAAATGAAATAGGAAATCCATAATAAATTTATGGATAGCATTATTTACATTTACATCCCCTAAGATATACATTATTTATGTATTGCAGGCTCTCTGTTCAGTTGGTATAGTTAAGGTTTATGTATTCTGTAATCTGAGTTCCTGTAAATTGTTTCAACTGCATAATTGTACACTGTAACCGGTTGCGATCTGTCAACTGGATTGTTGATTAAACGAAAACTATTAAATTAATAATACAGATTAAAATTATAAAAAACAATATTCTCTAAGGAAAAAAACACAAGAAGCAGAAACCTACAAAGTTCTTGAATTTGAGCCAACCTGGAGGTTTCGTGAAGAGCGTGGCACTCATCGACGGCTCACTCAGTCCGTATTCGTTTCCAGCACGTATGCGGAACATGTAGTCCTTTTCCGGTCGATAATCATGCATCTCATATTCCGTGTCTTTGGTTTCAGAAACAATCTCAATCCAGTTCTTGCTGGGAGGACAACGACGCTCCACAATGTACCAGATCTCAGTGACTGTAGCTCCGGCAGGCAGCTCACTCGCCTGCCACGAGATCCTGGTCAAAGATTTGCAGTAATCAAGTCACAAAGGCACACTGTCACCGTGCAACAGTATTTTCATTACAACATTACAAAGGATTTCAAAGCACTTAGCAATATAATCTTAAAACAATGTACCGGGTATAATATTATAAGGTCCAACTACAAGAACCCGGAACATCAAAGCAGCTGCTTTAAACATTTATATCAGTGGTTCCCAACCTTTTTTGACTCAAGGGCCACTTTTTTAAGTTGGAGGACACGAGGGCCACTTTTTCTTAATTGAAGGACGAAGTCGTAAGACTACTACTTCCGAAGTGCGACCTTCAACACCATACTGCGTATCCTCTGGCGTTCCAAGAAATTCAGGAATAATTCCTTGACAACAAAATGGGAAGAACTTTACACAAGAAAATAAATACGACAGCAATGGTGAGGACCGACCATTGATCCACAGATGCAGCCGTGGTTAAGAAAAAAGTTGCTAACACGTTACACCCATCGCTGCTTTTCACCGCTAGGCTCAATACCAGAACTACCATCACTGCCACCACCACTGAGTTATTCTCATCTTTCTTCTTCATCAATGGTACTTTTCACAGGGCCAGGAATGAAAAAGACAATTATGACTTACTTGAGTGCATCATCTTTTAGTTCTGTGATCGTTGGCTTGTCTTTTGGTGTCTTTGGCGGCAAACATTCGCGATAAACCGGCTTTGAAGCTTTAACCTCAGAAGCTAAACAGATACATGCAACTGTTAGGCAGTCATATGCTTTATTATTATTAACTTATTATTATTATTATTATTCTTATATAAATTTGTAACGTGTGCAAGGTCACACCAAAATGTGAATCTGAGGCACGGGTAGTCAGCTGCCAGAGGAAGATGCAATTAGAGATCCAAGTGTTTGAAAGCCAAGGGGAATAAGTGAGTTTTGAGCCGTTTTTTGAAGGAAGAAAGTGAAATTGAAATTACTATCTCAAGACAGATCGTGGTATTGGTAGCACTGCTGAATACACTACAAACTGACCGCTTCAATCAGTAAATCATAAAATAACAAATGATTGATAGATTTCAATCGATCTCTTGAGTCGTAGACTACCGGTAATTAATAATAATAGGTGGAGTGATTAATTATCTAAACAATGCAAGAATGCACAAGTGACTGATTATTAAATTTTAGGGCTGCTGTTCGATTAAAAAATGAAATTGCGATCAATCACACAATTAAATTATTTAATCACAATTAACCAAATTTTTTTGCAATTTCCTTCATGGACGCACAAGTGATCGAATGTCCGTACAAATGAACTAGTCAATTCACTAATCAATCAATAATACAAAATCTAAAATAAATTTGCATGTAGGCTACACCCCATAATTCTCGTATGGTGCATTTATAATAATTATCGATTAGTCTCATTCTAACTCACATGCCTTTAAGGTATTCCTCAATAGTTTCACAACGCAATTGCTACAGGAAGTTCAAGTTCCAGGATAAATTCTGGAAATTTAGGAGTTCTTAGATAAACACTCTTTATAAATACATACTACATAGAGATGGTGATGGACAGAGGAGAATGGAGAAGCTGCATTGCCCAATGTGCAGTCCCGCACGGGAAGGACTAAGGTAAGGACTACATAGTCACTTCTACACTCTACAGTGTACTCTATACCATACAATACAACAGATCAATGAACACATAAATTACAAGTAATGACTTACCAGATTTTCCATAGTACGTAACGGATAGTGTAGGATCCGACAATCCAAACTGGTTCTCCGCGTACACTCTGTACAGAAAGTCCTTCGTGGGAGAGTAATCGATCAAGTGGAAAACGGTTTCCGCAAGACCGCTCCGGATTTGAACCCAACTGCTGGTCACATCTCCCAAGTCTTTCCTTTCCAGCACGTAACTACAATTACAATGAGACCAACATGAAAAGCAGCAGATGGATACGAAGACACAGGGACAGGAACTGCTTGGCTGTGGTGCTTCTGTTGCAAGCCACATGCGTCTCTCATCATCATCACTCAACTTTGTCATCAAGCCATGAAGTGCAGGATATCTGCACAATGCTTCAGCACTATTTGGAGTTCCCTTTGTTAGGCTCTGAATTACTGCAGAAGCTAGCCAGTGGTTATTCTTCTAGTTATCCAAACACTCCTCACTTAATGATTACCTTTTTGATCCTACACGTCATTTACTGCAGGGTCACAGGCAGTACTTTTGTCTTAAAAGGTGCTATGATAAGTGACTAAATGCATACATACAATGTCATAATGTAATGTAACACAGTGACTTTAAATTTATACTGTATCGTGACAAATCTATCTTTAGTCTAATTCAATACTTTGTTAGCTAAAAGACTTCTAGATTACTCAGTTCCTACTCAAACTCAGCGTATATTACGCTGTTCGCAATCCAATACCTACTAGCTCTGAACTGCCCACCAAACTGAAAAAATAAAAATAAAAAATAAAATTTATCTGTGTTTCTAGAAAGAGTCCAGATGAACATCTAACTGAATACATGCACATCTCTTCTTGTCTCTATGCATATGTAAATAGATAAAGTAGCTTTGTATAAGCCAACATAGATGACTTATTTGATGATAATATTTCAGTCATTGACTGTCTTGTCAGCAGTGATCATTTCTATGAATTATATATGTTTAATGTCATGTCTGTACACCAAAGTGTTGATAGCAATTGGTTAAATAAAGAATATTCTTATCTTTTCCTAATTTATTTCACCCAATTTCTTAAGCACATACATACGTATACAACTATACAATGCATACAATACAGTATTATATAGACACGCATAAACCCATACATGCGAGCAAACCAAGTATAAAGAAGTATGAAAAATAATAAAATAAATCTGAGGCAAAAGTCTTCCCCCCACCTAATAGGTGTTTGACGAGCTGTGGGAGGCAGTGTGGCTGGCAGCCAAGATATCTCCAACGTGTTCAAGTCAATTTCTTTGAGCAAGGGCTTGTCGAAGGACATCACAGGTACGACGTTCAGCAGCTTCGACTCTTTCAACTTTTTCTCAGCAACTTCATCATCCAGGTCTATGTTCAGAGCTGCAACAAGGAAACAAAACTCATCAGTTTGCAGCAAAAATACCAAAATTAAATTTCAACAAGAATAATTTCTATGGCACAGTGGCTGATTGGTTGGAGCGCTTGGCCTGCAAAGCGGAGAGCAAGGGTTCAAGTCTGTACTCAGGTAGTCACAGTATAAGGACCTTGAGCTAGTCCTTCACCCACAATTGCTCTGTGCTATTAACGCAAATGGCCATGTGCAGTGTGCACTTCTGAACTTGAAGTGAGGGTTATATCAGTGGTCAAAGTGGTTTGAGTGAGCAGTGGGAATGCTAAATATGAGCAGTGGGAACACTGATGAAGAATTGTATTGATATGCATGTGTTTTAGAGTTCCTTCATGATGAGCAGTGGGAACGCAAGCCAAGAATTTTGAGAGCAGTGGGAAAGCCTTCCCACGCGTTCCCACCCACTTTAAACTCTGGGTTATATCAAAAGACAGTTGTATTGTATCACCATAGGCCTATGCTGCACCTAAAGCTGGCAATAAATGCCAATTATTGTTCTGATACACGAGTGATGAAATTTCTTGGTGACGAATCAGCTCAATTCTCTTGAGTTTCAATATCCTTAATAAATAATAGGTCTGGCATTTTATAGCTTTTCATTATTCAAAGAATCTTTCAAAGGCAGACAGGAATTCCTCTGTGCTCCAAAGGCCTCAGTTTCCTGTCATAATCTATTTGTCTCTACAATACATTTGTTGCAGCTGTTGACTTACACTTAAAGTCTGTGTGTCTGTAAGCTGTGTCCGCGTGTTCAATGTCTAGTAAATGTCTTACAGTGAACGTTGAGCACAGCTGTGGATGAGGTCTCTCCATCAGCATTGGATAAAGTGCACTGATAGCAGCCAGCGTCCGTGTCTCTGACATCGGTGATGCTTAGCCAAGCGACTCCATCTTTTGCATCCATCTGAACACGGTCTGTTGACCTAAGCTCCTCTCTATCTTTAAACCTGAACAAGTAGCAGGTAATTATCACGAGAATCATACAAAAAACGTTAATTAAATGCACAAAGTCACTATGCCTACAAAACAACCTTCAAATTCGTCACTGTTGTACTTGAAACACTTGTTTCAACAGAATGATTTTAAAGTGTTTACACAAAATAGACAAAACAAAATCAATTTTAAGGAAGAGCACAACAATTATAATTATTACAGTTGCATGACCGTTATCAGTTACGTCATGTTAAGAATAATGGGACCATTCATCACAATTTAAAATCATTGGCATCATCATCGTCGTTGTCACCATCCTTATCATCATCGTCATCATCATCGTCGTCATCATCATCATCATCACGACCACCACAACCACCATATCTGCAACAAAACCAACAACAACAACACCAACAACCACCAACCACCACAATGACCACTACCACCAAAAGCACTTCCACTACTCCACCACCATAATGACCACCACATGACTATCAACATCAGTGGCTATGTCAAACACCTCAAATTTGGTCCCTGAGCGTAAGAGTCTTACCATTTGATGCTGGAAAATGGATCGTAATCGTAATCGTAAACTCGAAATTTCTGCAGATGACCAGTTGCCTCACAGCAGAACTTTGCCTGACCCCCAGCAACGACCTCCTGGTTCTCTATTGCTTTTAAAAAGACTGGACGGCGTTGGCTCTCAATTCTGTTGCCATCCACCTCGCTAGAAAACCACAATGAACACATCTGCATATATTTATTTTATATGATAATAAGCATAAATGTATTTGTATGTAGGTATAATTTTACATGTGCAGGTGCAACGTTTGTAAGTTTGTTTGTATGTGCACTTGTTATAGTGCCCCTTCAGAAAAGCCTACTCGGAAGCACTCTCGACTACAGCGCGGACACTGAATCAGATTTTCACAACAAAACGCTGAGCAATTGCAAGTGAAGGATTTGCCCAATATCCCTACGAGGCGACTTGAGGGGGATCCGAACCTGCAACCCTTCGGCTGCAACGAACATACCCACAACAACATCGTGCCCCACAATGGTGCATGTATCAAATGTATCTGCAGATATGCATAGATGTATAACTGTCTGTATGTATGTGTCAATACTCATCAGTATATGTATAGTACTGATTATATACTATTTAGCAGTGGTTTGGCCAGGAGCACTTTTTAGCAGCCTACCTTGAAGAGACGCTATATAAAACTTCCTAAAATAAATAAATAAATAGATATTACCTAGAATAGAAAACATATTGATAATCATATTCACTTAGTAAAGTTATTAGTTAACTCCAAGCTAATTTAGCAAGTACACAAGTAATAGCATCATTATGCCCGTTTAGTTTACGCTAATTTGTTACAAGCCTCTTTAACCCTTTAACGGTGAGCTGCTGTGGCTTTCCAGTCACTTTTAGTGCACTCTCATTGTTAAAGTATAAATGCGACTGTAGATCTGCGTAACAAATTCAAATCAATAAGCTCCAAAGCAGTAACAGTCTTATAAGGTAAAAATTTAAGATACATCCCAAGACCGAGATAGATTAAATAAGCAGTGTAAACTAGACATCAACTGCCCAATAAATAACCTGTGTTGCTTGAGGAGACATGCGAGTTTGGCAGAACAGATGGTTTCTCCGGCAGCATTCACCAGATGGCAGGAGTAGTCACCTTCGTCAGATGGCTCTACGCTTTTAATCGTCAGTGTTGTCAGAGAGTCCGTTATCTCAACGGCAATTCTGTCCGATTCCTATAGATCATCAGACATAGTCATCACAACAACAGCCAACGTTCAATCACATCTATTGTGTCAAGTGAGACTGTGGGCAAAAGCAGCACTTAAAGTGTAAAAAAGGAAGTGCCTGGACACTCCTTAACTTTCTAGTATATGCTGCACAAAATATGTGCCAGGAGGGTGTTCAGATTTTAAAATAAGTGCATGAACGCCATCTATGACCGTCCAGTCACACTTGAAGCCCTGGGCAAAAACCACAATGCACTGGAAAGCACACTTAAAGTCTGATAGATCATACAACACTGTTAATGTGACAAATCTGGACAATACTTCTTCAAGAGAATCTCCCCGAGGTGCAAGTTGGCATACATACAACAACAACAACAAATGTCACGCTGACAAGATAGAAAACTTCAGCCTTGAAATATGACATCACAATTACCACACCTCATCATAATTCAGCATTTGATACCAAATTTAAAAATGGCATTATAAACGGCATTTAATGTACCTCCATTAATGGTACACAGACAGCAGTACACAGTTATGCGAATCTCTCAAAGAAGCAGCCTTGAGAATCATACAACAGCAATTCTCAAAGTACTCATCAAAAGCTGCAGCACTTAGAAAGGTCAATGTGTTGATCCAGCACATGTACAAATTGCAAACTGGAAATTACAGATGCTCAGCAGTAGTCGTGTTTCTCACCGTCAACTCTTGTCCATTTCGACACCAGGTGACATCCGGCCGCGGCAAGCTCTTAAAGCTGCAGACGAAACTTGCCGTCTCACCACAGTTACGCTCCTGATTGCCAAAGTCACCAGTAAGGAGAGGAGGCGATGCAACAGACAGCACGGAAGCAACCTCTACTGAACCAAATCGGTTGCTAAGGCAACAGGAGTAACGACCAGAATGTTCCGGTCGGGTGCTTTTGATTGTGAGCGATGCATTCTGTCCATCAGATGTCTGAGTAATTTCATTTGAGGCTGTTAGGTCCTTGCCTTCGTAGAACCATTTCACGTCTGGTAATGGACGTCCGCAGAAGGTAACGGTCAACTGGGTTTCGTTACCTTCGATGGCCAAAGTATCTCGGAGTGCGGTAATGAATTCGGGTGCCTGCTCCAGCTTTCTCTCTTCCAAGTCTGACAAAGCAACATTTAATTTCAGCTCACCATATACTTCAGTTAACCAGATATGTGATAAGTTTAACACATAGATTACGCTAACCATTTTTAACATATATGATTTAATCCTATCAGCTCTGTTAAGTTTAGCACATAAATTGTGATCAAACTGACCAAAACCAGACTAAACTCAATTTTACATTTGCATCTTACCATTTTAAAATGTAAAGCCTCTCCGTTAAAAAGACACAAATTCAATTTTTCCATCTGACATGTTCCTGTTCAAAGTTACGAGTAAGAAATATGGCTATGTTTTGTGAAATATAATTCCAAGAAAAATGCATTTTGAGCTTCGTATAATTTTCAGATTGTAACGGTATATAGAACTTAGGTTTAACAGCTATGTTAAGCTCATCTCGTAATTTACGTTGACCATTTTTACTAAGCTTAACACATAAGTTAAGCTTGCCATATGTTAGGAAGCCGCTTAGAACATAACCTTTGGTCCTACCAGTTATGTTAAGCTTGGCCTTAGAGGAAGTTGCACCAGCTTTGGTCTCAGCACGACACTCGTAAACTCCGATATCTGACTCCTCAACCTGAGTCAGAATAAGAATCTGAGTCTGTGAGTCAACTGGAAGTAACTTTAACCTTGCAGACTCTGCCAACTCAACTCCATCTTTGAACCTGAAAACGCAACACAAGGTAGTTGGGACGTTACACAGCTCCACACCATGAAAACTTTATACATGGAAGCATCGGTAAATCAAAGATACATCAGAATAATTAATTGCATTAACTAATATACAACCTAGTTCTACAGTTCTGAGGAGCACCGAAGAGCATAATTATAACTAACATCGAATTGAATAATTATAAGTAACACTGAAGTGCATAATTATAACTAACATCGAATTGAATAATTATAAGTAACACTGAAGTGCATAATTATAACTAACATCGAATTGAATAATTATAAGTAACACTGAAGTGCATAATTATAACTAACATCGAATTGAATAATTATAAGTAACACTGAAGCGCATAATTATAACTAACATCGAATTGAATAATTATAAGTAACACTGAAGTGCATAATTATAACTAACATCGAATTGAATAATTATAAGTAACACTGAAGCGCATAATTATAACTAACATCGAATTGAATAATTATAAGTAACACTGAAGTGCATAATTATAACTAACATCGAATTGAATAATTATAAGTAACACTGAAGTGCATAATTATAACTAACATCGAATTGAATAATTATAAGTAACACTGAAGCGCATAATTATAACTAACATCGAATTGAATAATTATAAGTAACACTGAAGCGCATAATTATAACTAACACTGAATTGCATAATTAATCAAATTATTGCTATTTTTAGCATCTTTTGATACTTGAAATTCAGAATACTACACCTGGTTCTGTTCGTAGGACAGTGATTCATGATGTAACTTTATTCTTACTTAGGCTTCTCAGTACAGATGTCATGATAATGGTACGAGAAGAGTGTCCAGATTTGATGAGAGTACCAACCATTTAACAGTTGGAAGAGGTTTTCCTGAGATCTTGACCGAGAACTTGGCATCAGCTCCAAGCAAGACGTCGCATTTACGCAGCTCGGAGGTAAACTTTGGCTCAATGAGATCTTCTGCACAACATAACAAAACCAGAGCAGAGTCTTTGAAAGGCAACATAGGTAAGTAAGCAAGTAAGTAAGTAAGTATCGACTTTAATTCTCAGTTGCAGACCGCATTCTGAGTTACAAACATAGGCGTAGGGGACATTTCGGAAATGGGGGCGCAAAAATTTTATTTTTGCCCGAGAAATCTGATGACTTTTTTGTAGTGATTTCCTGTAATTCTTCAGAAAATTTTGCTTTTTACCCCTGTGTGCCCGAAAAAAATCCATCTGTACCTGTTTGCCCGGAAAAAATGTCTGAACTTTTTTCCCCTTCCGTGCCTCTTTTGCCTGAAAAACACATTTTCCCGAAATTTGGGGGCATTTGCCCCTCTGGACCCCCGCCTCTTACGCCTATGGTTACAAACAACATTGTACAGAAGCACTGTCATCTGTGAAGCTGCAAAAAGTATAAAACTATATCCGAACTGCTGCCAAATTGCTGATTCACCAAAACAGTTCACAAGTCACTATGCAAGAAACATGTGTTTAAACCCACCCAATTTGGTTGATTTGCTATATTGCAAAATTACAGAGCGTTGAATTGCTAAACTACGTTGCGACTGAAATTTTATACAGCAATTTGATATAGCACCTCTTCAAGGTTGCCTACTCAGGAGCAAACGGTAGGTTAAAATAATAACATAAATTGACAAGCAGATTAACTAACTGACTGAGTGAGATACCTTCAACTGTCACTGTAATGCTAAGTTCTTCTTCCCCGTGTTGATTCTTGGCTTTGACCGAGTAGCGGCCCGACATCGAGACAGCCACACTGGAAATGGCCAACGTCTGCTGATAGCCATCAGATGTTATCTTGTAATCGCCTTTTGGAATGATCGGTTGACCATCGAAATACCAACTTACATCGGGCAATGGCTGACCATAGACCGAAGCGGTAATGTGAATAGGAGCACCTTCTGTAAGACAACCACACGTACAAAAGGAAGTCTTAAGTATGTCTTCATTATGCCTTCGTTGCTAGATTCGTAACTTCATTGGAAGTTTGATCTTTTTAACTAGCATCACAATCACTATGGTAGGTAGTCTCTACGTCATCTAGAATTTGTTCAGATACAAGGTTTTGTAACTATATTGCATTCACGGGTAGTCAAGGGCTGCCCACAAAATCGTGATGACCAATTGCCATCTTCCCTCCCTTCCATATTCCCTTCTCCTTCCCTCCCCTTCCTCCGCTTCTCCTATAATATGAATTTAGTAACAATAAACAGTAAGCATTTAAGTATTCTAGTTAAGTATTAAAGAATACACTACCATTAATAGTTGAGCCTGAACTTGTTTTTTAAAAAAAATGCTGTCATGCAGCAAAACTATTTCAGCATAGTCAAAGAAAAAGAGGGTTGATTGATTGGAAACAACCATCACAATGCAAAGTTACACTGATGCCAGTAGAAATGGAATAACTGCGGCTGTGCATGTATTTCAGCTGCAGACTTTTCAACATAAAGAATCTCTGCTTCTGGTGAGCTTCTATACAGGTATGCAAACTAGCATTTTCATCAGTCTTTACGCAAAACAAGTTTTTTGTGTTTTTCTTTAACAGTATCATAGGACCATATTTATACAGTATTATACTGTGTCAGTCATGAAATTGATCCAAGAATCCCTCCATATACTTGATTGCATTCGAGTCGACTTGTTTTATAAATGAATGTTAATCGATTGATTGATTGATTGATTAATTAGCATCACACGCATACCAGGAGCAGTAAACTTTGTTTTTAACTTATGCAAGCATACCTTTGCAAGTGATGTCATCCACTTTTGTTCTGAACTCGGGTTTTCTGCCCCATTTGGGTATCAGCGTTGCAAGCAGCTGGCACCAAGCATCAGAAACTGGTGCCAGTTTTGCCTGGATGGTGTACTTTCCTCGTGACAGATCTTCAAAGCACAACTCAAACCTTCTGTCGCCCAGTTCATTGATCAACACATCTCGCAGCTACAACAGAACAGCTTAACTTCACTTAATCAGCTTAAAACTTCACTTAATCAGCCAACTTCACTTAATCAGCCAACTTCACTTAATCAGCCAACTTCACTTAATCAGCCAACTTCACTTAATCAGCCAACTTCACTTAATCAGCCAACTTCACTTAATCAACCAACTTCACTTAATCAGCCAACTTCACTTAATCAGCCAACTTCACTTAATCAGCCAACTTCACTTAATCAACCAACTTCACTTAATCAGCCAACTTCACTTAATCAACCAACTTCTCTAGAAATTGGGTCAGTAAGATTAACCAGCCAGTTAGCTAGTCAACCAACAAATCAGCAAGACATATAGACAGACAGAAATATACTCCAGCAATCAGCCAGACTTCGCAAACACGAAAAAATGATGATACCCATTAATTGGAGCGATAAGTCTTGCCACACTTAGACTTGCGATAAAACCGACCTTCCTCAAGCCACGTTTGCATGGTGCCGAGAAATTTTATTACCAGTACATTATATCCCATGAAAACTAACGAATTTCCAAATCCTAAAAACTCAGCCTCAAAAATGCTTTTGTCTGACTGCAATTCACAACAACAACAAAACTAATATCATGCATTGTGTTTCTGCAAAAAATGCTGGTAATAGCCTACATTAATGACAGTCTTGCATTCATAAGTCGGCGTATCGGACTTTCTCTTTCTTGTGATCAGCAGCTTGTCTTTGAAAAGGAAGATGTGGCAATCTTTTCCTTTACCAGTTGCCTCTCCTCTCCACACAGAAAAATTCTCCTAAGAAAAGAAATGCAACAAAAATTATCCATATAATCAATGAAATTACTACTGGGATCAGGTTTAATGGCGATATGCATCACTAAGGACTAGAGTGAATTCCCTACTAAAGTAGTTCATGCATGTAAAATGAGTGTTTTCCAGATCTAAAATAGCACTAGTAATGGACACATGAAGAAGACTTGGACGTGGGCATCGTCAGACTTAGTGACCTGCTGTCAGATTCATGTGGTCATGTTCATGCTTCTAAGAAATGATCCCCAACCGCAAGATCATGCCTACAAAGAATATCTACAACAAGGTTACAAAAATGAAGTCACTCATAGGAGCGTCAGGATTAACTTAAGGTTTATTCTTTTTTCTAACTATTTATAACCCCAGCCGCTATCAAAATCTAATTGAAACAGGAGGACCAAAACAATTAAAACAGCTTGGTTTATTTGCTACAGTTTACTAAAATATATATATATAATTTTTATATATGTATCAAATAATACAAAATCTTCTCACATGACACAACACTGGTCCAAGTTCTGCTAGCAGTCCATCATAGTTAGTGATATGGTCAACTAGGAGCTGGTCATCTGCCTTCTTCCTCAGGCTCTCAAGCATGACAACTGCTCTTTCAAGCTGAGCGGTGTTCTGATTGGCTCGCACCGAGTAGCGCATAAAGTCCTTCAACGTCGCAGCGTATTCGTGAAGTCGATTGGAAGGACGCTGAAGATAATGTGGCAGACTCAATTTCTGTTCACCTACATTTCCAATTGCTAGGTCGTGCTCCTACAAGTCAAATGTACATTGTACAGTCTAAGTTTTGTATGCAGAAAGAATGAACAAATTCGCGTATAAAACCATAACAGAAAATTCCAAGTCTACTCATGAGTAGTTAAGCAATTTTGTGGCTACTGATGTAAACATATTCATATTATGTCCTTGAGCAGTTAAAAAAATTCCAGAGTCATCTTCAGCTACCATTGAAGTCAATCATATTTATGAGCGTATAGACATTTAACTGTCCATCAAACTTATGGTATTTAACTATGTAATTATCATATCTACAAGCAACTCAATAAAATTTACAAATATGTATTAATGTAATGTATTCCAATCACCATCTACAAGTTTTTAACCATGCACCTGCAAATTAAAATCACAAGTAGGACTATTTCCTGTATGTGGAGGGGAACATAAAATCTTGTGCACAGTAAATATATTAAAGTTGCAAAACTGAAATGAATTAAGGATAAAAAGGTAGAAAGTTAACCTTCAAGAACTTGACTGCATCTTCCTTGTCCAAGATTTGATCAGCTTCTGGTCGAGTCTTTAAGTACGGTATATACAGCTGGAAACTCTGCTCCTAAAGACAGAAAAAACAATTCTGCAAACTTGATCAAAAGTAAAGAATAAGCACGAGAATGTGCGCTAAACAAAACGTAATTTCAACAACTAAATAACTGATTATTGGTAGCCTTCAAACATGAAGATCGTGGTAAGAATGTAAAAACAAACAAGTGAATGGAATAATCAAGTCATGTCAAAATACCGGTATCCGGTCAAAACCGCGCACACAAAACCGCGCACACAAAACCGCGCACACAAAACCGCGCATCACAAAACCGCGCACTATTATTACCGCGCACGATCATTACCGCGCACGATCATAACCGCATTGAAGTATTTCAACATGCATCCAGTTTCTATGTCAGATCCAAAAAATACCTTCAAATCCAACTTCTATTTCTCGTTCGTTATTTTCGTCAATCCAGCTTCTATTTCAAATATAAAAATACCTTCATCAAGCTTCAATTTCTTAAGCGTTTTTTCATCAATACAGCTTTTATTTCCTATCTAAAAATACCTTCTTACAGCTTCCATTTCTCGTGCGTTATTTTCGTCAATCCAGCTTCTATTTCATATCTAAAAATACCTTCATCCAGCTTCTATTTTTCATGCGTCATTTTCGTCAATCCAGCTTCTATTTCACATGTAAAAGAACCTTCATCCAGCCTAGTTTCTCTTGCGTTTTTCATCAATACAGACTCCATTTCACTCTAAAATAATTTAATCCAGCTTCCATTTCTCAAGCACTGGACCATTTGTCTGTGAACAAGTTGTCGTTTGACGAGTTGTCTGTAGACCAGTTGTCGTGACACCGCTTAAATAGAAGTTGGATGAAGGTATTTTTCGATCTGACATAGAAGGTGGATGCATGTTGAAAACTTGAAATACTTCAATGCGGTTAAGTTCGTGCGCGGTAATGATCGTGCGCGGTAATGATCGTACGCGGTTTTGTGAATCGCGGTTTTGTGTGCGCGGTTTTGTGTGCGCGGTTTTGTGTGCGCGGTTTTGATAGTAAACCCAAAATACCACTTACAGCACTGAGGAAGCAATTGGAGAGGGAATCTGGGTCATTGGAACAATTCATGATCTCATCTAGGAATCTAAAACAAATCCCAACAAATCATGACATCAGTTCCAACTACAAAAGACAACTCACGTTTGAAGGCAACAAAGAACTATTTTTGGGCAGTAGATATAACAAACTCTTTCTCTGTAGACCTCTATGCTTTCTATACCTCTATCCTTATATTTCATGCAGTAATGTGACATCACCTGTTTCTTCTGTTGATAGCCTTAAAATCTGCCTCTCTTTCACCCAAGGTTCTCTCTGTATAGTATGTGATAGCCTTCAGCATTAACAATTCAGCCTGTCCTGGGCTATATCCTCAATAGGCTGATTAAGAACTTTTTTGATTGCCTTGGGATATTTCAACAGGACTCACCCATGATTCTGGCATGCACTGATTTTTGATGGATCCGTCACCAGCCACTGACTGATGCCTTGACCATTACCAGCGTGGCTCTACAGAAGTTCTCACTTCTCAGCTTATTATAATTTCTGCTGCAGTAGCTAAATGGTTAAGTTCTTGCCATACATGTAGTAAAAGTGTTAGGTTTGAGTTTCCCAAAGGCAGTTTCTGTGCAGAGCAACTACCACGCATTTAATGCCATTGATGAATTATTATACTTATTACAAGAGACAATGTTGCAACAAAATCAAAATAAATGAATCTGATTAATGCAACACAGGCAGAGAAGTCAATTCCAAATAAGAATCTGACTTGTTTATAACACAACATTCTTACAACATGGAAATAGTTATGATATTCAAGGTAGCATTACGTGTTAAAGTCAATTAAAATCACGATCCATTTACTTGTCGTGGAAGGATAACAGACTTGGAAGGCTTGAAAACAAGATGTCCGTTCTGCCCGCAAAAACATCCGGTGTCTTCTCCTGGAAAGGATTGCGGTAAGATTCCATCGTAAAATTGAGATCGCGGACGTAATCTCTCTCCGATTCCCACAGGTCTTTCAGAGCATATCTAGGATTCATCAAAAATGAATCAGTTCAAATAAATAATATTGCACAGAAAAAACCTGAACTTTCCTTGGAATTTCCTTGCATGCCAACTCAAGTCAACTCACATTCTCCTTAGCAAACATTCTTCTTGATGAATAAATATTCTCTATTATTAAAACTGACTCCATGCAGCATACCGTTTCATACTACCGTACTTCACTATTCTAACTAACTATTCGTTAGCGACAGTGCAAACTTTGGGTCGGGAGCGCTACTGAATCTGTGAGCGGCGCTATACAAGTGTTCAATTACAGCTACAATTACAATTCACAACAATCAGTCACACTATAGCTATTGTAATCGTAATTTATAAGCTCAAGCACCAAATCAGCAGCCAAGTCTCAGGACTCTTGTGGGGCACGGTGGTGTAGTGGTAGCGTTGTTGCCTTGAAGCCGGAAGGTTCGAGGTTCGAATACACCTCAAGTCACCACGTAGGGACCTTGGGCAAGTCCTTCACTCGCAATTGCTCAGCGCTTCGGCGTGAAACTCCAATGCAGTGTCCACTCTGCAGTCGGGAGCGCCTCTGAGTAGCGTGCTTGAAGGGGCGCTATAACAAGTGCGCATACAAACAGTCAAAACCAAATCGACGACAAACAGTACCCGTAAGTCAGATGGACACCTGCCGTGAAATTTTAAATTTGACTCTCATTAAACTATGTATCATCTGCTACTTCTATAACATATAATCTTCCTGCATACTTGCAAGCATGTATTCTACTACAAGTCATGCAGAAGAAGTCTGTCAGATTTTACCTTCGTTTCATAATGGCCTCCTGCTGTTTGTTTGTAATCTTAATAACGTCTTCACGAAACACTTCCTGTGTGCTGCGTGTATCCAGCTTCGTAGCTTCAGATTTGGCAATAAGGAAACGCGCCGGAACCCAGCCGTGTTTCTCCGGATCTTCCGGCTTCCGACACAGCCACATTTCGGAGCCCTTGGAATTCAGGACTTCAATGATCTCATCCTCTTCAACGTCAAGTCCTTGACCGTCAGTTGATGTGTACTTTGTGACAGCCACGTACTGTGGATATGACTGCACAGATGGACAATTTAATAGAAAATCCACACACAAAATTTACAGTTCACATATAGAGACTTCAATGGTGCATAAGGCAAGATTTGTTAAAAACGACAGCACAACAATATGCAAGAATACGCAAGAATAGTGGAAATCCTTTGAAACTTCTGAAAGTAAGTTAGTAGGGCAACCAAGAAGATAGTCTTTTTATCAATTCAATAGCAATAAAATCACACATATATGCTGTAATCAACAATCAATTAATTATTAATTTCAGTTTAACCAAATGAAGGAGCAAATTTAATCAATAAATGAAAGAGACAACTTGAATGAATCATTAATAATTGATAATCAATTATGAATGACCAGATCCATGAAAGATCAAAAACAAAAACGGATCATAGATGGGGAAAATGAATGAGAAAGAAATTAAACAATGTATTTTCTCATATCCGTGCTTAAACCTGTTACATTTCACCTAATAACAGCACATCACTTGAAGAATAAGTGAGCCAAACCTTTTCGACATCATCTTCCATCTCTTCGTCGGATGATTGCCCATCTTTCTCTCCCTCTTTCTGGCTATCCTTCTGGCTATCTTTCTGGCTATCTGTCTGGCTATCCTTCTGAGTGTTATTAGAACTGTCCAGTTCATCCTTGTCAACCTGTAATTTGACAAAAATATAGCAATTGAACAGGTCGTCAACTATCGTTACTTCATATTACTGTTTTGTGATTTAATTCAGCTGAATGCCAGTTCAATTCAACGTGAAATAATCTGATGTGAGTTGCCGGTTGATTACAGTGAAATCTATACTGATTTGACTACAACTTTAGAACTGTTTTGCATGAATAGAATAGAATAGGATAGCACATAAAACTACAAAACTGACTTAATGAAAATATAAAGTAGAGTTAACATGTTAATTGTTCATGTTAAAAACTCAATACACGTCACATCATCAAAAAGCCGAAATCTTGCAACTGCCAAATTAAATTACACCACAAATCTCAAACTACATATCTTGATGAAAAAACCAATTACAATAAATTTAATTCACCAGTAAGTTGCTCAGCTGATTAATTAACTTACTAACAGACAGAATCACAGGAAGATTCATTGATTTACTAACTGACTGACTGACTGACTGACTGACTGACTGATTGACTGACTGACTGACTGATTGACTGACTGACTGACTCACTGACCAAATGATCCTCACCTTCTCTTTGCCTGTCTCAAAGCTTATTAGATCAGTGTCTTTCTCTGGGACCGGCTGACTGACTTCTACGTCAACAGGTGGGGCTACAAACAGTAACGCAAATCAACACCAAAATCATTATTATAAACAAATAACTGATAAATAAACAGGATACACTTTCATACATTTATTTTACATAAAATGCCAAGATTTCAAGATAAGATAAGAATATATTTTAACTGACCAATTACTATAGATCTGCATTTTTGTGAATAGACAGACTTGGTAATAAACATAGCCTACTTAGAGACAATAAAAAGTCGAATATTTTAAAATAATATACACACATAACCCTAAATCCAATATAGGCCTAAGTATGTTCTTATGATGACCAACCATAGATACTGCACTTTGGTTTAAATGACATTCAAATAAGATAAAGCATCCTTGCAAAAAAATAATTTCCTAAGCATATTTGGGGCGGCCATTTGCCAACTCTGCCGCTGCTCGTGCTTTGGCAGTGCCAGTCCCAAGCCTAGAGAAGGGAGGAGGGCGACGCTAATCATCCTTGATATGACACAGTGTTGTTGTTAAACAGCAACAAGCCAACTACAGAGGAAAGCATGGACAAAGTGTTGATGCGGTTAGCCATAATCAGAGAAGAAAGGAATTGAAGAAAGAAGATACCTGAAACTTCGACACTTGCAGTGCAGAAGCTGGCACCTCCGACGCTGTTAGCCGTGCACGTGTACTCTCCAGAATCTTGAACAGTGCTGCCCTCTATCTCAAGGAAGTAAATATTTTCCTCTCGTCCGATCTTCAGGTTTCCCTCCGAGATCAAAGGAGTTCCGTCCTTAAACCACGATACATTTGTATCCTCTGAATCTGAATTGCAAAACAACATAAAATAATTTTATAGCGCTGTTTCTTGCGAAAGACAATTCGTTCAGTTTTTACAACTGCTACTTATCAGATTAAATTATGGAACATCAAATGATACTAAATCATAGCTGTCTTTTTGACACTAAGTCACCTGCTAATCACTATGTGCAAATATTGTAATTGTGATATATCATAACATCAAGACAACTGATTAGATAAATTTTCCAAGCAAATATCAACTAAAAGAGCTAGGTCATGTTCACAAAATTTATTACTTCAGTTGATAACTGACATCCTAATAGAATATTTAAACAGTTAAATATTTAAATGGTTTTAAACAGTTAGCTAATACAGAAATTAGTCTGTAAAAAACCCAAAGCATATCTCTTTAATAAATAATGACTTTCAAAGCACAGGTAAAGGAACTTTGTACAATGATGTTAAGTCCAAAGGACAGAAACTTGCTAGAAATATTAAAGCAATACAAAGTACATGTAAATATGGATTACCTTTAATTGCAATGGACAGCTTGACAGCTTCACCCTCACTTGCTTTTACAGGCACCAGCTTTGTCAGAAACTCGGGACTGCTCTTTTTCTCAGCAAAACTGGTCGAAATTAGACAAAACAAAGAAATATTATTATTTTACTAAGAACAAAATTCAACAGTAAATCACAGGAAATCTGTTCCAGAGAAAATGCAGCTGCAAGTATACAGTGTTAACAGCATCAGTTTTTTGGTTCCCCATGTAAACTGCTAATATTATTTTTACTGACCATACATGTATTGCATACTTGTATTATTGCTTTGATAATGTGGTTACCAAATACACTGATCCGAGTTGAATTATGAGAAATGAGGACAGCCTGCCATATACAGTACTTGCTCATTTGGAAGTTGCGAACACAATGGCCAAGTGACCTGATGACTACAACCATATTCAAGCACAGGAAGCCAAGAATGAAGACAGAGGCAATCACCCAACTTCCAAAGTGGCACAAGATTTCAAGATAAGATAAGATAGGATAGCATTGACGAGTGAGCAAAATATAAAACTCATATAAAAATTACACTGACTGATGTAACTAGCATATTTTTGATGACTTCAACATATATTTTACTAGATGTGTAACCCGGCATTGCCCGGGAAATTTAGGGTTTTAAACACTACTCCACTGTGGTATCCAAAGTTGACCGCTAAATTTCGGGTTTTCGCCAACCCTCTACCCCACCCGCTTCCCGAAAAAGCCAAACGTAATCCGCCCCTGCGGGGCGCTACGGAAATTATTACTGGGCTTGTATGACGTCAACCAGGCTGTAGACTCTTTTACTAAAGCTCGATACTGTTTACCAAAGCGTTAGCGATGAAATCTGTCTTAAAACGCTTCTGTCTTAAAACGCTAATAACTCGAGTTCTAAAGTGAAATTTAGGGTTTTAAACACTACTCCACTCTGGTACCCATCGTTGACTGCTAAATTTCGGGTTTTCGCCAACCCTCCACCCCACCTCGCTTCCCCAAAAAGCCAAACTTGACCCACCCCCGCAGGGCGCTACGGAAATTATTACTGGGCGGGTATGACGTCATGTGGAGTAGACTCTTGACTAAAGCCCTAGCCTGATCATTTATTGATGAAATCTGTCTTAAAACGCTAATAACTTTTGTTTTAAGCTGAATTAAAACCTGAAAATAGTTGCGCTGACCTTATAATTTGGGTAAGAATCGATTGCAATAATTTTTTAAACCGACGCTGTTTCATTTCCGAGCCTATTCTGCTGGGGAGAGTCAAAAGCGTACAAACAAATAAACAAACATATGGAAAGTGTTTCAGAATTATAATATAGATTCAAATAACATTATACAATCTATCTTATATTAAATTGCTACAATTACACATAGTTTAAAGACATTGCCCTATTACTTTGTAAAAATAACACTAAATTAACTTTCTTCTTTGCTAGGTCTTACAATCACCTTCTTTCAGTTCCCTGTACGTCAACAGACACGGTGTGGGAAGTTCTTCCTCTTTCGTTGGTTGCCGTGACAGTATACTTGCCAGAGTCACCTGGAACAGCATCTGTCACATGAAGCCTACAGGTCTTATCTGTCCGACTGACTGTGACACGACTGTCCTTGACATCAACCGGTCGGCCATTTTTCAAGAACTCAACTTCAGGCGGTGGCTCACCTGCAAGTACCGTTGAACTAAAATATTGTAGATCAATCAATGAATCAATCCATTTACCAATCAGTCAATCAATAGGAATAAATGTACAGCCTCTTCAAGATCTCTATCAGAGGAGCTACAAACCCAGGTCAGGCAGAAAAGAACAGCTTGATCAACTGATATAATATAGAGAAGGGGAATCTTTGGAGAAGGTGCATCTCTAAAGGGAAGTCTTTTATGATTCATCTAGACACTTATTATTATTATAGCACCTTTTCGGTACCTCACAAAGGTGCTGCCTGCTCTAGCCAAAATGGCCATTGAAGTCACTAAGTGCAAAAATAAAGCAAAAAGTGAAATTGAAAATTGTCAGATAGTCAGATTTCACAACTGGCAATCTCCATCAGACATACATAACCCAATTGATGAATTCCCATCCAGATTTCAATAGTAGACACCATGACTGGAGTCCTTGGACTGAGCATTATAGAAGAAGAGCTAAGAGGTCAAGTGACAAGGATTGCAACACATAAGCTCACAAACCAATGAGCAGTTGGTAGAAGTTTCTTATTCAGCCAACCATTTGTCAAGAATACTGGGAAGGACAAGATTTTCTTAACTGCAATCTGGTCAAAGATCATGACCTCAGTAAAAATGGTCACCAATGGAGCAGAGTGCCATCCAGTATATATGACACATGTGCCAGATAAAATGTGCTGACTCATGCATTTTCATCCCTTGTACTAAGCTTGTAGATTTGTTAGATAGCTATGTTGTAAGGTTCTTACAAAAGCCTATAAATAAGTTCCAATATAGTTACATCAATATTAATAAATATGAATCAACATTACAATGGCATTGGACACCAATCTTGATATTTAACTCTGGTCATTACAAACTAAAAAAAATTTAAACAAAACCACCTAATCACAATGTTGCTCACAGTGCAGTTAATTACAATTATAAAGTTTTAAGTGCAAACATTACTGTCATAATCCAACAAACAATTCCTCAACATATTTAACAAATTCTCAAAGTTAGCAAAGCGACTTTATTCCTTAATAACCACTTACAAAGAGATACTAAAATAATTAATATAAGCATATGAAATTATTCTAGTTTCTTCTGTATTTGATACCAATTGCAATGAATCTACTATTGTTTGATTCAGTTCAAACCTTAACATTGAATTAAGCAATTCTTGAAAAATTGATGTCAGCCAAGCACTATATACAATTACACATACCTGAAACTTGGCATGAGACCTCAAAGGCCTGTCCTTCAGTGACAATTTGTGGCTTTGGATATTCCTCCAACTTGGGTGGTTTTCCCTCTGATTTAGAAACCACGTTCACAAAAACGACTTGGATGATTCGTCCATGCTCGTTTTCAACATTCAGCGCATATTCTCCAATGTCGTTGAGATCTGCTCCAACTATTTCAAGGAACCCGTTCCCGGTGGCGGCATCGAATCCAACTTTCAAGCGTTTATCCTTCTTCACCTTCAGCTTCTTTCCGTTCTTTGTCCAACCGACTTCCGCTTTTGAATTCTGAGAAATTTTCCACGTCAAACGAATCGTCTCACCTTCGTTAACAGCAACTGGTTCGGGTTTAACCTCAAAAGCCGGCAAGTGCACTGCCACATCCTCCTCCGTATATTCAACATCTATTTCTTTACCCGCTTTTTTATCGTTTTTCTTCTTTGCTGTGAGAAGTTGGTCTTCTTTGATGACTTTGACGATTTTGCTGTCATATTCCTCTACGTTCTGATTAATTTCCACCGAGCTTAGTTTCTCGCTGACTTCAGTTTGCTCCGCTGCACCTTTAACATCTGGTTCAGATCCTGTTTTATGTTTGTCATCTTCTTTAACAGAATGATCTGTAACTTCACTCACAACTTGTCCACGTTCCACATTCAATTCCGCACTAACTTCACTCGTCGACTTCTTCTCGACAACCAGTTCTTCTTTCACGTCTGTCTGTTTGAAAGTTTCCTTCACAGTAGTAGTGGAAGTGGTTGAAAGAGATGTTTCTATATCCAGCAACTTTTCTGTAACCAACTGCGACTTCAGTACTGAAGCATCTTCTTTGACGGTAGCTTGTGTGGAGTCGCTTGAATTCACAACTGTTTGAGAGCTTTCCAGCACATTGATCGTCTCCGTTGTTGTTTCCAAAGGATGAACGCGCTTCCCATCGCTTTTCTTTTCTCCTTCAAGTCCTGAAGTTTCATCCGTAACTATTTCTAGCACACTCCCAACCAAAGTATCAGATTTTACAGCTTCATGGGTGACCGTGACAACCACCTGTGCCTCTGTGCTGCCAATCTTGTTAACGGCTTTTATGTGATAAATGCCAGCATCGTCGACTGTCGCATTTGAGATTTCCAAGACAAATAGGTCGTCAGTCACATCGTAGCTCAACCGTAGCTTCTTGTCTTTCTTGCGAGGTTTTAGTCTTTCTTCGCCTTTGTAAAACTTAACTTCAGGCGGAGGCTGGCCTAGAGTTTGGAAGAAAAATAAAGACAACCTTAATATGTTAAAATCCATGACTACCAACACTAATAAATCTAATCTAACAGAGGCATAAAAATAGCATTACTGCAAATAATATTAAAAGCATTTTAACAAGTGCACACTCTGAATACATGAAATTATAAAGACACTAACAGAGATGTGCTAGTGAGTTACTATTTTATGTCTTGGAATCATCTCTTAAGAGAAACTACCAGGGTAATGGTATTCGTGCATCGATAGTCTGACAAAGAACTGATAATATAATGGCGATAAAGGTAATGATAGCATTTTTATGAAATGACGGCAATGAAGAAAATGATGACATTTTATAATACTCAAGTATAAATACGCAATAGAGTACTATATCCCTAAGTGGATGTTTCCAAACTTTGGCACTCTATTATACAAAATTATTTATAAGTTAAGCTACTAAAAGCCCAAATACAAAGTCATGCACCACAGCATGCAGGCCATGCATTACAAGACAATCATTACATGCAAACTCGCAAGCATAACAGAATATGACACACCAATGCAAAGCGCTATACAATTCGCTACAGAAATATGCTAAAATCAAAACAACCCAAAAGAAATAAACTAATTTCCAAACACAATTTTCTTCATTGAATAGCAACAGACAACAAAATGCAATTAAATTCATTTGGAAATTTGTCCAGAAACAACAAACTCAATAACCCTCACTCTGCTATGAAACTTGCAGTCTGCGTAAAGTATCACTGCAAGCAATCGAGTTAAGTTATTAAGTTTATTGAGCTTGAACCGAAACATGACTAATTATTAGTCAAAAATAACAATTACATAGAGTGAAACACAAACAATAGCTCAAGAAAACAATAATGACGAACTTAAAGTAAAATGCACACAACCTTACACATTACACAGTCAATGCAGGAACATTACAAGTTTTGAAGTTTTCAAATACATGTCATATAGCCACATCTCAATTACATTCAACTACATTATTAGCAGTGCAAATTCAACATAACTAAGTCATGCAAGGAAATCATTGTGCACAATTCTACCAGCTATCTAGTAATATAATTTAAGCAGTGGTTGTTAACTGTAATTGCATGTAGCGTGTAGCTTTCTAAAACAAAGGTTAATTCTAATTGCATGTAGCTTGTAGCTCTCTAAAACAATGGTTAATTCGAATTGCATATAGCTCACTAAAACAATGGTTAATTCGAATTGCATGTAGCTCTCTAAAAGACATTGCCAGGCAAACTAGGTAAGCAACAGCGTTGGTTCTACGATGACTGCATGGTTTCTGACCTTTAACACAACACTTCAGCCGAATTGCTTCACCCTCACAGATGTTCACGGGTAAAGGGTGCAAACGAAACTCAGGCTTCGTGTTGCCATCTGCACCAATCGGAATCCCTTCAACCGCTTCTACATTGTCTTTTAACGTTGTTGTGCCATTGTCTGGAAGTTCTCTTGTAGCTTTCACCTCTTCTTTTGAAGTCGCCAGAGTCTCTTGGATTCCTTCAAAAGGATTCATCCCTTCATTTGTACCCACTGTTGGTTCTAGAATGTCTCTTATCACTTCTTTTGAAGCATTATCAAGCTCTTGGTTGCTTTCAACAGATTTTGTCTCTTCTTTCGAAGACACTTTTGTCTTTGTGGTTGTTTCAGCAGCTTTTATATCTTCACTTACAGCTACCTGTTTTACTTCAATTTCTTGTACAAGTTTCGTCTCTTGTTTTGAAGCATTATCTGCCTCTGGAATGCCTTCAAATGGTTTAATCTCTTCTTTGGATTCAACAGTTGTCGAAGCAATTCCTACAGTTCGCTCAGACTCCATACCTGATTTCAATGTAGTCTCTGGAATTCTTTCAGTGGGTTTTATCTCTTGTTTAGAGATTCCTTCGATAGGTTGTAAGCCTTCTTCTGAAGCAAATGTTACCTTTGGGATATCTTCAAGAGGCTTTATCTCTTCTTTTGAATCCGCTCGAGTCTCTGACATTGCTTCAACTGGTTCTGTCTCCTCTTTTGGTTCTTTCTCCTCTTTTGAAGTCATTGATTTCTCTGGTAGTCCTTCAACAGTCATTTTATCTTCTTTTAATTCCTCTGTTGTCTTTCGTATTGCTTCAACAGGTTTTGTCTCTTCTTTTGGTTCTGTCTCCTCTTTTGAAGTCATAGATTTCTCTGATAATCCTTCAACAATCATTTTATCTTCTTTGAATTCCTCTGTTGTCTTTCGTATTGCTTCAACAGGTTTTGTCTCTTCTTTTGGTTCTGTCTCCTCTTTTGAAGTCATAGATTTCTCTGATAATCCTTTAACAGTCATTTTACCTTCTTTTAATTCATCTGTTGTCTTTCGTATTGCTTCAACAGGTTTTACCTCTTCTTTTGAAGCTACAGTCGTCTCAAGGAATTCTTCAACAGGTTTTATCTCTTCTTTTAAAGTGACTGTTTTATCTGAGATTTCTTCAACAGGTTTTATCTCTTCTTTTAAAGTGACTGTTTTATCTGAGATTTCTTCAACAGGTTTTATCTCTTCTTTTAAAGTGACTGTTTTATCTGAGATTTCTTCAACAGGTTTTATCTCTTCTTTCGAAGGAACTGTTTTATCTGAGATTCCTTCGACAGGTTTAATCCCTTCTGTGGAAGCTACTGCCATCTCAGGAACTCCTTCAACTGCCTTTAGCTCTTTATTGACATCCACACTTGCTTCTTGAATCCCTGCAACAGGCTTGACCTCTTCTTGGAATGTTTCTGGAACATCCTCCTTTGATTTGACCGTTGTCCCTTGACAACCTGCAGCAGGCTGATTCCTACTTGATTCCGCTATAGTCTCAGAAACCCCTTCAACAGATTTAACCTCTTCATTTACTGTCCCTTGTGTCCCATGAATGCTGTCAATTGATTTTATTTCTTCTTTTGATTCTTCAGTTGTTCCTAAGATTCCTTCAGCATGCTTTCTCGCTTCTTCTGAAGCCACTGCTGTCTCTGAGATTGCTTCAACAGGATTTATCTCCTTTTGCGAGGCCACTGTTGTCTCTGGAATTGCTTCAGCAGATTTTAACTCTTCCTGTGAAACCATTGGCATCTCTGGAAGGTTTTCAATGTCATGCTTTATCTCTTTTTTTGAAGCCACTTTTGTCTCTGTGATTCCTTCATCGTGCTTTATCTCTTCCTCTGAAGCTGCTGTTGTCTCTGAAATCCTATCAACAGATTTTATCTCTTCTTTTGACTCCACTGCTGTTTCTGGGATATCTTGAGCAGGATTTACCTTTTCATTGACAGCAATCTGCTTCTCTTGGATTTCATCAGCAGGCTCTATGGCTTTTGAGGCCACTACAGTCTCTGGAAATTCTTTTATCTCTTCCGTTGAAGCCTCTGTTGCGTCTGGAATTCTTTCAACAAGCTGCTCTCTTTCTTTTGAAGCATAATCTCTGTCTTGAACTCCTTCAACAGATTGGATCTTTTCTGTTGATGCAACTGGCGTCGTTCCTTCACTTGTTTTGATTTCTTCCTTTAAGTTAAATTGCCCTATTCCAGTTTCTACTATTTCCGGCTGTGATGCACTAAGCCGAGGCAGTTCTTTGGCTTTGTCCAATTCTGCATCGGCAGCTTTTACAGAAGCGCTTTCATTTTCATTTTCTAAAATTATAGAAACTGCTTTCACAGCTTCATGAAATTAGTGTACACTTATGCATAGCTAACATCTACTCAAGTGGTGCTTTTTCATATTAACACCAATTATTTGCAGAAACTGATAAATGAATAAAGGTCTTAGAAGTTACATACTTTTTTTATAGAACTGCAAAAATTAAACTATACAAACCTGACAAATATGTTATCTTTCTCATAAGTTCTCTAACTCAGAATACAGTTAGACACAGAAAATTTTAGTGACTTCTAATTTTCAACATTAACTAATGTAGTTCATCATTGACTACTTCAGATCTAAACATAATATGCAACGTGTTGTATAAAATATATCGAATACCATTCTTACACAACTTCTTTGAGTGAGTCTGAAGACCATAATTTGGTTTAAAAGAAGGTTGAGGATAGAACAAAATCAGCAGCATAATTAGCCTTATAAAGGTGTATAAATATAATAGGATAATCAAATAGCTTTACGAAGACAAAACATAGTTCATGAAACACAATTATTCTTTAGCAAACATATACACAGAACACGCATAGCCAAGGTAAGAATCAAATACAGGGGTTGTTAGATTCACAAAATCCTTGCTTTTGCATCATGCACATTATTACATGACCTTCACACAATCTGCTATGTGTGATTTCAAAACTGCATCTACTAAATTGCCAGTCCGTGTCCATGCTAAACTGGGCTAGTGATAAAATGGTAGGCTATAGACGTCACCTATATGAACCACCTTAAAGTTATCCAAACGCTCTTAACTGTGCTGTAACTAAATATTAAAAAATACACATCACTTCTGTCTTCACTTCACGGGCTTAAAATACTGAATGAAAAGAGTATTCACACAATCCACCTCAATGCTCCACTCAACACTCTCCTTCTCAACCCTTCCATCACGTCATCCCCAATTCTGGAAATTTCTCCGTAGCCTCCGGAATAAGCTCCCACCTGGATATAATCATGATACACCCTATGAAGTCACCAACACTGCACCTCTTGCAATTCCTGAATCCTATTGTGATTCCGCCTAGAGCACTCTTACCTCAATCACCACTTCAACTTGTAGCCATTTGAGTGTCAGCCTAACTGACTAAAGTCCCTCCACTGCCTATAAATTAAACTTTAACTAAGAACCTACTAAGTTTTCCTTCTCCTCCTTGGACTTAACTTTTAGGGGCTATAGTAATCAAGAGGTGACAATTTCAAGCACTATTCAATTTAGGATCCTAATTCCTGTTTTTGCAGATCAATCATAAACTAGGAGGAAACACTGACAATGGTATAATTATTCACTATATAGATGGAGGAATTTAAAACAGAATAGAACTACATTCTTACCTTTAGTTCTGCACGGCAATCTAATCGTTTCACCTTCTTTAACGAGAACTGTTTCAGGAGTGGAATCAAACAGCGGAGCGTCGTCACTTGTCACTCTTCCGGTTTGCAACCAAGCGGCAACTTTCTCTTCCGACGTTTGAGACACTTCCTCCACGATTGTTTCGACCGTTGTCGTCGTCGTAGTAACAATCACTTCTTCCACCTTTTCACTAACAACAGTTTCTTTTTCCTGCTTGTTTACTTCACTGCCCTCCACTACCGGCTTCTCCTTAGGTTTCTTCTCCTTCTTCTTTTTTTCAATCTTCGCTGCGGCTTCCATGTCAGCGAATTCTTTGCTGATTCCAAAGGAGTTCTCAGCAAAGATACGGAACCAGTACTCGTGACCCTCTTTTAAGTTTGACACCTCGTAGGTCAGACTTGATGAACCCGCGACCTGACCCACTTTCTTGTATTTGTTTTTGCCACTGTCTCTCATGACAATTATGTAGGACAACACATCCACTCCGCCAGTGTCTTTCGGAGGCTCCCAGCTTAGGACAATTGACTCAGACGTCGATTGTTGAGCAGAAAGATTACTAAACTGAGTTGGAAGTTTCTGCAAAGAGATGTGTTCTTCGGATGATAAGATTTCTTTTTCAAAAGTAGGTTCTTTCGCTTGCTCAGTCTTCACATCTTTATTCAACCCCGTCTGCTCCTTACTGGAAGCAGAAGAGCCTTCAGTGGTAACTTTTATTTCTGCATCCTGTTGTACCTGCGTAGCATCACTACGTGTTGCTTCCTCGTTTTCAATTATTCCTTCTGAAAGTTCTTCAGTCAGATTTGTTTTCTTTTCCATCAGAAGTTCTTCTTTCAACGCAGCTGGAGTCTCCTTTAGTACCGACTCAATTTTACCGACGGCTAAGGTTCGTGCCTCATTACTGGTCCCAGTGGCAAGTGGAGTCTCGTGTGAGGTAGAATCAGCTATCTCAGATTCAGTATCATCAACAACAGCATCTTCAAAGTATTCTTCCTCAGATGACTCTTCCTCTGTTTCTTGCTCAATGCTCTTCAGCTTCTCTAGCTTCGTAAATTGCTCCACACGCGTAACGTCTTCAGCCTGTTTTGTCTCTGGTTTCATTGCTGCCTGCTCTGCATTTTTAGCATCACTCTGTTCCTCTGGTTTAACTTCAGATTGTTCAACATCACTAGCCTTTGCCTGTTCCTCTCTTCTAACTTCGGTTTCTTCCTTCAATTTGATGTCAATTTCCTTCGATTCAATTGCAACTGGAACGACTTCTTTTTGTTCCACCTGAATCGTTTCTGTTTGTTCGAATCGCTCACATGGCTGAGATTCTGCTTGCTCCACCTGCCTTACTTCACCTTCCTCCACTTGGTTTACTTCAGCTTCTTCAATTTGCTTAACTTCTTTCTGCTCCACTTCCAAAGCTTCAGTCTGTTCTGCCTGTTTAACTTCAGTTTGTTCCACCTGTTTAACTTCAGTCTGTTCCACCTGTTTAACTTCAGTCTGTTCCACCTGTTTAACTTCAGTCTGTTCCACCTGCTTAACTTCAGTTTGTTCCACCTGCTTAACTTCAGTTCGTTCCACCTGTTTAACTTCAGTCTGTTCTACCTGCTTAACTTCAGTCTGTTCCACCTGTTTAACTTCAGATTGTTCCACACGTTTACTTTCTGCCTGTTCCACATCCACAAATTCAGTAACTTTAATCTGTTCCACTTTTCCAACTTCGACTTGTTCTACATGTTTTACTTTTTCTTGATCCACTTCCTTAGCATCAGTTGTTTCCACCTCCATTGCTTTATCCTGTTCCAATTCTTCAACTTGAGCTTTCTCCGCTTGTTTGGCTTCTGTTTGTTTCACTTGTTCAGTTTGATCCACATCAATTTCAGCTTTTTCCAACGACTTTACTTCAGCTTGCTCCACTTGTTCAATTTCAGGTTTGTCCACTTGCTTAACTGCAGTTTGTACAACATGGCTGAATTCAGCGTCCCCTTCTTGTTTAACTTCGGCTTGTTCCACCTGCTTTATTTCAGCCTGTTCCACTATGCTGGCTTCAGTTTGCTTCACTTTTTTAACCTCAGTTTGTTCCAGCTGCTTAACCTCTGCTTGTTCTACTTGCTCAGCTGGCTTGAGTTCCTCCTGCTTTACATCAGTTTGTTTAGCCTTGGCTTGCTCTCTCTCTCTCGTTTCAACATCCTCTTGCTTCTCTTGCTTCAATTTTTTATCGAAATCCTGCTTCTCAGCTGGTTCTACCTGCACAACCTCTGCTTGTTCCACTTGTTTTATCTTTGAAAGATGTGCCGGTTCCAGTTTTGGATCCACTTGCTTCATTGTTCCCTCTTCCAGCTGTTCAATTTTTCTGACCTCTGCTTTTTCCACTAGACTTTCACTGAGTTCAAATCCACTTTCTGTCTTCCGCACGATTTCTGTTTCGTCATCAAAATCTGCCTCATCTTTGGTCGCTGTACGTTTCGTCGATGTCTGTTTTGTGGACACCTGTGCACAAGTCTCACTTCTTCGTCCCTCCACCTCAGACCATATTCGAAAACTGTACAATTGGTTTGGGATCAAATTTTCCATGACAATCGAAGTGGTACTGCCTTCTGGTGTAGCTGATAAAAAGAATGGCCCATCTAATCCATCTCTTTGCTCAATCACGTATCTCGTTGGCTTCTGCGTACCAATCCAAGACAGTTTCAGGGAAGAATCTGTCATCTCCGAAACTTGGAAGCTCTCGGGAGGAAGAGGTAAAGCTGAAAGTTGATAACAACTCACTGAGTGGTAAAACATAAATAATGTAATGTAATTAGTAATTTCTATAGCACCACTCGCAGCAATTGCCATTCAGTAGCACTCCTAGTGCAAGAACCCCAAGAGAAAAAATGGTCTTAAGAAGAGAGAGATATGCAATTAGCGATCTACAAAGAAGAGTCCCATGCAGAGTGGATGGAAGGGAATTTCATAAGATAAGGCCCAATGGTAAAGGATGAAGTTTGAGCAATAGTGATACTAGCACAATAAACACATAACGATAAATTAATAGAACAATATATACCACACACATATTACATTACATTTTACCAATAATGCGATGCTGACCTAGCTTTGGAATATTAGTCCAGCTGGAATGAGTAAATATTCATATAATTTTTTTAAAGAAATTTGAATTGAAGTGAATTTCAGTGAATACATATAGCATTTGCATGATCTTGACACTGCAATAAATTTACTAAGATTAGCACTTCAGACAATTCTTAGCTGTGATCAAATGGAGAGTATTGTTTTATTGATGAAAAATCACACGTCTATTCTGAATTTCCACTATGCAATGGCTTTTTACAAATTCCAGTAAACACCACTGGCATCAGACACAGCGCACAGGTCTGCGACAAGAAAAGAAATGGTATGCTCTCTGTTGGTTGGTCTCTGATGAGTAAGCAATCAATTATTCGGTTGTCATAGCACCAGTTTCTTACACAAGAATTTTAGTTAGTTCATGACAAACTTTAACACTTAGACTTGCGCAAGTAGCGCTAGCACTCATCCATTCATACACTGCCGATCCTCTTCTGTTCCCAACAACATGAAATGAGTTGCTCTCTGGTTCATTCCCGAGAACTACGTACTTTCAGTTTCATTTGCTGTTTAAAACTATATCTTGGCTCCCTGGTCTGGGAGCGCCTCTGAGTCGTGATCTTGAATGGGGCGCTATATAAATTCCGATTGATCTATTGACTGACTTTACTGAGGTACTAAAGCAGTGCTATATTCAGTGTCCATGTACATACATAACTGACAAAAGCTGGATCACGTGAATGACTGACCCGTGGAGTCTTTAGGTTGAACTGGAGAACCCAGTTCTGCCGCAGTCTCACAAAAACCAGCCGAATTTTTAGATCGTACTCGAAAGAAATACTGTTTGCCCTTGTCAAGATTCTCCAGCGTGAAGTAGTTGATTCTTCCGTCTACTCTGCCAGCAGCAGCATACTCTGCATCTTCGCTTTCCCTCGCATCAATGATGTATTGCGTAGCATCCGACACTCCATCGAACTTTGGCATATCCCACGACACAGTTATTGTGCTTGCAGTAATTTCCGTTGCTCGAAGGTTTGTTGGAGGTCCTGGCACCTCTAGAAATACCACAGTAATGATTCTTCCGTCTAAATGTTATCAATTATTGGTGTAAACTATTGGAATCGACTACTGCTGTTAATAGTTGTCTAGTAATGCTAGAATTGGTGTAAACTATTGGAATCGACTACTGCTGTTAATAGTTGTCTAGTAATGCTAGAATTGGTGTAAACTATTGGAATCGACTACTGCTGTTGTGATTCTTACTACGGTACATTAGCTTCCTCAATGAAAGTCTGTTTTACATTAATATGTATTATATTAATATTATTACTTAATCTGGATTCTTAGCTAATTTAATCTGATGAACTCTAAAACCTTCATTACTGCCAATATCATAGTACAGAAGCCAACAACTATTATTACAAAAAGTAACGTATTCAGTTGCATGAACCAGAAGTTAACCTCAAGGCATCTTAACTATGCAAAAATGTTATAGACCAGTGTTGGCGAAAACAGACAAATTCAAATGTTTACAACTTATTAATTCAAAATGATACATATCTCAAACCAAACGGCCACTTTCAGAGCAAGTAGGCCCTATTGAAGCTCAAAATTGAGCAGCATCAAAAAGCCGGTGTAGTTTCAAAAGGTCATCAATCATCACAATAGTTTACAAAAAGATACATTTAAACAACCATCAGATATTAAAAACCAAACTGAGGAATTCTTAATTATAATGAAGTCCATTTTTATTAAAATTATCTCACAACTTACTGCTTGGTTGTTTTGCTCGGACTGGCTCAAGAATTTCAGCAGCCCTTCTGCTCCTTCCTGCCTCATTTTCCGAATAGACTCTCACAAAGTAGTAGTCACCTTCCACCAAACCAGTCAGGTTAAAAGCCATGATATTGCCATCCACCAGTCCAGCCCTCCTCCAGTTTGTGCTCACACTGAGACAGGTTTCAACCAGATACCCAGAAATTGGTGCACCCCCATCCGTCTTAGGAGCTTGCCAAGCAATTGAGATCAATCCATTACCTGTTTCTGTCACATGTACGTTCAGAGGTGCAGATGGTATTTCTGAAACAAGTTACAACAAATCTATGTTAATTTAATAATTTAATTCCATTCTACTGGAAATCCAAGAAAGTCCAGGGTCACAATCAGTACTTGCAATCGTAAGTATGATGGCAATTTACAATCATAAGATGGCTTACATCAAATCAAATCAAATAATCAAATAATTTTATTGGTCCGTTTGCAACAACAATAGACATAGACTTACTTAATCCACAGAAGTGGCTTGCTTAGGATTACCTACATATAATCTAATGGCCTGTATAATGTATCAAACAACAGTCAGTACAAGTGAAATCATACCCAATACAATAAGTCCATTATTCTGACAGGTGAAAGAATCCATAAGTGAGACAATGGGTGGGTAAGTTAATTGAAAAGATGGAGTCTTCCCATCCTGAATGAATGACAACAAAGAACTCTCAGAACAAATAGAACTGGCAGCAAATTCCAGTTTAGAACATACTACATGTATGTGAAGTCAAAAAAATAAAGAACTGTTACGCCTAATATTATATATCACTGCCAAACTGACCACAAGGCAAACTGGTTTTCACTGGTGTCCAGAGTTCAGCTGCTTGGTCGCTTAGACCCATGGAATTCTGAGCAAAGACTCGGAAGTAATATTCATGTCCTTGGAGAAGGTTGGTAACCTAAACAGACAAAAATACAGTCAGTATACATCTTCGTTTATTAAAAAACTGAATGACAAACAACAATCAGCACAAGTCAATTTTAGATAGCACAAGTCAATAATAATAATCTTCGTTTTTAATGACTCAATCTGACAAACCGCAGAATGATCACAGGTACAGGTTATATGAAATATGGCCCACTATAGCACGACACACAAGTCGGCTTTATAGCAGTGGGTTCGGTAGCTTAACACTAATGGCCTAAGTGCTGGATCACTCCTGGTTCGGCCAAGCCAGGAGTGATTCAGCACAATATCCCAGACGCTGTCAAAGAAATTGAAAACTCAACAATACTATTATTAATATTTTGCATTTATTATATACCATTGTCCTATAGATGTCCTAGTGTCTTATGACAAAGTATCAGTGCCAATGCGCAATCATGTGTGAAGGGCTCACTCAAAGTTACAGTAACCATGACAGAAAGGACTCAAATACACACACTACGTTTTACAAGGCGAGCACACAAAGCCAAATAGCTAACTTGTCACCACTTCTTGAATGCGGCACCTACTCGACAATCAAAATGTCAGAAAGAAACAGCTTCAGCACGTAGAAAGGAAAATCTGAAAAATTTCATCTGTGCTGAAACATTTGGCATGCAACATTGGAAATTGGCAATTAGGGGTTTATTATAAGGAAAGGAACCTACAAGATTGTCCAGTCAATATAGTTATCATAGTTTCATGACGATAATAAACCGTCGTGGGCTTCATTTTGTACGATCGATGTCCAGAGATTGCCATACTGATACCTGGTGTTGGGCGACGTTTCCACCAACAGCTGCAACGAATTTAAAGCCAGTCTCATCAACATCTCGCTGTTCTATGGTGAAACCAGTCAGTGGACATCCGCCATCATCACTTGGCTCATCCCAACCAATCATGGCGTAGTCTCTCCAAACATTCAACACTTTCAGATTCTGAGGTTTGGATGGTTTGCCTGAAGCATAATAATAGCTGACTTACACTTTTACAAACACAAAAAATTACCAATAATAAAATCAAAAACAGCCTATCCAAAAGCACAATAGCGAATTAAACTCATCTAAATCATAAGATGGCTTACATAGGCTTATTTAATTCACAGAAGTGGTTCGCTTAGGATTACCTAAAGTACAGCAAAAAGTTATCAAAGCTTATCTCCCATGTACGGTAATAAAAGTAGCGTAGTGAGAGGAAAAACGAAGGCTATTAGGTGGCTTTGTGTATAGAGTACTTCACCACAATCGCTCTGTGCAATCAATTGACGTTTAGTCAATAATTAGTAAACAAAGAAATAAATAATATATACTGCAAATTAAGTTTGGGGAGCAACTTACTATAGGGCAACAGAGTAGTAACAGGTTTTGTTGTCTCTGTGTGTAAGCCTTGACCGCACTGGTTGATGGCAGCAACACGGAAGAGATAGGACTGTCCCTCAAACAGGCCAGCAACCGTTGCCTTGAGGACATCCGTTGTTGTCTTGGCAACCTGTGTCCAGATGCCAACAAGGGCATCATGCCGTTCAATGATGTAGCCAACAATTGGTGAGCCACCGTCATGCTCTGGCGCACTCCAAGACAGCGTCACATGATTGGTACCATAGTCAGTCACCTCAAGTTGAGCAGGAGCAAATGGAGGATCTAGAATTGGATACATCTTGATGAAATATTCCAAATTCAGTATTGTTTCATCAATCCTAGTCTGTCCACGAAATCGAAAACAAAACCCATTGCATTGGAGTTTGAATATGACAACGTGTATCTTAGACGAGAACATTGACAGTTATTTAAGCTAGTCCGTAGGCAGCCAAGTGTACAAAGTGCTAATGATTTCATTTTCTTAGCATGTGCATTTGGGTGGGGGGGTAAGTGTCCATTACTCTCCATTGCCATGTCATCCTCCCTCCCATCAACAGCGTACTGAGTTGACATGCATCTAAACTAATGAACTAAACAAACATAACCAATTAGCTGGATGCTCGCCCTTGAGTCCCAGGGCTGAGCATACATCCCTCAAGTTATACTCTGTGAGGATTGTACACAAGTTCTTTATAGAAGTTTAGCACCATGATTTGATTCCCACCTTGGTTTGTATACATAACATTTGTTAAAACCAGGTAAATAAACGACTTCATCAGTACACTGTTCACGTACCAAAAGGCATCTTCGCTTTGCACGGTCGCTCCAGCTGTCCAGCATCCGTACCTGGTCCAAGTTTATTCACGGCAAACACTTGAAACGTGTAATCCGTTCCTTCCAAGAGATTTCCAGCCTTGTAATGCAGTATGTCAGCTTCGAGGGATGCGGCCTTTATCCATTTCGGATGTAAAGCATCTCGCTGCTCAATCAGGTAACTGGTGATGGGTGATCCACCGTCATGCTCTGGTGCATCCCACGCTATTGTTATGGAATCCGACCAATAATCCTTTACACGGACATTTGTTGGAGCTCCAGGCGTGTCTGAAAAACAGAAATATTGCATTCCTAGAACCTTCATCAGAAATAAACTTTTAAGACAAAGAAAAGACAGTCATTCATTTATTACGAACACTTAGCATAATTATAATCGTATTTATATGTATTGCTTTACTATATTAGTACTTCATCAAATGCTAATGCAAATTTCCTAGATTTCTCAACACCGCCGTGCTTCAAGGATGAACACCTATTCATGATAATTATTATAACACAATTCGTATCTAAGAACTTACTTTAAATGGTCTTAGTGTAAGCATATTCATTCATGCCTTCATTCAGTTAGAGAAAATTGTATAGTGGAATCGGAGTTTCATACCAAAGCGCATGAGCAATTGTGAGTGAAGGACTTTCTCAGGGTCCCTATGCGGGTGGCTTGAGATGGATTCGAACCCACAGCATTCTGACTCCAAGGCACCAAATATACCCATACACCACCACGCCCCACAAAAAAGTATGCACAAAAAAGTATGTTCACTTAAAATTCAATTTTTAACATTTTATCAGAGAAAAAAATCAAAAGCCGCAAGTGTAATTAGAAGAGATAGGCATGCATAATTATAATCATGCATTGTACAATGAATGTGGCCTACCATAAGGCAACTTAGCCATGACTGGTTCAGCCAGTTCGACAGCAGGTCCTGGACCGGCCTGGTTTTCAGCCACAACACGGAATAGATAGAGATTCCCCTGGAAAAGTCTTGATGCTCTGAAGGTCCTTTCCGCTGGTCCAACCGTCCCAGCCACGACCCACGTATGACCCCCTCTTGTCACATCACACTTCTCGACAACATACTGGATGATCTCTGAACCACCATTCCCTTCAGGTTCGTTCCATCCAATCACGATAAAATCCTTGCTATACTCTTTTACAGTGAGATTTCTCGGCTGGCTGGGTGGATCTACAATGCAAAACAGCAAATTTATGAGCACACAATCTTCCATATGCTATAATCTATTGTTTCATGCAAAAGCACTTCATTGACCTCAAGTTTAACTTGCTTAGATCAGCTATATAGCCTTTCTGCAGTAATTTCATCAGGTTCTTAGGAAGTACAATGTACTTGCATTGATACACACATTTAGAAATAGATAATACAGACAAAAATACATCTATAAAAATAGACTAGTAGTAACATCTTTGTTTAATTATGACAAATTCTAGATGTCACACTGCGTCTGGTACACATCAAATGAATAATAAGATTGCTGCTCACCAAATGGCAACTTGCACGTCACAGGTTTCTCCAAGGTCGCTGGGTCACCCAGACCAATTCGGTTTTCTGCTGACACTCGGAAAATGTAATCAAATCCCTCCTGCAGCCGAATGATTTTGTGTCGAAGGACTGAAGAGTCTACGTAGCCGGCACTCACAAAGATCATTCCATCAAGGCTCTTTTCCACTTCGTAGCCGGAGAGCTTCTCCCCTCCATCATATTTCGGAGGTTCCCACGAGACGACCACAAAGTCCTTGAACACTTCGATGACGTGAAGGTTCTGCGGTGGAGAAGGCGGAGCTTAAATGAAGTGCAGACAAATAATTCAGTTAATATTTCAGCTTTCAAATATTTTTACCATAGATATTGTATAGCAATTTCACGACGTTTTTGAAAATTAAAATTCGTCTGTGTCACTTTAATCTCGATAGTTTGACTTCAAGTTTTTTTAACTCTTGTTCGTCAGAACACAGCATGGCTATGGGTTATGACATTGGCAACCATTTTTCTTGATGTGATCATCAGTTTTTTAAGCGGAGGATCAGCAACTACTCCCTGTTGCTGCTTGCAAACCATTAACTGCAAACATAGAATTTTGAGTCTTGGCATCGATATATAAAGTAGAGGCGTTTAAAGAGAGACTTTGCCTCTTAATATATTTCTCACACAAAATCAAAACTGTCTAGCAACAAAAATATAAGGCTGACAAGACTAGCCAGTTCTGCATTGGAAAACAGATTTTGAAATGCAGAATCGGTGTGCATCTTTCCATGTACAGAAGATCAAAATACGACAAGGAAGAAAATGGGGAAGCAGGACAGATTTCTACTTCGTGAGTCTATTGATCACATGAGCATTCACTCTTAGATGTCCAATGTCACACTCCCCTAGCAATCAATCGTGCCTCTGATTCAAGTATTAATTCTGGCACATAATTATTATTCATACATTACCATTCGTCTGAGAATAAGATCTGAAAAATAAGAACAACAGAACGAAGATGATGAAGAAACGAATTAAAATAAAACTCCTCAGTGACACAGATTTAACTGCAAAGAAAGACCAACCTAGACCATCATCATCGTCCGTTCTTCTTACCTTTAACGATCACTTTGAACGTGGTCGTGTCAAGTCCAAGAGCATTTTCCGCCATCACTTTGTATGTTCCAGCATCCTCTCCTGTTACAGATCTGACCTTGAGAGAAGAGGCACCTTCCTTGACTTCCACACTGACCCTTGAACTGTCCTCCAGCTGGGTGCTGCCAACAAACCAGGCCACACTTGGACGTGGATATCCACGGATGTTCACCTCGAACGCGATAGTCGCCCCGACCTTCAGCGACAAATCCTGAGCAAAAACCGGATCGTAGATGATCTTCGGAGCTGCAAGAAAAACCAGGCATAGGAATAAAAATATGTAATTATCATGGTTGTATATTCCAGCATTCTCTCTCAAGAGTCGGCCTCGATCTCAGGAGTTTTTTATGTATTGGCATCATTCTCTGTGTTGGTCATAGTCTCATTTTCTAGATCATATCTCGGCTTTTGTAAACTCTTGAAGCAAAACAAGGTTTTTTGGCAAATCTCTACCAAACTGTCGTAGGCTACAGAATCCAAGAGGAAACCAACGCTTTAAAGATAACTATACCGAAACCATGACATTAATAACAACTTAATTTATTACAATTTTTTTTTACTACAAGTAATTTTTATAGGCTTGCCTTTGTTATAAAAAGTCATCTCAAGTTAATGTTATAGGATAAGATTTTATTTACTGGAGTAATTTACAACTAATATTAAATTAAACTGATCATCTTAGCAAATGAATTAACTTCAGTCACCAACCAACAGATTTTTCTTCAATTTCTTCACGTTCGCTCTCCTCCACTCGTGTTATGACCTCTTCAATGATTGTCTGCCGACCGCTTTTCAAGACCTCCACCTGAGAGTGCTCCTCCTCAGAAACCTTTTCAATTGTCATGGACGAATAATCCTTTGCCGAACCTGAACTTGGATCAACTGAAACAAGTTCAATGCACCGTTCTAGTGAAGCCATTTAAAACAACAAAGCAATACATACAAAACTGCTTTTAACCTTTTATCCAAATTCTCCTTTAATTTTAAACCGTTCCCCTCATTTTATAAAAATGCATTCATGTAATATATTGACATAAGCAGAATTATTATCACTCATTCCTTTAAATTATAAGTTGCTCAAATTCTAGTTTCTAGACTGTGGCTGGCCGGGAGTGCCTCTGAGTAGGTCACTTGAAGAAGTGCTACATAAATTCTTGGAATGAATGAATGAATTCCCAACCCTCTGTTTTCGTTCTTTCAGCATCAAGGTGCCTGTGAATCTCAACTGATTTAGTCAACGATTCTTAAAGTAATTATCGATAATTCATGCCATGTGCCATAACAGCTAGCCTACATACAAGTTCCAGTTAGGATTAGATTAGATTAAATTAGACCAGATTAGACAAATGTTGCAACTGACAAAGGTCATCGTAATCAATTCGGTGGAGCTCTACCTAATAATATCAACCCTCTAATGTCGAAAACCGCATTGATTCACACTTGCCTTTAACCACAAGATAGGCCGTTGTTGTGGCATGGCCTTCACAATTCTCCGCCTTGCACAGATACAGACCCTCATCAGCAAGCGTGACATTTCGTATGATCAACGCTATGACTCCCTGCTCTTGATTATAGTCGATCTGGTAGCGAACGTTTTCCGAGATGTCGACTTCATCCTTAAACCACGTGACTGTTGGAGTTGGATATCCAATCACCTGACACTCGAAGCGCTGGGTCTCTCCATGGATGGCACCAAGTGCCTCCACACGCTGTGACATCTTTCCACTCTGCTGCACACTTCAATCAAACAAGGGCTGAAATAACAATAGACAGGCAACAAAGCTATTAATCATTAAGGCTAATCAATAACATGTTAATCAGCAAAACAATAATCATGGTTTTACAACACATTGGAGGACTTCAGATTAACCAGAATTTGTACTAAGTTGTCAAATTTGATATGAAGTAAGTTTCTGTATCATCCTATGGGCATATAAATGTCATCTAAAGGTCATAAGGCCCAAAAAAATAACACTAAAATTAGCACACAATTTATATAAACAAAAATTAAAAATTAAATCACCATTAAATTCATAACTATTAAATTATTCTATTCAGTCGTTCTCACCATTAAATTCACATCACTATTCACTATTAAATTTATAAAAAAATTAAGCAGTGTATGCTACAATATAATATATTCAGTTTTGTGCAGATACTTGGATGGACCATGGAAAAGAGGTCATGATAATTTTTATGAAGACTAGAGGTTTTCAAAATGAGGACCTGGAAAAGAATGGAGAGGATCAGGTTGACAGAACATAATAAAACAAATGAAAAAATGAGAGAATGACTGGAGAAGAAAGAGCCTAGACAAACACAATAATAGAGTGGCAAAGGAAATGGATCAGAAACTTGCTGAGAGGAAATCCACTAAAGTATTAAGAATGGCCATAGATGGATAAATGGAGAAGAAGGAGACAAGAGGAAGACCAAGACAGATGATGCTGGATTGGATGATGACAGATGGATAATTGTATATGGAAAGCTAAAAAAGGCCGAACAGCGAGGGGAGTGGTGATGTCAGGCATTTTGAACCTGCCTAAAGAGGCAGAGAACTAGAAGAAAATATAATTATATAAATGACCAGATGCATGCATATGTTTATCGTTTTCTTCTATTCAGTCATCATTGCTGCTCGTCCAATTTCGACTTAAGATTAACTCAAAGACTCAGTTTTGTGTAAATTCTGAATTCATTGTTCTATGGCCACTGCCACTCATGGCATGCACAGTGACAGACAGACAACAAAATGCCATTATCCTTCATAACTAGATGACAAGTAAGCCTTAGAATGAATGGCCCAGTGTTCTGGAATTCCCTGTTGCTGAAGATCACAAGTCTTGCAAAAAGTTTGCAGCAACTTAAAAGCAGATTTAAAAGATCATAAGGACAAGATTATGAAAATGCTTAAAAACCTTAAACTTATAGAATAGTGACATTTTAGCCTATGGCTCTCCTCAGCAATGACACCCCTATATTCCTATAAAAGGACTTGACAAAAGATCCATCAAGCAATATTTGTGAATACATCATCTGGTCACCTGGTGTCGTCAGCTCTTGGAGCTCTGGCGACAGTCATGATGTATCCTACTCTTTTTGTACCTCATGACTGTTTTCTTGGCAATAGATAAGAGGTGGTTTGCCATTGCCTTCCCCCCGTTTGCCATCCGTGCCCGTTCGTTCACCCTCCTTACGGAGAGGCTACTAACAGGTCGCACCACGAGAAGGTGGGCACGGTGGACTTTGATTCGCCAGCCCAGGTCGGTTCCGAGTCTACGCCCCAATTGGGGTCGTCGGTCGGGTCTCCTCCCTGCTCTACTCACGTTAATGAGTGGCTGACGAACCTTTATGACCCTGTGAAATATATTGTGAATACATACACTTAGGAATTAACTCTCTAGCCAATTGTACAAAAGTGTGCTATAAGATTATTACATATGATGTGTGCTGTCATGTGCCACTCCACTGGTCTATGTTATTTATATATTCAGACGACCCTGTAAGGCAGTGGTTTCAAATTTTATATTTACTGCATCCCAGGCTAGGAAAATCGAATGGTGGCATAACACCCGCAAGGTCAGGTCAAAAGCAAAATGTGAGCACGAAGATGCCTTGAAACAACAATTTTTTTAATCATCAATTGGTGAAACCGGTATTAGTGTCATAGGTAGAAAAAGTAAAAAAAATTATATTTAATTTATATCAACAAAAAGTCAAATTTAAATCACTATCAGATGGCGTTATGTGAGCTGTGGGCTTGTTTGAAAAATCTTTTTCATTCAGATATAACATGCTGAAAGAAAAAAAATTTAAAGCATGGTAAGAAACTGATCCATATTCAGCCCTATAGAGCTTCAATTCGATCCTCAATCCACCATCAAATGATGGTTCGACAAACCTTCTTTCCTGGACGGCAAAATTATTTGTTGTGTAAGAAGTATGGGTAGATGACGAGGCCGTGAGGCTTCAATGTTAAAAATCATTGAATTAGCAGCACCTGGCATACCACGAGGAGTACGGTACACAGTTTGAAACTTCTGATGTATTAGTAGAACAGCGCATTCCTTTGGGTTCCCTTTTGTCAATGTTTGCACATATCAATTTGTGCTCTTGTTTAAAGATTGGTGAACAATAAAGTGCAATTTGATTTTTCTAAATTTTACATACAGATATATTAATCACCACCATCTCCACAATTTAAAATAAACTGCTGATTGCATCTTATATGTATTCAATTGATGCTTCCAACCAACTGTGTCCAATATTTCTTGTTGGTCCTGCATGGTGCCTAATGTTGTTTCTTAAGTGCTGGTTCCTCTGCTAAGCCTACTGCATCCATACTTTAAATGGTCATTGAATAACCTTATTCTAGGAGATCCTTAAATTCCTGTTGAATAATCCCAGCAGACTCAATTCAGTGTGGCTTAAAGTTTATAAAACCCGTGAGACTGCACGCAATATGCACATATTAAGCAGAATCCCACACAATGAGTCGGTTACCATTAGGAAACAACCAGCGGATATATCTCATAATTTTGTCAGTGTCGTAACATTTCTAATACTAGCCTCAGCTGTTACCCTGTTACAACAGTTATAACTTACGATGCATCGTAAGTCTAACTGTATAGCTAAAAATAACCTATCCTGCATACATCTGCCCAAGGAGCCGAATTCTTCCAGGCCTGCACTGAGCCAGACAAGATGCTCGGCGCATGGTGTATGGGGCTACAAATATAACAACCACGTCTGCTTTCCTGGCACAGTCGGCGCTTAGCAGCACATCTCATGCCGATAATGAAGCCCGGCGTGCGTTCATCATGGCTCGCTGCCGTAGGCCTGCATGCTTCAGAATCCAATAATTTAATCAAAACGCTACCATCAAATCACGAGAAACCCTACACAATCATGATCAACATGCAACTTCTATAATCACTCTAACTGATCGAGTTACTCGTCTTAAATTAAGGCTGAATTGTGTTATCATGCATTTATACCTCAAGACTATCTCCATCCTATCGCACTTTCGCAGATGTTTCAAGACTTAAACTTAAAGTTTCTGTCGCAATCTAACACGCACACATCTTAAGCTTAATGAACGACACATGGACAGCACCATCCACGAGATGTCTGCATACAGAGAATTTTCATTTCTTACCTCGAAATAGGATATTTATCCAAATCCGCCAAAAATCCATCGATGGAACTTAACGCCAACTCCACTGCGCGCAAGGCTTCACCGACGACCAAAACAGCGCATCCGTTTTGCAAGCTCTACGCTGGTTTCCTACTCTACGCAGCGCGAGAATGGTTGTATTGAAACTTTTGCAGCGCCGCCATTTCCTCCTCCGCTGCTCGCACTCTGGTAGCGTAATGCCCCAAGCTTGGATAAAGTAGCAGAGGCAAAAGAGTAACGGGGCTAACGGGCCACTCCAATGGTCTTTGTTAGGTGGGCTAGGCATAGCACACAGCTAGTGTCGTTAAAATGAAACCGCTACTAGGCTTCTGCCGCGGCGGGAGTGCCGCCCAAACGAGGCAGTTTTAAAACTGTGATAGAAAGTGTCGGAGTATGCGGATCGATCCTATAGGCAGCATGGAGGAAGGCTGTTCCAGAACAGAGAGTCAGAAACACAGAAAGCGCGTCACTACCTAGTAGGCCTGCGCCCATAACGGGCCACAGAGGCTGTACGCACTTACGCAAGTGCGTACAGCGCGGAAAGGCAAAAAATAACAAATTGTAAATTAAAGCGTGAAATATTATAAGGTATGAAATTCTATTGAATCTACTTTAGTAGCGGACCACGTACACTTCTCACTCACTGCATGCCCATTAAAGATCGTCATAACAGTTCATAACTTCATTTCGCGTATTCTTATTTTGTGCAAGTTGTGCGTATTGAAAAAAAGTGCGTACAAATCAAATCAAATCAAATTTTATTGAGTCGATTCAAAATAAACATACTATTATCACAATGCATAATATCTTGGTACATATAATGAGACAGAAAAATAGACAAGAAGGATTTGAGGTGTGCATTGAGCAGTAGATAATAGAGCAGTGTAGAGAGAAGAAACGACTCGTGGAGAGAAGAAGCAGACGCTTATCTAGTCGTCCCCACATTATAAAGTACAAACAATAATAGCATGAAAAAGTAGGAAGAATCGATAGGTGAGTCACATATTAGGTAAATAACTTAATTAGAGTCTACATAGAATCAGTAGATTTAAGCAGATGTTTTTTATATGTCGACTTAAATGAATTAAGAGAAGTAATGGAGCGAATGTTGGAATCAATAGAGTTCCAAAGTTTGGTGCCTGAGAATCTAACAGTGTGTTGTTTAGTGTTAGTATTGCATGAATTGAGGTGTATATTTAAACGTGATCTAGTGTTATAGCTGTGAACAGAGGCATTAGTTATAAAATAGTCCTTAAATAGACTAGGCAGTAATTGATTCTGGTGACGGTGCATAAATACTGCCAGTTGGAGTTTGAATAAGTCATAAACCGTAAGCAATTCAAGATTTTTAAAAAGGCTAGCAGAGGCAGCCAGATAGTGGGAACCAGAGATAATTCTAACTGCACGTTTCTGTAATAGTAGGAGAGGTACAAGGTGGGTTTTGTATCCCCCAGCCCAGATGATAACACCATAGTTAAGATAAGGTAAGACAAAGGTAGGCCTATTATAAAGTGTTTTGAGTGTGGGGAAGGGAAGAACATTTTTGAGCCTGTTAATTATACCAATAGATTTGGCAATCTTATTCTTGACAAGGGTAATGTGGGATTTCCAATTAAGGTGCTCGTCAATGATCAACCCCAGGAATTTAGTCTGAGATACCCGGTTAATAGGGATATTGTTAAGAATGATACTTTTAGACGGTTCTTCAGGGATCTTCTTACCCATACTAGAGAATATAATGTAATTAGATTTTTTAACGTTAAGAGATAGGGAATTAGCATTAAACCAAGCAGATAAATGGAGTAGTTCAGAGTTCATGCTATCAAACAGATCATTTATATTGTTAGAAGAGATGAAGACTGTGGTGTCATCCGCAAATAAATAAAATAGGAGCTTAGTAGAGCAATTACATATATCATTAATATAAATTAAAAAGAGCAGAGGTCCCAGGATGGATCCTTGGGGAACCCCAAAACTTATGGTGGCCAAGTCCGACGTCTTTCCCCGATAGGTAACCAGTTGGTGTCTATTGGATAAATAAGATTTAAACCAATCTAAGGCAATTCCTCTAATGCCATACTGGCCGAGCTTATCAAGTAAAATATCATGTTTGATAGTATCAAAAGCCTTAGATAAGTCCAGGAAAACACCAATAGCTGTATTATGGCTATCTATAGCATCCGATATTTTGTCAACAACTTCAAGGATTGCAAGAGTAGTAGAGTGTCCTTTCCTAAAGCCAAATTGCTTATCATATAGGATATTAGTTTTTTCAAGGAAATTAGATAATCTAGAGTGCATGGCTCTTTCAAGAATTTTGGAAAAGCAGGTTAGCTTGGATATGGGTCTGTAGTTGGCCATATCCTGACAATCATTGGATTTAAATATAGGAGAGATGTTAGCAATTTTCATACTTTTAGGGACAATGCCAGTGATAAAAGACTGATTAATTAGGTGAGCAATGGGTTTAGAAATGATAGGCGCAAGTTTTTTAATTACAGGAACGGGCAGTTCACAACAATCATATGGTTTAGTAACTTTAAGGTTAGAGATGATATCGGTAATTTCACAATCATTAACTGGAGTAATAAACATACAGCTAGGGTTGGGAGTTTTTAAGTAGGAGGAATATGGGGTAGAAATCGGGGGGATATTAGCAGCCATTTTAGGTCCTATGGAAACAAAATAATCGTTAAATAGGTTGGCACAAATGGTAGGATCCTCATAAGCAACACCATTAACAATAAGGGGCAAATTCGAAATATTCGGGCCTTTTTGTTGTAATAAGGTTTTAATGATCTTCCAAGTTTCCCTGAGGTTGGTTCTATGTTGTTCGAGGAGGTTAGTGTAGTATAATTTTTCACAGTTACGTAAGATGGTAGTCAATTTATTTTTATAGTTTTTATATTTAGTCAATGCCTTATCAGTTTTAGTTTCCAGAAATCTTTTGTAAAGTTTATTCTTAGTTTTGCAGGATTTAAGAAGGGACGGAGACAACCAAGGTTTCATTTTAGTTTTATATATTCTGGCTTTCCTGGTTATAAGGGGATGACTAGTATTATAGCAGTCAAGTAGTTTATTATTCAAGGAATTAAGGATAAGGTCAGGGTCATTTAAATTTAATGTCTCACACCAAGTCTCTGAATTAAGTGTATATAGCTTGAAGATTAGAGAGAGCCATCTCACTGTTGGGACGATATGACACAATTTTGGATTTGCTGGAGGGCTTAAGAGGAAGATCAATAACCACAAAGATAGGAAGATGATCACTAATATCCGAGAGTAGTACGCCAGAGCTATCTTTAAAATTTAGGGAGTTAGAGAAGATGTTATCAATCAAGGTAGAGGAGACCTTGGTAATCCTAGTAGGTACATGAATAAGAGGACGAAAGAGAAAGGAGGACATAACATCTAAGAAATCATTAGTTAGGTGGTGTTTATCTAGGTTGAGTAAATTGACATTAAAATCACCACATAGGTAACAGGCTTTCCTAGTATTATTGAGTGAGGCAAGTAAGTTTTCCAAGGTAAGGTTAAAATGATTGAGGTCAGTGTTAGGAGGTCTGTAAATAGAGGCAATGATGAATGAGGGGACAGTAGGACTATTAATCTGTACAAAGATAGATTCAAAAGTAGGATCCCCATTAGGAAGAAGGTCAACAGACTTGGCCTGTAAGGAGTCGTCAACGAGTAAAGCCACACCCCCTCCTATTTTCAGCGCTCTTGAATTAGTGAACGTGGTATAACCAGGATACACCAGGAGGTGTTCGTTATCATCATTAGTCCAAGTTTCGGTGAGAGCAATAATGTGGAATTTATGGTTGATATTACTTAAATATTCCCAAAGGGTAGAATAATTTTTAAAATAGCTTCTAATATTAAGGTGGAGAATTTTTATGTTATGATGAAGATTAGATCGAGAGATCATACTGTTAAATTCATCCTCAGTAAGATAGTTGGAAACAATCCCAGAGGTAGGTTTAAGTAGATTAATATCTGGGTCCATGTCCCTATCAGGGCCAATGAAAGTATCAGCAGTAGAAGATAAAGGGTTGATAGTCTGGGGAGGGGGATCAGGCTTAAGTATACTAATGTAGGGGTCAATGTGCAGGGACGAACCAGTGCTGGAAGCCGTGACCTGAGAGTGAGTATGAGGGTAGTTATACAAACATTGGATATCACTATGGCAACCGTCATCAGAGATATCAGGTAAAGATTTTGATGCCATTTATGGTGAAGTTCAGCAATATGACATTGAGAATACTAGATAATTTAGTGAACAGGACCTGTATTAAGGTTAAAACCACATTTGCAGTGCAGTAACTTATGACATCTATACACACGCCATAACAAGTAATCAGCAAGATCGTAGCACTATCGACAAACACAAACAGCACAAAATAGTAGCAACACTTGTAGGAAAAATAAAAAAAATTTAAACAAAAGTATAAAAAAAGAAAAATGCAACCATACTTGGTGCCAAAATGTCGTGAAGAGTGGATCCACCAGGTGGACCTGATGCAGTGTTCGTAAGCATCCATAGGTTATTATGATAACCAACAGGAGCATGGCTACTCAGCAGAACTGTAAAAGACAGATAATGCGCCGCGGTATCAGGATAATCCATCGAAAAGAACTTGAAGGAACGTAGACCCACTCGGAAACAGTTGATTAAAAGTTTCACGTGGTTCTGAGCATAACCGACTCGCCTCTGAACGAAGAGAAGTAGTGAGGCTCAGGACTGAGCCAATCCGACGAAGAGGTGCAACGTAAAACGGGGGTCGTCAGCGAGAAGGTAGAGATGATTGTACGCAGATGCTTCCAGGGATCAGAGGAGAGTATAGACTTCGAGACTGTCATCTTATAGTCCGAAGGGGAGAGGAAGAGGTGGTAACGCATCAACGGAAGACGTCAGCTAGACTGGGAGCAATTGCTCTTCCAGTGTCAACAGTGGGTTTATGATTCGCTTTTTTTCTTCTCCCTGAAGCAGTACGTAGAGTTTACCATTCCAGGACCAAATGTTCTTTAATCTTTGATCCTTACGATGTGTGTTGATGAATTTCAGATTTTGTGGAGTTAAGTCCTCCGAGATGCCGATGTGTGTGCCCTTAAGGTGTCGACGGTTCATGAGGACCCTGTTGCGGATTTCTTTGTTTGCGAATGTGACAATAAGTATAGGTTTCGATGAGGAGCCAAATGATGAATCAGAAGAAGAGTGTAAAGTTGATAACGGTTTCTTGCCTGTGATCATTGTTACATTTGATATGCTGGAATCCGTGACGTTGTTGATGTTCAGTTTATCTCTAATGATCGATAGAACCTCCAGTTTGGCTGTGCAATCCTGAACACCGATGCCTGAAAAACGCAGATTCAAACATCTTGATTGCTGATCGAAGTCGTTGATAGCTTGACTTGTCATTACGTTATTGCTTTTTAGGGCAGACATCTTTAACTTTAAGTCGGCTACTGTTTCAGTTTGGAGATCTAATTGAAGCGACTCCGATGCACATTGTTTAGCGATCTGAGAAATTTGTTGCTCAGCTGAAGTCAGTCGTGAGGATTGAGCTGCCAGTTTCAGATTTACATCCTCGGTGAGTAACGAAAGTTTCTCGTCCATTGTGCTTATTCGAGCACCCAGAGATGCTAAATCGGAGCGAAGGCTTGAGACAGCCTCCGCCATGGATGATTTGACCGCCTTCGATACTGATTGTTCGATCATTTTGGCCATGTCAGACCATGCCGGTTGTGTGTTCTTCTGAGCATCGCTGGCTTGCTCCATTATGAGACTAGTTAGTGATTACAATTTGTCGCAATTCATAGAGCTAACGTTTAATCCTTGGTAAAAAGAGATGTTGTCGAAGTTCAGCTGAATTTCCACGCCCCCGCCGCAACCATTAGTAGAGTTTGCAAACCAGAAAAATAACAAGACGGAAATCCACCGCCATCTTTCGGGTGGGTACAGAAGTTGTGCGTACAGAAAAAGTGCGTACAGAAGTTGTGCGTACAGAAAAAAGTGCGTACAGCAAAAAATCCTGGCGGCGCCGCTGAAGGGCCACTTGCTTCGTCTACGTGCAGTAAATATGTGGGCCTACTGTTCTGGATAAAGAAAATGTTTAGGTCCAGTTAGTCTGGCAGAGCGCATATTTGGATCAAGCATTTATATAAATTTAAGCCTACATAAATTTTTACGCGCGCCGGGTCGCACTCTGACACACCGAAATGGATAGTCAGCCGCCAGATGAAGATGCAGTTAGATCAGGGGTCTCAAACACGCGGCCCGCGGGCCGCATGCGGCCCGCGAACCCGATTAATGCGGCCCGCGAACAGCCTCATGGTTTTTTATATTAAAAAATTAGAAATCGGTTTAAAAGAATTTTGTAGTTCCTTTACGATTTTAACCAATGTTTAAACTGCTTTTCCTTTTGCTGTGGACATTGAGTCCACAACAGCAGATATAAGACTTAGATATAGGCATATATGCAGATGGAATTATTGGACCTTCATTGCGATGCAACGCCGAAGCAGAAGTATGCTACAGCGAAGTTTTATACCGGTGTCGCAAAATAGAGTATCTACGTAATAATTGTATCGTCCCAGATGATGAGAAGTTGAAAAATGTCACTTCCGCGTGTGTTTATTTTTGGAAATTAACTTCCGTTTGCTTGGTTTTGAACAATGACACTAACAGGCGGGCCCTATTTACCTTGGTAACCAGTTTCCTATAATTTTTGTGACTTTGGTTTAAAGGATTTAGAACACTTAAGAACACTCAGAGTCTCTTGGCCTAGCTAAATTCGAGTTGAATTACGCAGAACTTAGCTTAGGATACTTAAAAAATTAGAGTCATTTTAAATTTTGATTACAGCATAATTTCTTCAATTATAGAGCCCATGCATTTTTCGATAATATGGATAGAATGTTTTTCAATTTTGTTTGTAGTACCATTATAGTCACACTTAAAATATAATATTATGTGAATTTTACAGGGTCATATCATCATTAGGCTACAGTTTTGTAGGCTGTAATGACACATAACTTATTATAGTTTCACGTGCACGAGAATATTTTTATGTTGCGGCCCGCGAGTCATTAAAAATTTACAAATGCGGCCCACATGCTGACTTGAGTTTGAGACCCCTGAGTTAGATAGACTACCGGTATCCAAGTAGCCTACTTAAAAGCCAATGAGAAATGGCCGGTGAGTTTTGAGCCGTTTTTGAAGGTAGGGATTGAGTGAATTTGAGCTACGAAGCGAGAGTGGATATCGATTCCATTCCCTGGGAGCAGAGGCATGGAATTGTATTGTATTGTATTTAAACATTTATAAAGCGCCTCTAGTAGGGTGAACCGTTCAGAGGCGCTCCCAGTGCGCAAGGCCCCGCGAGAAGAAGCAGGTTTTGAGAAGAGACAGAGCAGAGGAGAGACTGGCAGACAGAAGTGTAGAGCGAACAGAAGGAGAAAGAGCATTCCAGAGAGAAGGACCAATTGAGACAAAAGATCGAGACTGAGCCATAGCAGTTCTAGACCGAGGAACCAATAGGTCAAGTCTGTTGGATGAGCGAAGCGGACGATGGGAGGAAGCTGAGTGAGGACGAAGTAAAACATTAGTCAGATATTTTGGGGCAAGACCCCGTTGAGACTTTAGGATCAGAGTGAGGATCTTGAACTGTGCGCGAGCACATAGGCCTAGAGCAGGGGTCTCAAACTCAAGTCAGCATGTGGGCCGCATTTGTAAATTTTTAATGACTCGCGGGCCGCAACATAAAAATATTCTCGTGCACGTGAAACTATAATAAGTTATGTGTCATTACAGCCTACAAAACTGTAGCCTAATGATGATATGACCCTGTAAAATTCACATAATATTATATTTTAAGTGTGACTATAATGGTACTACAAACAAAATTGAAAAACATTCTATCCATATTATCGAAAAATGCATGGGCTCTATAATTGAAGAAATTATGCTGTAATCAAAATTTAAAATGACTCTAATTTTTTAAGTATCCTAAGCTAAGTTCTGCGTAATTCAACTCGAATTTAGCTAGGCCAAGAGACTCTGAGTGTTCTTAAGTGTTCTAAATCCTTTAAACCAAAGTCACAAAAATTATAGGAAACTGGTTACCAAGGTAAATAGGGCCCGCCTGTTAGTGTCATTGTTCAAAACCAAGCAAACGGAAGTTAATTTCCAAAAATAAACACACGCGGAAGTGACATTTTTCAACTTCTCATCATCTGGGACGATACAATTATTACGTAGATACTCTATTTTGCGACACCGGTATAAAACTTCGCTGTAGCATACTTCTGCTTCGGCGTTGCATCGCAATGAAGGTCCAATAATTCCATCTGCATTATATGCCTATATCTACATATCTGCGCAGTTGTGGACTCAATGTCAACAGCAAAAGGAAAAGCAGTTTAAACATTGGTTAAAATCGTAAAGGAACTACAAAATTCCTTTAAACCGATTTCTAATTTTTTAATATAAAAAACCACGAGGCTGTTCGCGGGCCGCATTAATCGGGTTCGCGGGCCGCATGCGTTAAGTCACCAAGAATGATGAGCTGACTGTTCCGCGTTATGAGAATCTCCAGAATTGAGGAAAGTACTTCGAAAAATTGTCCAGTGGGAGAGGTGGAGCCGGGTCTGTAGACGGTGAGGAGAGTGACAGGACCACGAGGAGTGGCAATGCTCAAAATGCACGCGAGTCCATCAAATAATGTTCTGCGCTGAGGCCATCTAGGCCTACAGGTCTACTTGATGATCGCAGGCAACGAGGAGGAATGTAAGGAGTACCGGTAACTAATAAGCAGTGACTGAAAATAGAGAGTTGTGCTGGTGGTGATGACTTTGTAGATTAAACGAACCAATTTAAATTTTATCCTGATCGAACTCGACTGGAAGCCAATGCAGCTGATGAAGTAAGACTGAAGAACTTTTTCGAAGTGAGAAGCGCAGCACAAACCGAGCTAACGAGTTTTGGATGCGTTGCAGCCTATATGGAACTTAAATTCTGATATAGGCCTACCCACAAAAATCGAATTAGCGACACTTTAACGGGCAACAGAAGAACAAACCGACAATAGAACAGGCGACACTTTACCGGGACGACTATAGGTCTATAGACCTAGTGTAAGGAAAATTCACATAATATGGTAGGGCCGGAGTTTAACATTCTGTATTGGGTAGCCATACACTGTGTGTAGCCTATATACTATAGGGCTACCAAATGTACCCGTATTTAAAGTCTGGCTGATTAATTATTGTTCATCGTCGAGTGTGCTTAATTGGCTTCTAGGCTATCATAAGACAAATTCGCCTCATCTTTCGTCTTCTGACTCTCGACCTAAACGCCACCTACCTTAACTCTGATTCTTCGGTAATCGGACTACGACCACCTCGGATTATAATCTTTTGGACAACCCTTCTGACTTGACAAAGCGCTCGTGAATAAGCTGGTGCCCTGCGCTGGGCTTTCGAGTGACGCTCTGTAAATTTGGGGATTACGATTAAACTTTCAGAATTATACAATTATTAGATACCAAAAATCTATTATCTCATGTATACGCCCTATAGGCTATACGGTGAATTCCTGCGTGTTTAGCAAATTAGCCTACTGTTTAGGCTATACCCGGTACACAGGGTTCGAATACACCTCAAGCCGCCTCGCAGGGACCTTGAGCAAGTCCTTCACTTGCAATTGCTCGTGCGCTTCGGCATGAAACAGTGTCCGCGCTGTAGTCGGGAGCGCCTCTGAGTATAGTGAGTTTTAATGGGCTCTACAGAAAATGCGAGAAATAGACAAATGAAAACAAGGGCATAAAATGATCATTTGTTAATGACAAATGAAAACAAGGGCATAAAATGATCATTTGTTAAATGATCCAGCATAATTTTACTATGTCAAAGAGATTATTTAATTCACTTTAACAACATCGTGGATAGCAGGAATGCATATATAAGTTACCCAATTATGACATAGCTTGAATTAGACACATGTTTCAATACGAATTATAATTTTGGCCAGTGTTGGTTGAAAGCCCACTCACCGCGACAAGGTCCTGGCCAACGAGTGAGGGGTTAGTGGGTTAGTAACAACAATATGCAATTAATGATGTTAGTTGTGCCAGATCCACAGGCCACAATAAACTAGTATAATCTCACTTTCATTTAATATTCTATCAGATTATTCTCTGGTTATAAGCTTAACAGCAGGTTGCGTAACAGACAAAAGCAATAATTTGAAAAGACTCATATCCATAGAATTTTTAAAAAAATAAACTGTCCTTATTGGAAGGTAGTCAATAATTATCTCAATTAAGTTTTCCTGTAGCTTACTTATAGACCTAACATGACTCGTGAATATTACGCATTTGCTTAGCAACACTTGCAATTGCTTAATATAATTTTTATACGGTGGATCAATTTCCATGAAGCTAAAAGGTTTGCAGTTTGTCAAATTTTGAAACCTGCATGTGGAGATAGGTTCAAATTGAGCATATAAATATATTAAAAAAATAGTAATTTCGAAAAGAATATATCGACCAACTTCTACCGTAGGCCTAAGCCGGTATATTTTCTTTCTCCGCCATGCAGAGGTATACAGGCTACCGCGGTACGTCTGCATTTTTTTATATTAGATTATTGGAATATCGTGGATCTGACGCAGTGTGTTAGTAAGTTAACAAATAACACAGTCAGTTTGTTTGTTTAAGATGTCCAACACAGATACAAATAAAAAGCTCATTCTTTGAGGTTGACGGTAAATGGCTCGATCATTCTGCAGCAGCTTTTCTTTCGAGAAGACAAAGAATGTTCGTAACTTTCAATTGCATTTCTGCAGCTTTAATTTCTTTTTAGACATAGATTCTGTACTTGTTTCCCTTTAAGAAAGTAAACTTCCGATTGGTATTGTGATTTGCAGCATTCATCTTTCTTGAAGCATATCATAGACGTCGAATGTGAAAATTGTTCCAAGCTTCCAATTGTCTTTCTGCACCATTAATTATTTCTCTTGAGGCAGGGCTTTTTTAACGTGCAGTTCTACACAAAATGTGCAGTTCTAAATGGATTGGTGCAGTTGTAGAAGCACTTCCGTCACGTTCCGTGCAGTTAAAACTAGTTTTAAAAATAGGTAATTTTCCTCAGATTAGGAGTAATTTACCATGGAGGATGAGAAAGGAGAGAAGAGGATGTGCAGTTCTAAAAATTCCTTAAAAACAGTCCTGTCTTGAGGCATAGATGTAGATGTAGGCTATCATGTCGTGTTCTTCTTCTGCAGGCGGTGTCGTTACGTTTCAATTTAATCTTGACTTGATTCGGATGACGAGAAGGAAAAGGAGGGTGCACGGTCTTTGATGAAACCATGCTTAAGTCACCACGTTATAGATCTAATACTAACGTTCTGTATATATTACGTATAATAATGTTCAACCCTTAAAACGTCTCAACGAACAAAACAGCACGATGTTAATTTGATATATATATATATATATATATATATATATATATATATGTATATATATATATATATATATACCTGGTCAGGCTGGTGCAGGCTCCATGGTGTCTTCTGTGACTTCTATTCTGAGATCTGCTTTGTTGAAGTTTGCAATCCATTAATGAAGTCCATTAATAGTTAAGCTGACATTCTGGATTTAATTTTTTTTTATTTGCAATAACTTTCTACAACCCTCAAGTAGGCCTACCGGTACTTTAGATAGTGAAATAGATGGATGGAAAAGCCAAATGGATCTTCAGCAATTCTTCAAAGTTTTTGGTGTAGAACATAATAGAACAATTATAGAGCATATAATAGAACAATATAATATGAATTTTAAAATACCTGGTGTCCTTCGTTGCCTGGCTTCTCTTTATTGAATTTGGCTTTGCTTTTTTTGGCCATAGTGAAATTGACGTTCTGAATTTTTTTGCTGAAAACAATTCTCTCAGTTACTTTAACGACAGAAAGAGATTAAAGCGCTAATTTTAAGATAAACAAGCTATTGCTCATGAGCTGTGTGTGTGTGTGCAGTGTATTTAAAGCTTTCTTGCAGAGTAATATAAAAAAAGAAGAATCTTAACTTCGACATACCATTTGTCGTCTATTCTGACCATGCCATTGTTGAATTTAACGACGTTGACTTTTTGGATCTTTAAATTTTCATCTGCTTGAAACAACAACAATTAACCCGTCAACCGTTAATCGCAATAACAATAGAAAGAGCTGAAGAAGCTAAGTCAAATCTACAACCTGGTCTTCGGTTCTGTGTTTCACAAGCTGTCTACTCTGAAATGAAAACAGGAAGGCAGATTAATTATTAGGCCGTATACAGATCGACTTACCATCGAAACAAACTAATGCGTTGAAAATTCTATTCTAACCGTAGGATTTGTTCCCACCCGTCTGCATGCCAGCTCGTATCTTCTAATAGGGCTCAGATTTTCGATCAAAAACCCTGTAATATCGATCACTCGTCGTTTTCCTTATTTCTGAACATCAGGCGTGTCATTACTATCAAAATAAGGTCGAAATTAAATGTAAAATCTACTTAATCAAATGAACATTTAAAAGGAATCTTCAAATAATCGTTCGCGGCTCGTCTACAGCTGCGCAGTATATTACGTCATCACCGATTGTTTCATAAAATGACGTCATAAATCAGTATCCAATCACGGATCGGATTTCGATCACGTGCAATGGCGTCTGTCAAAGAGTGGAGACTAAGGTGGAGGAGACGCTGGAAAACGATCTCCCAAGTTACTGTATAGCTAGACGGGGTTTTGGACATAAACTGTGGGTGTAGATTTGCGATTGTAGGCCTATACAGCAGCGTTTCCCAAACTGGGTTCCGCGGAACCCAAGGGTTCCGCGGGGCGAGCACAAGGGTTCCGCGCTGGAGTCGGGAGCGTACGTGCGCCTAGCGGCCTCTGAGTAGGCCTAGTTTCCGTGAAGGGGTGCTATGCATGTGTCCGAATGAATGACTGAATGACTTAATTAATTAATTAATTAATTAATTAGTTAATTAATTTATTAATTCTCGGGCTTTCTTGTGGCTTCCTTAAACCTCGCATAGGCCTATATAAATATGCCTAATAAATTATTGTAACAGGATTCAGCTAGCTGGTAACGATGGTCAAATTTGTTTAATTTTAATTCACAAGCATCGCATTAAGATCTGGTTTATATATAGAAAATAGCCCTGTAGGCGTAGCCTAATGCTTAATTAATAAAGAGGATTTTCAATTTTAGGACAAATAGTACCGATACATGCATGGGCGGAGACCTAGGGGGGACAGGGGGGGACGGTCCCCCCAATGAAAGTGCTGGGGGGGACGGCCCATGCATTTGTCCCCCCCCCCCCCCAATGTTTGAGCGTCAAGACTTTTTGGGGCGGCGAAAATAGAAATATTTCGGCGAGATTTGGCCCGGATGACTAAAAAAAAAAAAAGTCATCAACTTTTTTGGCGGCGAAAAAAATTTTTTCCCCCAGATTTCGCCGGTCGTCGGAAATTTTTCGAAAATCTGGCGTCTTTCCGTCCCCCCAATTCTCGGCCCAGGTCTCCGCCTATGGATACATGCCAACACGCCCATTTTTGGTCCATATGGGACTCAGATTGCTCTACGGCAGGGGTCTCAAACACGCGGCCCGCGGGCCGCATGCGGCCCGCGAACCCGATTAATGCGGCCCGCAAACAGCCTCATGGTTTTTTATATTAAAAAATTAGAAATCGGTTTAAAAGAATTTTGTAGTTCCTTTACGATTTTAACCAATGTTTAAACTGCTTTTCCTTTTGCTGTGGACATTGAGTCCACAACAGCAGATATAGATATAGGCATATATGCAGATGGAATTATTGGACCTTCATTGCGATGCAACGCCGAAGCAGAAGTATGCTACAGCGAAGTTTTATACCGGTGTCGCAAAATAGAGTATCTACGTAATAATTGTATCGTCCCAGATGATGAGAAGTTGAAAAATGTCACTTCCGCGTGTGTTTATTTTTGGAAATTAACTTCCGTTTGCTTGGTTTTGAACAATGACACTAACAGGCGGGCCCTATTTACCTTGGTAACCAGTTTCCTATAATTTTTGTGACTTTGGTTTAAAGGATTTAGAACACTTAAGAACACTCAGAGTCTCTTGGCCTAGCTAAATTCGAGTTGAATTACGCAGAACTTAGCTTAGGATACTTAAAAAATTAGAGTCATTTTAAATTTTGATTACAGCATAATTTCTTCAATTATAGAGCCCATGCATTTTTCGATAATATGGATAGAATGTTTTTCAATTTTGTTTGTAGTACCATTATAGTCACACTTAAAATATAATATTATGTGAATTTTACAGGGTCATATCATCATTAGGCTACAGTTTTGTAGGCTGTAATGACACATAACTTATTATAGTTTCACGTGCACGAGAATATTTTTATGTTGCGGCCCGCGAGTCATTAAAAATTTACAAATGCGGCCCACATGCTGACTTGAGTTTGAGACCCCTGCTCTACGGTATGCCTACTCGTTAATTAAGTGAACCATTTATTGGTTCATCAGATGTTTACGGAGTTGTTGGTAGAAATTAAACTCCATCGATCGAATTAATTCAGCTACAGTTCTCAGTTCACAATAATTATTAAGACATACATGTACACTGTAGGCCTTGATCTGTTAAATTAGCCATGTTGCGACAGCGCCTACTAAGCTTATTATAGAGGCTATGTCAACACGCTACATACGGTGGCGTAGACAAGAGGGTCTCGGGGGTTAACCCCCCCATTGGCCTAGGAAAGAAGTTCTTTTAAAAGTTATTTATCCACTTAAACAAGAAAAACAAAGCAATTGCTTGTAGTCTAGTAATAATTGTTTTTCTTACTTTATTCCCTTTGTTATTTTATTCCCTTTTTATTTACTGTAATACTGTTGGGTTGGTGTCAGAAAGGGCATCCGACCAGGCCATAAACCCCAAACCTCCCCCTCCATCATAAATTCCTGGCTACGCCACTGGCTACATAAAAAATTTCTGCAGCATAGGCCTATATGCAAATTAATTAGGTTGTGAAAACTGTAAACCGACCATATCGAGTAGTATACATGTAGGTTATCTCAGACAGAAAGAAAGACAGACAAACAGACAGATATAAGGCGCACGTAAAACAAGACACATTGACTCATAACCTCTGAAAGACTTTATTTCTGCATTCTTGTATTATTATAGACCTATCACGTAAAACCAGTCAATCTGAATCTGATGAGGTGAACAAGAGTCATTTAAAGAAGAAGATTAAGGTCGTTATAGGGAGCGGCTCGCTCAGTATAGGTTCGAACTCTCAAACGTTGAAATTCGCACAATCGATAGCTCTATTAAATATAGGCCTGTAACTGTGCCACATCGGGTTTGGCAATGATAGCCTACGGAAGTTCACACAAAGATATTACAAAGCGTGTTTTAGCACTCATCTTAAAAGGATTTTCTTTTAAATACGTAATTTGCTAATTAATTATAACAAGGACATTGAGGCACTGAGTGATGTTTCGCCGTCTTAAATTAATATGTGTCGATCATTTTGGAAAGGTCATCTCCGCCGTCGACAACGATCCAACGACGAGAACAACGAACTGGATAAGTGACGGGAAATTCAGCCTCGATGATGCGGATTTGATTCCACTCGATGATGATCCGCTCCCTCCGCTTCCTCCGCCTCCAGCTCCTGGTCCACCTCTTCCACCGCCACCCGCTGTTCCAGGAGGCCCTCCTCCTCCATGACGCTGGCGCTCATCGCCCATCTCAGACTGCGGTGGAGGCGGTCTTGCTCCACCAGGGGGCCCCATTCCACTCGGAGGTCCCATTCCACCCGGAGGTCCCATTCCACCTGGAGGCCCCATTCCACCTGGGGCTCCTGGCATCTGCTGCTGCTGAGGGGGTCCATGGCGTCGGCTTGGATCCCCGTTGGGTCCACCAGGTCCGGGTGGTGGGAAGCGGCCTCCGCCGTGGCTGTTCGGTCGCATCATCGACGGAGGTCCGTCGTCTTCGTTGTCGGATGGCGGAAGTGGCTGATCGTCTGAGGAAGACGGCGGCGGAAGTGGACTTCCTCCTTCTGCAGGGGCAAACTGTCTGCCCTGTCTGGGCGGCTGCGCAGTCGATTCGTCGACTGTCTCTGAAACGTATACACAGAGATGCTAATGAACAACAGCGATTGAATGGGTACGATGTTGGCCTAGGCTACTATGAAAGGAATCCATGAAATGAGTCATCACTTAAGTCCTGCTTTTCTAATGATCTTTCTTTTAGATAGGCCTGTAGTCGTAATCGTAATCGCAATCGCAATCTCTAGAGTCTATAACGCTCAAGACACGTGCACGAATTGCGGGAACCAACATATGTTAACGGCCGCTCGACCACAGGTGCAATCACGTCCTAAAAGTTGGGGGGGACCAAATGAATCACGTTCTAAAAGTTGGGGGGAACCATAATGATAAAGTCAATGGGACCACTCAAAAGTTGGGGGGACGCGTCCCGTGGGTCCCATAGGATGGTTGCGCCTATGCGCTCGACCATAATAAAATTTATAGATAGATAACCTTTTCCCACCTCTAGGAAAAAAAACACCTATAACTTACGCCCTAGACTGCGTCCTTTTGTTCTACCATTTAAATATGATAGAAATTTTATTCAGAGGGTTCTCTTTGCCGCCAATTAATGACAGGCATTGTTATGTTCACAATAGTTTTGCCGTTGTTGATTTTTAATGTGCTTTGACGTGTAACTGGGTGAAGCGGTGTGTCACCTGGATTTTGTCTCTTTTCATAAATTAAACGAAGATTATTAGTATAGAATTGTTGCCAGGTTAAGACCCAAAAGTGGCCAGAGAAGTAGACTATAGTTCCTGACGGAGGACCACCGTGAATTGTGGTTGGATTAGTGGGAAAAGCTTTTACAATTTTGATGAAACACCTGCGAAGAGATGGCAAGAGTGTTTCAGGTAGGCCTAAACAGCCTGAACTCATTTGTTGGTGGATTTCAAATCAGACTCAAGTATCTGATCTCGATCAGTGCTGGGTTGATTTAGCCATGAGTAGGCCTATAAATGATCACAATCGTAGACCTATAAGGTTATAAACGCAATTGACTGCACGTAGCCTACATATAATAATTAGAGGCATTTGGAGGCATTTATAGGTTACTATTTATGCAAAAATGCCAAGAACTCCTACCGATGAATATGAGGTTATTGCAGGCAGCTTCCAGGCAGCATCGAATATGCTCGGCAGTGCTGTTGACAAAGACTGGACAGTCCAACAGACACTTCTTAACAACATTAAAGGATGATGGCGGTGATGACGATGATGCTGAAGACGAAGACGTGGATTCGCGTTTCGTTGTGAAGGCCTCCGTCATGCATGCCTTGTGCTAGAAAAAAAAGTAGATTATACTGTAGACCAACAATTTAACAAACCATAGACTTAAAATGCGTTGCTTCATTTCCAATCACCAACGATTTTCATAGCATTACATCACGTTGAAGTACACTACAATACTTAAGACAACACGGTCTGCTGTTTGATAGTGCATGTTCTTGTGCCGTGAAGTTGTGCGCGAGTTTCCTTGACACATAGTACTTAAACCATACAGACTTCTCCACAATATACACAGGGTGTGCAAAGAAGCACCCCTACAGTTGTTTTGCCAATTTCTTGGCTAAAAGCATTAAGTCTGAAATAACACTTTACAGGCTTAAAGTCAATTCATATTTACCTACATGTACAATAGCCAACTTTCACCAAAATATTTCTGTCAGAACAAAAGTTACATCACTTTTAGTGTGTCCACGCACTGTTTTTGACGATTCAAAAGCAAGCCATGCCCAACAAAAAGTATCAAAAAGCGATTCTATTGAGTTTCAATCCTGGGGAACAGGCAGTGTGGAGGTGCTTTACTTCATACATGCTAGAAGTATATGTATGTAGGATAATGAATGTGCTACTGTTGAGAGATTCTGCCAGACACATATGCATGCGTCAGATGAGAATGGTCGTTATATATAATGGTGACTGGTTAGTAATGTCTACCTGTGGATTCTGGCAGTCAGCTGGTCCACGACTGTTGCATCGTTTCTCTGCATCCACGTAACTCACATCTGATGATGACATCTCGCAAGAGTAGCAACGAATCGCCTCCGCTACATCATAATTATGGCAGAAATGCACAGGTACATACGACACATCATGAGTAAGATTCAGGTGAATACTAAGACTATGTTATGGCACAATTAACATAAGGTTCCAGAGGTTAGGACCTGCTGATTGAGCCATCAAATTAGCCTACGATTTCTGGAGATTCGATAAAGTGTCATGAAATGAATAATTTTTCATAGACATTTTTATTTAATTGAATTGTCGCATAAAAGCTGATATGCATGTTTTGACCCTCTCAAAGTTTATAGTGGCTTCACGCGAATGCGCATCCTATCAGTTATTATCACAGGTAGGCCTATAGAAAGAGACTGCCTTGGGCATCATTACGCTATGTAGCCAATAATATTCGCCATCATCATAAAATCATAAAATCAAATGATGACGATGACTATAATTATAGCATCATGGGCTGAGTTTATCAGGGGTTAGGAGAGGGCTAAGCCCCCCCCCCCAAGAAGACTCAGATTCATTTTTTGTATGTCATTTACGGGTCGAAAATTAGAGGGTGGAAGGTTCCATTTTTAAATGACCATCGATTGATTGGCGCTACATAATTTGTTGAATTAGAGTTATCATAACAGAACATCATTCGAACAAAACTGAAACTTAAACGGTAGCACTGTAATAAATATTTTTAGATGACTGATTTTGGTTAGTTACTTTTATATCCTGGATATGAGGAGCGTGAACATTAGATCTACTCATGCCCAAAATTGGACTATATGCATGGTCAGATCTTTGAACAAAAATTGGGATATTTATTATCTGACCCATTATGCATACCAGTTAAAACGAAGACTGACGAAGTGAAGCTGAACAGAAGCAGACTTCTAAGAAAATCGATTCGGATCACCATTGTCTCCGTTTCGACGTTTCTTCGTCGTCGATAGAATGAATGATGTCCAATCAGTTTCGATCAAACCAATGAACTCGTCGATAGATTTCAACGCGTGGCAATCTAATACTTTCTCTCCAGCTTCTTCGGCGGCTTTAACGTTTATGAGAGATGGTCAGTGTGTCCACTGTACGTGGTCAGCTTCAGTTGTTTGCTGGTTTGCAGTTTACTACGCTGGACATTCCATTACATAGCCTACGCCTGCGCGTTCGGCGGTCAGTCAATTGGTGTTCAGCCAACTATGCAACGTTGCGTCAGGCAGTCACTATAGTCATCGGCCTGACCCAGCTGATACTGGACATCGGAGGTAGCCACATCTGGCGCATGTACGCAGGTGGTCAGTCAACTGCTGGACAGAGATGGACGATGTGTGCATCATTGCGGGGGGAGGAAGTCGTTCAGTCGGCAAAGCGTCATCTGTTGTCTGCGTAGCTGGAATTCTGCACTGCTGTGGTATGTCCAGACTGTTGTGTCCCCTGTCCAGCTGCTGCGTGTCTATGACCAAATCTGAGGCCTTAGCATGTAGACCAATCAGCAGAGGCCAGCGCAGTACTGGTAAATTTTGAGGTGAGTAGGCCTACACGCTGACCGGGAGAAAAATCGACTTTTTTGGCAGCAAAATCTCTGACGACCTTGCCCGCCCAAAAATTTCCTTACTTTTCCAGTCCAAAAAATCTGACGACTTTTTAGTCATCCGCCCAAAATTTTTCTTCCTTTTTCCCGTCCGAAAAATCTATAACGACCTTTTAAAAAATTGTTTAACCTTTCGCTCCGAATTTCATTAAAAATACACCTAAATACACTTTGCCTCTTTCATGCCCACAAGCTCTTTGTGAGGTGAGTATACGCTGTATACCCGCGTGTACCCTGGTTTTCGGGAGGGGAGTATACGATGCCGTTTTCTCCGGAGGTAAGTATACACCGTATACCCGCGTATACCCTTGATTACAGCCCTGGTAGAGGCGTTGCATGGACATCGATCATGGGGAGTACCCCCTCAGGAACTGTTGGTGGATCGTGTAGAATAGATGAGTGATGAAGGATGGAACTCCATGCAGACAGAATTTGTGGATACTCTTTTCCATTCTATTTTATTCTATTCGATGCTGCTATTTTCTATTTACGATATTCCGTGCTGCTATTTTCTAGAATTCTAGTAGACGTCTAATTTTATTTCATTCGGCTGTTCTGTGCGGTAACTATTATTCTATTAGGCTACATTCTACTATGCTCTGTTATATTTTGCGCTATTTTGTACGTGCTATTTATTCTAGTCTATTTTTATTCTATTCAATGGCACATGCAGTTGTCAGGTTGCATAAAGGATCAATCCGTGGTTTATTTCAGATGAAAAAAATTGGCACCATATGATCATTATTCTAGTAATCGATTATCAGGATGGCAAAGATGAAAGAAATGCTATGATGCACCGGTAATGAAGTTAGTAAGATAATGCACAGATGGCCTATGATTCAAAGTCAAACTGGAGTACCGGTAGGCCTAACGGAGGAACTTAAATCCGAAAGACAAGAAAGGCGGAATGATAGGTCTATTTCTGAAAAGCTGCTGTCCGGCTGCTGGGCGTAGCATAGGCCTATAGTAGCTTACCGGACCACCACGGACTACTCTTACGGACAACCCTTCTGGCTCAACGCAGCGCTCGTGAATAAGCTGGTGCCCCGCGCTTGGCCTTGGAGTAGCGCTTTAGAAATTTCGATTTTACGATTACGATTTGCGACTAAAGGACCTACACGCAGATTTTGGCATGTCAGACAGTTTAACGTAGCAGCATGGGCGGAGTTTATCAGTGGCTAGGGGGGGCTAAGCCTCCCCAAGAAAACCCAGATTATTTTTTTACCATGTAAATGGTTTCTTTTTCCGGGTTTAACCCCCAAAGTAGGCTTTAGCCCCTCCAAGAACGGAAACCAAACTCCGCCCATGTGTAGCAGGAGGTATTGCAGGTTACCGCTTGCCGATGCAAATGACGTTTTGAGCTGAAGACATCAATGACACGGATCATTGTCTAGCGAGATATATGTATGTAGGCTATCTCATCTCGTGAAATTCTATCTCTCATCCATCCCATGCGTTACCGTATATTTGTATAAAATTTTCATTCACGATTTTCTGGTTTTCTTTATTTTAGTGTCTGTGAAGTTTCCCATAAACAGACCGACACAGCCTGCCTACACAGACTTTAAATTAATATGCTTTAGTTTAATTTCAGGATTTCTAAGAGGGAAATTCGATGCAAGAAATAAGTGTGATGGACAGAATTGGTCTAATGGATCTTGTTATAGGGTCTAAGCGAAATTTCAAGAACAATTGGCAAAAAATAAGAAAAGTTGGCCTATACTGTTTAAAAATTACAGTGCACTACAGGCTACAATATTACGACGACTATTACATATATATAGGACTATATATATATTATATATATATAGCCTATATATATATAAACATATGAAGCTGATGCGTATTGTTATTAAGTTTGGTATTTTAGATCGCAATTTCCATCACATCATCCATTCATAAACTCCATCACTACTTGTGGTAGCGTCAGTTCCAATTAGCCATTGAAATTTGAAAAGGAGAAGGCGACGCTATAGAATAAGCTTAATTGGGGCAGGTGTCGTTGAACAGCAACTGTTGCCCCTCCCCATCCATTCACAAAGCGTTGATTAGCAAGACAACAGACTGAGCAGTGAGCAGCCATCCAATTTATTGCTGTGTCGGGTTATTGTCATTATAAGTTATCCCAATGATCAACGGTCCGACGGCAAACAAATTTTCTTTGAACATGCATTAAAGCGAATATAGACCGACTGCAACTGGCTATGCTGTAGATCTACATGTAGTTCCGATGTACAATCACGTGAAATATCATCTCGCTATAGGCGGGGCAATTATAAACGGGTTTCAGACCAGTAGCCTAACACAAAACGTGATTCGTTAATAACCATTTAATTAGTTCCTGAAAGCAAAAACCTGTCAGCAATATTGATATTACTTCAAATAGAACACAGACCAGATGCCTGGTACACCAGGAACATAGACTGCACCTAGAAACCAAGTAATCTGGACTTTTCTATCAACTATACCGTCTATAGCGATTGGAATGTCATTCCAAAAGGCTCTTTACGCTAGACCTACATATGAACATATTAGCACGTCGAGACATGCCGAATCATAACGGGAACATTTATTAACAGTTGAAGCAATAACCTTTTCTCCAAAACTCCTACTATTTCAAAACCCCTAAGAGTTGACTCAACACTGGCTAACGCTGACTGAAATTGACAAAACAGACGGCTGAGATCCTGAAAATTAGTTGAATAGTTTACACATAATCAATTAAAGATCTTCAACGGAGATAGCCTTAAAAGTTACTCTTCATGATACCATAAATTGATTTCAATGCACAGAAAATACAACTTTTCTGTAGAAGTAAAATGGAAAAATCAGGAACAAAGCGGTTGATTTTAGGTGTGCCTCCTGAGCAGAGTAGATTCTCTCAAGGCGCATTCGTATTGAGCACTACTGAGCGTTGCCTACTCCTCAGAGTGAGTGCTCTTCAGAGTGGGTACTTCTCGGAGTAGCTTAGACGAACTCCTGGCGCCAGTGCTGATTGCTGGAGCCCTTGTAGCTGTAGACTATGACGTCAGCACCGTCCGATTGGGATGCACCCTTGATGTCAAAACATTCTCCGTTCTGGTTGACGATCTTCCGGTCCTGGAAGCGCCACTGTTGGTCGTGTCCACCGTGGAATGGATGCATCTTTAATTGGTGACCGCTTCCTTCAAAACATATCATTATTATTATTTTTTATTTATTTTTATTATTATTATCATCATCATCATCATCATCATCATCATCATTATTATTGTTATTTTATTTTATTTATATTTGTTATTATTATTAGGCTATTTTTAAAAATTATTATTATCATCATCATCGTCGTCGTCGTCGTCATCATCATCATCATAAAATCTATATCTGCAGCCACACCGTCTATCTCTTTGCCATTCCTTCCTTCCATCCTTGAGTTTTTTCATCCAACCCAAGTCTCCATCTACTATCGTCCCAATGATCCATCGTCCTTAACAAGTTCTTAGAAACTATAGCGCAACATAAAGGCACTATATAGTCTGATATTCTACATACCGCTGGCCTGGAGAGCGAAGTCGTTGAGTGCGGAACGGATGACCCCCTGCTGGTCTGTGTACCAGAGTTGGTTCCTGCCGGGCGGAGACTTCTTTTTGTACACGATCACCTTCGCATCGGGACTCGCGTTTCCTCTCTCGATGTCGATCACCTTCCCGTTCAGCTCGCTCACAATGTGAAACTGTCTGATTAACGAACAAAATAATCGTCGTCAACATCATCGTAGTAATAATTATGTTCGCAATCAGCATCAGCATCATCATCATCATTATCGTCATTGCCATCGTCATCGTTATCGTCGTCGTCATCATCATTGCCATCGTCATCGTCATCGTCATCATCATCAGCATCGCCATCGTCATCGTTATCGTCGTCGTCATAGTCATCGTCATTGCCATCGTCATCGTCATCGTCATCGTCGTCGTCGTCATCGTCGTCAGCGTCATCGTCATCAGCAGCAGCATCGTCATCGCCATCGTCGTCATCACCATCATCATCATCATTAACAGTTACAGCAGCAAGGTAGCATATACACTGGTATAAGGTGCTCGACTTGTAACTCGGAGAGTAGGCTACTGTGAGTTCGAATCTGTCTTTAAACGATTCAATTGCATGTGAATATTGAAGCAAATCCTTTCACTTGCGATGGCTTTGCGCCTCCGATCAGAATTATATATTTACCTGTATTAGAATTATTTACCTGTATTAGAATCATTCACCTGTATTAAAATTATTTACCTGTATTATAATTATTTACCTGTATTAGAATTATTTACCTGTATTACAATTATTTACCTGTATTAGAATTATTTACCTGTATTAGAATTATTTACCTGTATTAGAATTATTTACCTGTATTACAATTATTTACCTGTATTACAATTATTTACCTGTATTAGAATTATTTATCTTCATTTGTATGATATACATTAATTAATTATGAAAAGGGCAATGACGACCTCTACATGTACTTAGACCTTGTCATCAATATGGTGAACCTGCTGTCGTTGTCATAGTCACTGTGGATTTCTTGAAGATGTGTTATATAAGTTCATTGAATAAATGTTGTCACTGTGTTATTGCAGTGGGTGGCATGACCTTGATGATCATCACGCATTTACCATGTTCTTGATAGTCGTGACACGGCCGCACATAGAAAGGTCTCTTGAAGTTTATAGGCCGAGTCGCCAGTGGAGTGGTCGATAAAGCATTGCATACATTGCATATATAGCGTAGGTCTACAACCACCTGTCATCTCACGTCGTCGCACTATGGACTGAACTGATCACGCCCCAATTCAGATTCGAGAGATGCAGTAAAATAATGCGGTGACCGTTCACGCATACCAGATAAGAAAGCTTTTAGCTATTATAGTATACCTTCATCATTAAGCTTATAATCTATAGTGGCTTCCCATGAACCGGCGATTTACCGAAACGCCATAAAGTTGTCTGCCTATATATAATTGTTTAGAATATGTGTGTGTATATACATGTACATACATACATACATAAATACATGCATGCATGCATTCATACATGCATACATACGAACAACCGCAAATACAATGTTTTTACGTAAATGTGTCTGTATCTATGCATGGATGCATGACATGCATGTGTGTGTGTATTATGTACGTATGCATGTATGTATGTGTGCAAACTATGTATGTATCGGTCGTCATGGGAGCACTCCAAGATCCGGGACAACGTGGCTCACTTTCCAATCTGGAAACAGCGTTTCTCCGTCAGTAGACTGAGTCGGTTTGTCTTCGTCGTTTCCTCTACTCACTGTGCTCGGTCGGTTGCCGTCGTCGTTGTATACATAGTACTCAGTATATACATGACCTAAATACAATGCGGTATAATGTTATGCAATGAATGCGACCTTATGTGACTCAAAGTGAAGCAACGAAAAGAAGAAGTACAGTATACCTTCCCCCGTAGGATGCCCCACTCTGTGATGGGTTATATCCGCCGGACGCAGGGTACGACTGTCCCGGGTTATAACCGCCTCCAGGAGCCCCACCGTGTCCAGCGCCGCCGTATTCGTATTCGAAGTCGAAGGCCTGGTTCTGTCCTCCGTTGCAATCCCACGAACACAGAGAAGCCCCTGGGTCACGACTGCCACCTACATACATACATACATGTATATACATACATACATACATACAATGTCATACATACATACATACATACATACATACATACATACATACACACATAAATACATACATACATACATACATACATACATACATACATACATACACACATACATACATACATACATACATACATACATACATACATACATACATACATACATAGGCCTACATAATATTATATACATACATACAATGTCATACATACATACATACATACATACATACATACATACATACATACATACATACATACATACATACATACATACATACATACATACATACATACATACACATACGTACATACATACATACATAGTTACATACATACACACACATACATACATACATACATACATACATACATACATACATACATACATACATACATACATACATACATACATACACACATACATACATACATACATACATACATACATACATAAATACATGCATACATACATACATACATACATACATACATACATACATACATACATACATACATACATACATACATACATACATACATACATACATACATAATCTATTTGTGGCAATATCAGTTTATATCAGTGGTTCCCAACCTTTTTTGCCTTTAGGGCCACTTTTCTTAAGTTGGAGGGCACGAGGGCCACTTTTTCTTAGTTGAAGGACATTAGGGGGCCACAAGGCTAAACTTTAACTAACTAAAAGCATATAAAATTGCTGTAATTGATTCAAAATATAATTTTTGATGTTATTTATAGACGCCAAAATAGAATAATTTGAAATAAAAAGTAATTATGTGTTCTATCCTGTCCAAATTCTCATCTTTTCATATATTTTTGCTAATTCTTTGAGAGATGAGGGCCATTTTCTTAGGCCTGGCGGGCCACTTTTGGCCCGCGGGCCACGGGTTGGGAATCGCTGGTTTATATCAACAAACGAAAACTATTTAATTCTGAGCAATCGCAATTCATTAAACAGAAGTATGTTACGAATACTTACGTGAAATGTCAAGGCACTTGTTCGGCATCGTTCTGTTACGGACGAGTGTGTCGGCTCTCATCCACTGCTGATTCGGATCTCCTGGCTGGAACGGCTTCATGACCAGGGTACCTCCTGGAAAAGCCAGCAGTTAGTCAAGCAATTAATTATCTAAAATAAGTCAATTAATATATATATTTTCTAATAAACTATAGTCAACCGATCGTGTCAGTTTTAAGAGCCAATTAAGCTCACGTATTCAACGCAATCAAACGACCAATCATCGGTCCGTCTACTTCTAATCTGGTCGTGATAAATTTTATATTTATATTTCAATAATTAATTCTATTAAATTCCTGTCTAGTCTAATCTGTGGGAAATAAATATAGTAGCTAATAGTCAAATACGACCAATATCTAATCATCAACATCGTCTTCGTCATCATCGTCATTTTCATCATCGACTTCGAAATCGTCGAGATTGTCATATTATTTTCATCTTAATCCTCCTCCTTTGCTTCTGCAACTTCATCATCACAATCTTCGTCATTGTCATCAGCATTGTTTCCTATAATCATCACAATCTTCTTCATTGTCATCAGCATTATTGCCTATATATCGTCACAATCTTTCATTGTCAATTTGTCATCAGCATTATTGCCTATATAATTATACATCACTTAACTGCGCATGAATCAAAACGGTTCCAAATATATGATTCTAGGCCTAATGTTAATGCAAAGTTAGTAAGTACGTACAGTCTCTAAACACAAAATGGCAAACGCACATTGAAACATTGGCCATGTAATGGGATGTATACTGTAGTGATAAAACATCGAAATCATCATAATAAAAATAATATATTATTATTTATAAATTGAAATTGGTTTGACTTTTAAGAACTGTAATCTGCATGTGCAATGGTTGAGCGACCATTGGTGTATGCGCCTACCTTCGATGTCAAGGCAGAGGTCATTGAGTTTACTGCGGATCGTTCCAGTGGCTGCGTCGTCATACCAAAGCTGGTTGTCATGTCCACTGTCCTTCTTGTTCCACATCAACACGCGAGCACCCTGGTTGCGGTTGTTACCCTCGATGTCCAGAACGAGGCCATTCAACCGACTCTTGATGAAGTAATGCTGTCGGGGTCCACCGTATCCGCCCTCTACACAGAAAATATACACGCCGTGAATAATATTGTAATGATTGGTCTATGTGGTCTTTACCACGCTGCCCCCAGCTCTGGTTGTGTTCGGGGTTTTTTGTTGGGAGGGGAGGAGTCAACATTTTCTTCCATTAGCCATCAGTGGCGACGCCAATATTTCAGTTTCGGGGGGCTGAAGCCTCGCGGCCAAAATTTTTCATTTTTGCCGCCAAAATTTCTGACGACCTTTTTTTTTAGTCATCGACCGAAATTTCATCTAAAAATTTACCATTTTCGCCGCCAAAATTTCTGACGACCTTATTTTTAGCCGTCAGTCGAAAATCGTGGATATTTCAATGTAAAAATATTCGGATGGCCATTTTTTAGGGGGGGGCTGAGCCTCTTGTAGGGGGGCTTAGTCCCCCCAGCCCCTAGCGCCGCCACTGTTAGCCATTCTCTGTCGCCCAAATGCAGTAGGCCTATAGCTAATAACTGCTGTGGACTCAGTGTGGAGTCTTGTGCGAACTGGATTGGGACTCGCATCGGTTGTTGCTACAGTTGCGACCGGGTTCGGCGGCGACCACTCGTGACCTGCTACAGAAGTCCTTCAGGTTCCTACATACAGCCCCTTACGGTCCAGGGGTTTATTCTGAACTTTTGAGGTGAGTAGTCCTACACGCTGCCGCCGAAAAAATCGGCTTTTTTGCGCAAAAAATTTCTGACGACCTTTTTTAGTCGTCGAATGTTTTTTGGACGATTTTTTTCGCCCGAAATGCTTTCTCATGGCGTAAAACGCTTCGTGAATCACGATGATTTGTGCCCTGCGTATAGGCCTACCCACTTGGTCTTTGTGAGGTGAGTATAGACTATAGCCTACGCTGTATACCCGCGTATAACCTCGTTTTCAGAGGTGAGTAACGACCAGAATCGTCGCCAGAGCCGCGTATACCCTTGAGTAGGCCTACAAACCTGCTTACTTCGTAGCTCTGGCGACGATTCTGGTCGTTACTCGTTACATAGGCCTACCCGTATTAGCCTACATTTATTATAATACATTGGCAGAGTTCTAAAGATGTTGCGCCAGAGCATGGTGATATAGGAGACCGTTGGGATGAAGGGAACACTGGCAGTGACACGAGTGCATGGATTGAAATGGGAAGGTTTTATAAAAATCTACTGGATGGTCAAGGTAAGTTCGAACCTCTGGTCCTCTTCAATCGATCGAGGCTGGCGCTAAGGATCTGCTCAAGTGAATATCATTATGTGCTTTTGAAAGCGACTATATTCGTAGGCCTATTAGTCACGTAAGTAGCCTACATGTAGCCTATAAGCCTACTACGAATTCAACATAGGCCTACAGCGCGACAATTGCTGAATCCCAGACCATCGGTTTTATGACGCTTTGGCCTATCCATTGAGGACGTACCTCTTGTCATCAGCTAATTAAATCGCGACATCTTTTGGCCAAGAGGTCGTATACTACGAGATAAAAGGCGTATGCATATAAAGGCCTCTGTTGAGAACTTGAGACAAAACAAGTCCTTAAGAGCCTATTAATGGCCAAGAAAGAATGCATATTATATATAGGCCGAATGCCTACGCTGCATTCTGTTTGCTTTTAGGGCACTCTTCAATACAAGATCTGCTCTAGAAGCAATGAAGTATGACGTCACGTAGCACTTCATTTCGACAGTCGAATCTAAAGACTTTCCTAAAGAGTGCTTATGCAGCGTTTTATGCACGTTTATTGCTTTTCTAGAACAAGTTAAACCAACCTACACGGCTTTGGCGGCCACGCATATAATATAGGACCTATTTGGCATGCGTGAATCGTGTTCGATGGTTCAAGTGGACTACTTTATGGATGGACCTGTTTGCTCTTGGGCTAAAAGAGCCGTCAATTCACTGGTTAAGGTTGGGTGAAAGTCATTTTGAACGACAACGTCCACCCACAGCCATCCAAACGCACAAAATAAATTGACCAAGGTACTGTGTTGGCCTATACGGAGCTTTATCTTGTGGGCATTTTCTTCAGCGCTCTAGAAATTAGAGAAGGTTTAGGCCTACGTGAGTTTTCAGGTAGCCTATAGCCTGCAAGCAATCAGTTTTTGACGTAGGTCTACAATGTAGCCTACATCAATTCTGAACAGCGTGTGACACATCATTACTCTTCTCATTATTATAAGTAAAAGCATAATTTTCTTAAGGACAACAGTAGGCTTACGTTCGATGACACTATTATTATAATACCCAGGTAACTTCCATAAAATCTTTAAGATGATCGGACAAATTGTGGCACAGAGACCAAACTGGCCCTAGAGACTGCATGTAGTATTTCTTGATGCGATGCCACAAACATTTCTTGTGATACGATGTTCCTCGTCACAATGTTTCACAGCTTAATGTTTCCCAACCTTGAACAGCTGCGTCTGAGACGCTGCATGCTTATTTTAGCAACATAATATACGGTATATCATATCAACAACGTAAGTAGGCCTAATACGAAACTTTTTAAAAATTCTCATAATTAGCCTATAGGCCCTATTGATAAACTCAAGACATTCGTTGTGGACTAAGCTCCTCTGTTTCACAGGAATCTACATCAGTGGCGGCGACAGAGGGCTAAGCCCCCTAAAAAGGCCATCCGGGGCTTTTTTGCCATATAAAACTGAAGTTTTAGACCGAATGACTAAAAAAATCGTCAGAAATTTTGGCAAATGAAAATGAAAATTTTCTCCGCATGGATTCAGCCCCCAAACTTAAATCCTGGCGCCGCCACTGATCGACCTCTATAATATCCCATGTAGGCTACCCTTTTCATCCAGCTTGGGCTATTGACACACTTCTGAAGAATCATACACATGTATGCTTGCAGTAATAAGCGGGTTCAACATCTCTGTGACCTAATTCTGCAACACAGTGACCTAATTCTATCATAGATGATGGATTTACCAAATGTTCGGAAACTTAAAGACTCGCGCATTGCGAATTTGCAATTTTTATATAATCCATCACCTATGCTAGAATTGACCTTGACCCACTGCGCACGCGCACTGAGATATCGAATCCGCTTATTAAGCGATCACGGAGTTCAAGTTAATTAGTAATTTGTTAATAATTAATTGACACTATAAATTGCATATGTGAATATTGTCACTTACGATCTCCGCCGGGGTATCCGCCTGCTGCAGGGTATCCACCCTGTGCAGGAGGGTATCCACCCTGTGGAGGATAACCTCCCTGTGGAGGATAGCCTCCCTGGCCCTGTGGAGGATAGCCACCCTGGCCTTGTGGAGGATAGCCGCCTTGTGGAGGATAGCCACCCTGTGGAGGGTAACCGCCCTGTGGTGGGTACTGTGACAAAACAGAACATGAAATAAATTGTACGAAATGGTTCATTAAAACTTCAGAAAAATTGGCAGTAGGCCTATATTAGTTAGCCTACAAAATGCAAATAAACTTTGTAAATTCTAAACATCCGACACCGACAGACAAAACAATTTGAAATCAAATATTAAATCAATTTATTATCAAACTAAATCGCTTTGCAATCAAATTAAATCAATTTTACAATCAGATTAAACCAATGTAAAATCAAATTAAAGCAAACAGGATCTGATCTCATTTAATCTGTTCTGTGGTCGAGAACTCTGAAACGAATTAATATGAGCGAACGTAGGCCTACGTACAGTAGCAGATGGAATCTTTCAATTAGGCCCTCTGTATGTGTGCGTGCGTGTGTGCGTGCATGTGCGTGCATGTGTGTGTGTGTGTGTGTGTGTGCGTGTGTGTGTGTGTGTGTGTGTGTGTGTGTGTGTGTGTGTGTGTGTGTGTGTGTGTGTGTGTGTGTGTGTGTGTGTGTGTGTGTGTGTGTGTGTGTGTGTGTGTGTGTGTGTGTGTGTGTGTGTGTGTGTGTGTGTGTGTGTGTGTGTGTGTGTGTGTGTGTGTGTGTGTGTGTGTGTGTGTGTTTGTGCATAAATCTGTGAGTGGTGTTCTCGAATCATCATCTGCGCATTTATCAGTCACAATAGTAGTCTTTGTTCGTACAATGAACTTCGACATCAATTAGAGTATTAGACAATTAGCGCTGATAATCAAGTAGGCAAACAAAAGGCGCTATGCAAATGTCTGCACGACTCAACCCGCTGTACACGTTGAGCTCTGCAAAGAGCAATATATGCCATGACCAATCGGTGACGATGTCAATAAACCAGGCAAAGGTGAAAACGGATCTGGTTAGGAAATAAGTAGGGCCCACGAAGACCCATGCAACGGACTCGGGGTATAACGAACATACGGGTAAAATATGGGGAAAAACTTACAATAGGCTATGTAACATGATCACCACCACCACAACCACCACCTCCACCACCACCACCACCACCACCACCACCACCACCACTAGGGCTACTACTGCTACAATGTGAAACAATTTCTCTTACGCCTTGTCCGTAAGACATGATGAGCTCTGAGTCGATTTAGGTTCGGATCTGTTGTTGAAACGAGTGAAGTCTGAACAGAAAGAGAAAAAACACATAGACCGATGAAACCACTGATATTATTATTGTGCAGGGCCTATACTACCCTGACCCAACTGACCCTCGTTTTTCTAGACCTAAGCGAAAACCGACCTGGAAGTCCCTCGATCTGCCTCCTCCTCCTCCTTCTCCTTGTCCTCCACCTCTTCTCTGTCTGTCTGTCTGTCTATCTCTATCTCTGCCTCTCTCTTTGTCTGTCTGTGTCTGTGTCCATGTCTGTCTGTCTGTCTGTCTGTTTGTTTGTCTGTCTGTCTGTCTGTCTGTCTGTCTGTCTGTCTGTCTGTCTGTCTGTCTGTCTGTCTATCTGTCTCTCCTCTCTGGCTGGCAACCGGACATGACTCTGCATTTCCTATCTCTGGAAAATCCCCTATGACGCGACGCATCGCCGTGAATCAACTGGTGCCTCAATTTAGATAATAGATATATATCAATTTCTGAATTGTAAAGTTGTTGTTTACGATTGTGTCTAAAGATTAGGCGACTGTTGGCAATACTGCGGGTTTAAACTGCAGGCGCACAAGACCCACTGTGGCCAGGGAACGCTGCTATGTACAGCAAACATGCATAGGCCATTATAGTCCCATTGTTAGTTCCACTTAATCATAATTAGCCTATTTGAACAAAACAATATCTCAATCATTCACTTTTGGGGGAGGGTAAATCCTACACATTGCTTTCCGAAGTTTAAAAGTGGGAGAGGGAATTTCCTCTCCTACGACCCTGGATGGCTGAATGGAACGATGCTGGTACGAGGATCAGAAGAACGCGGATTCGATACCCGCTCTCCCCATAGGGTTAACTCAGCCTTCCAATTCCTATAGGGGCGACTGGAAACTAAGCAGAATGCTAGAGGACACGTGGACGCCTTGTCGGTTGCCATAAACCTACGTGAACATCGATTCCTTTTTAACCTTTTAAATTTGCTATCATTAAAATATATTTTGCTATTATAATGTTATAGTCATGTAATCATAGGATATATAATTATGCTGCGTATACTTGCCAGTTTGAATAAGTAAAAGAATATCATGATCATATATTTATTTAGGCTACTTACTTAAAGGTGCCACCTGCTTAAACCTCTTAGGACTTTTAGGCAACGCCTGCTCACTGCACTCGTAAGGGGTCCTTATAAAAAAAGCAGATACATGGGCCATTGGACCTACATATAAGTACATGCAGAGCAGTTAGACTAAACGTCCAAACTCTGGTCTAGACGTGTGGGCTTCAGGCTATGCAATTGGACACAGCTATAGGCTTATGTGAAAGACACAATTTATTGGTGCATTAATTAAGTTTCAACATTGATCAGAATCAGATCCTGCATTCAACTGCATACACAACGTTTCAACTAATTGTAATTGAAGCAGGTCGAATGACGTAGGAGACCTCAAAATATCATCGTTTGCCTTAACTGATAAAGCTTACAGTTATAGGCTACAGATTACTTTTAACCCTTTCACGACGAGCTGCATTGACTTCCTTTTAGTAGGCCTACTCGCTCGTCGTTATAAAGCGTTAAAAATAGGCTTAAGTTGTGGAAATGTTTCTGCTAAGATGGTTAATGACCATCGTGATCGCAAGTCCCTAATTTCACATTTCTAAAGCACCACTCGAATTTCGAAAGCCAAGCGCAGGGCACCAGCTTATTTACGAGCGCTGTGTCTAGTCAGAGTAAGTTCTACACGATTTATAATTATGGGTCTCACCTACAGCAACCCCAACAGAAACGTCAGATGTCGAAAGCCTATTTATATTTATATAAGTAGTAGTAATTTAGGTCTCTGGCGACATTACCCTCTGAACTTCCTACAGAATCGTACATTGTGCAAAAATGGGACCAAATGTGCAGGAATATGAAGTGAGTAGCAAGCAGAGAACTATCGAGACCGCTTGTGGGCTTTGTAAATATGTCGTATAGGCTACTGTATCATAAGTCTGTATGCCGTTCTTGTTGTTGCTGAGCATGAGTCATAAAATATGCAATGCAATGTATACCGTCAATCATAGGCTACATAGCATACAATTGATTACTGTGGGCCTATTGTAATGAGATCTATACTAGTAGTAGCCTAGTAATTAAGTTACTAATCACACATTAATTCAGTGATAATTTTTATCGCATTTGAATAGGCTGCTATTAGCGCCGATTATAATTATTATTATTATTATTACTGTCTGTTCTGTTAGTGTAGTTAAGATTCATTTACCGGTAGGCTATTCTGCGAACTGAGTTCTTGTGAATTGTTTCAACTGCCTAATTGTACACTGTAACCGGTTGCGGTCTGTCAACCGGATTGTTGAATAAAAGAAATCATTTTTATTGTCATTATCATTTGTTTCTGTTAAGTCTAAACAACAATAATATTATAACACTCCAGAAAAGCTAAATACGCCAATGAGACCTAATTATGAGAACCATTAAATAGGAATTTTTATAGTCATGCAATCTCGATCATGATAGCTATATATAGCCTAGTCAGAGACAGGACATTAAAATTAACGACAATAATCAGGGGCGGATTAAATCATTTAAATAAAATTAATTGTTCTATTAAATTAATTTAAGTGCATTTAATTAAATTACAATAAGAAATTACGATATTATTTTTACCACACAATTAGGCCTACTTATAGTAGTCTACATCGATTTAAACATAAGAGCTTAATTGCTTCAGCCTAAAATTCAGCTATCCAGCACATTACAAAATATTGGCCTATAGTAATGTAAATATGCTTACTGTAATAAAATAATTTCTCACCTGTTAAGTCCAGAGAAATTCGCAACAGGCAGCGGATTCAATCGGTCGTTTTCGCTATATATAGCCTACATGTATATAGGGCCATGCAGTGATCTCAGGCCTACTCCCACACTGACCTAATTATAGGCTGGCCAGTACAGAGCTTGAACCAATGGCTAACTCCCCTAACACTGACCTAAACTGTTCTAATTAATATGACCAATGCGAAAAGGCCTATGTCAGGCCTATGTCTGTATATGACTATGCAAAGAATAGGCTTACTGTTTGGCCGAAGCAATTGAGTGACGTAGGCCTACGCTAATTCGTAGGCTGGTGATTGAAGCGCAATGCGCAAGTTAACCTGACTTAGCAAAAATCAACATCACGCGCATCTAGTGTGTGTCTATGATGCATGATGGATTAGCTAAAATGTCCTGTTAGACTTTAGGCGGATTATATTTATTAATAAATAGCCTCACTCTGACTATCTGTCACATGCACTCGTGACAGACAGACAGACAGACAGACAGACAGACAGACAGACAGACAGACAGACAGACAGATAAACAGACAGACAAACAGGCAGACAGACAGACAGACAGACAGACAGATAGACAGACAGACATGCACTCGTGACAGACAGACAGACAGACAGACAGACAAACAGGCAGACAGACAGACAGACAGATAGACAGACAGACAGAAGGAAAGAAAGAAAGACAGACACTCACAGACACACAGATACACACAGACACACAGACACACAGACACACACAGACACAAAGACACACAGACAGACACACGCACACACGGATATACAAGATTTAAACATCGTGCGTAGACATAATAAATCCTAAGCAAACAGACACACTGAGCGATATTTTTCTGTTACATGAGTAACTGAGAGACTGACTATATTATTGGTATAAGAAGCAGGAAGGGACAGGTCATGGAAAACAGCAGATCCGGCAGGGAATATAGGAACAGGAAATATACAGGCTAAGAATAGATGGACAGAAAATGATGGAAATCACTGATAAGCGAGGAAGCTAGGAAAACCATCGCTTCCGTAAATGGGTTGATTAGCCTATATTATTATTATTATGTGGTTTTATGCCTACTGTCATTCGACAGCTGCATCATCAAATACATCTTAGGCGTATTAGGCTATGCATATATTGGTCGGGTATAAGGTGGACAATGTAAGGCATAAGGTCAAATGAGGTACGGTCAAATGATGTATGGTCAAATGAGGTAAGGCCAAATGAGGCAAGGTCAGATGAGGCAAGGTCAGATGAGGCAAGGTCAGATGAGGTAAGGCCAAATGAGGCAAGGTCAGATGAGGTAGGGCACGATAAGGTTTTATTGAACAGAGACCGAAGCATCATCTTTGGATCCAATGATCCAGGGTTAATAATTAATATAATTATGGTTAATAATTACTATTGATCCTGTTCTATGAGCGATCTTCGTAATTTGCTCGAGGAGGGTAACCGAATCAGCCACTTTTTGATTTGGAGGTACCCGCACCACTCACTTTTTGACCTGGATTACCCGTCCCACCCACTTTTGACCTGGAGGGTATCCGTACCACTCACTTTTTGACCTGGATGGGGCCCGTACCATTCACTTTCTGACCTGGATGGTACTTGTACCACTCACTTTTTGACCTGGATGGGGCCCGTACCATTCACTTTCTGACCTGGATGGTACTTGTACCACTCACTTTTTGACCTGGATGGGGCCCGTACCATTCACTTTCTGACCTGGATGGTACTTGTACCACTCACTTTTTGACCTGGATGGGGCCCGTACCATTCACTTTCTGACATGGATGGTACTTGTTCCACTCACTTTTTGACCTGGATGGTGCCCATACCACTCACTTTTTGGCCTGGAGGGTACCCGTTCCATTCACTCTCTGACTTGGAGTTTATCGTACCCTCACTTTATATACCCAGTAGAAACAGCGCTTGTGATTTTCTCAGGAGTGACCTTCTCACGAGACCTCAAGATAAAAAGAAATTTCCAAAGCATCATCCTGATTAGTGACCACCATCCTGATTGTGGTCATCTTCATTACAGTAGTAAAAGTATTAATAGCAGCAGTCAAAGCCAATCCGGCCATGGCCCCCCATTTAAAAATTGCATGGGACGTGCCCCCCCATTTGGTTTCATGAAGCCATTAAATAAATGTAGCGGGAGAGAAAAACAGGACATCAGGCCCCCCCCCATTAAAAAAATAGTATGAGAGGTGGCCCCCCATTCGATCTAGCGGTTGAAATGATGGTATCCTCTTTTCCCGAAAAATTGGTAGACGACTAAAAAAAGTCATCAACTTTTTGGGCGGCGAAAATCTACCAAATTATTATTTTCCTGTTCCACCAACAAGACCGAAAATTTTGGCCCCCCTTCGAAACGTTCTGGATCCGCCACTGGCAGCAGTAACAGCAGAATTACACACCTGCACACACACACCCCTACCCACACACCTACACACACACACACCCACACACACACCCACACACATATGTATATATATATATATATATAATATGCCCATGACGCATAAACGGCGGCGCAATGATAGGCTAATAATAATTATAATTTGGCCTATATAGTTATATATAGTTGAAAGCTGGGAGGGGAAACGATGCATAAGTTGGCTACCTCCACTTTCTAGACCAAAGTTACGCCAACGACGACCTACGCAGTCTGGTTGAATAGAATGAGTTACGATCCACAAACATGTACAGTAGCAAAACAAAGCATTTGATGAGGAATAGGCCTGCTATTTTATAAAAAGTTCTGAACTAAGAACCAGTGTTTAGTAGTAGTAGTAGCAGTAGCAGTAGCAGTAGCAGTAGCAGTAGCAGTAGCAGTAGTAGTTCACGTTAACAACAGTTCAATATTTTTACACTGGCCAAGCACATGCAGCTTATTTCTTGTGACAGTATATAGTGACTAAGTCAATGTTGCTCTACTCTGTGAGACAAGAAACATGACCAATTTAGGCCGACAGGCTACATAGTACATATATAGGCATACAGTCGATTAATTAGGGTCATCTAGCCTAGGCCTATATGCTGCATATAGGCCCATTAATTGTAGTCACAAATGAAAACCTCTGAGTTTAGGGAAACTTTAGGCTATAGTCTGCTGAATAGTAAGCGCATAGCGCTATCTACAATGCAGTATAAAAAGCACAACGATGTTTTTATTCACGTTGACACCAGAATGCAAGTCGACTCTCTGCCCCTATATAGCCAGCAGGCCTAACGCGTACGAATGCGACAATTGACTTGCGATTGGATGTTCTAGGCCTATAGACTCATTTCTTTTTTAATTATTGTCAACCACACCGGAATGGCATCCAATTTTTAGAGGTTAAGTTGAGAAGTGAGTTCCAGAACGGATTATGAGCGTTTGATTCCGAATGAAAGCACTTTTGTGAGATCGCTTTCAGTGGCGGGGCGAGGATTTCAGTTTTAGGGAGCTCAATGAAATTAGACTCGCGGAGAAAATTTTCCATTTTCATCCGCCAAAACTTCTGACGACCTTTAATTCTTTTTCTTTTCTTAGTTATCCGGCCGAAATCTCATGGAAATTTTTCATTTTCTTCCGCCAAAATTTCTGACGACCTGTTTTAGTCATTCGGTCGATATCTCATTGTGTGTTTCATTTTTAGTGGTCCAGAAAACCTTTATGGCCTTTTTTAGGGGGCTTAGCCCTCGGGTTGCCTTTTATAGGGGGGCTTAGCCACCTAGCACTCCTAGCGCCGCGACACCGATCACTTTATTGCTCAACTTTGCGCATGCATCGTAACCAGTGGCGCGTAGCTAGCTTTTTGTGGACCCGTGTGCAGGGGTCCCGCATGGGCCCCCTGTTTGGCCCTGTAAGGCTGGTATCTTTTCGTTCTTGCAAGCAAGATCACAAAACTAATCTATGCATTTGCTATTAGGCCCAACACATGTAATACAACTCACTCAGAGAGAAAAAACATGAATGTTGCAGCTGCACGAATGAGAAAGATAAATTAAAGTCCTATGCCTGGGCCTCACTGCAGTGATTTCCCAGTAGAATTTAAAATCTTTCACGTTGCAGACTTTTCCACTAATTATTATTAGCTGCCTCCTTAAAACAATGTCATGGCATCATAGAGTTTCTTTGTAGCATAATTTTTTTCAGCAAAAATCTCAACCAAATAGGGCCTATTAATTCCGGTTCATGTTTTTGCAACTTGCACACCATGAACGATGCAATCATCACTTTTTCATATATAGTAGGTCCTGGGACTTATAATTATTAGTCCCAGGCCCTACCTAAAAATAAGTTAGCAGTATTCTTTACAAGTGCAACAATTGGGGCAAATGCATGAATTCCTATAGACCGTGACCCACACTTGCTCAATTTGGTGTCTGGCTGATTTTGGGGTGAGAGCTTAAAAGATTTGAGAGCAGTGTGAGAATTGTTGAAAAATAACTGGGGGATTATGGTATGATCCACGTGGAGTTGGGTTGTGAAAAGGTGAAAAGACTTAGGCCAACTATGTGACCATAAGAAAGACTAGAGAGGTTTGAACGACCTCAAACTCGATCCAGGGAAATTCTCACTCTGGTTGAGGGAGATGTCAGTTTACTATCGTTACTATATCCTGGCTCCAGCATATGACCGGAATACATGAGCATGCCTGTGACAACACTGACAAGTATGAAGTTTCTGCGGTACACCATTTAATTGCAATACAAGAACGTGACAGATAGTCGGATATGATCATCCTATCCTAAATGGTAGCATAGACCCGCCTTTGGCTTTTGCTTAGTGACACTTGTGAACGAAAATAAGATGCGGGCATGATTCGTTTACTGTTCTCAGTTTAAAGCTGAATTAGACCTATTATTTATTGTCGTTCACACACATTAGCGTAATTGCGCAATCAAATTTTGGCCATCATGGCTCGAGACGAAAAAACAAGTTCAAGGGAATTCTGTATAGACCTGTCTGCCTGCCTGCCTGCATGCCTACCGATATGCACGGCAGTTGACAGGCGTAAGTAAGGTTTAAAAACCTAATGCAAGTATTCTTTTTTTTCTTTTCCGTGCTCTGCCCTTAGGCAGGTTCGAATGTTTGTCAAACATTCGAATGCAAGTATATGTTCACAAAAACTACATCTGTCACAAAATAATGTGAATTAGGCCTACTAATTAGGTACGGTAAGATTATAGGTTAATAATTCAACAACCTCTGTGGGCCACTGGAGGTCGTGGGCCCGTGTGCTTTGCATACATTGCACACATGGTAGGTATACGCCCCTGATCGTAACTTAACCGAAACACTTCTCTCTTCCCTCTATAACAAACTTGTCTCTGCCATCTCTCATCAACAAGTCTCCTGCCTTTGCCTCCTTGATGTTTCTGCAACCTTTGACACCATTGACCACAGCATACTACGCCAAAGACTGTCTTCCTAGTTTGGCTTTACCGACACTGCTCTCCTTTTGGAGTCAGTCTTATCTTTCGTCACGCTCTTTCTCAGTCAAAACACTTGAAACGTCATCTCAATCATGCCTGTGGTGTTCCGCAAGGTTCTGTCCTCGGGCCCCTCTTGTTCATCCTCTACACTACTCCACTCAGTTCACTCATAAAAGCATCCACAGTCGACCATCATCTACATGTATATGCTGACGACACCCAATTAGTCATCTCTTTCCCCCCAAGCAGCTTCTCTGACTCCATAGATAATCTTCTCTGTGTGTGTGGTCACCCAAATCACCTCTTGGATGACCTCAAATCTCCTCTGCCTTAACTCCTCCAAGACCGAATTCATACTAATAGGCCTCAGAGAACAACTCAAGAAAATACCAGATCTTTCTATTTCCTTCAACAATGACTCTTCTTCCAACCACACTTTCTCCGCAAATTCTCCTGTCCGAAATCTAGGTGTAGGCCTAATCTTTGACCAGCATCTTAGCTTCTCCGACCACATAACCCAACTTTCCCGCACTTGTTTCATGCACATACGAGATCTCCGTGGAATCCGACCTATGCTCGACTTTAAAACTGCATCCACAATAGCCACATCCATAGTTCATGCGAAACTTGATTACTGCAACTCTCTCTTCCTAAACATTGATATAACCCAAATTAACCGCCTCCAAGCTATCCAGAATGCCCTCGCCCGTGCAGTGACGAAAAACCCCAAACGTCCCCACATCACTCCTGTCCTGAAATCACTTCACTGGTTCAAAATACCTGAACGCATCGAATACAAAGTCCTCTCACTCACTTACAATACACTTCAATCATCCCAGCCGTTCTACCTTGGTCAGTTGTTCACCATCCAGCCACCTCGTTCAACACGCTCCTCATCCTCCATTACACCGCTTCGCCCTCCCATCACTTCATCACTGAAATTTGCAAACCGCTCTATAGCCATTGCCGTTCCACCTCTCTGCATGGAACAAACTTCTGCCAGCACTTCGGCAAACGTCCGACCCATCATACGAACTCACCAAAACTCCACCTCTCGCTATCTCCCCACAGGTCTTTCACTCGAAACTGAAAACATTGCTCTTTCAAAAAACCTATCCTCATTCTTCCTCTTCTCCTCACATCCATCGTCATTTCAACTCTAAACATCACCCACCTTAGCCGTCCATCTATCTGCCTGCCTGACTCTCCGGACTTGGCCCGCTGCCTATCGATTTTGTTTTGATTGAGCGCCTATGAATAAGCTGGTTCCCGCGACTTGGCTTTTGTGGGCACTAGGCCTATAGAAGTCTCTAGATTACGATTACGAACATCAAAGTTCCACTTGAGTGCTGATTGGATCTAAGCAGGGGCGGATCCAGGGGGGCCAATCCGGCCATGGCCTCCCCATTTAGAAATTTCTTTATTTTTTACCAGCTATTCTGGCCTGAAAAGTTGACTGCCTCCGCCCCGTGAGTAGCTCCGTATGTTCGTTCCCCGCAGTGGCGAAGAAGGTCATCAGTGTTTTGGGTGGAGGGCGGATGGAAAAATGTATTTTAAGGGGAAATTCGAGGCTGATGACTAAAAAAGTCGTCAGTTTTTTCGACGGATGGAAAAGGTATCTTTTTGGGAAATTCAAGGCTGATGACTAAAAAAAGAGTCATCAGTTTTTTCGGCGGATGGAAAAAAGGTATCTTTTTGGGAAAAAATTCGAGGCTGATGACTAAAAAAAGGTCATCAGTTTTTTCGGCGGACGGAAAAAGTATCGGCGATCCAGACGAAATTTTTTCCTGTTTCCCGGACCAAGACCCTAAATTTTGACCCCCCCCATCGAAAATTTCTGTATCCACCCTTGGATCTAAGTATGCACAGAACGCATTGCAACAGCTTCTTCACAAGCGCTAAATATTCACGATCGAGTGTTCGAATGGTTCAGAGAACTTTGAGCCCTGTTATTTGTCCACTCATAAATAAGCGTAGGCCTAACGACTGTGCTCTATTTGCTGTTGAGTAGCGCTTAAGGAATTCGGAGTCTTACAATTCAATTAGGCTACCTATAGCCTAGGCCTAACTTTGCGAAAATTTCTTCCTATAGTATAGGCTATAGAACTGCTCTGAAAATACGTGTATATCGTACGCTCTGCATGATCTTTTCTTTAGCTTAGCCTACTTCATCCCTCTTAATTTTAGGCCCTAGCCCAAAGACCTACCTGAATGTATGTATATAAGGGCAGCCCACGCCTTTTCTTAAGCATCGACCCTGCATATTTTCCAATGAATTGATCACTACCGCTGTTCCCCTTTTAATGGGTGACACCTCCTATGAATGGACCGTGCAAACCCGCGTTTTATCGGTTGACCGTTGGGAGGCGAACTGTGGTCCGCATGCACCCTCACACAGAGGCGCCTGGTACGTACTCAGTGGACTACTTTCAAACCAATTAATTATTAGGCTATATAGGCTTAATATAATCATGTAGCCCGCTGGACCAGCGCGTTTAAATCGTTTGAGCTGACTTACACATTTTTAGTTGGGAGATCCACAGGTAGCCTAGGTGTATAAATAGACTACTCGAATCGTTTGCAACTCCGCCACTGGCTGCATTCTGCCAGTGCCAGTCCCAAGCCTGGATAAAGGAGGAGGGCGGCATTAATCATCTTTGAAATGGCAGTGTCGTCGTTAAACAGCAACAAGCATTGTCACCAGCATTGCCACCGGCAGCGCTCGTGAATAAGCTGGTGCCCCTGCGCTTGGCTTTCGAGTGGCGCTTTAGAAATTTCGAGTTTACGATTACGGTTACGGCATAATGGCCTGCTGTGGCCACGGTTTTACGTTTATTATGCGATTGAAAAGAGTTAATTATACGAACGTAGGCCGATTTCTAAAAGGCCTTATATTATAGCCTTTATAGGCAAGTGGTCATAATTAGGCCTATGACATTAGGGCCTATAACTTAGTTGTTTTGCAGCTTTGCATTCTGTGTAGACCTTCTGTGTGTAGGCCTATCTTTGGTTCTGTCTGTCGCCATAACTTTATGAGGAGAATTTATGTTTCAACTTGAAGCAGCAATTTAGGCTATTGGTCGGGGCCTAACTTAGTCTATATGCATTAATTTTAATTGGGCTATAAAAGTCCGCGATTAGATTGATTTGAATGCATAGCGACCGTCTGAAACTTTATTGACTTGTCAACAATAGACTTTCAGCGTCTTTCTATATGCCTGTCTATATATCTGCCTACATGCTTGTCTGTCTGCATGTCTGTCTGCATGCTTGTCTGTCTCAGTGGCGTAGCCTGCAGGAATTTACCCCCCCCCCCCCACCCCATCATAAATTGTGGTCAGCGGTGCCCAGTCATCCATCACATTACTTCAATGTCAGGTTGTTTAAAGGACGATCCTCTATCTTAAACCCGTATAGGCTACAAGGGCTCCTTTAAATTTGTTTTAGTTGAGTGATCTGGCGAGTCACCGAGTCAAATTTCGAGTCCAAGGCTTCGAGTCCCAGTCCAAGTCCGAGTCCTGACAGTCCAAGTTCAAGTCCGAGTCCGCAGAAAATCGGTCTCGAGTCGGACTCGAGCAGGGCTTTTTTAGCGTGCATTTCTACACAAAATGTGCAGTTCTAAATGGATTCGTGCAGTTGTAGAAGCACTTCCGTCACGTTCCGTGCAGTTAAAACTAGTAGAAAATAGGTCATTTTCCTCAGATTGGGAGTAATTTACCATGGATGATGAGAAAGGAGAGAAGAGGATGTGCAGTTCTAAAAAGTTCTTAAAAACCGCCCTGGACTCGAGTCTTTTGCCGGACTCGAGTACTACATGTACATCACTGGGGGTTTTATGGCCTGGCCGGATGCCCTTCCTGACCCAACAGTATTACAGTAAATAAAAAGGGAATAAAGTAACAATTAGGCTAAAGGGAATAAAGTAAGAAAAATAATTGTTACTACAAGCAATAATTGTTTTTTTTATTATTTAAGTGGATAAATAACCTTCTAAATTTTTTCCCTAAGCCAATATGGGGTTTTAACCCAACCCACCCCCCAAACCCCCTTGGCTACGCCACTGGTCTGTCTACATGCCTGTCTGTCTACATGCCTGTCTGTCTATACATGTCTGTCTGTCTGCCTACATGTCTGTCTACATGCTTGTCTGTCTACATATCTGCCTGTCTGTTCGAGTCTGTTAATCCCTATGCAAGTCCTACATGTAGCCTAAGTGATCCGATGATCCGACCTAATGCAACACTATACTTAAAAACATAATATAGGCCGATTATGTTTCACATCGAATCAACGGATGATCACTGCTAACAGTGCTAAGCAAAACCTCGAACACGTCATCCATCGATAGGATAGAGCCATCCAAGATCTGTCAGTCTTAGGAAGAGGGTTCGTAAGACAGACCATTGAGGAGAAGTGATTTTAAAAAGATCGAACTATTTGCTTTTAGGCTACTTCTTAGGATAAATAGGGATTAGGGCCTATAGGCTATAGCGACCTATATATAGGCTATATATAATTTATAGGCCTATAGGCTACATTAGCTTAATAAAAAAATCAAGTTGACAAGCCGCAGCACAGTTACAAGATGAAGTGACAACTGACAAGTAGTTTTGAAATGTAGGCTACAGTGGATTAATTTACCTATGCATAGAAAAAGGGAGGACAGGTCCCTGGTGCAAACTTTTCTGTTTTAAGTCTGTCCGACCAACACATAGTCCTATAGGCTATTGTGGTCATTCTTCAACACTCTCTCTCTTCTATACCCCGCAGTCGATCGAGTCGATCGATCGAGTCGATCATAACTCGGCCAAGTCGAGTCGATCGAAAAATCGTCGACTCGATCGACTTGCAAGTCGAGTCGATCGTGAGTCTTGCCATGTCGAGTCGATCGAAAAATCGTCGACTCGATCGACTTGCAAGTCGAGTCGATCGTGAGTCTTGCCAAGTCGAGTCGATCGAAAAATCGTCGACTTGCAAGTCGAGTCGATCGTTCGTTTTCCGAAGTCTAGTCGATCATTGTTTCATCGACTCGACTTAGAAATATTTTATTTACTATGGCTAGGCTATCTTGAAGTTTCAAAGTGACCTACATGATAATAATGACGTAATTCAGTTTTTGCACACAAGTGCAGCTAATGACCCTTTTGGCAGCTGACGATTTCGTGTTAGTAGACTGTGAAAGTTGACTGTAGACGTACGTTTTCGATTAAGTTGAATGAGTACAGGGTCTGATAACGAAATTTTGGAAGTGGGGCCCAACATTTTTGGTCTTGGATCGTCAAAAAGTTTCGTAGGTCTTCCGCCGAAAAATATTTTTTTAGTCTTTCACCCCAAAAAATTATAAAAACCTGTGGCAACTGAGGTTATTTTAAATCTGATGACTTTTTAGTCACGTGCTACTTTCTCTCTCACCTTCCTGTTCCAGTTGCGTTGACTTCCAGTTTCTTTAAACTCGACGGGGGAGGGACCACGTTCTATGCAAATCTCTGAAAGGGGCATGGCCGGATTGGCTCTCATGGATCCGCCTCTGAATGAGTATTATAAAGATCTACTATTATGGACCTGTTTAGGGCCTACATATAGATGTTAATTTTGAGAATATAAAACGGGGTCTTTTGTGACGTCACTTCGATTAAGATACAATCCTACAATTAAATAAGTTCACCGAAAAAGCGAAATTAGGCCTATTGTGACGTCATATCGATCAGGATACAGATCTACTATCATATAATTTCATTAATTGTTGAGAATACAAAACTCAGTGCCGGTGTCACGATATAGAGTATCCCCCGTATTAATCGTATCCCCTTTGCGAACTAGAGTATCCGGCCGGATGAATCTGAACGGGAGGGACTATCCCCCGTCGTGCAAAAGTATCCCCCACGAGTCGTACGAAATTATCCCCCTTCAAAAAGTATCCCCTGCAACTTGATTACATACGCGCATTTTTCAAAAAAGGGGATAGAATGGTCTATCCCCCCCGGATAGCATAGACCGGTTAATTCCATCCGGGGGGATAGATTAATTCATCCCCCCGGATGGCTTTCAGGGGGGATACTCCGTTTCGTGTCACCGGTGACACGAAACGGAATATCCCCCTTGAAAGCCATCCGGGGGGATGAATTGATCTATCCCCCCGGATGGAATTAACCGGTCTATGCTATCCGGGAGGATAAACCATTCTATCCCCTTTTTTGAAAAATGTGCATAATAAAAACATTTATGCTGTAATCAAAATTTAAAGTGACTCTAATTGTTTTAAGTGTCTTAAAATGTTTAAAAGTATTTCAATGTCTACTGTTTTATGCATTTAGGCCGTTACGTGTTTGGTGTCTTCTTGCTCCAAAAGATTTAATTGGATTTTTGCAGTTAACTCTTTCGTGTTATTTTACAATTCTACTTTATTTCTGGTTTAAATAAATGCTTCTACAATTATCTCATTTATCCAGCGCACATTTGTGACTGCGCCCATCTGTCTTTGAGTTAGGTTTGGATTTAGAATAAAGCATAATAATTATTTGCAATCTCTACGCTTTTTAAAAACGATACCTTATAACGTGTACGTTTTTATCCCCCCGGCGGATGATTTCACACGATGGGGGATAGAAACGGTTTATCCCCCCGGATAGTATAGACCGGTTAATTCCATCCGGGGGGATAGATTAATCCATCCCCCCGGATAGCTTTAGGGGGGATACTCGGTTTCGTGACACCGGCGCCAGGATTTCAGTTTTGGAGGGGCTGAAGCCCGCGGCCAAATTTTCCATTTTCGCCGCCAAAATTTCTGACGACCTTTTTTTTTTTTTAGTCATCGACAAAAATCTTATGAAAATTTTCTATGTTCGCCGCCAAAATTTCTGACGACCTTTTTTTTTTTTTTTAGTCGTCGACCAAAATTGTGGATATTTCAATGTAAAATAATTCAGATGGTCATTTTTTTAGGGGGGGCTGAGCCTCTTGTAGGGGGGCTTAGCCCCCCCCCCCCCCAGCCCCCCTAGCGCCGCCACTGACAAAACTATGCCCATTGTAACGTCACTCTGATTATAATACAATTTTATTATTAGGCTACTTAGGTTCACTTCAAGAATTTAAAAAACTTGGTTATTGTGACGTCACTTCGATAATGATACAAATGTAGGTTATACTATTATAGAAGTACGTTTTGAGACTATAAACAAGGCCTATTGTGACGTCATGTCGACTATTATGCAGATCTTCCTGTATCGATGTTCATTATGCGAATGTAAAACTGGGCTTTTATGACGTCACTTCGATTTTGATAAAATTCTACCATTAAACAAGTTCACTGAAAAAAACGAAATTAGGCCTGTTATGGCGGCATTTCAATTATGATACAGATCTAGTATCATATTATTTTTTCATTTTCATAATACAAAACTGGGGTTGTTTAACGCAACATCGCTTTGGTTAATGGTTATTATACAAATCTATTATACGCTCAGCTTGAGTATAAAACTAGGTCCATTGTGACGTCACTTCGATCATGATACAGATCTACTATATAGAAGAGTAGGCTATAAAGAAGGCCTATTGTAACGTCATTTCGATTAATACACAGATCTACTGTAATAAATATTGAAGTTCATTTTCAGAATCTAAAACGAGGCCTATAATTGTGACGTCACTACGATTTCAGCGCAAATCTGCTATTATCTAAATTCACTGAGAATTCGAAATTAGGCTTATTGTGACGTCAAACAGATTATGACACAGATCTACTATTGAATAATTTCATTTTGAGATAACATAGCTGCAGAGGTGAGCAAGAGACAAAACTAGGCCAAGTCGACCCGAAGTCGATCGAGTCGATCGTAGGCCGAGCCAAGTCGATCGAGTCGTCGAGAGGTCGGCGAGTCGACGAAGTCGATCGAGTCGATCGTCGGCCGAGCCAAGTCGATCGAGTCGTCGAGAGGTCGGCGAGTCGACGAAGTCGATCGAGTCGATCGTCGCGCGAGCCAAGTCGATCGTAGCCCACGACTCGATCGACTGCGGGGTATACTCTCTTCCATAATAATTAGCATTCTTCGGCAGAATGTCAATCGCTCTTCCTTTGGCAAAGTACTTGTGACCTCTCGACCATCTTCAATTCTTCGTCCACTCGAAGGACAAGACCATGATGGCATGACCAGCTCATGACTTGTCACGACATGTTGGCTCTGACTATTTAGAGAGATTTTAAAGGAGAGAGCTATTATATAGAGCAGGAGGGAAAGAAAAATACAGACGCAGGGACAGGAACAGATCGAGGCAGAGGCAGGACCAAGAGAGAGATAATATTTAGCCTACGCGAATTAAATTCGTTGCAGGTCTTCGGTGAGTAGCCTACAGTATACTGTACAAACAGCAGCGTTTTATTGGGATCAATGTGATGTTGGTGGTGGTGTCGCTGGTGTGATAGTGGTGGTTGGTGGTCGTAAAACGGTGTGTGTGCAACACGTTGAGTGATCGTCGAAAGAAAGACAGACAGACAGACAGACAGACAGACCAAAAGACAATTGAATCTCTGACCAGCATGGGCCAGTTAGTTGGTAAGCTAGGTTACTCGGCAGCACTCATTCGGTGTAGGGCCCTACATCCAGACGGACGGACAGATACACAGACACACACACATGCATGCATAAGCGGTGTGACAGAGAGACAGAGAAACAGACGCTGAAGTCCAAATGGGCGCGCTCGATCGTCATATTAAAGCACCTATACTTAACGTTCATGCAACATATCCACCAGTGCCACCACCCGCTACACCACGACACTAGCTACCATCACCATCACCACGACGACACCACGACGACACCACGACGACACCACCACCACCACCGCCACCCACCACGTAGGCCTACGTACCGCCCTCCATAATGACCGGTCTGCTCTACCCTCCCTCTTTCTCTCCGTCACGACTACTTTACTACCACCCACACGGGCCACACCAGGCAACTATATGTAGTCCTCGGAGTCAGCCGCCACGAAATTACCGACCGGCCTAACGAGTTAAATAGGTCTAGCGATTGACTTGATTTTTAGTCGACCACGTCACATGGTTAAATTCAACCGGCGGTGTCGCTTAGACTTGTCCGCTTGCTACCGACTTGCTGTAATCTTCACCAGCAATCCAGTTCATCTAACTGTTAACAGTTAGGCCTAAAGGGTTTAATCGCATTCGATACCAACAGACCAAAGAATATGAAATGAAAATGTCAAAATGTGAACATATGAAAAACATATGAATGTTTATAAAAGAAATAAAAACAAAGGACTAAGTCGGAGGCCGCAATGCACAGTTTTAAATGAACGAAATCGCTAGTAGGCACAGTGGCGGCGCCAGGATTTCAGTTTTGGGGGGCCTAAATTCGCGGGTGAAATTTTTCATTTTCTGCCGTCAAAATATCTGACGACCTTTTTTTTAGTCATTTGGTCGAAATCTTCTAAAACGGTCATGTTTAATAGCAAATCTCGTGCGTGCCTTATGCTTAATTTTTTTTGGGGGGGGCTAAAGGGGCAAATCGCCCAAATATTTCATTTTTACATGGGAAAAAAATGGTTGGCCTTTTTTAGGGGCTTAGGCCCCCCCTATCCCCCTAGCGCCGCTACTGAGCAGGCATTGTTGTTGATTACTATAAATAAAAATGAACATTTGGTTCCTTCTTTCATCCACAACTGATTCATTCAAGCAAAGAACGTGAACCGGTAACCCATCTGTTACGTAAATTTTTAAGCACTGTAAACTTTCCAATATTTAAGTAGATGAGCACGTTTTGTGGCAGAATAACAATTAACTGCAACGTCTTCTGAAATACTGCAGGACTGGATGAAACAAGACTTCAAATCAGTCCAGCGTTTTCTGGTAGGCTATGTTGTGTTAGTGTGACTCTAGCAACAAACTGCTGCATTCCAGGCTTCCAGAAAATGTGCTTTTGAAGTTTTCTATGTTATTATGCTCCAGTGGTAGCCTACATCTATACTCTATAGCTATGAGCTCATCTAGGCATCTATAGCAACTGGTTTCGACTTGAAGATTGACTCAACGGCGACTTCAATAACAACCAAACGCCATTCACACATTATATCCACCATCAAATGTTTAGAAATGTGGCCAGAGACAATGCATCGAGACTAAGATTTCACAATCAGAACAATCACGTTTCCTGTAACCAGAAACTACAAATTCCAAATCTAAAGCTAAGCATAGGGCACCAGTTTATTCACGAGCATCGTATCAGAGTTAAGAGTTAAGAGTGTGACTGCCAAGCAGAATAATTAGCAAATGTTCTGGCTATCGTCAACTCAATATATTAATCGGGATTATTGTATTCCTTTAGGTCCTCCCTCTTTTTGTAACCAATGAGCAAGATGTGTAAACGTGTCATGTATACTCTGGTTGCAAATAAAATATTTTATTGATTGAATAAACCCCCCCCGCTCATACAAGATGAAACAATTTAACATAGATCAACTGCTTCAATTTCTGAGCACATATATGGCAATGCCCTATATTACATTCTTTTTTCAAAACATGTATAATAGCTTCCAGTTCTCTCAAAACATTTATTAGTAACTTTACATCGCTAGAAAACATCGCAAAGATAACGAAAACTACGGACGACATTCTACCAACATGATTCTCGAAAGTCTCAGCTGCTTCCAGGTCAACAGAGTCTAAACAACAGCGCCAGTGAATCAATCAACCAATCAATCACATAAATTTATATAGCGCCCCTTCAAGATCTCTACTCAGAGGCGCTCAGTAAAACTGCACAGCTCTCTAATTTATGCGCTGCTGTTAAAGACACTCAAAAATCATCCCACTTAAAATCTCAACTCTCCACAGTCCTTGGCGTACCTTAAACCGAATCTCTTAACAACCGTCTTATGGCTTCATTCGCAAATACAAGTGCATGAGTATGCAAATAATTATCGATCTCAGCTACCTACACGTTGACAAACCAGTGCATGTCTCGACAGGCAATTGGCACAGCAATATAAACGCCAAATGCATTCACATTCAGTTACTGAAGGGTCAGTAGAACATATGGTAGTACTCAAGTCAAAATGTAATAATTCAACAGAGTATATTTGCTTTGCCTCATCTCAGGCACATCTGAATGCACAGCATGACGTCATCAGCTGTTTGAACACCACTGACGAGTTGTCTTTTGAAGTGGCAATATATAAATGTCAGACTACAATCACAATTACAATAAAATTACAAACAACATTCCCTTTTGGCACAGTGGAATTTCTAATTCTAACCTAATGACTTTTGCATCACCGTCCATCATAAAAAACCTCACAATCAGTGGTCGCCTCACATGAAGCCATTAGTTAAAAAGTAGAGCATCAGAGAATCGTGGTTGAATTCCAGTATGTCAAGTGGTGAGTATCAAGTGATCAAGACCAAGTCCCAATAAATTTCATTCAAGTTTTCCTTTTGGTAAATCATCCTCCTCCTCTTGGAGTGACATTAAAATGCAGAAAAACGCGTGCAACAACAGGTTCGAACCAGAGCAAAGGTAGAAAAAAATCAGTTAAGACGTGGAAAAACATTTGTGCGACACAATGGCTGATTGCTTATGCCCCTTGTAAAGTGATGAATACGGTTATTCGTAAACAGATTTGATCAGGTCTTTAGCTCGCACTAGCTTGATGCCAACATTGAGACCTGGTCGTCAGATATAGGGTAAAGAATGCAGGTCAATGGGATTGTGTTTTTCTTCGACCAGCACATGAAATATGCCACTTCATGTACCTTAAATCTTTCAAGTATAGTTAGTGCCAATAAAACACAGTGAGCAGGTAACCCCTATGATCAATGACTCAGTGCATGCAGACAAGCAAGTAGAGTAAGTGCTATGAATTTGCCTTTGTAACATTCCTAGAAAGTGCTTTAAACTATGATGCAAGAGTTCCATGATTCATCTATACTATAAATCTGAGATCTGTATGTATGGATGTCCGTCCCAAGAAAATCGCAGAAACTTATTCATTTCGCAACACTAAACAATTTTTTTAGCTTCTCATGCGAATTTGTGGGTCAGTATGACTATTTTTAGCTCTCACCTTCTCACCTTGTGCTGTCAGCTCGTAGAGCTCTAGCGATCGTCATGACACACATTCTCCATTGTTCTCTGTTCGCAGACAAGTCCCTCAGTTCTTCCAAATTCATGCCAGTTATGTCTTGTATCTCGTCCATCCATTTCATCCTTGGTCTGCCACATCTTCTCCTTCCTTCACCACAAGCCAGCATCATTTCCTTCTCCAAACCAACAGATCGCATTACCGTATTTTCGCGAATATAACACGCACACGGGTATAACACGCACCCGAATATAACACGCTACTTTTTGCGATTTGAGTAAAAATTGAATTATATAGCACGCACCCGACTATAAGACGCATTTTCGTGCCTCCATCCGCACTAGTACTCGAACGTGCACGCTAACGTTACTCTAGCCTTATATAATTTATGACTGCATAGAGTCGTAACTGGTTCAATTATACACAAATTAAAATCACGTATTTGATAAACAAATCGTTTTGCGAAAATTAACATTTCAATAAAGTCAACCATATATAATTTTCTATATAAATATAAAAACTTGTAAGTTGAAATTATCGTGTTCCTGGTTCTTTAGCCTACTTGCAGCTTCACAAGGTAGGGTCATCGTCGTTTAGGGATGTAGCATAAGTGCAGTGAACACGAATGAGTAGTCTTGATAAAAACCGGTTAGGCCTAAATGTATTTTGGCGAATTCCGGTATGCACTCATTGTAGCATTATTCTTCTATCAATCGAATATAATTGAAGTTATATTGATGCAAAAATTCGTTTAATCAATCCCACTTCCATATCATATCCTTAATTAACAAGTTTAAACTATCGTACTATGGGGTAATGACGGACGTAGGCTACACTTAGCAGCTTAGTACCGATATAAACTGCTCTTATAATGACGGTCTTGACCTAGGAAATAAAATATATATCAAATTTTACGTAATTTAGACCAAGATAATATAAGTAGGCACATATATAAGTGGAAGATATATTTTAAATCTGAACCTACGCGCGTTATTTAACAATGAAAACGGATATCTTCACGCCATGTGACTGGTCCAATATGGCCGCCAACCCGAAGAGATGAATTGGCTAATAAACTCCCGATTTCCTTATAGAATTGGGTTCAAATGGTGATAGTTTCGACAAATCTGGCCGTTAATAATTAATTGTTTGATATAGTAAGTGACGAAAATAAACTATGTTTCTCCAAAGAAAATCCTGATTTTGACACGAGTTCTCAAAAGGGCATTCACCGAATTTGGCATCTGTTGCTATTGCTAAACGGAAAGTGGGTTGACAATATTTGATATCTGGGCAAGTTAGTCTGGAAAATTGAACTTAATTTTTGATGCCATTGACAATATTTACAATTGTGATATGGAAGAGGCAGCGGAGGACACTGAAAAGAAAGATTAACTCGGCTGTTTAAAAATCGCAAAATTATGCGCTATATAAATCAAAACACCTAATTTTCTTAGCTTCATACCTAACGAGGAGCAAGCGATAATACAAAATACTGCCTGTGTAAATTTAGTTACTGCTTTATTGAAAACAACAGACAATTGCAATTTATTTATAGTAATATTGAACTTTTGTATTTAAGGTCAAAATATAAATTGTTAAACTTTAAATTGTAACTTTCTGCGCCTCTGATATTTCTACGATAATAATAATAAAACGAACTGAACTCGGACTTCATGTCCTATCGATTTTGTTGACGTCCATGTCTCTGTATTGTAAGAAAACAACTTTTACAGTAGTTTTTGACCATGACCTAAAAATAATCTGGCACAAAATTTGACTATGTAAAAAATAATTTGTATAAGACGCCCCCGAGTATACCACGCGGGTAGGGTGCGTGGTTTGTAAAACTTTGTATAACCCGCGTGTTATATTCGCGAAAATACGGTACATGCCCGAAGAATCTAAGCTTCAATCTTGTTGCAAGTTGTTTTAACGACTCTTCATTTTTAGCTCTCAACTCACCTTAAAACTCGAGATATCAACATTTTAATTCTACGCGTATTTAGCCTTAGAAGCGCCTACACAGATTTAATCAGCCATTGTTGCCGTTCGTTGGCCGAACCATCATCAGACGACAGTTCCCATGAGTTTGCCATGTCTTGACGTCATTCGTATGTAACCACTGCAAGCGAACTGGATCAGTGCAGGTTCAATTAATACCACATACAGTTTTAATCCATAAAATTAGATTAGAATCATTTAAAATCAAGTTTTCCCACCGAACCCTTGTCTTCACCTTGGAGTATAATTTCTAATGCAACAACTCTTTCGAACAGCACGTTTCCCCAATTTCCTCACGAAACCATCGTCACCCCTCATGGAACCACAAGATTCTGCGGAACACACTTTCGAATGCTGGTCTGGTAGATATTATAACTTTGAACTGCTACCTTTGTACAACCTGTGAATTGTCAGAACAGGAGACAATTCAAGATCTTCGCATCGGCACCTCACAGTAAAGTGAGTAGTGAGTACATTGGGATCACACTTCACGCTAGATGAGACCAAAAGAAAGAGAATTGGCCATCTGTCATAACAGGTTGATGAAAAAGAAAAGGTGCGACTTGCATTCAACACCTAGAATCCTAGATGGCAGTTGATAAATGACAGTTGTTGCACAGTCCTGCTCATTATTTTGAAATGCCACACTTCCAAGATTAAAACTACATTCCAGAGAAACAACACTTATGAAATGCTACCATTGTACAAAATGGTACACTTACAATTATACCGGTAATTCAAACAAAACATAACACCAAAGGAAATGCTCACAGCAACTTGGTCAAGAAAAGCTACACCTCAAAATGGTATAAGCCTGTCCAAAATGATGCTACACTTGCATTGAAATGGCACAAATTAAACGGAAAATACTTACAATAAAATCTTGTGCTTAGTTTTGCACATCCCATTTTGGACATCATATGTATCAATGCATCAATGTATGTATGCATACATACTCGCATACATATGTATGTACCATATGTATGTATGTATGTATGTATGCATGTATGTAAGTATGTACCGTATACATGTATGTAAGCATGCATGTATGTATACATGTATGTAAGCATGCATGTATGTATGCATGCATGCATGCATATATGTATGCAATTCATGCATGCAAGTATATATGTATGTATCTGAACATCTTTACAGTACGCTTTAGAAGCTCACAAAGGCGTTGTAACATGGCTATCAAGCAGATCTAAAAAGGTTTATTATAAGATGTGCATTGGTTACTCTGGAATTCTTGCACAAAGCAAGGAAATCCATTCTGAAAATATGTGCATTGTAAGACGGTACACCTAGGTCAACATGGGTAAGGCAATTGTGTATGTTGGTCAACCTGCACATTTAAAACAATGACAGTTGGTCAACAATGCAAACTAAGGCAACGTGCAAAATTGCAGCACCATTCAAGACAAGTAGGCTACCAAAAAGTTGGTCCACTGGTTTCCAATCACTGCATTCTACTCACACAGCATCATGTCATAAACTACAAAAAAGAACTGTGTATTGACATTTCACTAATTGCCTGAATTTGTTGCTTAAAATTGTCAATTTCTCAAGAAATAGGTTGCCACTCAATTGTCTCAATTTGTAACTTAAAAATCGAAATAATAAAACAATATAAAATTGCGACTAAAATTTCCCATAAACTGTAAAATATACCAATTCACAAAAACAGCAAATCACAGAACGGTTTTCATTTATTTTTTGAAAAATACATAAACTTACAAATATATTTTGATCCACAATTATTGTACAAATTCGCAAATACAATGATTTACAAATATACATACAAATATCCCAAATTCAGAAATCGAGAATATAATGACTTGCAAAATATAAAATTTGGAAAGCTCCAAACTGTGTGGCTCAAAACTACACAGAGAGATACATTCGTCCTACTAAACAATGACAAAAAATAATGAATGCAAATTGTTACCAATTCGTTGTCCTACATAACCGGTATTCAGTGGACTGTTACAGTAATATACAAGAAAAGCTACGCAAGTGAGCTGACTAAAAACGGCTAGATAGGCACAAGAAACATCAAAATTCTTGTCTCACGCTTGGGATTTGAACCCACAACAAAGTCACAGTTGGTCGACAGCCGTACCCGGTAACCGTTTCAGACAACACAGGAAATGATCCGTGCTTCTGGTTATGGCAAAAGCCTCAACCCCTGCCACTGTTCATTTGGCCGTACCTTTTACAAAATCCCTTATTTGATGAAATACGAACTGCAGAGATCAACAGGCATCGTAATTTCTTCGATCAACCAAAACAGTCTTCGCAATTTCCTCAGAAACCGAGTTAAAGAACCGGTTGCACGGTCAACAAATCAAAATCTCTTTTCGTGACTAGCGCCGCACACTGTCATCAGTCATTTGTCTTCTAGACCATTTGACTTGCGGGTTACGAACAAGTTCTCCTCTAGAACAGTTCATCAACATCTACCAGCAGTTCATATCCTGGATACTCAAGCAATGACTCATTGCCCATTTCGTTCTTCTGGGCTCAGACAAACTTTTCGTCTCAATACACGTAAATTTGTTCAACCAGACGCGTTTTTGATCTGCAGATTTGTTCTGTCCGCTGCGAACAGAGGCAGCTGTTGAAACGTGTTCACTGAACAGGAGGTTTAATTGGAAGAACGGAAAGAGACGCGAAGGCGGACACAGTCTCCACTTCCTCTTGCTCCTTCGCTTCCGCTTCGGACAGCGACCATCCAATCGTGGAACTCAGTCGTGTCAAACTTTTCCAGAATGCGGCTGAGGAAGAAAAGAAGAACAGCATTTATACGCAGTGCGCCATAATCCTATGGAATAGTCATGGAGTTTGACTTCTGCTGACGTAAATCTTGCATTTACTATTGAACTACTGCTTAACAACTAGACATCAGAATATGGAAATGAGCAATTGCACATGAAAGATGTCCAAGGTCCATACAAAGTAAACATTTCAAGGGACGTTCAATATTATACTCTACATTACAAGGTGACTTTTTCAGTCAGTCATTCATTCATTCATTCACTCATTTCGAGAATTTATATAGCACCTCTTCAAGAAATCTGCTCAGAGGCGCTCCCAGCCCAGCCACAGATAATAATGAAGCCGCGGCTAGCTGGAGTTCACACGCCAAAGGTGACACTCTTCGAATCCCAATGATTCAATTATTTATATTGCAACCATTTTACTGGCTATCCATTCGATCGTTCGTTCCTTTGTTCATTCACTCGCTCGTTCGTTCGTTCGTTTGTTCGTTCATTCATTCAATACGAGGATTTATGTCATGCCTTCAACGTTACTACTCAGGACAGTTTTAAGATTGCAATAGAACATGTTGGAAGGGACCATTGCAGCAGGCGCAGGTATGGAGGTAGACCCCATTGCAGATCGCAGGGCCAGCAACAGAGAAAGTACAGAGCACCAGAAAAAACCACATCAAAGAAATAAGTACCAAAACTAAATACGTGAGATTAGAAAGGAAAAACTTCACAGGACCTGACTTATGACCCAAAGAACAGTTCCAACGTCAATATCATCAGCACCAGCAGTCACAACAACACTACCGGTAACATAACCAAAGCAACACATCTATCGTAATCATCATCCATTTATTATTAACCCTCTGCCCATTCATTTTTCCCATTAAGCCCGTGTTTTCATAGAATATTCTCGGGGCAAATGGGTAAAGGGTTAAGCGTCATTCTCTAACGCCTTGGCTGCCATTATTAAAGGACTTGCCCAACGTCACTGCACAGTAATCAATTATAATCGATGATAATTATGCCAATTTATATGGCGCCCTAACACAGCCATGCTATTACAAAGGCGCTCACATCGTCTCCGGGAGAATCAAACCTGCACTCTTTGTCTTACAATGTCACTCAGAGCGCTCTAAACACCTGGCTACAGTGTTCCACAATTATCAGCAGCAGCATCCTCGTTTAGATGTTGGTGATGACGATCTGAACATGAAAGTTCAGACATAAACAAGAAATTATCGACTGGTGCAATGTTGATCAATGGTTGCATCATACCCTGACACTGGATCGTCGTCTGCAATGTTTCTATGGCTGCAGAACACGGCCTGCGATGTCTCTCCTGCTGACACACAGATGGTACCTTAAAAAAATCAACCAACATTCAAAGTTATTTAATAAGCATCTAACGTAAATCCGAAATATAATCTAAAGCCTAAATCTAATCTAAAGCCTAAATCTAATATAAGCCCTAAATCTAATCTAAACCCTAAATCTAATCTAAATCCTAAATCTAATCAAAACCCTAAATCTCTCTAAACCCTAAATCTAATCTAAACATTAAATCTAATCTGAATCCTAAAGCTAATCCAAACTCTAAATCTAATCCAAACCCTAAATCTAATCTAAACTCTAAATCTAATCTAAGCAAAAAATTCTCTAACGCAACTGTAATAATGCTAAGGCATCAAAGAGAAAATGCAAAGAACCCATCAGTTATGTAAGCACTGTAACTTTCTTAACAGATAAGCATGTTTCTGGCAGAATACTGAAATAAATCATCAGCTGAAATATAGCACGACTTGAGGAAATAAGACTTCAAAGCAATCCAAGTGCTTTGCATATACTGTATTAATGTCTCTGTCGTTAACAAACTGCTGAATTCCAATAGACTTCGTAGATTTGTGCTCATGAGCTTGCCTGTAGGGTGCAGATAAGGCAATCAGATAAGGAAAACAATAAAATATAAAAATTTATACTATACTACATTTCAAAGTGGTTTCCTTAAAAGCATTACAACACACTCACTACTAGTACACAAATGTCCAAGTGCTAAAGTGCTTACATAAAACTGCACAGAATTTTTTTAAACATTGAACATCATTAAATAAATGCCCTGTAACAATATATTGCAGTGATGCTGAGACTAATAATAATAATAATGATGACGACAATTTCTATGGCGCCATAATACAGCACATGCCGTTACAAAGGCGCCTCGACAAACACAAACGCAATATATTCAGTCAAAGGTACACCTTAGAAAGCACATATGTCTTCAGTTGAGACTAACCCCGAACTACCGGATATATGTCACAGCTTGCCACTCTCTCTAACTATATTATATATGTCACAGCTTGCCACTCTGACTGGTTGAGCACTGACCTCATCCTGGAGGAGCGCTCGAAGGCAGAGTTCAGCTGACTGGCTGGTTGACTGGGGTTCATAACCACCCTCAAGAGCAAGAACCAGTCTACCACCAGCCAATGACATCAACTGTTTCGTCATCTGACCAAAACCTATGCAACCGCAAAATAAACTTCAGAAGCTCAAGAAAAGTCAAAACAAAATTTTTTATAATGCTAACAAAGTTACTTCAGAAGCTCAAGAAAAGCCAAATGAAAACTTTTATAATGCTAACAAAGTTAAGTTTACAGTTTCATTTATGAAACAAATATCCGGTTGAAATGTCACAGATATGAGGAATTTCAGAAACCATCAGGAGACTGTAACTTCTATGCTTGTCTGCTAGGAACTTTTAGGGCCAACACAGGATCCCCACTTGTCAGATCCTTCCTGGACATATATTTCATGGTCATTAGAAGCCTCTTTTAACGTCCTTCTTGAGTAATCACAAATTGCAAGCTGGACATGAGTATATAAAGCTGAAGACATCATGATTCTCAGAGCGCAGATAAATTTTGGAAAATCAATCATTGGCGGAGTTTGTCACTAGAGTAAAAATTGGGGGCAAAAAATGATCAAATTCCTAAAAGAAAGAAATATCTGCACAAACCACAACTGCTCAAGAACTTCTCTGCAAGTGCCATGACTAAAACTCACAGATTCAAACACATTATCCTTAGATTGTAATCATCGCACCAGCTTCCTACTGATCAAAGAATCCAATTACATATACAACATAATTTATTTATGTCCCATAATTTACAATGCAAAACACAATATGGCTATTCAAATAAACTTTTATTCATTTATTAATTCCAGAAATTTAACGACATTTTTTTCTCTGCCATGGCCGCTGACGTCTTTAAACTTTCATCCTTTCTCCTCAAATCAAAACCTATAATTATTGTTCAAACACTGGGTGCCTTATAATCATGGTTAGGAAAGATTTTCTTATATTATAATTGACCAGTATTTACTTACACTCTGGACTCAGCTGGTATCCGCCAAGTGGAGCTGGATGACCGACGGCCGCATCAAAGCCGGCGGAAACAAGAACGATTTCTGGTTGGAATTCTCTTGCGATAGGAATCACTACGGTTCTTAATGTCCAAAATATAAAACATAAAATCACATTTGAAACATCATTGCAGTTGTCAGAATATGCAAGTAACGGCATCACTCTCACTGTATTTGTAATCATCATCATCATCATTGGCATTATCATCATAATCATCAACATCATCAACGCTGTCGTCATTGCTGCCACCGCCACCGCCACCGCCACCACCACCACCTCTGCCGCCGCCGCCAACACCACCACCACCACCACCACCACCACCACCACTATTACAACCACCAGTAACATTCTCATCAGCACCACCATCCTCATTTTCTACTCACCAACACAGCCATTTAAAATTTATATTGGATTTGGACTTAGGATTTTATGCTATTCTAAAACACTTTGACATTGATTGGATATAGAAATTATGTACGTTTGTTTATTATACTTTGTATGTACACCAAAATGCGGATAGCAATTGGTATATTAAAGAATATTCTTATCTTATCTTTTATTGCCATCACTACGACTGATCAACACATAGATACTGAACACATTTTAATTCACTTTAACCCTTAAACATCGAGAGTGCACTAAGTAACTCGGAACTAATGCAGCCTTTTCTCTTTTCTAAAAAGTACATTTAAGATCTACTGTTATCAAAAGAATAGAAAATAACACAAGAAATGAACGTACTTCACATGCATTAAGTTACAGAATAGTGAACAACATAAAATTGAAAGTCCCATATTGAGAACTAAGACAAGAATATGTTAGGGGAAGTTTGGCCAAAGTTTACACAGATGCCACGCAGCCGAATTCACAGGTGGAAAAGTTAGAGAAAGAGGAAGAAAGAAAGACTCTTAAGTCATGAAGCAATCATGAGTCAAAAACACTCGCAACTTCACTGGCTTAGTTCATATGCAGACAAAAACCAAATCGCCAAATCCCCCCCCTCTCTCTACCAAACCCTCCCAGTAACAGTTTACAGTCAGTTCACTTGATTCACACGTCAAAACATTTCATTTCTAATCACCTGAATGCCGCCATATACTCGGCATCTCCCATGGGAGGATTCAGAGCTCCGCCCCAGGCGACGTTCACGTTGAAACCGAGCCCACGCTCGATGCCGAACTCCTCCGGCGCTCCGGTCCCGGGAAAGAAGTGCCCGTTGTCATGGCGATGGAGTGATACGTACAGAACGCGGGGGTCGGTGTAGAAGAGCTGCTGGGTGGAATTTCCGTGGTGGACGTCCCAATCGACGACGAGAATCCGCGTGAGGTGGAGTCGAGAGAGAAGGAGCTTTGCAGCGACAGCAACCGAGTTGAAGTAACAGAATCCCCTTCAAAAAACAGAAAACAACAATGATAACCATTTAGGTCTTGCTCCATCTTACCTACTCGATCTTTGTCGGCCTGTGTTAAGTGCTCGGACTGGTCGGTCCCTACGCTCGGCTGATAGGTAAGTACTCTTTGTCCCGTTTGCTCGTACCTCCATCATGCAGAGTCGTGCTTTTTCTGTGGTTGGCCCAGTGGTATGGAATGCCCTCCCACTTGAGCTGCGCCTGTTCCCTAGATCACTCTCTGACACATTCTATAAGCACTTAAAAACTGTTCTGTTTGTCCGTACTGGAGTTGGGAGCGCCTCTGAGTAGTTTCCTTGAAGAGGCGCTATATAAATACTCGAATGAAGTAATGAATTTAAAGTCGAGAGTACTGGACACATTCTTCAATTTATCAGCATATGCGTGCAAGCAGGGTCGCATTAAGGCTAGTGCAGGCCACCCTCTAACTTCTATAGCTCCTCTGACAAACTATATGCACTTAACCAACTTAGGCACATAAGAGAAGTTCACAGAAAATCAGCAGAACAGCCACACTTCAAGCCCTGACAGTAATGATGATAAGCTTAGTAGTTAAGAAACTTCTGGATGATCTGCTCACATGGCTTGCGTGTCTTCAGCGTGATGACCCGGTGGACGAACAACAGCAAAGCCATTGCGTACTTCCTGTCGTGCAACACTGAACGCAAGTTCAATGACGCTCCCTGTAGCCTTTAAAGAAACAAACATCAAACGCATCTTGCAAACATTACGCCATTTCCAAACAGTGGTTACATCATTATTTGGTTACTAGAACTTCGTCTATGCATATTGGCATGGCAGCATACAGGACCATTTACTGCACCAGACATGCAGTCTAATAATTCTAATGAATTGAATGTATCTCAGTGGCATAGACAAGGGGGTTTCGGGGGTTAAAACCCTCACTGGTCTAGGAAAAAGTTTTTAAAGGTTATTTATCCACTTAAATAAGAAAAAACAAAACAATTGCTTGTAGTAACAATTGTTTTTCCTACTTTATTCTCTTTGTTACTTTATTCCCTTTCTATTTACTGCAATACTGTTGGGTTGGTGCCAAAAAGGGCATCCGGCCAGGCAAAAAAACATCATAAATTCCTGGCTACGCCACTGATGTATTTGGTCATGTATGTAATGTACCATACTGTATTTGTAACACCTTTCAGTACCTCAAGAGTGGCACAGGTTACAATTTGAACAAACGAGTGTGAAAACTGCAAAAAAGTCACAGCAACAAGAATAATAACATACAGCTCTAGATACCAGAATGTGAGAGAAGATGGTCAGCATACCATGCGTGCAGCGAGTGGCGTGTACGATTCATTCCATACTGTGTCCGAGTCGACGCCAATTCCCCCGCAAGAGAGCTTACAGAAACGCGACATAAACGTCTCTGCAACGAACAAGAGAAAAATATTTGAAGAAACTTTTTGTTGAATCAAGAACCCAAGAAAAAAGATTTATAAGAAAAATCCCTTCATCTGAAAGATCTCTAATCAGTTAAACGACCCTACACCTGTCATAGTTTTATAGTTCAATTCTAATTCTTATCTTATCAGTCTACCATTCTCTCCCTCTGTCCTACTCTCTATCTTCCCCTCTTAATCTCCCACTCATTCAACTCTCTCTTTCTCTCTATCTGATTATTTGCAATTTTGTATTGTTTGTATGTGCACATGTTATAGCGCTCCTTCAAGCACGTTACTCAGAGGCGCTCCCGACTGCAGAGCGGACACTGCATTGGAATTTCATGCCGAAGCGCTGAGCAATTGTGAGTGAAGGACTTTGCCCAAGGTCCCTACGCGGCGACTTGAGGCGGATTCGAACCTCGAGCCTTCCGACTTCAAGGCAACGACGCCTCCACTACACCACTGCCCTCTCAGTCTCTCTCTGCTCCACTTCTAAACACCTGTCATTGTGGTTCTTTTGGTGTCTGGATCTGAATCTGGAATCAAACTGCCTATTGGTGTCAATTTCAAGTCTTTCACTTGGTTGTCACTTCATCATCAACACCACCACCGCCACCACCACACCAGCTGCAGTAACAGTAGTTTCAGCATAATCAATAGCAATAGTTTGCTGTCCATCAATTGTTTCCATATCACCCAACCTGCCATTTTCTTCCAGAGTCCAGTGCAGACAAAAGCAGAAACCAAACAATTATCTCGCAGATGAAGAAAACATTAAAAAGGCATCAAATTATGACAAAGTAAGAAGAGCACCGAGGTATCAAATATTCAATTAGCCTATCGCACAAATTCACGATGACAAACCAAATATTTCCGGATCTTCCCTTGCACGACCGCCAGCGTACATCTGTACATATGGCTCACTGTGACACGTCTGTAACTCCTCAACTGTTGCTTTTCTTGACGAGATTTTCTAGAAAGAAGAACAAACAAGGTAAGGCAAATTTATATGTGGTAAGGTAACTACCATTTTACTACATACCTACCACCAGAAAGAGAGGTTGTTCAGGACCACAAAGGGTCAACCTTAAGAGGACTCTAGATGCTACACTGGACTCGAATCTTGGGATGACAAGTACACAACCCATACTGATGACAAGATTCTTGCTAAACATAAACTTAAAAGTCATTTACTTTATGATGTCTCCTGTTAAAACTACTGAACACCATCTATGTTACTGCCTATATTCTTTTATTTTTAACGACTTTTCTAAATTGGCAAACTCAACATCATCTTTAGACGTTTTCCCAGGATGTAGTTAACTAGTTAAGATAAAATTAATCTTTAATACTCTATGATTTGCATAACCTGTTGCTGTTTATTTGAACTTGTATTTGGGAAACCCTGACAGTTGGACAGTAGTCCCTTAAGGGTTCTCTCATTTTGCTTTTTGTTAGTTTCTATATCCGTTATCTATATAAATAAAGAGAAGATTCTGTAACGTGTGTCTGTCTGTCTGTCTGTCTGTCTGTCTGTTTGTCCGGAATGCATTTCAACAGTTTTTGAGCTATTCACTCCAAACCTTCACTACTGTGTAGGTCTCGGCACGAGACGCAAAGTCGAGGGGTTGGCGATTCTCTACCACCATGGGGGCCAGGGTGGGGAGCGAAACCCCCAAATTGTTTTCCAAATTTTTTTAGCCATTTATATGATTTTTTTTCCTGGATAGAGGGCCATCAGAACCACCCGGATCAGTAGTTGGTGAATCTCTACCACCAAGGGGGCCAGCGTGGGGGCGAAAACATTAAGATGGTTAAACACCTTCTTAAACGCTTCCATGGTCATTATATAAATGGCGAGAGCTGCTAATTTAATTTTAACGAAAATCCTTATTTCACGGGTGGCGTACTGGTGCAGGTCGGTGTGGTGGGGTGAGGTGGGAAAGAGGGTGGGGGCGGGGAGAGGGTTAGGAGAATGGGGTGAGGGGGAATTTTTCCTGGAAACCCTAATTTCACCGTTTTCACGGGTGGCGTACTGGTGGAGGTCGTAGTGTGGTGGGGTGGGGGAGCGGGTGTGGGAAGAGGTGGGGGTGGAGGATTTTGTCCCTAAACCCAAATATCGCGGGTGGCGTACCGATGAAGGTCGGAGTGCGGTGGGGTGTTGTAGAGTGGGGATGGTATGGGGGTGGGGGTGGGTGAGGTTGAGGGGGTTGGGATCGTGGTGGGGTAGGGGGTGGGGTGAAATGGGGTGGGGGTAAGAGGTGTGGTGAGGGTGGTGAGGGGTGGGGTCGGGGTGGGGTGGAGGGGTGGGGGTTTTGGGTGGAGGGGGTGAGGGTGGGGTGGAGGGTGGGGGTTGGGGTGTGGTGGGGTGTGGAGGGGTGGGATGTAGGGGAATGGGGTGGGAGTTGTGTTGGGGTGGAGTGGGGTCGGAGGGGGTTAGGGGTGGAGTGGGGGTGGAATGGGGGTGGAGTGGGGTGGTGGGGTTGGAGGAGGTTGGGGTGGAGGGCTGGGTTGGGTGTGGGGGTGGGATGGGGGTGGTTATTTTCCTGAGACCCAAATTTCTCGGGTGGCGTACTGGTACAGACCGGAGTGTGGTCGGGTGTTGTGTGGTGGGGTTGTGGCCGAAGCGGGTCGAATCCTAAATTTCCCGGGCAACGCCGGGTACCCCAGCTAGTTATGTAATAAAGATGTTTTGTCAACTGTCAGTTTGAGCAATAAAAACTGTGGTTATGGTTAGGTGGTTATGGTTGCTACAAGTTCCTCAGAGTAATCTGCTTGCATGGACTTTGGCTGGCAGTTCTTCATAGCATCACCATGGCAATAATGGTGAGGCATATCATCCATGCATCGCAAGACTTTAACCCTTTGTCTAGTCATGCATCATTAACTTCTGTCGAAAATACTTCAGTTGATTGTGCACTCGTCTAACAACAAACTTAAGATTCATTTCCACAAGTGCCACCTGCTGAGAAATGTAAACAAAGTAAACATAGTAAACAAAAGAGAGAACAATTAAACTAATAACAATGACAAACATGCAACAGCAAACAAAGTAAGTTCTCAGGCTGTAAGTCATTAATGCACTTTGCTTAACAACACTTACTAAAGTGTTAATATGTACGGGAAAATAAACATCCGCACCCGGACTCAATGTCTACTAGCCAATCAACTCACCTGGCACCTGTTGACGAGTCCGGCTTCCTGGAAGCGCGCCCAGATTGCCTGGAGTCGACTTCCATTCTCCGGATGGAGAGAGTTGCTGCCACAGAGGCACTGATGCTTCAGCATTGTCACATCATAACACAATCCTACAAATAAACAGAATTAACATAGAAACACAACAACAACAGCAACAATAGGAAGAATAACAACAACAACATAGCAGCAGCAGCAACAACATTCATCCATGGACTTATATAGTACCCCTTCAAGAAACTTCTTCAGCAGTGCCACCAGCCCAGCAACGACAAAAGAAAAAAGACTTGAGAAATTTATGAAACAAAGTTTAATTGGTCAGATGCAATCAACACAGTTTTGAAGGGTGTTCATTACAGATAGACTACCCTACAACCGAGATTATTCTTTTGCATGGTGCAACTGGAACCTATTTCCTTGTGTGCATGCACATTGCACACGATAACCTCAGCATAAGGTTGACATCACTGATATGCAGGACACATTGGAATGCTTCATTTATCTGTTGTCAAAAAAGCTTTGATGCCATTTTAGAATGAAAAAAGCTCACATTTCTGGGGTCCTTACCAAATTTCTGTGGGTAACTGGGTACTCAGCTTATTCCTTTTGAGACTGATGGTAAAATGTCAAACAAATTATAGGACTTTGAGAAAATTAGAGCAACATAATAACAACAATATCTGGAGAAGTTCAGCCAAAATTAGAGATAAGCCAAAAATAATTCCATCCTGAAGGGTCGACATCATTTTTGTTTTACAAACAGGAACTAAATATAAAAGCGATGAGTTATATCTGGGAAAGGTTCAGCCAAAATTAGAGAGCCAAACCAGAAATAATTCCAATGCTGAAGGGATCTACATCATTTTTCTTTTAAGATCAGGAACTAATTATAAAAGCACTGGGTTATATCTGAAAAAAGTTCAGCCAAAATTAGAGAGCCAGAAATAATTCCAATGCTGAAGGGGTCTACATCATTTTTTTTGTGACAACAGGAGCTAAATATAAGATCACAGGTTATTAATAATTTCTGGCAAAGGCACTCTGCGAGATATGGAAATTTCATGTATGCCTTAGAGCAGCCACGTGAGAAGAAATCTTACAAGGTCATCATCGGCAGATCAGGCAGCAAGCAAAGACATGCCTGGATAAATGCGGCAAACAACATTCTGCAATACACAAAGTGGATTTCATCTCTCTCCCTCCTTCCAACCTCTCTTCCTCCCTCCTTCCTCTCTCTTTCTCTCTCTCTCCAATGGCTCCTTCGCTCTGTCTCTGTCTGTCTGTCTCCGCTTGATTGCGAGAGGAACTTAAAAAAGGCGATACAGTCTAATCACAATATCATATCAACATTATCATCAATATCGTTATTACTATCATCTGTATCTACATAAAGGCATATCATATCATCACCAACGTCATTACGACCACCATTGCCACCACCACTACATAACTAGTGCCACCACCAGTGTAATCACCACAATGACACCCACAATGATGTCAGTCACCACCATCAACCATGAAACTCATGATCAGTATCATGACTATCAATATCATGACAACTATAGTCGTAAAAAACGTTTTTTCGTTTTTTTATTCTTCTCAAAAAAGTCCGTTTTTTCGTTTTTTATTTTTTATCTTGTTTTTTATTTTTTCCGTTTCCATCATTTCTTACATCTATGATGCCAACTATCACCTTGACCACTATTTATGACTACCACCATGATTACTATCATGACCACCATCATGACCACTATTATCCACCATGACCACCACCAAGACAACCATCATGACCACCAACATAAGCACGACAATGGAGACCACAACAACCTGTATAAAAATTAAACCAAACCGCAATTGCTTAAACAACATATTACACGTCGTAACAGCAAAAAATACAAGCCGATCATGCCACAAACATTAATTGCGGTAACAGTTTTGACAATATCAAACCTGTCATAAGCAACTGGCCGTTAAAGGACTCGGGTGAGGCCGAAGATTGTGTTCTCAGCATCGGCCGATCATGTGCGTTGTTGTCCCTGGCCTCACGACGCACATCCTTAGTCCGATGACGTTCTCTTGACGAGAACTTGACGTCCATGTTGTGATGTTCAGTTCGTCTGAGAGGAGGAGGATAATCCATTGTCTTCGACTCTTTTGTTCTGCAGTTGGTAAGATGAGGCGCATGGTGATCGTCATCATCTACCTCTACATCTGAGATGACTAGCTCGCTGTCGTCCATCTTCTCCGCAAACTCCTTAGCGTCCTTCGTAAAAGCAACAGCAAAATAGCGTAATGTAACGTAATTGTTGTGCTAAGTTTTGCCGTATATCTGTGTAATTGTTGTGCTAAGTTTTGCCACATATATCTGTGTAAGCAGTGAAAAGAAAAACACATTAAGTGGAATCAGATCGACGAAGACATCAGTCGTCGGATGAAGTCTGAAGTATTCTGACGAGTTCAAATTCACTAATGCAACAAGCTACCCATCACCGAGCAATAAAGATAATCAGGTTTCCTCTCCTTCTCATTGTAGGAAATCTTATGTTCACTTGCACATGAATTCTTATTCAAAACAGGACTTCTTACATGCAGAGTAACAGGTCCAATGGAAGTGTTTACCAGGTACTTTGAAGCAGGGCTGTACTCAAGGGTATACGCGGGTATACGGCATATACTCACCTCTGGGAAAAAATGACAGCGTATACTCACCTAAAAAACGAGGGTACTCACCTAAAAAACGAGGGTACACGCGGGTATACAGCGCGTATACCCACCTCAGTAAAACCAAGTCAAACACGGCGGCAGCGTGTACTCACCTCAAAAGTTCTGAGTACAGTACTGCTTTCAAGAGTGAATTCCTATTGATGGGAATTGCAAGTTCAATGGAAATTTTTGCATACTATATAATCAGGGCTGTACTGGTAAATTTTGAGGTGAGTACACGCTGACCGGGAGAAAATTTTCCGACAACCTAATCTCGGGAAAATCTTTTCCATTTTCCCGTCCAAAAAACCTGACAACCTTTATTTTAGTCATCCGGCAAAAATCTCGGGGAAAATTTCGTCCATTTTCCCGCCCCAAAAATCTGACGACCTTTTTTTAGTCATCCGACCCCAAAACAACCGCGTTCGCCTGATTTACTAGCGTGTACAGTGTACCCTGCTTTTTGCCTGCGTATACCCCCGGAGGTAAGTATATGCTGTATACCCGCGTATACCCTCGTGTACAGCCCTGTATATAATCCAGCAACAATTAAAATGTAATCTTAAAGAGGAACAGACCAGGCCTAACGTGTGTGTCTGTGTGTGTGTGTGTACAACAATACATGTTTATTTACATTATGTTTGTAATGGAGCAAGCACATATCATAATTCACATCTATTCACAACATTAAAATTTTCACTAAAAATTTCACTTTATCATAAGGCAAGTAAACTTTATCATAAGGTAATTGAACTTTATCATAAGGTAATTGAACTTTATCATAAAGTAATTGAACTTTATCATAAGGTAATTGAACTTTATCATAAGGTAATCAAACTTTATCATAAGGTAATTAAACTTAATCATAACTTCAACATAAGGTAATTAAACTTTATCATAAGGTAATTAAGGTAGTTACCTGCTGCAGGTGAGATTCTGCGATTTCCTCAACGTTCTCCATCTGACTTTTACTGCTCGACATTTGTAGCAATTTCTACAACAGACAAATAAACAAATGAAGTTCTGTTCTGTTCTCAGCCATCCTCGTTTCGAGGTTCGGCCGCATCATGAACAATATTCCTCCAGCGTCTCCTGTCTTCCGCAAGTCTTATTTAATCCATTTCCAATCCCGTCCAGTCCTTTAAAAAATGAAGTGAGCAACATTTATGCTTGAAATGATCTAAACGAAAAACTAAGTTGTTCCGCAATGCTATAATTTACCGTACTTTATATGTTTTGTTTAAAACTGTAATCGCTCAACTAATTATCGAATATTTATAGTCTACAATTCACCATAAACTGCAAATTGTGTGCCTTGGCACACTAGCGGTAGAAACATACAATTTTGTAGTCTCTTTAACATTAATTGACTTTATAAGAAATAATTTATTTCATAAATAAATTTTCAGCTTTTTATTGTTTTTATTGTAAAGAAGTGTTAGGTGATCAAAAGTGTAAACTTTAGTGACATGAATCCATTCTATGTCTCCGCTTTACGTCATTGTAATGGAGATACCAACATGACTGTAACTGAGAATGAAAGCAATCAAGTTTCTGCTGCCGTCTTTGAATTTTTCGTAAATCTATTGAATTTGGATTTTCTGTTCTAACCGAAATGCAGTTTAAAAAAAAAGAGAGCGACAAACGGTAGTCGCACTCGTTCTTTCGACGATGAAATGTATGTCTGATTGTCAGCCATCGAACCGCATCTTGAGTTAAAATGCCCTCATAAACAAGTTCGGATGATTAGTGATGATCAGTCAATCAAAAATCTGCCTTATTTTCCCAATTACTGGACTAAAATGACAAGCCTGAAATGTGACTAATGTTGGTTTTATGTTTTTAGGCTAATCAATTTTAACTGACGTGTCACGAAAAAAAATATGCTCTGACGAGTTTTAAAAAAAGCTTGCGAGACACTGCAATAAACGAATAAATCATTATTTTGATGATTAAAATCTGGAAAATAATCCAACAAGTGCAGCAGAAGGCAGCCGACCTGTTTATGGAATTGACTGTAGTTGTCTCTTGAAGACAACAACGGTTGCTTTGGCCACATCAGTTGTCCAGGCAACGGAATTGGTTCTGACAGAGTTCGTGACATTACAGGCCTGAAAACACACACGCAATCGTAATTATTATTCGCAAAATGCTTCTGAATAATGCATGTTGGAGGAATCGACCTGAATCTCATCCGCTCATTCATTACGATGAATTTATATAGCACCTCTTCAGTGTTACTACTCAGAAGCGCTCCCAGTCCAATTTCATCATAAGTACAGTTATACGATTGCTACAGAATGTCAAGAAGGGGACCCTGGGTAGACATGACTACAGCGGAAGGCAGGGTATGCAATGGACCAGGTCACCAATCCAACTAGAATAGTACATTGAACTAAAAAAAGCTCAGTGCTGTTTGCAACATCATATCAACATCATAGCGGCTGTTGTAAGTATTTCATTATGCTACTCTTTATCCCACAGCACAAAAATAGTGAGAAAGCAAGAAATGACATTGGTTTCCCAGTCGTTAAAGCATTAAACACGTATATACGACATATTATGTCACATTAGATACTGCAATGCAATGTTCATTGTAACTTCTACTACCTGGTACCTAATATCACTACAGTCAAAGTACAACGAGTGAGTGAACAACCTGCAGAGCCGATAGTGTGCGTCGGACAGACTGGCGACGCTTCCCATCGGCATATACGGAAACAAGTCCGGTCCTCTGGCGTAAGGAAGTCTTCCGGTTCTTCGGACCATCTCAAGGGCATGCAGCTGGGCTTCAACGAGCAGTGGGTTCTGAAGATGAGGGTCTCTGTCGTAAGCGCCCCTTCCGCCGGTGGAGTTCAGTCCATGCGACGGTGGTGGCAGGTCGATCGGATTGTGACCGGGGATGAACGAACGTAACCTTGCCTCCATCGCACTTAGAGCTGGAATGCCCTGCAGTGGAAAACAATGGAAAACAATGGAAAACACATTCAATATAATTCCCTAAAGTGCATTGTTTAATTAACTGTTCAACCCTTTACCAGTTCATTTTTAAATTTTAAGCCCGTTTTCAGCGGATATTCTCGGGGCAAATGGGTAAAGGATTAATCTAACAATTTCTATAATGCCACTAAGATAATACTCAAGTATAATCACCTTGAGTGGTCGGACCATATTTCGACCATTGCTAAAAAAATTTCTAAAAACATTGGGGTCCTCCACAGGATTAAACATTGCCTCCCTAAAACTATCCTATTTCAGCTTTACTATACACTCATATTTCCTTACCTGTCTTATTGTAACATTTCCTGGGTTCTACTTATCTTTCCCGCCTCAGACCACTGGTTATTTTGCAAAAACGAGCCATAAGGTTTATTTGTGGTGCTCATTGGAGATCTAGCTCTGCTCCTCTGTTATCAAATCATTTGTTGCTATCTTTAGAGAACATCAATAAATTTCAAATAGGTCTCTTCATGCATCGTTATCACCATAACCTATTGCCCAGCTCATTCAATAATTATTTTACTACTGGCTCTAAACTTCATGATCATGCTACTAGGCATGCTCACTTCTACCGCAGTGATTATGCACGCCTAAAAATTAAACAATTTTCTATTAAATACTTGGGTCCTGGAATTTGGAATGGTCTTCCCACCCACATATCTGCCTTAAATTCCACCAGTCTTTTTAAAAACCGACTAAAAAAGTTTCTTATTGGGATCTAATAACATATATCCCTTTACCATTGTCCATGTGATCATATTATATGATTTGTCTATTAGCTTCTCATTTAAATGGGATCTTATGTCACTTACTAATAATTGCTGGTTGTGTTTAACTATTGTCTTTTTAAAATTTATTTTGTGGACTACCTGCTTATATTGGATTTCTATTATATATGTATGCATTGACATTTTTGTTCACCTACTACTTACTGTTTAACATTTTGTTCAACTTATTGTTGTGGTTTTCTCCATTTTTCCATGTCTTGAGAATGTACACATTGTCTGCTTGGGTTACGGGGATTCTACCTCCAATACTGAATGCATTGGGGTTGGAGCCTTTGCGTCCTACTCTGAAGTCATAGCCTCTAAACTATACTCTCTACTATTACTTGTTTCAATCACCTTTTTTTCTCTTTCCTAGCTCTACACTTGTTTCCTCCCCTCTCTATTCCACTTATTTAGTACTTTCCACCATCTTGATTCAAAATCTCTGTCTATGGTGACCCAGGTCTAGCGGGATCACTCCCTTTCTGGGTTACCCATTCCCAGGGATCTCGTACTTAATAGTTATGTTATTCTGACTTCTATTTTTTATTGCACACTATTATACTGTCATTTTCTATGTTGTTCTGGTTTTTTTCTTGATCTCTGTGAATAAACATGTTTTGATTTTGATTTTGATTTTTTGATTGAAGTCGTCAACAGTCACAGCGAGCAAAGTCATGGTCAGACAATGACATCTGCTGGACAATTAAATCAACACCAACAACATCTGCAACAAGGTTGATGAAAACACAAACACTTCAAAAGCATTGGTTTATATCAAGGCCACTCAGATGGCCATATTCTAAGAGTTTTTAAGCGGTTAGAAAAGGCAGTACATAAATATCCAGACACAGCATATGTACATCATGGGAGTTGGTTGGGAAGAGTCTCTGAGTAGGTGTCTTGGAGGAGCACAATTTGAAGAGATCTGAATGAATGAGTGAATAAGCGAATGATTGAATGAATTAATATGTGCAATATCATCTACTGCACAAGACCAACAACAACATCAACAGGAAAAATGAAAGCATTCAAGCTAATCAATCAGCTTAATTCATTTCTCGATGCTTTCTAAATCATTCTTCACAATACCACGTATGCAATCCTCAGCCACTAACCAGTAATAAGTAGAAATAACACACAAATCACAACATAACTAAACATAAACAAAAATCAATATTTTACCCAGCAACATCAGCTGAATCCTCCTCTTCTCGTTACTCACAGCATCATTAGTTGCAGCACCAGGACAACAAAAGGCAGAAATCAGGCGACGTCAGTACCAAACTTGCTTTTTTACTTACATGATTTCACGAAGCACTTTGAAAGCTTCTTAATCCTTTGAGCCTGGAGCTCCCGTAACTCTATGGATAACAGGTCGGCCTGTCGGGTTCAAAGGGTTAAATTACGTATATAATACTTACAGTATCTTCCATCTTGTGTGAGAGATCTGGCACTGTTGGAAGAGGGATTGGTCCGATAGCAACGTTCGGCATGCTTTGGTTGACGAGAGATTTCGTTGGCAGAGGAATCGGAAAAGCGGTCGACGGTTCCTGTTCAGATCAATTCATTGCACCACACTTAATAACATGTAAAACCATGATGGAAAATTTTTATTATACCAACTGCCTTAACATAATTGAACATGGTCATATTCGACCGGGGTTGGACTGGGAGCGCTCTTGAGTAGTTAACCTTGAAGGAGCGCTATATCAAATTGCTAGTAAATAAATTGGTCGGTGACAGTGGATGGGCAGCCATCAGAGGCTTTTTAACCCCCCCACCCTAAACAACTGGGTTCAACCCCTCTGCTTCCCGATGTGAGTTTCAGCTTATTCTGATTTATCATCCTGTTTTCACTGGGCTCAAGTTGCGCCCACACCGTATCGGTATTGAAGTCCTGACAGTCATTGGTTCGGTTTTCATTTGATTAATTTCAACCTCCAGAAATAAGCTGCCTAAGAACCAGTAACATGAGCTTCTCTCCCTCTCTTTGCCTCTCATCAGTCCAACTATTAAAGTAACAATGATTTTCATCAATCCAACTTCTAGTTACTGGTAAGCAGCAATTGCTTCCATACATCCAACTTCTATTTAAGCAACAATATTTTCACCAATCCGGCTTGCATTTAAGTAAAAGATGATCCGCTTCAAATTGCCCACTTCAAATTGTCCCGACACTCACAAAAATGGTAATTACATCATCACATTTTGTGGTGTTGACGGCTTGTCTTCATGAAATTGCGATGTTAATCAGTTTTTGAAAGAAACTTACATCCTTGTGGCGTGGAAGGTGAGTCATTGAATCGTATAAACTCAACGTAGCTGGAGGTGAATCCGGTCGATTCTCTGGGTTGCTACCAATGCTACTCACTACAACATCAACCGACTCCCTGAATACTTCAACCCATTGTTTAACCCACAACACAATAAATTACAAGTACAAGAGTAAATAAGTAAGCAGCCTCAGTTGCATCTGACACCTGATATCAAATCATTGTAATCCAAAACTTGGTTTTTGACTTAAATTGCACAAGAAGACTTGGAAATAGCTCACATAGCAAATAAGTATCAAACGGTATGGGTGAGAGATCTTATATAGTGCCATATGAGTCGCCCCAATGAATGAATGAATGAATGAATGAATGAATGAATGAATGATCAACGTTTAGAGGATCTGGTTGAGGATTCACAGTTCAAGGAAGTCACCATGAAATCATGACAGCAAGTTAGGCTAAATGCAGAACCTTTATGGCATAATGATCAAACTGCTCCTTGGTACATGTACGACTGTACGTAAACCTGAACAGCCAACACTGGAACATTTCTTGCTTAGTACCAATTATTTCAAGTTGTAAGGCAGTAAAGACATTCATGAACATATCATAAAGTCTAATCATGTCAATCTAATCTTCCAATCATTTCTATAGCGTATCATATCTAACATCAGTTTATGCCTGGATCAAGTAAAATAACAATAGAAAATCATAAACAATTGAGGGATTCTACTCAAATCGAATCGACCACCGAATGATGTCTTCCATATTATGACAATGGTCTCCGATTACAACCGAAGAATTTGTTCTCTAAAACTTTGTTAGAGTTCAGGAATGAATATCGGTCTTTCATTCAGAATTTAAGTACATGTATCAGACATTGGAACATGAGACACTTATTTACTCGAAAAGAGCATTTGTACAGTATAACTCTAAGAGCAAAAGATTCAGTGGAAAAGAGAGCAGGTTTATCTTCTGTATATTCCATTATACATACATATATATATATATATATATATATATATATATATATATATATATATATATATATCCTGTCTTCAAAATGAACCATGAACCTCCTCCGTTCATTTGTTTACAGTATCTGTATGGCACGCCCCATCCAGACATAAAAATCAGAGACTTTGCAGAAAAAGGGCTAGGGAAAGAGAGAATCGCTGCAATGATGATGACGATGACATGATAATACTAAAATATCAATAATAATAAAAATAATAATATTAATAATAATAATAATAGTAATTGTAATAATAATAATAATCCTTCCGTGGTATTTCGTCCAGCCAGAACTTCTGTTCGCAGCTTTGCCATAGGAATAAATCTTGGATTTGTTCCATTCAACCTTTGGATCTAAATTTTGGATAGATGTTTATTATACGAGAACTCATGTCAACATTACATATCAAGCAAGCAATCATTAAGTACAATGCAGCCATGCAAGAGTAAGAGCTTAAACAGGGTTTGGCTGCAATTTCCCGTAGCCCCAATTGTTTAGATTGTAGCTTTTAGCTGATGTCGTTAAGTGCACAAAAAACAAGACCTCGATGGCCGAATGAACTCACTGGAGTATAGATGTTTCCGTCGTCGTTTCTCGTTGTGTATCAAGAGCGGACTGTTCTGTTGTTGAACGATTTGATGTTGGTGTCGCCACAAGCGTTTTGAACGCATCTTCAGGTTAGGTTCGGATGCTGAAAGTTCATTTAGTCAAAAGCTCAACACCCTTTCTTTAATAATTAATAAATCTATTGTAATATAATTAAAATATTATATAAACATGTTTAGCGTAGCAAGCAAAAGTGTCAATAAACCTAAGAGAGTAGGAACAAGCTGCAGCTAAAGAATACTTAAATTTATTTAGTAACGGACATAACCTTCGCGCTAGACAACATAACTTCTCATCACCTATTGAAGGTTGTCATAACTTCATTTCACGTATTCTGTGTAAGCACATCTATTAACATAGTCTTCTTTCCATTTTTTGACAGTCTCTGTAAATGCCATGAACTACATAGTCTGTTTAAGTTACGTTTGCGCCAGTTTAAGTACTAATAAACTGATTGATTGATTGAATGATTGACTGACTGATTGACTGACTAATTGATTGATTGACTGACTGATGGACTGACCGATTGATTGAATGATTGATTGACTGATTGATTGAAGGATTGATTGACTGATTGATTGACTGAACAGAAAGAGCCCGTACCTGTTTTGCGCAACGGGTAATCATCGATGTAGGATGGAATGTACGGTCGGAGTGGCGGAGAAGTTCCACTCGGAGAATTCTGCTGCTCCAAGGAACTGTGCTGTGTCGTCCTACACGAAAAAGCAAAGACAACAACAACACACTTGCTTACATGCCTCTACATGAAAGGTAAACATTCACTACAGAAATTCCTCAAAGGCAAGAGGCAAGAAGGCAACACTCCCGCATCTCTGAGCTTCAATAGGAACTCCCATTTCATGAGGTGACAGAATGCCCAATTAAAAACTAGTCAACTGCTACTAGTCAACTGCTACTAGTCAACTGCTACTAGTCAACTGCTACCAGTCAACTGCTACTAGTCAACTGCTACTAGTCAACTGCTACTAGTCAACTGCTACTAGTCAACTGCTACTAGTCAACTGCTACCAGTCAACTGCTACCAGTCAACTGCTACCAGTCAACTGCTACTAGTCAACTGCTACTAGTCAACTGCTACTAGTCAACTGCCACTAGTCAACTGCCACTAGTCAACTGCTACTAGTCAACTGCTACTAGTCAACTGCTACTAGTCAACTGCCACTAGTCAACTGCTACTAGTCAACTGCTACTAGTCAACTGCTGCTAGTCAACTGCTGCTAGTCAACTGCTACTAGTCAACTGCTACTAGTCAACTGCTACCAGTCAACTGCTACCAGTCAACTGCTACCAGTCAACTGCTACCAGTCAACTGCTACCAGTCAACTGCTACTGCAGATAGAGCTTCTACAATAATTTCTCTGCAATCTGATGCAATGATATTCAAAATTCCTTTTTAAAAAACTTTTAGAAGCAGATGGAAGCAAATAAAACAAACATCAATATATAGGGTGTCCAATAAGTTCGTGAACGATTTTGCTTGCAGAAAGCAGAAAATTTTTGCAACAAGCATTAACAATTCTTATGTCATTTGAAAGAGCTTTATGTCCCGAAACCAAAAAGTGTAAAAAGTGTTAGTTTTTTGCAACGAGGAAATGACGTCATCAATTTATGCTGGAAGTCTATTTTTAGTGAATTTTATGCAGGTTGCGATCGTTTTTCGACACAGGCTGCTATTAAAATAATCAAAAAGGCGAAATGCAGACGAGGATATGGATTGAGACAGATAGAAAAATCTCTCAAGGCAGGTGGACTGAAGGGAAACAAAGAAACAATCAGAAATTACATGAAAGAGGAGTTGAAGTGGAGAAGTTGGAAACGCAGAAAGGCGCCATTGCTAACAGACGCTCAGAGGAAAAAACGGTTGTCATTCGCGCGGCAGCATAGACATTGGAAATTCGAAGACTGGTCTAATGTTCTGTTTAGTGACGAATCGCCGTATCAAGTGTTCTATGTTCCAAACTCACGCAATGACACCGTTTGGGGTTCGCAAGAAGAAACTGTTCCTGTCGCCTCGCAGGTCAAGTTTAGTCCGACTGTTCTTGTGTGGGGAGGTTTGACAGCCTCAGGATTAACGCGACTACATTTTGTACCTCAGCATACATCAATTAACTCGGAGTATTATATCAATAACATTTTAAAGAAGGAATTAAAACCAGTTAACGACAGACTGGACACTTCTGGAACGATCTCGAAACGACGACTATTCACTGACAACGCCGTTAGCGTTTTCCAGCAGCATGGTGCGCGAGAAGCATGGAATTCGATATCGGTTGAAACTTTGTACAACCTCATCGAATCTTTGCCCAGACGAATGAAATCTGTTATAGCCAGCAAAGGCAACACTATTGCCTATCAAATGGTACAATAATTATTGATTTCTGTTGCGTATATTTTTTTTAAACAAACTAGCAAAATCGTTCACGAACTTATTGGACACCCTGTAGCATACAATCATTTGTGAAGTAGTTTGCTAGAGTGTTCTATCTTTTACGCTGCAACCATTAAATTTTTATCATTACCAGGTATAGGAATAGCAACTAATCACTAAATGCCCATTAAAAAATCATAAAATTTTGTTGGCCATAATTTCACATCACTAACCACAATATTTGTATGAACCTACATCATCTGCTTTCACTATTCATCTAACGATGCTCAATGCCTTTTAAAACCACATCTATGTTTACAAATAAGAATAATTTCCAACTCACACACTGAATAAATTTTGCCAAATAAAGCTTAGATACTGAAAAGTTGTTGTTACTATCTTTAGTAACCCTTCACTCAAAATCATTGATCAGAAATTTTCCACTTTACCAGAATTTTGAGTTCATAACTGGGAAGTGGTTGTTCGAGGCAGTGTGGTGGTGGCTCTTGTTCAGAAGGAATTCTCTCAGGTTCCTCTTCACCTCAGTCGAAGCAACAGCACCTACAAGTAGCGTGTGTACTGTGAAGTCATATAAACTATAATTATAATGGCATAAATTTATTTATAAAAATTAGGGCTGTTGATTAATCGTGACTAACGCGTGCAATTAACGCGTTAAAGAAATTTACGATTAAAATAAATTTTTAACGCATTAATCGTGCATGTTGATTAGATCTGATTAAAATGGAATCAAAGGCAGAAAAGATCATTTTAAATGGAGAGTTCATAGGCCTACTTAAAAACTAGTGATACATTCTTTGCAAATATTCCAAGAAAGAATTTAAGAGTGATCGCCACAATTCATCGCTCAATTATCACTTGCATGCGAATCAAAACATGCACATGGTCCTAACGGTGACAATGAGCCGTCGACATCGGCCACATCGCATGGTACACTAAGGTTGTTTGACCAATCCCGTCAGACTACATTGGTTGAACTCCAGGAGCATTTATAAAGCGCCTCCTACTTTACTATATATTCAGAGGCACTCTCAATGTGACAGCCTAGAGGAAATAAGAAAGAAGACTTCAAGCAGCGAAGGGCTGAAGATGACACCCCCCAATAGGATCTTACTACAGATAGTGGGAGGGAGAGGACAATCCACATAGAAGGGCCTACAATGGCTAAATTGTTATGTTGCACGATACTATGTTAACTTTAATCATTTACCCTCAGCACATGAAGGATGATGGCAATTTTCTCCCACACTCTACTCTAATCATTCCCCGACAATGCATGATTAGCACACTCCTTTTTTAGTACCGAGAAGATACTAACAAAAAAGAAAAACCGAATATTTGTCTCACTCAGTGGAATTGCAAACCCTTACGAGAAGGAGGTCATCCAGTGCTGAATAAATGTCTTCCCACCTACGATCAGATTAAATTTAACGATGACAACGAAAGCGACGGCACATGGGATTCGTACTTTCCTCCGTCTTCTTCTTGTGCTTTATCTGCTCCAGCTTCTCATTCTGTCGCTCGTGTTCCGCCTGTTCCCGACGGCGCTTCTCCGACTCCGCCCACTCCCTGATCGACTGCTCATGCTGGTGCTGCACTGCAAGCTAGCAATATAGAACACACACACAATATAGAACACACACAATATAGAACACACACAATATAGAACACACACACAATATAGAACCCACACACAATATAGAACATGCACACAATACAGAACACACACAATATAGAACACACACAATATAGAACATGCACACAATATAGAACACACACAGTCACACACAATATAGAACACACACAATACAGAACACACACACAATACGGAACACACACACAATATAGAACACACACGCAATATAGAACACACACACAATATAGAACACACACGCAATATAGAACACACACACAATATAGAACACACATACAATATAGAACACACACACACACACAATATAAAACACACACACAGAATGTAATATTACATTGAGAAAAAAGCAGGATGAAACAACGTTTCATGGTTGAAATACACTGAACCAAACAAGATCCTAATAACAGACAGGTAGAGAACAGATGGATAGAATCAAATAATTCTAAACAGATCCATTCCAATAGAATATTCATCAGACGCAAATGCATCCACCCACACAGTTCAGCCTCGTTTTTGCTTAAAGGATGATAGGTTCTTCGATGGCAAACAATCAGGCAAGCAAGAGGCAATATCAAACAAATTCACCATTGCCAAGCATCCTCCACTCCAGGCGGAGTACCACTGGCATGGACAAATTCGACAATTCTTTATCGCACTTTGACACACTCATAATAATTATATAACCAAATCCGGCAAAACTGCACCCAAAATATAATCATTTCCACAAAGTAACCATCAAACAGCATATGAACCAAATCCGCAATATAACCCTATCCACAAAAAAATTATCCCATCATACATTCAATCAATCACTGTATGTACGTATATAGCACTCCTTCAAGAGACCTATAGATTCCGAAGAGCTCCCAGCCCGGCCACAGCTAGAGAAAAAAGACCGCAGCGAAAACAAAAATCCACAATATATCTACACCCACAATGTAACCCTATCCAGAAAATAACAACGCAAAATATAACTACGTATAAAATAACCATATACAATGTAACCAAATCCATAACATTAACATAACCACAGTCACGATATCATCACACCCACATTACGTTCATAATCAAACCAAATCCACACTATAACCAAAACTATGACAAACAGAAACGCTTTATGCATCAGAAGCTAAAGACCCCGAGAGCATTTGAGTCAGTGATCATCAGTCATCTAGAATGAATATCCCCATAAATTCACAAATTACATCAGACCTTCATGCATTCGTGTAGAAGCAACTGCTCCTCGAATTCCAGTCGCGTCTGCTGATGCTTGAACTGCTGAGCGAGACAGTCGCGTTGCATCTGGTAATGTCTCTGCAGGTTACTGAGGCTTGTCTTCAACTGAGGATCGGAGGTGTAGTCAGGCGGCCTCAGGAACAGCGATGACGACAATGAATCTACAATTCAACAGACAAACTCAGTTAGTAAATTGCAGTACTTTGCACTAGACAATAGACATAATCTAGATATAAGCATTGTTTATTTATTTGTTATTTATTAGTAGCACTTGAATAGCGCCCCATCAAGACTACCAATTCAGGAACTCGTGCTACTGACCCAACCTCGGCTAAATAGGACAGTCGTAAGACTGGAGAATAACATGTTGGAGTGATCCACTGGGTATTATAGGCAAAGTGCCGTAGGAAGTCCATCCCATGTGGCATGGTAAGCGACTGAGAAAGCATGGCATTGCTTGTCGAGGACTGGAGGTCCATGTGCCTTTGTGCAGCTCTCTTAAAAGGCACCATGTTAATGGCTATGTTAATGGCTATGTTAATGATCAATTGGTCATGTTAATGGTTATGTTAATGGTTATGTTAATGGTTATGTTAATGGCTATGTCAATGGTTATACTAATGTCATGTTAATGGTTATGTTAATGGTCATGTTAATAGTTATGTTAATGGTTATGTCAATGGCTATGTCAATGGTTATACTAATGTCATGTTAACGGTTATGTTAATGGTCATGTTAATAGTTATGTTAATGGGTATGTTAATGGTTATACTAATGGTCAAGTTAATGGTCATGTTAAAGGCTATGTCAATGGTTATTTCAATGGTTATGTAAATGGCCAGACAGAAACAGTTTTATTATACTGCATCGGTTGCTAAATCAACTAAAGAAGAACTATACGTAGGCTGGTCAAAGTTGCGTTTGGAGACCATGCTCTTCAACCACCAGCCCCAAATGCTGGAACAATCTTCCTCCTTCGAATCGCTTACTCAACTGAGTTTTTCAAGAACAGATTGAGAACACAATAATAGTACCATAAAATAAAGACAAAAAGTTAACTAGTAAAGTAGATATCGTAAACTAATCAGATAAAAACGTATTTTTACTTAAATATTCATTTAAGTATATGTTTGTATGTGCACTTGTAATAGCACTCCTTCAAGCTTCCTACTCAGAGGCGCTCCAAATTACAGAGCGGACATTGCATCGGAGTTTCACGCCGAGGCACTGGGCAATTGCGAGTGAAGGACTTGCTCAAGGTCCTTGCGCGGCGACTTGGGGCGGATTCGAACCTGCAACCCTTCGGCTGCAAGGTGACGAACATACACACTACACCACTGCGCCCCACAATGCATTTGTTTACGTACATGGCTCTTTATGATAGAGCCGTAAAGGAATCTCAGAGCACACGATGACATAGCTATATAACATATCCGAAAAGTGATGAGATTTGAAAATGCTTATTGCGGTTTGTCTTGGAAACGCACATATTTTCAGAGGCAAACTGATCCTCCAATAGACAAGAAAAAACAAAACGTGTATAAATAAGAATGCCTCAATGGGTGGAGAAATTTAAAATGCAACAACTGACAACATAGATAGCTGAAAATAAGAATACAAATCCAAAGAGGATAGTGAAACATCTGGTTTATGTAGGAAGGCAGAGAAGTTTGAAGGACATCTAAGGTAAGATGCAGTTGTAGTGGCTGGCGGCCTGATGCCTGATGGACCTTAAACCAAAGATGTTCTTTGCGAATTGGCATAAACAACGCAATCATCGTGCAAACAGAAACTCTGCTAAGTAGCACATTGTATAGAAGTCGTCAATTCCCAAGTTGTTTAAAAGTACAGCACATCTTAGCCTCAACTAAGAAATATGATCTGTTACTGAACAGAATGAATAAAACCAAATACCCAAAGAACTCTGCAGAAAGCCACGCCAAATAAATCGCCAATAGCACCACACTGCAGTGCCTACAAGATTCTTGCTTTAATCAGTACTGTAGTACAAGCTTTATGTTGACCAAAATTCGTTATATACACACACATGCATAATTTGCATATATATATATTCATGTACATGAAATTATGTGTGCAAGCATATATATAATTATACATGTGTATATAATATATATATATACACCGGTATTCGTCACCTGTATGCTTTGAAGTAAACTGTGCCAGCAGGCGGGACAGCAATCATATTGTAATTAAAATATGGACCTCAAATGCCAATAAATAACTAGTCTGTAGGCCCCACTTACCGTACCTGATGACCAGACAATTTCAGTCCACAGCCACACTAATACTGTCACCATACATGTCACGCCTCCAATGGTGTTGGGTTTGTCAGCCAAAATGCCTCTCAACTCCTGGTCCACACTAAGGGCTATATATACTGCTGACTAGGACTGTAACAAACCAGAATTCACGTGACTTTGCCATCATGGAACCTTACCTTATCTAACCTGGTGCGATTATCTATCCACTTCACAGAAGCTTCAGAGACAACTGTTATATAAGCTGTTTACGCTTCTCATCTCTAATCCTGGGGCACTGCAAAAAGACCACTTAGATGCAAAAATTGACCATGTCGAGCCAACAGCAGCTGTCAGGATGTGCTTTTTGGACACGTGCTTAAGTCAAGACCGGGAATAAAGAGAGCACAACAAATGCAACCAAGCCATATAGCAATTTCGCCGTGTAACAGCTGCACCAACCACAGCACACTATTAATCGAAGGATCAGAAAGACTTGCTGGTGCTGGCAACCGAATCATGCCCTGCGGTTATAAAAAAAATCAAGTCCTCTAATATACCTGGTACAATCTGTCACCGCAAATACATAAAAACATTCTTAAAATGTTGGATGCCTTCACGTTTAAATGGATTTTTAGATTTCTTTTCTCCGACACTCTTCTTGGGTCGAGTGGCAAGGCTGCATTAAGAGAAGGTGCACAGTGAAAGGAAAGTGATGATGATGATGATGATGATGATGATGATGATGATGATGATGATGATGATGGCTACAATGATGGCTACGATGACGGTTACGATGACGGTTATGGTAATGATGATGATGATGATGACCACTACGATGGTTACAATGATGATGTGATGATGATGATTATGATGACGACGATGATGATGATGATGGCAACGATGATGGTTACAAAGGTGATGATGATGATGACGACGACGACGACAATGATGGTGATGGTTACAATGATGACATACGAGGAATGGAAAACCTGGATGGTTAAGACCATAAGACCAAAACATACGCACGATCACATCAGACAGCAGCAGTGAGCCCATGGATTTAAATAAAGCAGCAAGGAATACCTACTTACCTACCTACTCCTCCTCTTAGAGCTCTGCCTCTTGGGTTTGGCTCACGGATCCAATCATCTCTACACCGACCCTGCACTCAACATCAACTCAAGATGTACCACCAAGCCACTTACGTCTCAGTGTTTTCACACACGGCTCTACAAACCACTCGAGACGGAAAGAACGAATGCAACCGGAACTACTAACGGAACTACTAACGCTGCCATTCATTTCTCCTCCCCTGCCCTCATAAACGTTCAGGTTGGCGCCTCTAGGTATTCGAGATCGATGGCTCCACATAAATCAGACGATACAAGTTTTACTACCGAGGGTCAAGAGAAGGATCTCTTGTAGATCAGGAATGCGCATTGCTGTGCACATTTTCACACGAGATAATGCATAATACATCGAGATAATGCATTGCAACTCTTGGTTATTCACTAATTAATTCGGATCCAAGGTATAGTGCCATGCATTGTATCGGAAATCGTTGATTTCTTTATTGGTTCGTGTGTAACAACACTGCGCCACAGCAAAGAAGATTTCGCGTCAACCTCCTCCTTTATCCACGCTTTAGACCGGCACTGCAGACCAATTCTGAAAGGAACATGGGTTCAATTCTTATGTTAAGAGTTTATCCCCTAAAAGAATAATGTAGCAGAGCTCAAAACAATTGGGACCTATTATAAACCGAGAGAGACTTATTATAACTGGGGGTGGGGGAGTGGTGGCACATTTCGCAATACGCTGGAATACTGAACAAGCGGAATTGAGTTAGATTCACGAAGTCATCATAGGATACATGTGGAAGTGCGTTGTAGGCTGCTATTAGCGGCATTGTATGCAGGCTGTCTGTCCTGCAAGTAGTTAACATTGATGCTGATTGAAATTGTATCATGTAATCATACTGCTTTGTGTCAGTTTGAAAAATAAAGAAGATTATTATTATAATTAAAAGAATACAACGGCCATTCATGAGTTGCAAGTAAATTTAATGCAAGTAAAGCTCTCAATAGGCGTAATAGTTAAAAAAGGCATCATACCCAAGTAGTAAACATCTTCACCTATCAGTAATCGGCTCTAATCAACAACCATAAATGAGACTCACAATCTAAATTTTTATTCTCCTGATAATCTGCCCTACATTCCATTGAAAATGAACTTTGGAAAGAGTGTTTTCATGTCCTTGGCCCGGTCATCATCAACCATTCTCTGACTGAACGCAGCGTCAGACCTGTCTGTCAGACCTGTCTTGCACGTGCCGTAGTTCACACCCTCCACTGCAATGCCATGTATACCTCTCTTTTCTGATAATTATTTATCAAACTAATCCTTCATCTCTACTCTCAATTTCACCTTTAGTTTTTCTCTGATCCTTTCGTCCAAAAACCTTCCTTCAAAAACCTTCCTTTTTATATCGCTACACTGACACCGTGCACTACTTTCTGTGCACTACTTTCTACGTCATCAGCTCAGTGGACAAATGGACAGCAACTGACCAGCACTGACCATATTGGGCTTCATCAATAAAGCCGAATTTGCAACCATCAAGAGAAACAACCATGCTATCCTCATTTGCTGCTGCAAACACACATCCTTTTTTCAGCTGCATTTACTTCCCCTCTTCTTTTTAAATCGTTTCAATTCTATTTGAAGGAACTGCTGATTTGCCACCAGGTGTCTTGTGATCAATTTGCTGGGGTCAGATGCAGTCTGTATGCCAATTAGAATTTGATGAGTTTTTACGCCATGCAAGATGAAACCTTCCAATGTAAACAGTGCCGGTGTGTTAAAACAGCTAGAAGAAGGATGGAGTGAGTATGTGAAACTTCATGTGAAACTTCAAAGATTAAACGTTGTAAATGCTGATCAGGTTTTAGCAGAGTTGAGTTTGGAACAAAATGTAAAAACTCGGTGCTACGACAAAGTACAAATCGGACATTTTATGCAAAAGCGACTTAACAAAAATCACGCCGCAGTTCTAAGTACTCTGCAGATGATGAAACAATGACAACGTCAGATTCTACGGATAGCTAATATGTAGACCAGCGTACAAGTTTCCTGATCGTAGAAATTCATCGGAAGCCACAGATCTGTCGACGACGGCCAACTCCAACTCGAACCTTCTTAAACATGATACATAACATCGCAAATCCCCTGCAGCAGTTGCAGCAGCACGGTTACCATGGCAACCGGAGCGTTCTCTCTCTCTCTCTCTCTCTCTCTCTCTCTCTCTCTCTCTCTCTCTCTCTCTCTCTCTCAGCACGTGATGAGCTGGCAGAGCACGGACTGAGCCACATCCGGCAGACTTTGCATTTCCTGCTCGCCGCCTCCGCCTCCTCCGACGCCAACAACAACAGATCCGATGATAACTCCTATTCACATGAGCGCTTTCCATGATTTTTCTGCTTTCGTGTATGAATTAGGCTCGCAGCAAACGCGACGGGCGGGACTCGGCAATTTCCGATTAGCGAGATCTGCAATTGGTCGGCGATGATAGCAAATCAGTGAAGCAGATCACGGAGCGAAAAAGCTCTACGTGATACATCGAATGTAGAGCACAATATTAAACGCAACTACGGCACTTTTAACCGTGTACATGGTGGGTGGCATGTGCTGCTAGAAGACGCAGTGCCCAAGAAAAAACGTAGAGTCTGGTGTTCAATTCCCTGCACCTCAAGCAAACATTTTCAATTTGCTGGGTCATGAAATTAATACGAAAGATCCAATTAGAAAATAATCCTGGCCCCCTCATTATTTCAAGGGATTGCACAGCAACTATGTAGAATGTCTCAAAGGCTTCTTTACATCATCTTCACTTACCTGGTCTATTATGCATTTTTGTCTCCATGTCTGTGTGTATGTACAGTATGTATGTATGTACAGTATGTATGTATGTATGTATGTATGTTAGGGTGGTCCTTATTTTTAAAAGTTTGATTTTATAACGGGGCACCCTCTAAGTTGGTTTCTATTGATGAGAAAAAAATTGAGAAAATCTTTGGAGAGAATCTGAAGACATTTAGGGGTCGCTACCAGAGGTTAAAGTTCAAGGTTAGAATTAATTTGGGCTTTGTGGTCCACTATGCGCAATTTCCATTAATATGCTTTCCAACCATGTTAATCGCTATGATAGAATTTGATAGACAACTATACTCACATATTTGTTAACATCTCCGACATCATGATTGCCACCTACTTACTTATTTTATTGACATTATTTTATAATGCATTCACAGCCATTGCATCTTTTGGCGGCAATTTCGCTTCATTCTGGTTTTTTCGTGTGTATTGCATAATTTCGCTATTGTCAAAGAGAACACAAAGTTGGCAATAGACCTAAGTCTTGACAATGCCACGGTGAAAGTGAGTAAAAGAAATGCAACACTTGTAGGCCTACTTTCTTTCGCACTACAATGTCTTGGCAATGATCCCGCAGAGTTCAATCTCTATTGTTTTTCAATGATTAAGGAGTGAATAAAGAATCGGCAAAAAATTTATGAAAACTTGAAAGCTGAATGCCAACCAGGAAAGGTCCAGGAGTTCCTCTAATAATTCACTGGGATGGAAAGTTGTTGGAAGACATCTGCAGACTGCAGTAAAGAAATAGTAGACCGTCTTCATGTCCTCGTTTCTAGAGTGTTGACCAGATCCTCGGTTTACAGAAGTTATCATCGGGACAAGAAAATCTTCAGTGTCTGCAGTGTATGAAGCGGTTGTGACTTGGTGCATTACTGATCAAATCAAATCTATGTGCTTTGACACCACATCAGTGAACAGTGGACTTAGAAATGGTGCTTGCATCCTGTTGGAACAGAAGCTGGACAAGGATTTGTTGTAGAGTGCATGTCGCTATCACATATGCCTAAATTAAGTTGGAGGCAGTGGTTATGTTTTCTCTTTGTTCACCGAAGGGTAAGGACATAATGATTTTTCCGCTGGACAGAGCGAGGTTGAACGGCAAGAGCATTTACAGTGTTAAGATATGAATGTTCAAGAAATAATTCAAGTCAACAAGAAGAGAATAAAGGCATCTGCCTGCTATACGTCAAAGTCTGGTTTCAAGCACCGTATGCACCATCTATACTCCTCAACTTGACCTGCAGAGAGCAGATCTTTAAGGACATTGACAAAATACAGGGATATAAAATAGTGCAGTTGCAGACGTTGCAATGAAGAAATGTTTAGATGCCCTTTGGTATCTTTCAGAGGAATTGGTGACTTTTGCGTTCTTTGATTTATGGGGTTTCCATTTATACCAAGTGCCAAATGATTACTACTCTGGACAAAACTTGGATCAAACATCCACTTCAAAGAAGAACCTTGGAACCTGCTGTAATAAGCTCAATGCAACTGGAAGATTTTCTCATGGAAAACACGAGATTTTTCAAGTTTTCTCCAATAAGACACGAGAACTTCAAGTTAGATTAGGCCACTGCGAGCTCAGTGAAAGTTGTGAATGACATTACAAAGCGTGGAGTGACACTCATGAACATTATATAACAAGCTTCAAACAAATAATGAGGATAAGATGCAGAGTCTGCTATATTGATTGTGAAGAAATATACCTATCGTCGCAAGAGACTGATGCAATAATGGAAACATTAACTGGAAAAACATTTTTATGTCCATGTATGCGTTTTGTCCAAAATAGTAAACCAGTCCACAGGCCACTAGTCCACCTCCAGCACGGTCCATTGCCCACCAGAATTTATTTTAAATTTGTGCATTCAACCATACATGTACACTAGTAATAGTATACAATATACGATACTCCATGTATCGCCTGTGTCTTTACATTGATATATGTTACGTCCGGTAGCGACCCCTAAAACTCAAAAAAAATCTGCCAAAATTTTCAGTGTTAATATTTTTTAACCTAAAGGTATAAGTCAGGAGGGTGCCCCGTTTAAAATTCTCCAAAAAATATTTTTACATGGAGCTAAGGACCACACTAATGTATGTATGTATGTATGTACGGTATGTATGTATGTACGGTATGTATGTATGTATGTATGTATGTATGTGTGTATGTATGTATGTGTGTATGTATGTGTGTATGTGTGTATGTATGTATCCAAATACTTAATATAGCATCTTTTAATTACCTCATAAAATAATAATAATAATAATAATAATCTTCGTTTATTGACATTCAATCTGACAAACCGCAGAACGATTACATGTACAAGTTATACGAAATACGGCCTGCTTCGCACGACACGCAGTTCGGCTACAACAGGTTCGGTAACTTAACACTAATGGCCTAAGTACTGGATCACTCCTGATTCGGCCAAGCCAGGAGTGGGAGGGGCTATCTTTTTATTTTTAGCAGAACCCGAGTCAAGCAACACAACAGCAAAGCGCCAATGGCAGCTAACAGAAAATTCAAATAAATTTTTGCCCCATGTGAGGCTTGAACCCGGGTCCGCGCGGCTGACTCTCAGTTTAACGGCCAGCGCTCTCTCCACTGAGCTACGGGACCCCCCCTGCACTGCCTGCGATGTCCCTACGCTGACCAAAGTCGGTAAATTCACTAAGAATGACCAGTTCAACAGCATACCATGCTTACATAATTTATTAACGAAGGTTTGTTTTGGGTTATAGGGTACTAAGGAAAGATAGGTCAGGTTGGTATAAACTATTACTTTCTCCTGTCTCCTTTTACACAGTATTTTTCAACAACGAAATTCCAGTTTAGAGTAATACAACAGTCAACACAACACAATACAACAGTCAACACAACACAATACAACACAACAGTCAACACAACACAATACAACAGTCAACACAACACAATACAACAGTCAACACAACACAATACAACAGTCAACACAACACAACACAACACAACAGTCAACACAACACAATACAACAGTCAACACAACACAATACAACAGTCAACACAACAAAATACAACAGTCAACACAACACAACACAACACAACAGTCAACACAACACAATACAACAGTCAACACAACACAATACAACAGTCAACACAACACAATACAACAATCAACACAACACAACACAACACAACAGTCAACACAACACAATACAACAGTTAACACAACACAATACAACAGTCAACACAACACAACACAACACAACAGTCAACACAACACAATACAACAGTTAACACAACACAATACAACAGTCAACACAACACAACACAACAGTCAACACAACACAATACAACAGTCAACACAACACAATACAACAGTCAACACAACACAATACAACAGTCAACACAACACAATACAACAGTCAACACAACACAATACAACAATCAACACAACACAATACAACAGTCAGCACAACACAATACAACAGTTAACACAACACAGTACAATTATACAACAGTCAACACAACACAATACAACTAATTGATTCGCATTCAAAGTCGGCAAAATGCAATCGATGCTACAGCAATGCTGCAACAGCCGTCACTACATCACATTACACTTGGGTATTACATCACATTACACTTGGGTATTACATCACATTATACTTGGGTATTACATTACATTACACTTGGGTATTACATTACATTACATCATGCTCAGACAACTGCAGTGCAAACTCACCTCTAATTTTGCCACCACAGTCCTCGTAATGACCTTACACGTTACCTCATTTGTTACCATATGCTACGTTACCTCATTTGTTACCATATGCTAACTTATACCAAATACCTGCACTCTCACACTGCTTCACACCTTTTCTCACTGATCGCCGAAGACTATGGTATTTCTTACCCATAAGGAACTACAGTGCAGCAAGAACCATACTATTGATTGCATTTTATGTAAGCAGTGGACAAGCCATAAATTGCTGTAGAGAGCTATTTATCGCAATTGTGTGTAAATTTAATCAATCTGCGACAGACTTTCCACGCTGCAAGCATTTATGGATTTCGCATTACTGCTGGTTGACTTGGCAGTTGACCAGTCAAAGTTAATTAGTGCTAGTACTGTCAACACACCTTTGTTCCTCTAAATCATTATGATGTTTATGTGTTCACACCGGTTCTGGTGCGACGAGACCACTACTTGAAATCTTTTTATTGATGGCACTGAGGTACAATCGTGATGATTTGAGGCACCTATTATTTTACTAAATAGATACGGGAATAATTAAGCATCACAGGTTGAATATGTCTAGGCTGTGTCAATTGGGGTAGACTTAGTAAATGTACACCATTCCAGCCATGGCCTGCCTCTCTCCCGTATACACTCATGTGAGGTTGCCACTGGATTTGTGATTTTCTTCGTTGGAAAAACGGCTCAAAACTCACTTTTTCTCATTGGCTTTCAACCACTTGGATACTTAATTCCATCTTCCCCTGATGGCTGACGCTGTGCCTCAGATTCACATTTCGGTGACACCTTATCCTTGTTGACAAATTTATTCAATAATATAATAATAACAATACATTTGGTTAAAATTGCTTATTAATATCTGACACCTGAGGGATTATAAATATTAAATACCTTGGGTAAAAAAGATAATAATAATAATAACATTATTATTGTTATTATTATTATTATTATTATTATTGCTATTATTATTATTATTATTATTTTAATTTACTAAGACTTGATTTAGATTGGATTTGCACAGATCTTAAGATCATCACCCAGTTGCCAGGCAGGCTAGGCTACTTCACCAATGATCACAGGTTTAATTAATTAGGCTCTATAACGGATGTGCATGTTTAAAATTGGCTGATATTATCTAATAATAAGACACACTAAATAGACCAAGTGACTAAAGTTCTGTCATTTGTTTACACGCTGTATATAAAAAAAGATTGTCAGATATCCTGTCCTTTAACGCGGGTCACATAGAGATGATTCTGTCCAGACCAGTTCAATGAACGAACAATTCGTCATTGTCAGACAATGGGAAACTGAGGCGGATCGTACAATAATAACAAGGATATAAATGGAACAATTGATAAATTCACATTGACAGGACAGTGTCACATATTCTAAAAGTCTTCGAGTGACCGATAATTAGCTCAAGACTTAATCAGCAGAAAGTGGTTCCAAACAGTTGTTGATATGCATGCATCTAGGATTCTAAAGCAATTTATTAACCTGGTTTCTCCAATGGATTTTGATTTCCACTGTCCAGATATTTCACTGGAAGTAATCATTATCTATTGGTGACATTTGCATATATTGATTATAATGATACTACAGGATTAGATTGGAAGATACAGGACATTATAGGGCTGTCAACTTTTGGATTCTGCCATTGTGGGACGTCCCCTGCAGTCACTTGATGTGTCATTACCAATTTACACTGTCCGGGTTATCATGCAGTAGGCAGAACATACATAACAGATGTAACAGATACAGCATCAGCTGAATGTAGGGTCTACTGAAAATAGTCATCAGTAAATTAATTGTAGTCGAATCATGCAAAGACAAGTGACCCATGTTTAAAAATAGAATCAACGCCAAGAAGAAAACGTTCATTAAATTCCAATAGCCTATAGTAGGCATATAATTTTATAACATTAATAAGTCTCACTGGCACAGTATTAGCATAGCACAGTTCATACAATCATGCAAGCATGGGGATTGAACACAGATTGCATAAGTCTTTTACTGGGTGTAAGATGGTAGAGCTTCACTTTGCTTCAACTTATACTTCTTCCGCAGAGCTGAAGCTGTTTTAAGCAGTTCCAGAAAACTGCAAAAGAATGTACAACTCAGTATTTGTCATCAGTTCCGACAGAACGTGGTCGGTGTGCTCAGGCAATTGCCATCGTAAGACAACATGGGTCGTTCATAATGCTGAAAACTTTCACGTAAAAGCGTTGGAAACGAGAACTGATGCGGTATTTAGGCTAGGACACAAAATTGATGAAGCTACGGTAAGCAACTGAGCCGCAGTTGTTGCTGTAAAATTCTGAAGACTGCAATTCAGTGCTGTCGCAACATCTGATGTAGAGAAAACGTAAATTTCAGTGCACAGCTTGCTGCATTAGTTTGCAGAAACAGGAACAACATTTTGTGGAGTGGATATCTGTACCGAATTCCAGGCCAATTTGGAATCAGTCCGGGTCACAGGACACAAGAGGCCAATTCCAGTTGGCATCCGTGCAGTGCATGGAGAGCCTGCAACCAAGGGAGGCTGGGTTCAAATCTGAAAGAGGAGCCACTCAGCACCTGATAAATATTTAACATAACGTGTAAGATCCATTGGGGGGGGTTGACAATTTTAGCTTAATGTCACTTAAAGTATTTGACACAGTACAGTAATGAATAACTCATTGATTCTGGTTTCATGCCTATAGAGATAAGTGGCCCAACAAGATTGCAAGACCTTTCACTGAGGCTTAAAAAAGAACAACAGTGACAATGCAATATCTGAACAAACATCTGAATACAGGCTAAAACAACAAACTGCCCGGATTTCCCATGATGCAAAGCAGCAAGTTCGTACACAAATCAGGATCATGCAACAGTAATGATGACGTCAACAGAGCAAAACGTTGACCTAGATTTCGGACCAAGGAATAACGATCAAAGGAAGCCATAAAACAGACCAGACCAGACCAGAGGTTTCCGACATTCACAAGATGGCCGTCAAAAGCTGCGTTTAATAAAAGCAGCACATCACATACGATTTACGACCGTTGCTTCTTACGATAGGAAAGGAAACGAAAGACTGCAGAATTATGTCACACATGTTATCAATCAACTCATTGAAGCTATTTCATGAATGCCTGCAATTTTTACTACTTTTTATGGGTTCTGCTCAGTGTAGGCTATGCAATATGCATAGACCAGAGTGCCTGTAATGGGGAGAGTAGGCTATACGGGCTTGACTAGAGCCTCCTCTTCGGAGATTGTTGTTGTGATGGGGACCCTCAGCAAGTCCTTCTCTCACAATTGTTTTGCACACTCCATTGATACTTGGTCATCATATAGTGAATTAGTGATGCTTACCAAATGAATGATGATGATGATGATGATGATGATGATGATGATGATGACAGTAGTAGTAGTAGTAGCAGCAGCAACAGCAGCAGTAGTAGTAACAACAACAATAATAACAACAGCAACAGAAATAATAATAATGGTCTGAGAAGAGAACAAAACTCTCATTGGTCTACACTAGGGTGACCATTTTCTGGCCATCAAAAACCGGGACACTTTTTGGAAAATATAAATTGAAGGCCTAATTCCTTAACTACAGGGCCATAGGCTAACGATCGAAGTCCTACAGGCTCAATTAAATTTAGTGCAGAGCATAGATTTCAGTGTAGAAAGCTACAACCTGCTCTTAGTCGTTAGTGCACTGAGTGCAGTAGGCTACTCTTTTAAAATTTAGAACAATCTCTCAATCGGTTCACAGTGGGTAATCTAGTCCAGAGGAAGTTTAAGGTTTCTGGGGCGCACAGGAGCGTCCGGCAGACGACCGCAGATCGAGGCGTTCAGGGCCAAGCAGAGAAAGGGTTTTGGGAAGGAATGTGCCTCTCACCATCCGATTTATTTATTTCCACATTACAATGACAGGCCTATTATGAAAACTGTTAATAGATTTTTAAATCTATTAACTAAGCTCACTAGCCTACTAAAGATCTACCTGGTAGGCTAATATAATATTCCATATGCCTATAAATTGTCAACTTATTTTTAGTTACGACTTTTTAAGGTACAAACTACTTTTTGTTCCGTGATTTACATAAAAATGACGTTTTCAAGATTCAAATTTCCATCTTACCAAAAACCGGGACAATTTAGCCATTTTGCCTAAGTCGTCGGGACACCGGGACGCACCACGAAAAACCGGGACATGTCCCGGAAAACCGGAACGTATG
>OX457041.1:20358658-20401158 GCA_949752735.1 Lumbricus terrestris
ATTTGGGGCACCAATTGGAGACGAGGCTCACAGCTAGACACTTGGAAAGAAAAAGATCTGCCAAGTCCTAGTAATTGTGCATTGTTATTAGAAGGACAATTGTTGTGATGAGGACAGTTGCTCTGAGGAGGACCAGATTCTGAGGGGGGAAAAGATGTCCTTAGGTGGACTATTGTTGTTCTGAGGAGGCTAATTTGTTGCTGTTAGGAAGCTAATGTCTGGTACCAGAATGCACTAATGCGATCAGATCACGATCACTGGTATCTTTTCTTTTCTCGAGTATACCACCTGCGCAGCCTCTCATCTGGCGCTTTCTAGTAGACACAGAGAAGTCTGTGTCTAAGTATCGATCTGTGGTTGAACAGGTCTTGTGGTTAGCTCACTGGACTGCCAACTGAAAGGTCGGAGGTTCAAATTTCCGCCCAAGCAGAAACTATTTGAAGCTTCATCTGTCTCCATTTGCACTTCCTCAACCATGTGTTGTCACATTGCTCACACCCCACCATCCTGATTAACTTCTTCCTGTTACATAGCCCCTACTAAGCGGGACTCGTCCCTTCTCGAGTGCCTATTGCTCATTAATCTGTCTCCTAAATCCCTTGCCGAATGAGTTAATACATTGACTATTACTTGTGTTATACTTGTTCTGTATATTATGTCTTATTGTGGGAACAATACATAATTTTGAATTTAATGTCAGTGCATGGGCTACACATATCTTTATTCGATTAGCCACCATACATATTAGCCGCATCTTGAATCAGATCTCGATCCACATCTTCCGTTTCTTCCATAAATTTCTAGGCCACGTCTGAATCCTAGTTTCATCTACATGATCACCACAGTTTCATCTATATCCTCCTCAAATTCTCACCTATACTTCCATACATAGAAGAATCCGTTCATTTTGATGTCAGCCTAGATCTTCCTTACCCTTGAAAACATCTGCCAATCCATCTGCTTAACGAGATGCACTAGCTCTGCTGCTTGTTCCATGCATATATCCATCCATCCATCCATCCATCCACCCACCCATCCACCTAAACCATCCAAACATCCATCCATACACCCACCCTTCCATCCATCCACCCACCTATTTGATTCACCCATTCCATCCGTCCCATCCATCCATCAACCCATCCAATCCATCCATTCATATCTTCACTCATATTTCCACCCATATTTTCACCCACATCCTCCCCAAAATCTCCACATAAACCCCAGCCTGATTGCACCCCTCCACCGCAAAATAACAAATCAGTGATTACTCAAACGATACAATATTCTACAACCAACGAACGAATGAACGCACGGCAGAAAAAAGCCACGATCTGCACGGCAGCTTCTTATCTTATCATCGCAAACAACTAAATACGAGAGAAAGCAGCAGATAATATAGCATATTAAGAAAACAAAGTCTACAAAGAAACAGCGATAAAATAACGTGGGAACGAATGAAACGTGAACAATATCCAGAGACGAGAAACCAAGTTCCCCAGAAGTAGGGCAAGACATTGGGGTCAGAGGGGAAGGGGTAAAGGGTGAAGTGAGGGCAAGCCAAGGCAATCTTGACTGGAGAGGCAAGCCCCCCCCCCCCGTCTCTAGAAAGCAGAGACGGTGTGTCTCTAATCATGATTGCAGTCAAAAGAGAACCTAGCAGTGCATGGAAAACTATAAATAAACAAATGTCTGGTAGGATCAGGCATTGCTACCCTAGAAATGCTCAAACGCGCAAACATATAGCCTAAATATCCACTTACAAGCCCAGTCATCCTAAATAGCACAGGACAAGAAATAAAATTTATAAAAATGATTTGAGGTGCTGCATATGTAAAAAATGTAAGCACAATTTTTTGATTAAATTCACGTTATAGACTATACCTACAGTTTATTTTTTAATTGTTAATGTTTATGTCAATATAGACCATGAGGACTTATGTTTACAATTGAAATTTCAAACTAATTTAAATATTTAAAATTTCTCAATTTCTTATAAATGAAATAATGGTATGGGTTAACGACTGTTAGCCTAATAATTTTAGTGTTTACTAGCAAAGTTGTGTTTTTCTGATTAAAAAAAATTACAAGGTTTTCAATTTTACATAGCATTACAAAATGCAACAAGTCAAAATAGTCTCATTTTAGGTTCTTTTTCTTCTTTTTCCATTTTTTCTTTGAGAAAAAATTTCATTTGATTTATATCAGTTTTTACATCTTCAATCTAATCCAATCCATTTACCGTAATACAATTCATCCCATCCCAATCCATCCATCCATCCATCCATCCAACCATCCATGATCCATCCATCCAACCACCAAACCTTGCTTGCATTGACCCATCCATGCATCCAGCCATCTACAAATTCAGCCCACTCTACCATTGAACTCTCCACCATGATAGCGTCTGTTATTTCCTTCCAGACCCAAAACGAATACTGTGTGTTGCCAGATAGTAGTCTAGGATACCCTTCAACAAGCTTCAAGATTGTAAAGTCAGACTATAGCCGACATGAGTCAGTGATGTACCACAATGACAGAGTATGACCGTTGTACATGTGTCCATTGGGGTGTGCTCCACATCGCTACCAAGTGTACTGTGCTTAACTCACAGACTATTCGAAGCAGTTGAATCACAGCCCAATGTCCCCTACTCCCCCATGCTATCCTATCACACCGTGTTCCGGGGCAAGAGACATGCAAGGTTTGTCGCCACCCTTACCCATCTGATACCCATCTCACTACAAGTCAGTGAGCCACAGGTCAAAGGTCAGCTGATTAAAAATGAAGCAGACGATAAGACTGGAAGACATGATAACAATTCAGTCCAGAAGAACAACTGCATCCATCTATCCATTGGGATAGAACTACATGTACGTCTGATGCTTTCTTCATCCATGCTCCACATGATTAAAGCAATCGGAAAAAGTTAATTAAGTTAATGAAGGTCGTGGCTGTACGGTAATTAGTCCTAAAAATAAGATCTACTCGAGAAAAGAAATAATTACAAGATTCAGCAATCATCACAGAACAATTGGTCCATCACAGTGTCTGTTTACCTGTCTGTTTGTCTGTCTGTCCGTTTACTTGTCTGTCTATATGCCTGGGTACATGTGTGGCTGTGCAGCTGTGAGTCTCTATATTTACCTTTGCATTACCGCCTGATAAATTTGTTCAGTTTATCCCTCCATTCACTAATGCCATCAATCCATTCATCCGTTCATCCATTCGCTCATCGCTCAGTCTACAATCATCCATTCAGTCATATGTCAGACTTTGTCAGTCAATTCATCCATTCATTCACCTGTCGGTTCATTCATCCATACACTCATCTGTTAATTCATTCATTCATCTATCAGTACCTTCATTCATTCAGTCATCTGTCAATCCATTCATTCATTCATTCATCTGTCAGTACCTTCATCCATTCATTCATCTGTCAGTCTCCATTCATCCATTCAGTCATATTTGCAATTGTAATTAGCAACTTCTATAGCACCATTGTCTGATGTGCAATGCATCGAGTGATGGTGCTCCAAAACCAGGCCCCACAGTCAGGCCAACATCCAAAAGGTTAGCACAGAATTAAAGACAGAGAGGTGCCTGATGGTCAATAATTTTAAACACAATTCGAAAGAGGTCAATGGATTTTCAGCGGACAACAAAATGACACAAGAAGAAGAATGCTCCAAACAGTACTAGACCAACAACTGAAAAAAATTGTTTCACTGAGGATAGTTCTTGATTTATAGCCAGACAGAGACTGCAATCAGATTAACTCATTCTGAATAATGATACATGTCTGAGCAATAAGAACTGATTTTAAATATTGACAGAGTTCAGGGTTTTATCTATATACTATATATCAGCTCCAGTTTAAAACAAAATTCATTGCTGAACAGAAAGCCAGTGCACAGATTTATGCACTGGGGTTATACATGTATTTCATATTTGGATGTATTAGTAATGGCTCTATAATAATTATAGCTTCAGAGTTCGAACTCCCTGCAGTTTCAGCATATTTTCTTATTGATAACAGCGAGAAGTTACAGTAGGCTATTCAATATGAATGGGTAGCAATGCATCTCCCAGCTTTGGGTATCCTTGCAGACATAAGCAGTGAGCACATAACACCTATTTCTGCGCATATCATAAATGAACATATAATATATGATAATGACCTACAAATGCTGTTTACATGACTAGTGAGACATATGATAGAATTTGAAAGCAATGCTTAAGTCACGTGCAGCATTGTCCCACTCAAAAATTGAGTCACACAATTTCAATGACATAATCCAATCAAAGTTTTAAAGTTGTTGTGCAGCGCCGCCTAGTAGCAGTCTTTGACTAGCCTTTAATCTTTTAGTCTTTGACTAGCCTTTAATCTTTTAGTCTTTGACTAGTCTTTAATCTTTTAGTCTTTGATTAGTCTTTAATCTTTTAGTCTTTGATTAGTCTTTAATCTTTTAGTCTTTGATTAGTCTTTAATCTTTTAGTCTTCGATTAGTCTTTAATCTTTTAGTCTTTGATTAGTCTTTAATCTTTTAGTCTTTGATTAGTCTTTAATCTTTTAGTCTTTGATTAGTCTTTAATCTTTTAGTCTTTGATTAATTAGTCTTTAATCTTTTAGTCTTTGATTAGTCTTTAATCTTTTAGTCTTTGATTAGTCTTTAATCTTTTAGTCTATTAAACTTAGTCTGTGATGGAATAAGAAGGAGTTTATTAGCTGCCAACATACAAGGCTGTATCTCATCAAAATCAAAGACAGCTTGAGCAGACAATAGCTGCATCTATAGATGAGTCACATGACAGACTGTCAAATTAAATGTACATGTTGATTCCAGTGTAATCAGCATAGAAATAATCTCCAAATTATTATCTCCTGCAATGTTGTAGTGGTGTGGTCCACAGGGCAATCAAAAAGGACCAAGTACACAGCCTTGTGAGCTGTGACACACCCATGCCAGCAAAGTACTATATGACTAATTGCCATTTAAAAACACTAATTGAGAGTTTGAGACTTCCAAGATAGTACTAGACCAATTTAGGCAGGACCAAAGACCTCAAACCAGTCCTTGAGATAATGGAAAAGAGCAGAATGGTCCACAGTATATCAAAAGCAGCAGACAAGTCAAGAAGTACAAGTGATGTGTCACCCTACCACCACCCTCTCCATTGAACATTGCCACGCCCTTACGAACAGTAAGAAAGGAAGATTCTGTTGATTGAAATGATAAGCAGGGAGATTAGTTAATCCACATCATCCACTCAAACTGGAACATGCCATTACATCAATCCATTGCTCACCATCTATCCATCAAAATCCAGCCAGCCATCACTCCATCAATCTAAGCCCCACTCTACCTGGTCCCCAACCCCCATGAAAAGTATTATCTGAATCCCAGATTAGTTCAGTCCTACTCAACCACTGGGACTGAAGGAGGCAAAACTGCGGCTGACATCAGGTGAAGGAGGAGGAAGAGGGAACCAGTTCATCTGGTCAGCGATTGCATTGTAGGAGATCCAAAAAATCAAGGTCATATCACGAAAAACGAATACGAAAAACGCCCGAAAACACCTAAAAAACCACCCAGCGGCCAATCCAGACCATTATTTATTCGCGTGCAACATCGTATCTGACGTTCCCTCTGTCTGTGTACGTTATTCTGCCTCCTTCTCTCCACCTCTGTCTTTCTCTGTCTCTGTCTCTGTCCGTGAATCGGCGCGGATAAGAGCATTCATTACAGCATTATGTAAACAAACATTTTCTGGGTCAAGCACAGCAGCAGCAGCAGCAGCGGCAGCAGCGGCAGCAGCAGCGGCGGTGGTCGTCGAACTGGTGCTACTGCTGAGGGATGGAGTCAAAGTATTGTGTGAGGAGGAGAAGGACTCTGAGTCAGCGAATATTTACGACTGTTTTAGACCCAACAGACTATCAAGCTTTCATCTGCAAGACGGTTTTTTTTAACAGAGTGAGGACTTGGGGAAGGGATTCTATAGACATCTATCAGCACGCTCAATTTATACACGCATTTATTATGTATTAATTCATTTGATTATGCATAATTTACAAGTGCATATCAATCAATCAATCAATCAATCATTCTCTATTGATCCCGACACATTGAAATTGACATTGCATATAAACAGAATGGTACAGCCTCTCGTGTGGATGTCATCTCTGATGAAGTACTACCTTTAAACCCCCACCAACAGCAAAAAAATTAATTTTCACAAATCTTCTTGCCTCAATCAGTAATTCATGAGAAATGGTAGGCTCAAATCACTCAAAATCACTCAAATCAAGATTACTCAAAGCACTAACCGCTGATTTCATAACCAAAACATTCTATATGATGACAACAAAACATAGTATTGTTTACTTAGTGTAAGCCTACACTACTCGTAGGGCACAATGGTGTGGGGAGTATGGAGCCAGAAAGTTGCAGGTTCAAATCCACCTCAAGCCACCGCGTAAAAGCCCTGAGCAAGTACTTCTCTCGCAAATGCTCACGCACTTCGGCGTCAAGCTTGACTCAGTGTCAGCGCTGCAGTCGGGAGTGTCTCTGAGTAGTAATTTTCAAGGGGTGCTATAACAAGTGCTCATACATACATCATACAATACATACTACATTGTAAATTACCAGCCAAATCATATCTTAGGAAGCATATAGTGTGTCGCACCTCAAGGGCTTTGCTGGTGATGCAATAATAATAATAATAATAATGTCTGGTTCATTTATACATGCAGCCATAAATCAGAAGTAAATAACACAAGGATGAAAATATACGAGCATGAAAAATAACCTATATTGTGATAATAATAGACCCAGAGCGTGTAGCATCACAAATAGCTATTCTATTAAGCTGAAAATATATATGGCCACGTAAATAACTAAACAACGCAAGGTTGCCTATAAAAAGATATTTACGGTCGAGTATGAAAGGAGAAGCATCATTAACTCCAGCAAAATGATGACAAGTTAATGACAGGTAATGACAGGTAATAACAGTTAAGCACGAACCTTGCGTGACCACCATTTCTTTATCAGAGTATACGGTACTCACAATTTAATCCCAATTACACTTCACTGTATTCATACCTATTTGAGATCAGGTCCCACTTTCGCCCCATTTTACCCCACTTGTAAACTTCACCCCATCTTACCAATTCCAAGACAAACTGGTGTGGGAGAAGGAGGCTACATCTGTTCATTCAAACAAACAACTAGGGTATTGGTTCTGGTCGAAAACAATTGCAGACAATTTATATTGTATATACAGGGTTCCGGGTGGGGTATGGTTGCGTCAGTACTCCGTGGGTAGGGCAGTCAACCCAAACAATGGATCTTCTATTGTCTTATGCAATCAAAATGCATGTTTTTCTTTTCTTCTTCGTCATCACCGTCATCGTCATCACACAAACCTATCAAGAACTTTGGGCCAACTAAAAAGAGACTTTGAAACAAAGAACCCAAAACATGAGCAACATAGCTGCCGTACTGCTGAATGCCTGCAGATATTTGGATCTGTATGTCTGCTTGTCTCTCTGTCTGTCTATCTGTCTGCCTGCTTGCCAAATACCACCCATTGACTGTCAATTCTAATATGGAAACAATTCTGCCTGCCTACTTGTATGTCCGTGCCTCTTTTTTCGCTCTTCCTTTTATTTTCTGTTAGTGTCTTCATCCATATCAATTTTGCACTCTGTCTCACTCACACTGCTTTTTCTTTCTTTCGTTCTCAAAGAGTCCTTCTCCCTCCCTCCTCCCTCGCTCCCTCCCTTCCTCTCTCCCTCCGTCTCTTTGTCTTTCTGTAAATCTGTCAATAAGTCTGCCTTGTCATCAGTCTTGTCTTGCAAACTTTCTTAACCGAGTCTTTGTCCCAACAACATGCACAGTATAATGGCATGCAAGACAATGAGTAAACAACAATTTTCTCGTTCAATTATGGCAAACACCAGATAGACGACGGAGCGACTTCAACGGCCCGGCAGAGAGAGTCAACATTAGTCGACAGCTGTACTCAGAGTGTGCCATATCTGGCTGGACTGGACGATTCTATAGATCTAGGGACATGAGTAGTGCCAGGATTCACCATTGGACTCAGAAAGCTATAGCTTAGGTCCAAACAATCCGCTGGATGGGGCATTCAAACGAATTTTGTCTATATCATATAATGAATGTTACAGTTAGGCCTATTTAGAAAAATTACACTTTAGGCCTAAGTATTATTCCCACAGTATAATTATTATAATCATTGGAGCACCTCTTAGTAGTGATCTTGAAGGGGTGCTATATATATAAATTTATGTGATTGATGTAAGAAAATCTATGACAGTTATCAAGCGAAACAAACGATAAATATGCAATCAGTAGATGCATTCATTTGAAAGTAATTAGAATTTTTCACTTTAAATGCCTCGCCATTAATTAATTAAAAGGATTAGGATTAATAGCTTTAGGACACCTTCTGGTGTAATGTTTTCACAATTCTCAATTCAAACGTCCACTTCCATTCTCGTGGACCCACAATCAACCCACACAGAAAATGAACTCCTGGACTTCTGATCAATTGGCCAATTACTACATCATTCTGTATTGCAGGCTTTCAAAAGACCCAATCTCTTAAATTCAGATCAGATTGCTTATCACACACCAATGGGCTGTTGGGTGTCCTGGGTGGCTGCCCCACATCTTTGGAATTCATATCCACTTCTGCACTTTCTATCCGTTCCTTAATTAAATTAAAACCTAAACTTAAGACTCATCTCTACATACTTGCTTACCAACCCTTGACTTTTGATTTCCCTAACACATCGAACTCTAACTATACTTCTCAAATGGATGACGATTGGACTATTGGGTCACTTAAAACCAATCACACTCTGATCGTACAGCAGTACTGGTACCACGAAGGTTCCATAGAGTTGGTTGTGATCGAGATGCTGTTTGTCTTCCACATTTTGCCAAGTGTGCCAAATACCGGGCATGCTACATGTATATGGGCCAATCCTTCTCTTGATGTCCTCCTTGTATTTTCCATCCTCTGTTATTAACCCTATTGTCTTCTAACTTGTATCAATTCCCTGAAATGGTGATTTGTAGCCAAATGGTGATTTGTAACCCAGGAATTACTCCCTGCAAAACGAGAGCCTTTATGATTAGCTACAGTGACAGACCCAAATGATTACCGGTACACTTTCCGGAAATAGGTACCAGACAGTATACAAAGTTACAAACAAATCATGGCAAAGCACAGGTTTGATTAAGCCCATAGTTTCTTTAGCTACTAGTGGAATTGACACACCTGTTTTGCACCTGTGCCACCTACAGTTACCGGTAATCAAGCACTGGCAAAGTTAACTGGTGATAATCTCTTCAACTCAGTGACCACACCCATTGCAGACTTGTACATGTACTAGCATAGCTAATGACTATAAGAAGAACACTCACTGCGCCAAACAGGCAAAGACTTCTTCTGTCTTCTTGCTTCTTTTATATGTTGCTCTATAAGATGTGAAAACACGTCTTTCATAAACATAATTGTACATTTATATAGCGCCACATCAAGAGAAACTCCTCAGAGGCCATCCAGATCTTATGACACCAAACCATAATAAAAATTAATTAATGGTTTTTAAGGGCTTGCAGAAAAGCATCAAAGAAGAACCATGTGGTTCAGCCTGCCTTAAACGTGTAAAATAAGTATTACCAGCAGTCTAGAAGTGAACCACAAAAATTTCAACAGACGCCATTCTAGCAATACTAAAGACATCATCTCATCAGTTAATTACATCCCTTATTTGGCAGCGTTGGGTACACGATGTTACTTCAGAAATGGCCGCCTGACATCATCAAATAAATGAAAAATTATTAGAAAATTAATTGATTAAAATTTCTATTGCTTAATCGATGAATTAATCGCTAAAATCCGAGGCCTGGCTTAAAGGTGTAAGTAGACAAAATATCAACGATAATTCTTTCAATGGGGTCCGTGTGTGTGTGTGTGTGTGTGTGTGTGTGTGTGTGTGTGTGTGTGTGTGTGTGTGTGTAACTGCCTGGTTGTCTGAGCCTTGTTTGCTCTCTGATGTACATTTTACATTTTCATGAACGTTTTGATTTTTATGTGTTTACAAGGAACTCAAAGTCGCTATAATTAAGTGGCTAAACAACTAACTAACTTATCAATGTGTCTATCTGAAAGCCTTTATGAAGCACTGTTAAAATGATTTGATGGATGTTTTGTCTCATGTACAAATAAAACCCTGCTGTAGTTTTCAACAACAAGAACCCTCTTTCAACCTATCAACATGATTTCCTACTTGAGCCCTGACCCAAGAAGGGCTGCAGAGAGCTGAAGTACCTGGACGGCAAAGTATTCTATGTAAGGTCACTCAACCCAGTGACAAAGTCTCCCGAGGCTACTTAATAACTTCAGTGTGCTTGCCAATGTCATATCCACAGTCGTCACTAATGTCTGCCGTTAGCAGATGTATTACCTCAAGGCGTAAAATCCTGAGAAACATCAGCTGCTGAGGTGGGCAGACGGGCGTGAGGAAGAGATTAGGAATCATGATACAAGCATCTGCTGGTGCTTCGGAGGCTGCCAGTATACACAGCTTATCCAATACTCGTTTCCCTGTTTCTTCATCCCATCCTCCCTAAGTCTGTCCGACACACTCCTACGTCTTAGCACTTCAAATAAACAAAAGATCATCCGAAGTCTGCTTCACATCTTGTGACTTGTGTCATGACTTCACGATGGATACATATTACATAGGAGTCGACTCAATTCAAGAGTCATTCCAGAGTAGACTCAAGAAGGCATGCATAATTATTAGAGTCAGTTCAGTAGGTAAAGCAACATCACCCCATGAATCTGCTTAGAATCAACGTCAGATTCAATTACAGATGAGCAAGACTGGATTCAAGATTCAACACAGAGTTTCCACAATCATCGTTTCTTTACAATTGCTCACTAAGCTTGCAGTTGCTCGCTCACTTGTGCTCAACTCCTCTGCAACAACTTCACTTCCCATTCTCAATCCCAGTTCTTTCTGCCTACTTCCAGTCTAATCCAGAGTTCCAGACCGGCAATCACACACCAATGACATACCAACAGCCTATAGACGATAATATACTATCATCTCTATCTGTTTTTGAAGTCATATGCTCAGAGATAAACAAGTAGCGTGTTCTAATAACGGGTACTCGACTGACTATTTTCAACCGATCTCTGTAAGTGGCAATGAATAGTGGCGAAGGGGGGGTTTCAACCTGGTACCACCATTCTCAAACTCCCAGGGGCGGTAATTGCCAGCATGCATTGGAGCGAACTAACAACTTCAGACAACAGGTGCAGCAAAACAAACGGATCTGACGTAATTCAAAACATAAACACCAATTTATATCTGACGATTAAGTACAGCTCGTAAATCCCTTGGTGCCCCAGGGATTTAACCCTATCACTGCCCTATTATAGGTGCTAAAGAGTTCCCTCCGAACTGTTGGTCTCCTTCTCGCCTTAAGATAAGATAAGATGCGAATATTCTTGGATAGACCAATTGCTATCCGCATTTTGGTGTACTGTTAACAGACATAGCATAATACACGTACAATGTCGTACATCATCTATATATATATTATTGCCAATGAATATATAGTCAAATGTTTGAGCTGATAACTAGAATTTTGTTTCATTGGCCAAAGTCTTGCATGTTACATTAGTGCACTAAAGAAAAGTCTATAGATTAAACTATTTGTGCCTAATGACCAAATAATCGAGTGGAGCTACGGCCCAGTCCAGAAGCTTCGCATATCTTGGTCCTACTTGTTGGAACCGCCTTCCTCACAAGCTCCGTTCTGAGCTTCTTGGCCTTTCTCTTCCCCTGTTCCGTAAACGTCTGAAAACTATACTATTTGTTAGCGGTGAGCACTAGCTTGGGTCGGGAGCGCCACTGAATCTGTGAGCGGCGCTATATAAATGTTCAATTACTATTACTATTACTAATCAATCAATCAAATAATCAATCAAATAATCAATCAATCAATCACATAAATCTATGTGGCGCCTTTTCAAGATCTCTACTCAGAGGTGCTCCCAACCCAGGCCTGGCCAAAAGGAAAAGCCTTAAGAATAGGATGGAAAGAGCCAGCAGAGTAACGGATAAGCGAGAAGAGAGGAGAGCCAAAGGGAGGCTATTCCATGGTCTCAGGTCTCAACCCCCTTTACATTTGTCATTTTAATAGATCTGGAGTGTTTAAACATGTGCTATAGAGGTCTCCATTATATCACTGAACCTATGATCAAAGTAGTGCTAAGGAGGTTTCTAAATACTTATGGGGTGTTCATAAAAACTTGTGCCCTCTAGGAACCAACCATATATTATGTATGCAAAAATTAAATTTTCATACCCATCCCCTGTTGCACCTAGTACATTTTGTGGGACCCTTCCTTCATGCATACATACAACTGAGCTTCTCTTTCCTCCTTTACAGAACAGGTAGAACATTCATCAAATGGCACCACCCAACCCAAATAAAAATCTTCAATGCAATTCACTGGAAATAGGTACATGTGTACAGTAAATTTATACGTCATGTATGAACTCCAAAATTATTAATTATTCATGAACTCTAAATTATTAATTATTCATGAACTCTGAAATTATTAATTATTCATGAACTCTAAATTATTAATTATGCATGAACTCGGAAATTATTAATTATTCATGAACTCTGAAATTATTAATTATTCATGAACTCTTTGTAAAATTTTAGGGTCGCTGCAAATGATATCTGTGTTCCATGCTGCTCAATGAGTCCACACACTCAACTACACATACAAACACACAGCAGTACAGTAGTCAATCCTACAGCTAATAAACGCAGCTCTAGGCAAGCATATTATGTCCAGCACTATTAAAGAGAGACACATACAATGATCTGTACATAATTGGTACAACTGATAAAAGCAAGTGTGACATCGAAGATTCAAATTTTCACAAAAATTAAATTCTTAATCAAAACTATGTACGCATGGAAGTAGAGATGACAAAGTGAGTTAGTGGTAATATTACGGCAAAAGAATCCGTTTTTCCAGCTGTTTTCCAATTCAATATGCAAACATAAAAATTGCGTTTTTAAGATGCACTGAGCTGCAAATCATTGGAAAACATCAATACTCCGGCTCCAACTTAGCAATTGCCACATTGTGGCCACTGCTTCACGAGAGTGCATCGGAAACTTGCAACTGCAGATAAGCCTGTATGTCAGAAGGATAAAGTGGAGATAGGAGGCCAGAGCACTTAAAAGGTTCACAGTTTTCAACTGATATCAAACCACTGACTTTCCAATTGGCATGTGGCATGGGTCAAAGAATGATGTATGTTTATATCTTGTAGACTGCAAGGGGTAATTAAGTTAAGGCTACATCAGTTAAATTTCACATACAGGCATATACCTTAGTCTCATCTTACTGACTCAAACCCTAGAACCAAAAGTGCTGTTTGAATGTGTTGTCACAGCGTCGTAACATTATTAATCAACTCCAAGATGAAGGTTTCTGTTGGAAAATTTAATTTAGAATCATTTCTCACCCAATTACAAGATTTTAAAAGTTCTGCATATACCCCGAGGATTGTATAAAAACATCATGCCATACGTTATCTAATACGTTCAAGTTCCGTCAATAACATTTTGGATCAAAAGTGTTCCGCAGCCAAAAACGATTGCAAAGCACTATCTTGGGGCTACCACTCCACATGTTGTCGATGTGGATAAAACTAAGGAAAAAAAACACTGGCCACCTGAGTTGAGCAACTCCATCAGAAAGACCACAGGGAGCATCACAGATTGCTTAAAATCCAGACAAATGGTTGCCATCAGTACGCCATTCTTGTGTAAACTTGCCCTCCCCCAGTTTAAGCGGGGGTGGGGGTGAACGATGATTCAGCTGTTAATATACAGGACTGTGAAACAAGAGGTCGGATGTTTAAATCGGGACACCAAGGCAGAAATTTTGTTGGAGATTTCTACAGCATCTGTACCTCTATAGCCAACTCAGCCAAACTAATTATACGATGTCGGTGGAAGACAAGTGGGTGAGGGAGAGGACTGGCCGCCCGTCCTCATATACCGAGGCCGAGAAAATGAAGACGCCAACTCCTCATACCTGTGTCGGCCTCGGCCCAGCTTAAGGGACTGACGTTCTCCATTCCAAGACGTTTCAGAGTACTTTTCGTTCAAGCTCATAATAGTAAATGTTAATAATTTTGAGTTTGTCTTCCCGTTATAAATTAAACACTTGTACAAGGTGATATTTTACACGCCAGTTATTATTATTATGACCACGCAGGCAGCACAGATCAGCAGACTACAGTATACGCATTAGACGTTTTATGAAGACCAGTTCACACAGATTCAAGCTAAGCCTGATGTCGATAGGCTATCTTGTCGATTTTGAACCTTGGATGCATCAAAGCGCCGACGATGGTCCATTGAACTTTGATACACAGCGCCGCAGCTTTACTGTATAATATGTGCAATGCATGCGTGTGTACATCTAGACATCTGTATATGTACAGGGAATTCTTTAAGATGCTGCATTTTCGATCACAGGCTGTGTTCTGTTCTCACCGTGAAATGTTGCATCACATTTTAATACTATTACTTTAATATTCCTCACCAAATATTATGGTCTTTCAGGCCTCCACAGCTCTGACTAATTTGTGCCAAGCTTATATAAGCTCTTCGCTAGGCCTACTTGAAGTCTTTTTTATTTCCTCTGGGATGTCACGCTGAGAGCGCCTCTGAATAGCTAGTCTGTAAGAGGCTCTTTATAAATACTTATATACAATATAATACAATACAATACAATATAAACCTAATTAATAGGAGATGGGTTCAATACATGGCTGCATTAAGGCCAGTGATTACCCTCTGTAATTACCCTCCATTGCCCCCCTCCCCTCTGATAATTAATTCACCGGTTCACCACACACACATTTATAACTGCAGGCCCCTCAAAACTGCAGGCCAGGATTCTGCAGCAACCTTACCATTCATCTTAAAACCCCAAATCGGGCCTGGTTGAATATATTAATGTGTTACAATGCACGCATCAGTGGCGTGGACAAGGGGGTTTCAGGGGTTAAACTCTCCCCCCATTGGCCTAGGGAAAAAGTTTTTATAAAGGTTATTTATCCACTTAAATAAGAAAAAACAAAACAACTGCTTGAAGTAACAATTGTTTTTCTTACTTTATTCCTTTTGTTACATTATTCCCTTTTTATTTACTGCTATACCGTTGGGTTGGTGTCAGAAAGGGCATCCGGCCAAGCAAACCCCACCCCATCAAAAAATTTCTGGCTATGCTACTGGAAGGCATATACAGACTAACGCTCCTTATAAAAGGCTTAGAATAAGATGGGAATCATGCAACGAGAGGAAATGAATAATTTCATTGCTGCCTGCAGACCATGATCAATTATCACAAGCTTGAACCTGTCAGAAGACAAGCAAAACCAAAGCACCGAAATGGTGTGCCAAGCCAGTCAGTTAAAAATGGTGCATCAAGATTACACCAGGCTTCCCAGGTCGTCTGAGCATTCAATTCTAAACAACAAGCCAATCCGCAGCATGGCTATTTGCACCTACAAAGACGAAATTGCTCCTAATCATAACCCACCTCTCAGGCAAAACCCTACATGTTACTCGGCTTCCATGCTGAGAATCAATACTCGAGTACTCGATATATTCGCTCACTCGCTCACCCACTTACAAATTACGGACAATTCCTTGTGGACATTTGCCCATTAAATTCTCTTCATTATTTTCAGATCAATCGAGACGGATCTGTTCCATGGATTGATCTTGAGTCATCTTGCATTGAGAAGAAATATTGCAGCATGAAATTTGGTAAAGGGTAAATTGGAACCAATTTGGCAATTCTGCTGATCAGCCACCGATTTTAATCTTCCAACCGCAATATTTATTTATTTATTTTGATTTTTTTATATAGCGCCTCTTCGAGGTAGGACATACTCAGAAGCGCTTCCGCCCCAACCACAGCTAAATAAGAGAGTTTTGAGGTTTTTATAAACAGAGTGGAGTCACTGGGAAGTTGGAACCAAGCGCAGTGTAACAGGGAGGCCATTCCAGGTTGTAGGACCAGCAACAGAGAACGAATGATGCTGTCGGATAGCAGTCCGTGAGCAGGGAACCAGAAACTCAGCTTGGTTGACCATCGAAGGGTGGATCAACGCTGAACACCCAAGATATAAGTATATCTTTAAGAGAGGCTGAATCACTGGGCCGAGTGTATACAAACTCCTAAAATGGTTAATTTATTCAAAGTATCTTATAAACTATAGGATGCCACTTGTCTGGTCTTAGCTCACACAATTTGCTAACAATTTGGCTCGCAAGTGGCTCCACGCTGTTGACCAAAACAGTTTCTATGTCTGTGTCCACATCGTTCTGACAAACGGACTAATGCTCTTAACTTCTATCAAATATAAATGGCTGTCCCCATCTCAATTCTATCAGCTTTACTGTACGCCTATCACACCACACAACTCTTTACATGGTCAGAGAACTCTTGCTGCTTCAGTTCCAAAATACACTAAATGGCTTTTCAACCAACCAGATAATCATGAAATGTTTAATCTAAACGTCCCTGGAGAGAGGAGTTCCCCCGAAAATTAAACAGCTGCTTTTTACATGCAAAGTAAAGAGTTATCCACTGGTAGAATTAAAAAAATAGAGGATAAAATTGGAAGATAATTTACACTGAAAAGAGAAGGTCATCAGATCAAAAGGTCATCAGATTACATGTACATCATCGGGGAAAAAGAGAGATGACAAGAGAATAAAAACCTTCCACTGGTCTGCACAATGCGACTCACCGGTTGGCCATCCGCCAAACGAAGGTGATCTGTCCTGGACCCCCCGATACCTGAATTCCTCCCCCCCCCCACAAAGAAGGGGGTCCAGATTAAACACAGCATGTTATACTATGCATATTGTGCTTGCTTTGATTGTGGTAATAAGCCAGCACTAAAGTCTAAGAATTATAACCTGACCAGAAGTCAAAAGCCACACTTCTACGAAACCAGCAAATCAGCAATACATTCAATATAACACCAAGAAATTGCATCTACCCGACAGCAAAAACATGAGAAAACCAGTAAATTCTCAAAGCAATGACCATGATAAACCAGCAAATTCTCAAAGCAATGACCATGATAAACCAGCAAATTTTCAAAGCAATGACCATGATAAACCAGCAAATTCTCAAAGCAATGACCATGATTCTGGTGGTACAATGCATCCCAAATACATCAAAAGGCGGTCATTGAACCACATCATCCGTATTTGTCTGAAAATCATTTGTACACAATAATAAATAATAATAATTCAACAATCCGGTTGACAGACCGCACCCGGTTACAGTGAACAATTATGCAGTTGAAACAATTTACAGGAACTCAAATTACAGAATACATAAATCTTAACTGCTAACCCAACAGACAGCCTGCAATAATAATAGCATGTATGTATGTATGTATGTTTGTATGTGCACTTGCTATATCGCCCCTTCAAGATTCTACTCAGAGGTGCTCCCGACTACAATGTAGACACTAAATCAGAGTTTCACACCAAAGTGCATGAGCAATTGTGAGTGAAGGACTTGCTCAGGGTCCCTAAATGGTGGCTTGAGATGGATTTGAACCTGCAACCTTCTGGCGCCAAGGCACCGAACATACCCCTACACTACCGTGCCCCCACAATGCATGTTTGAGATCGATCGGCCAATTCTTCATGCCACGTGTTTTCTACAGGAGGTCACTTTCATGATCCAATCAAGATGCAAACACTTGCATTTCTTTTTTGCAGAACAAAAGTATGCAAGGTTTTTTAAACATTTTCTTGCATTCTGCAGTTGTAAGGGGTTTGAGGAAGTTTTTTAAAACTCCTCTACTGTACAGAAGAAGACAAGCAAACAGACATACACACAGACCAAGACAGAGAAAGAGAGACCATGGCTGCATGAGAGTTTCGATATCACTACCACCCCCATATACGCAACTCTGAAACCGAGAGTATACTGTCATTTACTCAGAATTGAAAGATGGCCTCCATGGCTTTTTTAGCGTGCAGTTCCTGACAAAACAAGCAAGAGTTCTAAAATGATTTGTGCAGTTGTAGACGCACTTCTGGGTAGTTCGAACTAGTAAAAAAAGGTAATTGTCATCCGATTGGGAGTCAACTTTGTGCCTCTAAACGGTTCACCCTAGTAGAGGTGCTAGAGGCGCTTTATAAATGTTTTATATAATACAATACAATACAATTTACTATGGAGGGCAGGGAAGGTAAAGAAGAGGTCATGCAGTTCTAAAAATTCAGAAAAAAGGCCTTGCTGACTTGCTGACCTTTTCCAATTCAGATCTGCACTTATGATGTGGGTGATGAGGACATTTTCTAAGTATGACATCCTCTCCCCCACTCACAGACTTCCAGCCAATTCCATTAACATCTAATAAAGCACATCTCCAAAACAGCTGAGACCAAAAGCAAGTCTCTATATGAACTTTGTCTGTTTGAACTTTTCTGCTTCTTAGACCACAAATTTAATTACCTCCAGGTGGCTTCAAGGTCATCGGGTCCATCCTCCACGGAGTCAATCCGTCTCCTTGGAAAACGCCTCTCCCACCAGTTGCCGACGATGCCAACGATCCAGTCCGTGTTTCCGCCATGGTATCACGTGGTCCAAACTCCCCTCTGCCACCACCAGCACCACCACCACCTCCACCACCGTTCGTTTCGAAAAACTGTCGCGACATCATACGCCGGAAAAGTCGATTGGTTTCAGTGTATCAAATACGACTCCAGGGTCAAGTTCACACAAAACTTGGAATCGGTGATGACCGTTGGTTTGGCGAAAGCCGCTGTCCCGAGGTCGTCCGACAGTTCTAGCAGGTCCGTAACTGTGTGGACACCCGATGGAGAGGATCAGGGTCCAACGACGGCGCCGCACAGGTCCAGCTTAGGATCGCAAAGACCGGGCAACGACGACCAGGACCTGCGATCGCATAACGAGGACGACGACGACGACGACGATGGTGATGATGACGGTTGGGAGAAAACAACACGAGCGTCTGTTCACTATCATAACAAGCCGTCTACGTGCGCTACTACGCTCGGCACAGATTCGACGAGAGCTCTACGCAGCACCCCCTCTACCTAATAGGACTCGAAGCAGTTCCTGTCTCCGTCTAACTTTCTGTATGTCTCTATCTCTCTCTCTCTCTCTGCTCCCCTCCAGCTCTCCACGCAACGCACCGCATGGGCTTCAAATACCGCTGAGCGCCTCCTTCACGCGCGATATGGTGGCCCGCTCGCATCTGCAGGCCTTAGCCCCGGAGCCTGCAGGCCAACCCACCGAGGCCCAAGCGAGCCTGCAACACCGATTTCGCCTTGGTGACATTGCCTCGAGGCCCTTCCCGCTCACTGGTAGCCACTGCTAAAAATAGTTTTAAGCTATAAAAATAGGCATAATCTAATTAAATGCCAGTAAGTATGGAAGTTCCTGTAGCGCTACTATATTATTGTTTCGATGAGTTTGCTGCGTGCCCAGAAAAATTAACCCACGGGCATGATTACTAAGACTACAATAAAAGACCGAAGTTTTCGTTTGCATGTATAGGCCTATAGACGTCTCTTCAATCCGATAGACCTAGTCATAAGTTTAATAAATTCAGAGGAAATTTATTAATCGGAAAAATTCAGAGGACCTACTGACCCAACTCCACGCAGATTAGTCTGACCCGAGTGACCCCAGTTCTTTTTCTGCGGTTGAAGGGCATATTAAATCTAATGCAGTTAGGCCTATGCGTGAAACGAGTTAGGCTAAACGACTGCCAGCACCTCATAACTAAATTATATTCTTTTTAAAATTGTAGGCCTATAGCCGGGAACTTCAATGGCGTGGCACCCGAGTGACCCGATCCCAGGTGGCACATTCAATCAGGCGGCGGTAGACGGTGGATAGGCTAGGCCTAGAGGTTGAATGATTTCATCAAGGTATTAATACTATACTAGGCCTAATAGGCCTAATTATTTATTGTCCCAGGTCTGTGCAGACATTTTGTTTTTGAACTGTTCAGCATAAGTTCACAAAACTTGTCAGATATACATTTATTTATATAGCAGTACTGTCGTTGTAGAAAAGTTTGCACACTAAGACCAACGACTTAATTTGCGTACATTTACATAATAATAATATTATGTAAATATAGGAAATTATTATCCTTCATAATCAACGACTTCGTAGAAGGTTTTCAAGGCTGTCTCGGTTTAACCAATCAACACAGGTGTTGCACTTCTAACCACTTGGCCACCGTCCAATGAACGCCGTCGTTGCTTTCAGCTGTTGTTTACTTTGCTCTTTGTTGCTAAACGAGTGTTCAGATTCTAGTTTTCGTCGTCAAAGTTATACGTTTCGAAGATGTCAACTTCGCAAGATGTTTCAACAAAAGCGGGCCACCCACCAGCTGGTAATATTCAGCGTTGATTAAGACGAATTATTTCTATGGGCGATGTAATGAGTTCTTTTGTTGCAGGAGGTGTTTCCATGCTGTCTCGACTTGACGTCCCCGATTCTAACCTGGGACCGGACGCAACATAGTTACTGCGCAATTCTTTTTTGTATAGAGGCGGTGCATAAGTTCTTGCAAAACTTGCACATATAATTGTTTAACTACCCCTCTGGTTTTTAGCAAATTTCTTCACACTAAAGCTCTAATTGTACTTACGATACAAAAAGTTTAAAGTTCGAGAAATCTGCATTTGGAAAGTTTTAAAAAATTTACAAATTTGAAAAGTTACTTGATCTTAATTTCCTGCTTTGCATTTTTCAAGCTCTTGCTAAAAAAAATTAACAGTGACCATCCAGCAAAAATATATGTGGGTGCCCATGCATTGGCTAATCTTCCTGACAAGGCTTTTGTGTGGTGAAATTTAGAAGTTACATAATTTACATTGGAAACTTTTAAAGTGATTTCTAATGTATGCGCTTTATAGTGACTAGCTAGTACTATTCCGCCCCTCTGATACCAACCTGGCTTGGATCTTCTTTGAACTACACATATTACGATTATTATTATACTAATTAAGCAGTTTGATTAATGTAGGTGTGCAGTTGAAACCAGTAATCAGCAGTACTTGATAATGTTGCATTTTTTGTGAAGCCCAATTTAGACAATTATTTTTTGTATCTGTCTCTATCTAGATATTTAGCTTTAAAATGTTCAGCCTAAATGCACAGAAACTTGTCAGACCTGCATTTATGTATCTATCAGATTGAGGACTGATGTTTAATTACATATATCGATGCTGATGATATTCTGTTGTGCTGTACAGTAAAGGCTGGAGGAATGCGGGTGGCTCGTAGTCATCAGTCGTCGACTGGAGAATCGAAGGAAAAGAATGAAATGACAAAAGAGGAGATTGAGGAGTATGGAACAAGGCAAGTTGAAACATTGTGATTTCTGAAGATATACCCGAATCCCAGAAATCTGATTCCCCGAGAAGCGGTTAAATTGTAAAATTTACAGAATTTCCAAAAGCAAGTTTTTCAGACATTCAAAGCATAAAATAGTCTGGACAAAGTGGCCAATAGAGTGAGTAGTATATTCGAAAATGTCCTGAAATGTGAGATTTAAGCAAATAATTTTCTTGAAATATAAAATGGATTTTTTGGGATTGCTGCACAATTTACCTGTACCTGGTTTTGTTCCAGGTTACTGATCGATATTGCTTGTTATTGACATGGTTATTGACTTGGTTGCGGTAATGCGGTTGATATTGCTGTGATTATGGTTGGTATTGACATGATTACGGTTGGCAGGTATTGGCATGATTGTGACTGGGTTTTGTGTTCCATAAAGGTTGAACATTGCATTGCACTACACAATAGTGCTACAGAACTACAAATTTACAATAGCAATAGGATTAAAAACAAGGTTTTAAGTCCTTTGGAATTTTAAATCATGACTACTTTTTAGTGCACCTTTTGTAAACTTGTTTGCAAAATCCGACAACATAACAAAATTAAATAGCAGTAAAAAGAATAAACATAAAAAATGAGCAATTTCGCTTATTGGGAAGCAAATGATTTTGTGGTGTAATCTTGGAACAATTAGAATAGTGCTTGGTTCTATTGGCAGAATAAAATATAATACTAATTCCTAGGCTAATACCAATGTCTAATTCTTTCCAGAAAGGTCAGATAATTATAATTAATTGTTTTCGTAATGTTGGCTCTAGTGGCTGTGGCCTGATTATTTCTGGCTAAAAGTCTTTCCCCCCAAATTGCCTTTCCCCTATTTTATGTAAAATTTTCATCTAGCAAAGTTCTGTTTCACGATGCTTGCACACCATATGTTACTTTGTATGTTATATAATTTTTGCCAAATAATCATTCAAGGTAACCAGTCAGTTTCACAGTAATTCAGACTGTTTGCAACATGTGTCGCCCTGTTGCCTCTGTTTTTCTGTCTGGTGCTACAGAACACACAGACCAGATTGTGTTTCATATCCTCATGTATGGCTGGTGAACTATGTTTAGTTAGCCGGGTAATTAAGAGGCATGTTACTCTTTTGTATCCTGCCAATGCTGCCATACCAGTGTCACCGTGTTATCAGCACAAATTAAAACTGGATCATCTCTAGGCTTAGTTCTGTAACAGTTGAGTATTTTGGTAAAGCCCTCGGATGTCAATTTGGGTCCAGTGCTGCTATCTAACATACAACGTGATTCAAAAAAAGAAGCCAAATTGTTTTTCATATATCTCTAATGCCTGATAACATATGCTAAAATTTTCCAAATATTTATAGAATTGGACCAAAATTTCATGAGATAAAGCTGAACGGATAAAAGATATGAATCTTTCAACTTCATATGCCAAGATTTCAGTTTTTGAATCACAGTGTAACTGAGTGTATAAACCGAAACTGGTTTTTTCTGAAACTTTTTCGGGGTTTGGCATTTATTACGGTCCTCTGCCCTTGATGACGACTTTTGTCAAATCCACCTTCAATCCTCGATGATGCTTTATTGGTGAGGGCGACTGGGACTGGTTCCAGTCTATCATGCCATGCTGCTTTATTGATTCCATTTCCTCCCTGAGGATACTCCCTCCTTTGAACAGGCATGGTGCTAAGGCAGTTTAAAATCTCTTTACTGCTGTCTCATTTGATGGGGACCATGTGCTGCATGATCTTCTCCCACAAGTCAAAGGTGCCTTCTCCCATCTGTACCTATGACCTATGACCACACAATCCATGCGGCAGAGGCATGATGAAAAAACCTTCATCATTAGAACAATATATATGATTTTGGATTTACGACAGTGAGCCTAGGCCTATATTTTTCTAATAAAATATTTGGCTGTGTTGATTAATTCTATGAATTATGTATGTCTAATTGTCTAAACACAAAATACAGTTATCGGTTTGGCAATTAAGGTCAATTAAGGACCATTCATACAGATTATCTAAGTTAGCTTTGAAGTGTTTGTAACATTTTTCATAGTGCAAAAGTACTAATGATGCTAGCAGTAGTGGTGATGATGATTCGATCATTGGAAGAAGGTTGATGATAGCGATAATGATGGTGCTGATAAACACAGTTGGTGATGATGATGATAATGACTTTTGTTATACTGCTGATGAAATGATGAAGATGAGACTATCCTTAACAACAACTGGGAAACCCAAAATAATAATAATGGCCCAAATAATGATAACATGTTGAGTAATGATGTTTGTGATGTAGTAGGTGACATGAGTCTTAATTAGCAACTCATCATCATCGTCATCATCATCGGCCCCGTTTCCTGACCCTCATTGTCACATTGTACGACGATTCGTGATGTTGACCAGGAAATACAAGGCAGACCCGGAAATTGTAGAGTTTCAGTTAATTATGGCTGCCTATTAGCATCAATTACAGCAACGTACAATTACAGTATAAATGTGGCAAGACTATTTTTAGGTACAAATGAAAACACGAGCCTAGCGATAAATAATCTAAAATTAGCAGCAGGCGAGTATATCAATTTAGCTTTTAAAAGTTGCCTGAGAACTAGAAGAAGAAAAATATACCATCAAGTATGCAGTCATGAAAGTACTGGAAAAGTCTTGCATCAGCTTAGTATCCTCACTGATTTTCACATGGTAGAAAGTGACTATTGGTGTACAATTACAATAATTTATTGTGTTACAGCCCTCCTAAAGAAGAGAAGAGAGAAATCCTAGTGTCTGGTGTTTTGATAAAAGTAAGTTTCTAATATCTCTATAGTCTTTATAAATATAATGGAATGGCCATTTATCACTATTGCTGTTGTACTACTTGATCTCATTATCGTGACATGTAATTTAAATAGCACTTTGCCTTGTTCCGGATTCCTTAACAAAAATGAGAAGGGGTTACTGGAGAGAACAGAGATGAGAATGCTGCGATGAATACTAGGTATCTCGCAGATAGACAGGAAGCAAAATGAGGACATCAGAAAGAAGTTCGGCGTGGCATGTATAACTGACAAAGTGCGAAAGACCAGACTGAGGAGGTATTGACATGTAATGAGAAAAGAAGAGGATAGTTGTGTCAAAAGAATTGTGAAAGCGGAGGTGTACGGCCGTCACAGCCAAGTACGAAAGAGGAATAGATGTGAGGCCACAATACAGCAAGACCTGAAACTGGTCAAGCTGAAGAAGGAGGATGCCAGAGACAAAGACAAGTAGATGAGAAGGACCCAAGTGGCTGATCCCCTCACCAGAGAGTAATTAATCCGAACCTGAAAGGATAGAAGAATGTTGTTCTTGATTCTGACTTATGCACTTGTGTTAATATACATTTATATTTAGGAACGCATGTTTGTAGTTTATTTATAGCACTTAATAAATGTAACAATATTAATTTTATTATACTTCAGATTTTAGGAACTTTGCACTTAACCCACCTAAAAACACTGGCACAGGAACTATTGCTTCTTTGGCAACATCTCGTACGCAGAATTTCTGCTTCAGGTGTTGAACTCGACTGATAATGTGACACCATACTGTTAGTAAATGTGCTTTGTCCGCGTCCTGTATGGCTCCAAAGATAGCTCCTCACATGGCTGGCCCAAGACAATGCAATAGAAGAATTTCTCAATACCAGACACAATGGATCATACAGTAGTTTTACACTTTATTCTGCTGCTTCGTACCTTTATAGAAGGAGTAACTAGTAACTACGCTGATTGGTTATATGGGATGTTTGGTTGAATTCTAGGAGGAGAAGGCGTTTCCTCCTGAGGCCATACAACACTACCACCAGAAGCCTCTGCCAAGTCGCGAGATGAGACCGATCCAAGTGAGACATACCATCAACCAGCCAAAGTGATTTCACGGAGCGCTATTTGCGAACCGTGTGGAATGACCACCAGACTATTACAACGTATGGCCCTAAGTGGCATCATACGAGGAAATGTAGCCCTTTGCGTAACAATTAATTATTTTTACTTTGTTTTGTGTGTTAAAGGACAGTTTTTGTGGTTCCAAGCTTATTTGAAAACATACAAAATATTATAGAAATTGTTTGTTGATTTTGAACTTGCTTTCTTCAGACAATTTACTTTGCTGTGATGCAGTTGTTTCTTTTCCAATGAAATTTGGTGTTTAAAGTTTGATTTTGGTAATCTTTTGCTTAATTGCTTTATTCATTATGCTTGCACCAAGTTGCATTCTACCTCTGCACCAGCAGTTAAGAAGATGTTTGCATCCGATGCCATAGTTTGAAGGTTATTTAATATATTAGCCATTACCCTATGTGTTGTGCATTACATTGGTGTAACCAGACCTCTTGAATCTCCTCCAGTTGTACTTTACACTTTTCATATACAGTCCAGAAGATATTCAGGTAATGCTGTGGTGTAGTTAACTGCAGTGATTTTTGGTGTATTTAACATTTATGTGGGATAAAGGAGCCAATTGCTTTGAGAGCTTGCTTTTTATCGTGGATGGTACAGGTTTGAGTCACCTTTGCGACGGTTACCATGTGGAGACCTGTAGCGAGTTCCTCATGCTTCCTCTGCACAATTGATTGATAGTGACAATTAATTAATCTACAATGATTATTGTACCAAGGCCTTTTGTTCACAGTAAGTAGATGCACATAATTTGCTTTTCAGTTCAGAACTGTAGAAGGTTTAACACAGAAGATGCAACGTTAGTTTTGACTTGCTATAATGACTTTAAGCACTTCGTGCAGGAGTTTTGAAATTATTAGGCTTTCGAATGAAGTTTTGATTTCTACTGTCTATGTTACTATAATCATGATTCAGATGTTTCCTCATTACACTGGATAAGTTTTTTATTGGTTTGTAAAAGTTTGATAATTTTGATGAAATCGTGGAAGATGAGTCTGGCGTTATTTGCGTTGTGCTTGATGTGCTTCACAAGTGAGCTACATGGCTTCAAGGCTGTGCAGGGTGGGCCATAAAAAAATACCCCCTATGGTTTTGGTGAGGATTTGAAACGGATCCTGGCGTGACGGTGCAGGACACTTGTACAAAATATTAAAAAAAATAATAAATTTTGCCCTGTTGAAAATAACAGGCCAAGTCATAATGACATAAAATACAATTTAAACACATTTCACAAGCTATTTTTCAAAATATCTGAACAAAGTGCTATCTTTAGCCTACATGTAAGTGCAAATGAACTTGTCCCGAAATAGCTGCTATTCCTATTCAGTTCAAATTGACTCGACAAACAGATCCAGGGCCGTTTTGAAGAATTTTGGGGCCCTTGGCGCAAACACTAGGTCTAATTCTAAGCGTAACTATATGAGTCTCCTCTAGTCACCCCTCTTCTGAGGGAAATCAAGGGTTCTGGAGGACGGATAACGAGTATTTGCCGGCCGGTCACTGAGACGCAGAGTGCTGAGTGGGGAGGGGCATGGGGAGGGAATGTACCCCTACCCACCAGAAAATTTTGAATTTTTACATTGCAATGGCCGAATTTTAATCTGCCATTTTATCAAAATTCCTCAACTATTGCAGTGCTGACCTGAATAGTCTAAGACTTCAATAAATATTCTTACAATTATAATGGTTTCTTTAACAGTTTCCACAATGTAATGGTAGCATTGCAAGCTGCGATCTTAACAAAATTACTATATTATTTCAGTGCTGATAAAAAGAGTGGTTGAAAATTTTCATTAGTATAATATTATTATTACCGTAATTTCTTTGCGTATCAAGTTCTGCAACTCAGTTCTTCTGCTTCTGGACCATGCACTACCATTGCAGCATAATGAACAGTGTTTAATCCAGTCCCCCTCCGCTGGGGGGGGAATTGAGGTTTCTGGGGGGGGAGACAATTGAGCGTCAGAAGGACGCTCGTGAGGCGCGTAGCGCACTGAGGGGGGTATGGAGAGGGGCAAATCCCCCTCCCCATTAGAAATTTTTTTGAATGTCCACATTGCAATGGCAGCATTTTAAGGTGTCATCTTAACAAAATAGCTGTACTTTTTTCAGTGACCCATTAGAAACTTTTTTAATTTCCACATTGCAATGGCAGCATTTTAAGGTGTCATCTTAACAAAATAGCTGTACTTTTTCAGTGACCCATTAGAAACTTTTTTAATTTCCACATTGCAATGGCAGCATTTTAAGGTGTCATCTTAACAAAATAGCTGTACTTTTTCAGTGACCCATTAGAAACTTTTTTAATTTCCACATTGCAATGGCAGCATTTTAAGGTGTCGTCTTAACAAAAGAGTTTTACTTTTTCAGTGACCCATTAGAAACTTTTTTAATTTCCACATTGCAATGGCAGTATTTTAAGGTGTTATCTTAACAAAATAGCTGTACTTTTTCAGTGACCCATTAGAAATTTTTTGAATTTCCACATTGCAATGGCAGTATTTTAAGGTGTCATCTTAACAAAATAGCTGCACTTTTTTGTGAAATTTTTTGAATTTCCACATTGCAATGGCAGTATTTTAAGGTGTCATCTTAACAAAATAGCTGCACTTTTTTGTGACCCATTAGACACTTTTAGAATTTCCAAATTGCAATGGCAACATTTTAAGGTGTCATCTTAACAAAATACCTGTACTTTTTTCAGTGATCCATCTTAACAAAATTGCTGTACTTTCTCTGTGATCCATTAGAAACTTTTTGAATTTGCACATTGCAATGGCAGCATTTTAAGGTGTCATCTTAACACAATAGCTGTACTTTTTCAGTGACTCATTAGAAACTTCTTGAATTTCCACATTGCAATGGTACCCTTTGAAGATGCCACTTTAACAAAATAACTCCATTATTTCAGTACTGATAAAAAGTGTTTTAGGATTTCAATATATACAGGGTGGCTCAAAAAAAAACGTACCACCGGGGAAAATGCGATATCTTCGCAGCCGATTGGGGTTTTTCTGCGAAAATTTCACAATTTGAAGGGGAATGAATATACAACAATCCCTGAAAGTTTCATTTGAAACTTTTCATGTTTGCAAAAGTTACAGCTGTTCAAACTTAAAATTTCGTTTTTTCAATTATCCGGAGAATCATGCTCCAATACAAGTGATTTCATTAGGATGTTTGGCAAATTACAACACACACACATTGATGATGATGTCATACGACCTCACTATGAGCTGTAAAGAAGCTGTTTATGAAGCAATCTGCTGGTATTTGGTGATATTTTATAGATTAAGGTCTCAATTGGTGAACCCAAACAATGAACGTCATGGGCAAAGTTTCTGCAAAAGATAAAATGGGAACTCGGACTTTGCATGAACAGAGACTGAGACATCGCGTGATCATAGCAAAATACCCAGTGAAAAGTGGAGCCTGAGCACATTGAAGACTATCTGCAAACGGGTTTATGTAACGAAGATCAGATGTCGGAAGAGAGGCAGGAAGTGGTCGCTTGATCTGACGGAAAAAGCGCGATTTTCACGAAATTCGCTTGGTAATCGAAAGGTCAAGTTTGCAAAGCAAATCGTGGTTTCGGCATCAGATATGCCGGCGTGTGTTGCGGCTGCAAGAAAAGACTGCAATTAATCCAATTCAGTAGGTTAGATGTCAAACTCATCATTGAACTCGCTTACCCAGACTCATTGAAGACCAGGTATGCTCTAACATCTGGTTTTATTATGCAGCAGGACAGTGCGCCTGCTTGCTCGCACGGCAAGGTTGATTATGATGGCGCTACCTTATTGACATCAACTGAAGTAAATGCATTGGCAAAGATGATTTACAAACTCGCCAGACCTTAACCCTCTTGTTTATCACGTCTGGGGAGCTATGCTGGAACGCTGCAAGACATTTAATCCCAAGTTGGAGAACATTGGCCAGCTGAAGCAAGTCTTGCTGCTAATGTGGGGTCAGTTGCCGCAGGACCCGACCAACAAGGCCATACTGAGCTTCACAAAAAGAATTTGAGCTTGTGTTAAGGCAGAGAGTGGACACTCTCATTATACCTTACAATAAACTGCAAAACCGAATGCTGAGGTCGTAGGGAAAAGTGATATCATATGACATGGAAATCTACAAGTGACGTAAATTTTACGCGGATATTTGAAAAAACGAAATTTTAAGTTTGAACAGCTGTAACTTTTGCAAACATGAAAAGTTTCAAATGAAACTTTCAGGGATTGTTGGAAATTCATTCTCCTACAAATTGGGATATTTTCGCAGAAAAAGTTCAATCGGCGGCGAAGATATCGCATTTTCCCCGGTGGTACGTTTTTTTTTGAGCCACCCTGTATATATATTATATAATTACAATAAAAAAAATCTTTATGTATCATGTTCAACAGCTCAGTTCTGCTGTTGCTGGGTTATTCTAATGAATTACTGCTTACATGAGTAAATAAGCTGACTTTTCAGCACTGTAATCAGAAACTGTCAGCTTATCCCAGTTTCTCCATATGGCCCTGAGTTGCTGACCAGTACACACTTTCCGAAATCATATTTAATGGTACACAAATCTACCAAGAGCTAATAAACTACCGGTACCAAAATCAAGAAGCCACTAGTCTTGTAGTAATGATGTTGTTTTACTAGGTGTTCAGATAATAGGACCAAAACATTTTGAAATTTGACAGTTTAAAATGTGAAGGATAGCACTTGATAGCCATTCAGTTGTACAAAAATTGTATTTGTACAAATATTAACAGTAAATTATACTCATTTTTGCTAGATTTTGTCATATAATATAACTGTAAATAATTACTACAACCATGTAGCAGTAAATAATATTACGGTTATATTATTATAACAGTTCATGTAATGCAATTATGTAAACACTAAACAGCAACTAAATACTATTAAAATTTTGACAAATTTTCTGGAGGAGATGTCATCTCTGTTTTTGGTTAGAAAAATATAGTGCTTATCTAAATATATACAGTAAGTCATATTCATTGCAACATGATAGTATCGCATATTATAGTAGTAAATAATGTCATTATAATCATATAAAAGTAAATAATATCACGGCATATTATAACACTTCAAGTAAAACAACGATGAAAAAGTTACTAAAAACCAATAGCATTTTGTGAAATTTTTCTGGGGGGGAAATGTCAATCCTGGGGGGGGAAAGTTCCCCCCCCAGAGACGTCTAGATTAAACACTGCATAATGAATAACTGCAGACAGGTGTATAGTCCAAGCCCGACTTTCTTGCACTTGAATTATCATTCCCGTTGCTCGAAAAGGTCATTGCTGACCAGGACACAGTTTGCCTAGGCCTACCAGAATTGTTACCAATGTTACACAAACCAAGGAAGAACTACCAAAATCGGGAAGCCATATAGTAGAATCTAATGATGCTATTTTACTAAGTGTAAGCTGTACAAAAATAGTCTTTGTAAAAATATTAGCAGTAAACTTTACTCATTGTAATGTGATAGTATCATGTTAGTAGATTTTATCATTATAATCACATGATAGTAAAAAATATCACGGTAGCCTATATTATTAAAGCTAAGGTATTACAATAATTGAAACAGCAACTAAAAACTTATTATTTGATCAAATGTTAGGGTATACATACATACATACATACATACATGCATACATACATACATACATACATACATACGCGTACATGCATACATACGTATTCATGCGTGAGGGGCGCAGTGGTGTAGTGGTGGCGTCGCTGCCTTGAAGCCGAAAGGTTCGGGGTTCGAATCCACCTCAAGTCGCTGCATAGGGACCTTGGGCAAGTCCTTCACTCGCAATTGCTCAGCGCTTCGGCGTGAAACTCCGATGCAGTGTCCGCTCTGCAGTCGGGAGCGCCTCTGAGTAGTGAGCTTGAAGGGGCGCTATAACAAGTGCGCATACAAACAAACAAACATACATACATACATACATACATGCATGCATGCATACAGCATACATACATATATACATTACATACATACCGTGCATACGTAGGCTATGAACTTACACAAATGTCGTCCAATATTTGACATTTCATCCATCGTCTTCTATTTCGCGCACCCTCGCCCTATTCCTTCATCTCTCATCCCCTGGAAAGGATCAGATGGAATTGGATGAGGAAGAGGAGGAGGAGGAGAGGTATGGTCACGACGATGAGCAATATGGCGAAGATGATCCATCATATTTTCCATCGCTGTGACCTTTCTGCAGCACGCTTGGTCGTCCTATATCCTTATTATTCGTCATCGTCAGTTTCCTATTCCTCTAATACCTCATCTGCCTCCTTCTCTTATTCCTCTTCCTCCTCAGTGGCGGCGCCAGGATTTCAGTATTGGGGATGGGGGCGGAAGCCTCCAGGAGGAAGTTTTCCATTTTCATCCGCCAAAATTTCTGACGACCTTTTTTCTTTTTTTTAGTCATCCGGCCGAAATCTCAGGAAATTTTCCATTTTCATCGCCAAAAGTTCTGATGACCTTTTTTAGTCATCCGGTCGAAAGTCGTGGAAATATTTCAGCTTTCCATGCCAAAGACAACCCAGATGGCTTTTTTAGGGGGGCTTAGCCTTTTATAGCCTAGCCCCCCTAGCGCCGCCACTGTTCATTCTCTTATTCCTCTTTTTCCACCTGTGACTTAATTCCTCTTTTCCCGCCTGTGACTTCTCTTCCTTCTCTCATTCCTCTTTCTACTTCTCCTGTTCTTTTTCCTCCGCCTGTGACTTCTCCACCTTCTCTTGATTCCCCTTCTTCCTTCTCTTACGCCTCTTCCTCTTTCTCTTTCTCCGCCTGTGACTTCTCCTCTTTCTCTTCTTCCTCTTCCTCCGCTTGTGACTTCTCCTCCTTCTCTTACTCCTCTTCCTCCTTCTCTTACTCCTCTTCCTCCACCCGTGACTTTCTCTTCCTCCCCCTGCGACTTCTCCTTCACCTCTTAATTATTTTTCCTTCTCCTCCACTAAGTCGAGGTCTTTCTCTTTCGTCCGTCCAAACTGTTCCTCTCCTCTTGCTCCAACTTTATATCTGTCTCTTCTGATGCATCACAACATTTCTCTCCCACATCTTCATATACTGTCATCCAGACCCATCCTCCTCCTCCTCCTCCTCCTCCTCCATCTCCTCCTCCTCTCCCATTTCCTCTTAAACATCATCATCGCCGTCGTCGTCGCCATCGTCAGCAGCATTTATAGTCTATAATCGTCTTCATCATTCTAACCATCATTACTGCAGACATTAGGCCTAGACCTAAGCCTACTTAATTGTTCCGCGGTCCTTATTACTGACAAGTCATAATATTAACATAATTATAAATGTCGAGCTGCAACAGTTTCTCAGTCGCTTTAGAGCCGCTGAAGTGTTACAGGAGACAGAATCGAATTATTTATTTATTTATTAATTTATTTGTTCATGTCTCTCATTTGCTATAGCGCCCCTTCAAGCTCTTAGCTCTCTATAATAGGTCTACTCAGAGCGGACACGTACTGCATCGGAGTCTCACGCCAAAGCGTATACGAGCAATTGTGAGTGGCGGACTTGCTCAAGGTCCCTATATACGCGGCGGCTTGAGGTGGATTTGAACCTGGAATCCTTCGACTCCAAGGCACCAAACCCACCAATATACACCACCGCCGCACCGCGCCCAAATTGCTTTGAGATTGAGATTGTTTGGGAAGACCCCCCCCCCACCACATCCATCATTCGTTTAGGCATATTAAGTTTCAACTTCGTAATAAATATTCGGTCATTCGTGTCTCTTTCCTTCCTGCGCTTTGTGCGAATTTGAGTCGGAAAAATATCGAGCAGAACGTTGGGTCGCCAATTGAAAGGGGGCAGCTTCTCCCTTCAAATATCCATTATAACCGCACACGATTGCCGGAGATTCGTCAGATATGATGCCTATCGGGAAACAAACCGACTACGTCGTCGATCTCGCACACAGTCGATCTACCGATGCAGCGATGCGGATAAGTTAATCATCGTCAACCGTGAGTGTTGCTTATATAGTTGTGGGCGGACTGACTCTGGACGATTGAGGGTGGCAATCGTCCCCGCAGCCGGTGAAGTTGAACTGGGCGATTGACGTTCGGTGTAACTCCGGTCGCCTGCAATCGCCAGTGACCTTGAGTCCGTTAAGGACAAGGTCACGCACCCAGCGCATCTCGCAGGAGCAGTCGATGGGGTTCCCGACGAGGGAGAGTTCCTTCACTCCGTCCAATCCATACACGAAGCAGTCTCCACCTCCTCCACCACCGCTACCACCACCACCACCACCACCACCCCCGCCTCCAAGTGTCTGCAACCGGTTTTCGTCCAATCTCACGATTCGCAGTTTCGGAAGTCCGACGAAAGTCTCGCTCGAAACGTTCGAGATCTCGTTGTGAACCAACGAGATTTCCTCGAGATGTGGGGCGCCGACGAACGCCCGAGGACCGAGCTCCGTCAGATTGTTGTGCGCCATCAGAAGCTGACGCACGTTGCGTATCATGAAGAACGTTATCGAAGGAAGGTCCCGGATGAGGTTGTTCTCCAGTGACAGCTTCTGGACGTTCTCTAGACCTCGGAAGCTGAAGTGGTTGAGGGTCTTCAGCTGGTTGTTGTTCATCGAGAGCGTCGTCAGCGGGCGACAGTCCTCGAAGGTTCCGGGCTCGATGGACGAGATGAAGTTCCCGGTCAGGTCGAGCTTTCTCAGGTTCTTCAGGCCTCGAAGAACGCCGTATTTGAGAACGGACAGCTTGTTGCCCTGAAGGGTGAGGTTCTGAAGGTTCTCGAGGCCGTCGAAGAGACCTCTCGGGATGGCGAACAGGCCGTTTCGAGCGAGGTTCAGGTCCCGAAGTTCGCCGAGCGCCCGGAACACTCCCCAGTGGATGACGTGCAGCTCAGTACTCGACAGATCGAGCTTGAGCAGGACCTTCTCGAGCCCGTCAAAGGCTCGAGGCGACACTCCGATGAGAGGGTTGCGATCGAGGAGGATGCTTCTGGTCTTGACGTTTTCGAAGGCGAACGGAGGAACGGCGAAGAGGTCGTTGTTGCCAAGGTCAATCTCGTCGTAGACGCGGTCTTTCTCCTCAGCGAAGAACGGAATTCTTTCCAGACGCTTCTTCGAGCAGATGACGGAACCACGGGCTGAACAGCTGCAGACGGACGTTGGACAACCATCGATGACTCGAAGCAGACGACTCCACTGCAGGAAGAGGCAGACGATGAAGAGACGCGATGATGACGTCATTGCTAACTATGTAAGTAAGTAAGTAAGTAGGTAAGCTATCTCTCGATTAATATGATGCAATGCTACAAGGTATAAGGTTAGATGAAAATAAACAATGCAATGTAAATTTTACGGAAAAATAGGTAATATAAATAGAGCAAATTAAGGTGAAGCGGGACAGGCCAAACCACGCTGAGGACATGAGCAGCAAGGTAAGGTAAGATAGGCAAATTACGTAAATACAGGTAGGTCTAAGTTAAACCAACTAATCAAGCACAAGTAAAGGCAAGACACCAGGGGCGTAGCCAGGAATTTTTGATTGGGGGGGTTTATGGCCGGAAACCCTGTTTTTTGCTATTTTTTTCTTACTTAAATGAAAAAATAACCTTAAAAAATCTTTTTTCGGGGCCAATGGGGGGTTAACCTCCAAAACCCCCTTGCCTAGGCCACTGCAAGACACATTGAGCCAAGGCAAGGCAAGGTAATAATCGTGCCCTTAATTTGGACAACAGAGCATGACATCGTCGAAATCGTTTGATGACTGATGCGGATTTTGTCCTCTACTCATGAAATTCGATCTTTGAAGATAACCGATATAATACCCATATACACTTTACATTGAAGCAAATTGACGAAACGCCATAATAAGCCTATATAGAGTCTATTATGCGCGTCACTTCCGGTAAAATCAGCCATGGCGCTCTGAAGACATCGGTTAATTAAAGGGGATGCAAATGGAGACTTAATGTGGCCATGAATGGATTCAGTCCCTATCGACCAGCAGTACATAGGAACGCAGAGTCTGTCGCCTTCTGTTTGAGCGTAGATAACGGTCGTCTGCCAGTCTGTTTAGGACCCGGATGCGCGGGATCGAAACGGATATGTTACTGGAACAATGTAAGAATGCCACGCGACGTTATTGAGTAGCAGTTTGATTTAGCTAATGAACAAAAAAGACGCAACTGCGCAGCGACGATATGATTATACCGCATCTCTCTACTTCTGTTTTCGCTGGGTTCCATAAGAAATAATTTATTACCGTACTAGGAGTTCAGTAACAGTAGGCCCTAAAGGGAAGATTCTGTTAAGAAATTTCACTTCTAACTTCATCATCTTGAGAACTGAGCTACACAGTGGTAGGCTACACTGATTGCACATAAACGTATTTTGGAGCGAACAGATCTTTAATTCACTCACATAATTGTACCGAGCAAAGGTATGAACCGAACCCAATAAAAAAAATGACGCCCTTAACATAGAATGTAAAAAAATTAAAAGGTGCGTCTCAGGGTTCGTTTAAAAAGCTGCTTGAACGTCCTTTTCTTTCTTCTTATCCACCTCCTTCTGCCTCTTTCCATCATCCTTCGCCTCCTTTTTCTTCTTCTGCTGCCTCCTTCCGTTTCTTATTCCCAGATCCGTTTTCTCTCTTTTCTCCTTATTATTTTCCCTCTTCATCTTCCAGGCCTTTTCGTCCTATCTTCTTGCAAAAACATATTTAACCTCGCGACGTTTTTTTCAAAGGCGCTCCTGCCCCTTTCCATCAGAATTCTACTATATGCCTATCTTCTGACAGTCAGAGACATTCTTACCTCGTATGTTAGCTAAAACGACTGAAGAAGAAGAAGAAGAAGAAGTGGCCACCGTCCTCCTCCGCTTCTCTCTCCTCAGCAGCTGTGGCATCATCAACCACCCTCCCTCTATATATAGCCGCATACGCTTGGATGCGGTCTGCGAGATGCGGCGGGGTCGTCGTCTCTGCTGCCTCCCTCAGGATCTGAGATTCGGCGATCGTGAAACGCCGACGCACGTGACCAACCCTTCTTTACCAATAACAGAATTACCCACAATCCCCTACACATCCGCCCGTTACAGATCGCAGCCAGGAAATCGGAAAACCGCAACAGATCAAACACGGATTCGCTCGCACAAGAGGTATGTATGATTGTATGTATGTATGTATGTATGTATGTATGTATGTATGTATGTATGTATGTGTGTGTGTATGTATGTATAGACAATTCATATTTACATATGATGGCCAAATTTCATCAAAATATTTCTAACAGAGCAAAAGTTATGCCACTATTATGGAGGCCACCCACCGTTTTTTGACGATTCAAAAACGTAACGCAACAAAAAGTAGATTTTTGCCAATATCTTGGCCAAAAGTAAGAATTTCGAAATGAAATTTTACAGGTTTATAGACAATTCATATTTACATATGTTTGCCAGATTTCATAAAAATATTTCGAACAGAACAAAAGTTATATCACTTTTAGTGAGGCCACCCTACTTTTTTTGATGATTCTAAAAAGTCAAAAAACGGTGGGTGGCCTCAGTAAAAGTGATATAACGTTTGTTCCTTTTGAAATATTTTTATGAAATCTGGCCATCACATGTAAATATGAATTGTCTATAAACCTGTAAAATTTCATTTCGAAATTCTTACTTTTGGCCAAGAAATATTTTTATAAAATCTGGCCATCATGTGTGAATATGAATTGCCTATTAGCCTGTAAAATTTCATTTAGAAATTCTTACTTTTGGTCAAGATATGGGCAAAAAACCTAGGGGGGTCTTTTTTATGGCCCACCCTGTATATAGAGGGCTCAGTATCACAAGCCTAGTCGAACTTTTGAAAAGAACCGAAACCGTAATCGTAATCTCCAGACTTCTAAACCGCCACTCGAAAGCCAAGCGCGTGGCTCCAGCTTATTCACGAGCGCTGCTTTGAGTCAAAAGGGTTGTCCGTAAGAGAGTAGTCCAGTAAAGATCTGAATCCGGTTGCGAGGGGATCAGAGACGGCTCAGACGGGGCAGGAACTAAGTCGGGTGTCGTCTTGGTCGGGAATTGGAAGGTTGAGATCCACGTTTAAACATCTCAAAACTATACTGGATGTTGACTTCTTCGGATCAGGTGTCTGTAATAAATAATTGTGTGTGGCCCAAGTGTGTCATCTAAGTCAATCTAACAAGAATCTAAGCAGAACTGTTTGCGGGATAAAACCTAAGACACTCACTCACACTTAGCCTACTCTACGCGCCTAAGCTGATGCGGTTACATTTATCACTACTTATCGCACCACATGCGAATGTCATTTAGCTTCGGATGGGCGCCCATCGTTGGAAACGTGGGGAGGAGGAGGAGGAGGAGAGGAGGAGAAGCTTTAACATCAGCAGCCGTAGCATCATTATCGTTGGCATCGTCTGATGATGAAACTGCGGTGGGGGTTGGGAGGGGGTTGGGATGCTGCCGCTGCTGATGCTAGAATTCGCTGCTTGAGTAAATGTGGCCGCAGCATTCGCCTTCGTTTATTAGCAACATCACTATGTCGCTGTGGCCGATATGCACGAATTCATGCACGTATGTATGTGCACTTGTTGTAGCGCCCCTTCAAGGTTCCTACTCAGAAGCGCTTCCGACTACAGCGCGTACACTGAATCGGGGTTTCACGCCGAAGCGCATGAGCAATGGCAAGTTGTTGAAGGACTTGCCCAAGGTCCATACGCGGCGGCTTGAGGTGCAACCTTCCGGTTTTAAGGCGCCGAACATGACCCTGTGCCACCGCGCTATATACGTATACGCGTATACTTGTGTATAGGCCTTTGCATAATTATATGAACTACGGATGACTGAATGCGTGTTTCAAAGCACTCATAAAGCAGCGTATATAATCGCCTTCCAAAGGCGCTCCTGCCTCCTTCCATCAGAATTCTACTACATGCCTATCTTCTGACAGCCAGAGACATTCTTACCTTATATATTAGCTAAAACGACTGAAGAAGAAGTTTTCGGTAGGAAAAGTCAACCACCCGAAAACTAACCCTGCTCTGTAGGCCTACTCACTAACTCCAGTGTGAGAAATGTGGAAAAAACAACTGGGTTGGATTGAACCACGATGACCTACTTGGAATTGGTGTGTGGAAAACAGACTTTACAGCGGGGGGGGGGCTCTAAGAAAGGCTGGAGGTTGAAACCCCAACCCCAGCAATTCTCATCCTGGTTTACTCCAATTCCATCCGGCCACGTCACGCACATCGTTCTCGCCACGTTAGTGTCTCCATGCATCAGAGTTGAGTGTTGTGAGTGTGGCGCAGATGGACAGCATCGAGCGAGACGAGCATCGAGCCACAAATCAAACTCATCCGCTGATCAACCGATCTGTCTTTCTCGTTCCGCCGACAGGCGGAGCCACGATCGATACGCTGACTTCCGGCCCCGCCGGTCGTCAACCTCTGCCGAACTACAGATGATGTAGCGCCAGTCATAGTCTCCATCAGTGACGTAATATGCGAGAGAATGGCCCTCGGAAAATCTGGTGCGATAATTAACCATTTATCATTAGCATAGTCCTGCATGTCACTGCATTTAACATGATTTTGATGAGGTAGCCTATACGCAGTATATACAGATAAGCGAATAAACGAAATCTGTATTAGGTCAACTACCCGGCATAGCTGCATGAGTATGTATAATTATACCTGAAGACATGTAGTCAGACGAACAGCCTTACAGTCACACAGGTTATCGGATATTATAGCCTACCGACTGACAGTCTGAGCCAGCAGAGGTAACTGTCAAGGCTCAGCTGTAGCATAAGACTGATGACTTCTAACCTGATGGCCTCTGAATTAGGTGGATCAATACAAAGGCTTTCTTCTGACGTCCAATATAGGACCCGTAAAAGGCCCGTATGTATTATCCTCTTTCCAACAGCACCAGCTTCAGCATCAAAAAGATTATATACATCTCGTGAATCTAGCCTCCCGTAGCCTACACACTGCTTTACTATGCGCCATAAAACATGCATGTAGGTGTTAATGTCAACATTACAAATAATATTGTGACCCATCTCCACAAAACCAGTCGTAAGTCGGTTTTCACTTTTTGAGTTTAATAGACTAAATCATTTTAAAGAGAAACAAATTCTCTTTAAAATGATACCAATTTCATCATTCCATCTTGAATTTATGGATGAAAAACTACTTGCATTTATGGATACTATTTATCGACAAAAATGCATCTAAATTGGCCTAATAATATAAATTGCAAATCATAACTTTGAAGAAATCATTCAAATGATACTCTTGAATGTTACTTGAACTCAAACGTTTTGGTTATTTGCCCAAAAATATTTTTAAAATAATTTTCTGCAATAATCTAGCAATCGGAAAATATTGACCTTGCTCTATAGTTTTTGCTTGTTTTCTTGAAACGGAAATTACCGACTTACGAGCAGATGGGTTTATATTATAAGCTGATCCTTGTGGAGGTAAGCGCATTCGCAGTTTAGCAGCCTTGAGTTATAATTGATCGCATACATTTCGCAGTCAAAGCTATTCTATTTTAAACATAATTTTATTGTATTTAAAGTCTGGCTGAAAGGTTTGATTTATTGCGGAAACATCTTACCATGCACGTCGGCAAGTGATCTGGCAAGGAAACGTTTAGGCTAGCTTCTGAAGAGCAATATCCTGTCAGTATGTCATAACAGAAATCTTCAACATTTACCCAGGGCTGGACACAAAGCAAATTTGTCTATTTCTCGCTGTTGCTCTGTCTCCGTTCTCCTTGTTTCTCTTCTCGTCGTCGCTTTATCCGATTGACATTTGCATAGCAAACGAGACAAACATAATATTGCCTTTTTGTTGGCAATGTCAGCGAAACAGCACAGAGCGTGTGTGATCAAAGACATGTTTTATTCCCGAATACTGAGGATAGAGCGCACAAAGACCGACATAAACTGAGCATTATAACTATACTGCGCCGGATTTGTGGGGTTCTTCGAAGGCATCAATAGCATCACGCATATACATGTAGATATATTAATTATTTATTAAACGTAATACGGTAATGTCATGCCGTGACTCCGCCATTCTATTCCAAGAAGACATTAATAATACTTCTGCTTTATGTGATGTTATGTCAAGGCTGCTTATAATCATTGTAGCTAGACCTCCATCTGTTATCATCTGATGTTCGGTCTATTTTTGAATAGTTCTCTAGAAATATCTTTGGGCATGGGTATTACAATCTACTATACTGAGTTCCATAAATAAAAATTTTTACGAACGAACGAACGAATGAATTGATGAATGAATGAATGAATTGATAAATGAATGAATGAATGAGTGAATTGATGAATAAGTGAATGAATGAATGAGTGACTGACTGAATGAATGAATGAATGAATGAATGTATTGATGAATGAATGAATGAATGAATGAATGAATGAATGAATGAATGAATGAATGTGTTGATGAATGAATGAATGAATGTATTGAAGAATGAATGAATGAATGAATGAACGAATGAATGAATTAATTAATTAATGAACGAATGAATGATTGAACGAATGAGTGAATACAGTCAATGTAGCGCTACATCTACTTTATTGTGTCTATCAGCGAATCATTGTAACTGCAGTCTTCTTGATCAGACAATCTGTGTTTGAACCAGCGTGCTGTATGAGCTGACTGATTCATTAGTGTGGTCGAATAGGACGCCGTTATTAAGTCTGAGGAGAAATGACTAGGGGCATTTCCCCATAGAACCATTGCCTTTTAAAATATAAATGCCCTGCGTTCGGTTCAGGGCCCACAGCGCTATGGAATAAATCTGTTAATTTGTCTTTTTGCTCGCATGTTCTACGGCAAGTCTGGACGGTGGGTCGGTCGGCCGTCAATGTTCTGCCATGCAGCCGTTGTGAGTGTCGGCGCGTTTAGCGAGGTGCGAGCCGCATTGTGACGCCTGTATGAGTGTATATTGTCTAGCACTTGGTCACGTTTTCGAACAGTCTGCGTCTTAAACCGTCGCTTAATTGTCTTACGCCGCCGCGTTCTGATGAAGAGAGATGTTTCAAGGCACGATGCACACAGACAGACAGACAGACACGGACAGACACATGCAAACAGGCAGGCAGGCAGGCAGGCAGACAGACAGTCATACACACAGATAGACATACAGACAGACATACTAAACTAATGACTTCTTTTTCCTTATCAGTCTCTCGTTCGCTAAAAACATTTCTTTTCTCCCGAAGTTTTTCGTGCTGCAAGCGCCTCTGAATCGTCATTTCGCGAGAGGCGCCATATAAATGTATGAATACAATGCAATACAATACATACATACACACACATACACACAGACAAGCAGAAACACAGACAGACAGACAGAGACACAGACAGAAGCACAATTATTGATAGAGGCGTATAAACATAATATACAGCCCATAGATCTACAGACGTAGGTATAATACGCAGACATGAAAACAGAATGTAATCTTTTTCCATTATACATCTGCATGCCCTTCCTTCTTCGTTTCGTCGTTCCATTTCACCAATTCTGTTCTTCTTTCCCTGATTCATTCTCTCTTCCATTCTCCATCCGCCTTCCCATTACCATCCGCTTTTCCTCCACCCCTCACCCCGCCTCCCCCACCGCCTCCTCTCTGGCTCTTCCCTCTTTTGCTCATCTCCTTCCTTGCTTCCTGCTTTACTTCCTTCATTCTGCATTCTACGCATCCGACTGTACTTACGTTTAATTGCATCACGCTGCGCCATCTGCCGAAGAAAATGCAATTCCCCGCCACCAGAGGGCAGCAGAGAATTAATGTCTGAAGACAAGAAGACAGACACCAGAGTGGCCAAGCAATTAATGTCTGAAGACAAACAGACACCAGAGTGGCCAAGCAATTAATGTCTGAAGACAAACAGACACCAGAGTGGCCAAGCAATTAATGTCTGAAGACAAAGAGACACCAGAATGGCCAAGCAATTAATGTCTGAAGACAA
>OX457041.1:20406158-20436158 GCA_949752735.1 Lumbricus terrestris
GTATGATTTCATACCAATTCAAGGCTGCGTCCATTAAGAGTTATCCCATCGAGTACGCAGCATAGGCGGAGACCTGGGCCGAGAATTGGGGGGGGGGACGGAAAGACGCGAGATTTTCAGAAAAATTTCTGACGACCGGCGAAATCTCGGGGAAAAATTATTTTCGCCGCCCCAAAAAAGTTGATGACCTTTTTTTTTAGTCATCCGGCCGAAATCTTGAGGAAATATTTCTACTTCGCCGCCAAAAAAGTTGATGACTTTTTTTAGTAGTCGTGCGGCCAAAATCTTGACGAATTTTTTTTTCGCCGCCAAAAAAAGGCTTCACCCTGAAACATTGGGGGGGACGAATGCATGGGCCGTCCCCCCAACACTTTCTTTGGGGGGACCGTCCCCCCCTGTCCCCCCTAGGTCTCCGCCCATGATACGCAGCATCATCCAGGCTGCTTTTCCTGTTCCCATTCCAGGTCTGATCGGTCGTCTGCTATAATATAGGCTACAGCGCCAATTCATAAAATCAAAAGCTGACTTGAAAGCACTTTTCTATTTCTTAAAGTCTAATGATATATACTCGCGAACATTTCTGCAGTTTGTGCGTTTGACATTTTTTATAGATAGCCTATAGCCTACTGCACTGCTGTGACGTTTGATTGGGTTCTTTCTGCCCTCGGGCGTAGGCCTAATAAATGCAAAATATTAATTGTCCACAGTCGCTGTATTCTTTGGATAAATTCAATACGTGTTACAGTATGAAACATTCCACAATATTACATATTTTGATGTCATATCACATGATCAATTGCATACTATACACTACATAATCAATTACCTATTACGCCATAGCTCTTAGCGAGTAAGTAAGCTAGAGTCGTTTGTGTGAGGAGAAGAAATCCTAAATGAATCCGTGAAACCAACGAATGAGTCCCCACTCCGGACTTCCCTCCGTCATCGTTGCTAAGCTGGACTGGGTCGTTCCGAAGGTTATAGGGACCAGAAGTCGATGATCCAGAGGAGGGTGGTGGGTCAGGTAGAGGTCCGTCAGGCGTGACGTCGTAGAACTGGTCGAGGGCTTGCTGCTGCTCCATTCGGAGGTTCTCCATTGGACGAGACTCCGAGCCAGGGCAACCGAACCATGACGACGCTACTGACTTCGGATAACCTTCGTCCGTCTATAATACAACGATAAACATTACATTACAGAATGATGCCTTGTGCGGTGAATATATGCTAGGATAACTGCGTTGTTTAGAGGTCATTACTTTCTATAGGTCAACCAAGAAGTCCTAGTGCTAGTAGCATTATAAACATTTATGTGCAGATAATTATATGTATATATATACATAGAGTAATTATGTGTGCATATATCTATGCATGCATATTTTTGTATTAAGGAAACTTAGACTGTTTTCTGTCATTGGCCTAGTATTATGCAGGCAGATATACAGTAACTGTCCTGTGAATGCTGTATTACTTTTTTTATTTACTTCTACTGTCTTATTAATTGTGCTACCATCATTAATTTTGGTGAATAAAAGATTGATATATTACATATATAACTGGGCCAGTTAAACTGGCCTAGTTAGCTACACCGGTAAGTGCGAGCTGCATTCGTCTGTTGGTTGCAACGGACTGCGGTTCAAGCCCCGGGCTGGGAGTTGACATTCAGAGATTTAGATATCTCGGGGTGGGACGCAGGGGCGCAAGCTCCTGCGGAGCGACCTTGGGCAAGTTGCTTATCCATCATTGTCTGTGAGGAAGGCAACGGGAAACCACCTCACTCATCTCATCCCCAGGGGCGTAAAGCCAATGAACCTGCCTTCGGGCAGAGCACCATCATCATCATCATCATCATCATCATCATCATCATCATCATCATCATCATCATCATCATCATCATCATCATCATCATCATCATCATCATCATATTACATCATATTTTAATAAGATTCATCTTGCGACTATGGATACTAATGATACCATGATAGATGCATGTGATTGCGCGGTGACAATGATGATGACGGATAAAGAAGACTAGATGCCTGGATGCAACAAGAAGATGCTAGACTCGCAATTTCCTCATCTTCTCAGCTCTCATTATTTTATAAATCGATGCTTTCGTTGTAAACTGATGACTTGTACCGCTTCCAGTCAACTTACGGTTCTTAATTAATGTCTGCACTGCTGAACTATGTAAGGGCGTCATTATCAAATTACAGTAGTACAGCATTGTTCGGAAACTAATTATATTCTAGTGTATTGTATTTTATTGTAGGCTTATACTGTATTGCACTGTGCAGAATTGTATTTAAACGTATTGTAATGAGACGAAGTGTATTGCCCTGTACTGCATCGTGTAATTATTACTTTAGTGTATTGTATTGTATTGCATTGTATTGCACTGTAGCCTACTGTACTGTATTGTACTGTATTGTACTATATAACTGTACTGCATTGTACTGCACGGCACTGTATTGTATCTTTCTTCATTGTATTGTACTGTATTACATTGCAGTGTACTGTATTGTACTGTATTGCACTATAACTGTACTGTTTTGTATTGCACGGTACTGTATTGTACTGTATTGTAATGCACTATACTATACTGCACTGTATTGTATATAACTGTACTATACTGTATTGTATTGCACTGTACTGTATTGTATTGTAGTGTTCTTATTGTATTGTACTGTTGTGCACTGTATTGTATTGCACTGTACTGTATTGTATTGTATTGTATTGAAATAAGACGGTGACTAACATAGAACTGGACGTCATCAAAGCGATAGAAGTCGGTTCCACTGAAGAAGTAAGTTCTTCCGTTCGTCCACTGGAAAGCGGCGTCGACCACTTGAGGAAGTCCTCTCCACACAGCCACCAGTCGAGGGTAGGTCGAGTCAGCCCCTCGCCATCGCGTGTATCGATAATATTCACTGCCTACGTGGAAGCAAAATAAGACAGTTTATGCAGTGAATGATCGATGTGTGATCGATGACTCCGTTGGTGATTTGATTGTTGGATGAATTGATTGATTGATGACTCGTTGAATAATTGCATGATTAGCGACTTGATTGATTAGTAGACAGACAGACAAACAAACGGACGGACCGACGGACGGACGGACGGACACACAGAATGGCTGACTGACTGACTGATTGATTGACTATTTGACTGACTGATTGATTGACTGTTTGACTGACTGATTGATTGACTGCTTGACTGACTGATTGATTGACTGTTTGATTGATCGATTGATTAGCTGGCTGACTGAATGACTGATTGACTATGGTGGCGTTAAATTACGATTACGATTACTTGATTGAGTGAGAAATTAAGTGACTGGATGAGTGATTGATATGAGAGATTGAGCGAATGATTGAGTTACTCGGTGAATGAGTGAATGGGTGAATCATTCACTCATTCACTGTGAATGAGTGAGCAGCCAGTGAATCATTGACTCAGTAGTCAGTAAGGGAGCCCGTTAGCGCAATTGGTAACCCGCTGGCGTAGAGTGCAAGAGGTAGCGAGTTCGAGACCCCGTTGGGCGGGCATGCTTTGTAGGCTGCTATTAGCGCCGTGTAATTGCAAAGCTGTCTGTTCTGTTAGTTAAGTTTAACTAAGATTACTGCATAACTTGTAAATGTAAAGCGCAGTGCTTCATTAAAGAACAGATTAATATTGTTAGTATATATAGGCCTAGTAGTAGTATACGTGAAGGAGTCGTGCAGTGAGTTAAAAACACGAGTAGGTGAATCAGTGAGTGAATGTATCTTCGTCATCGACGTCATCATCACAATCATCATCGTCGTCGTCGTTGTCATCGCTGCTGCTAACTGTCTTTCATTCGTCATTTGAAGACCTCATCACTTTCCATCCATACCTTTGATGAAGTAGATTTTTCCATTTCCAGACCAAACAAACGAGGCGTCTAAGTTGTTCGGAATTCCTGGAAAGCCATCCTGAATTGACCTCGGATATCCAGAAATCAATTGGAACGTATTATTGTACTTCCAGTACTTGCTACCCTACAACACATTATTAATATTCGGTCATATTTAGCCTCTGCTGGTAAGTGTTGTGACGTATTGAATCACACTGGCGACGTCGCCGACCATCTTTTTATTCCTTCAATCTGAGATACCTCAGGTCTTGATCTATCGTGTCTCCCCCATATCCCACATACATTTATATATGCACATACATTATACGCATGTGCATACATACATACATACATACATACATACATACATACTTACTTACATACATACATACATACATACATACATACATACATACATACATACATACATACATACATACATACATACATACATACATACATACATACATACATACATACAGTGTGCATGCAAAGGCCTACATATATGCACTCCCGTGTGGTCATACATAGGCCTACTTATAGGGTCGCAAAAAACATGCGCAGACGTTCCTATTAAATTTTGTTCCATCACCACATTGGATGCGTATACAGGCTTGGCTTATCGCCCGAAAACCTTTCCAGCAAATCGCCCTCTACCTCTGAGCGACATTTTCCAAACGTCGCTCTCTCCCCCACTTATAAGCCGGTTACACATGGATGGGTCTACATCGAAAGTGGAGCTGCTAAGACATCTAGTAGTACGTCTTTTGAAAACTTTCTGCTAATAGTAAGTGTGTAAGGAGTTACGCTGGGTTTATTAACTATATTATATAAATGTTAATGTAAGAGCATGCGCAGACGCAATAAAAGAGGATGAACAAAGATGTTGGTCGACGGTTCGTTTACCTTAAAGAAGAAGAGATAAGCCGGTTCGTTGTCATCTGCATCCTGGTCCAAGACGGGATCGAGGTAAAGGGCAGCGTCAAGGTTATCTGGAAGGTCAGGCCATTCCTGACGGATGTACCGTGGATAACCGGACTCGATTCCATTCAGGCTTAAAACGACATACATGTCGCCTAGAAATGAAATAAATGCTAAATTATACGGACTTACTGACTGACTGACTGACTGAATGAATGACTGCTTGACTGCTTGACTGACTGAATGACTGGCTACTTGATTGACTGACTGACTGACTGACTGACTGAATGAATGAATGACTGACTGCTTGACTGCTTGACTGACTGACTGACTGACTGACTGACTGACTGCCTGCCTGCCTGACTGACTGACTGACTGCCTGCCTGCCTGACTGCTTGAGTGCCTGACTGACTGCCTGCCTGATTGACTGACTGCCTGACTGACTGACTGGCTGACTGACTGACTGACTGACTGACTGACTCATTGCTTTACTGATACCATTTTGGCCCAAGGTTCTAATGACTCATCGACTGGCTAACAACCTGATTTGATTGATTTGTCAGTCAGTTGATTACTTTTTAAATCCGATACCAATAATTAATTGACTCATCGTGAGATCATCTACTCATCATCCACTCATTCAAATCCTTCGTCTGTTCATCCATTCAACAGTCGAAAATTTGTCTATCTTTCTGTCTGTCAATCAGCCGATCATTATGTTTATGAGTCCATTTGTTTGTCCATCAATCCTTCCACCATCCATACATCCATCCATCCATCCATCCATCCATCTATCCATCCATCCATCTATCCATCCGCCAACCATCCTTCCACCATCCATCCATCAATCCACCCAACCGGTCGTTCGTCTATCCACCCATCCATCCATCGCTTCACCTATCTGTTACCTTGAAAGGCGTAGGTCGTTGTTCCAATGGAAAAGATTACATCGACATTTCCGTTGGCACAGAACTGAGCCACTCGAGGATTCTGCGTCGTGCTGGAAGAGGAAGGTAGGAGAGTGGAAGGAAGAGTCGACGGTAACGGTACCAGGACCGTTGAGCTGGGAGAGGGTGGAGGCAGTGACGGTGTGGATGGTGACGATGACTGGTCATCCGGGTAACCTGGATGGAAAAGCAGACAATACATGATATCATTAGGTATATTGCCTCATAATAATTATGGATGATGACCTGTGATTATCTATGGCGATGCTATTGTTGCACTGTTGATGTTTGGTTCAGTTAAAGATGACAACGTCAGCTACGTGCAGGACGATGATGACGACGATTACGACAATGATGGTGTTGTTGATGATGATGAAGATTGTGATGATGATGATGATGACGATTGTGATGATGATGATGATGATGATGATGATGATGATGATGATGATGATGTTGATGATGACGACGATGATGATGATGATGATAATGACGATTGTGATGATGATGATGATGATGATGATGATGGTGACGATGATGGTGACCATGACGATGACGACGACGACGACGATGACGACGACGACGATGACGATGACGATGATGATGACGATGACGATGATGATGATGTTGATGATGACGATGATGATGATGGTTATGGTGGTGGTGATGATGATGATGTTGATGATGACGATGATGACGATGATGATGATGATGATGGTGGTGGCGATGATGATGATGATGCAGTTGAGGTAGAAAAGGTCAAGACGCAGTCACCATACCATATAGGTACCTAATTCCGTTGATGTCGTCCTGACTGAGTCGAAACGACGGATTGAATCCGTTGTAGAATGGCGCCATGACGGCTCCCGTCTCACTCGAGTGACCCAGCCCCAGAGAATGACCCAACTCATGAGTCGTTACTTGAAGCAGATTGGTTCCTACATAAAACAAAATGCATTGACAATAATCTAATAATTATCAGTTGATGATTCATTTATGTGGCATTTTGTGCCGTATTTCATATGTATTTGTCGTTGTTTGGCCATTTGAATTTCACAAAATTCCGTCACCTTGCTTATAGTTTTCTTCACCACCGTGTCTTACTATAATCTTGTCATATCTCTTATCATATGAATTAGCTTAAAGTATCTCACACAGTGATGTGCGAAGTTTTCACTAGAGGATCATAGAGCAGCAGTGTAGTCGAAAGCTGAAAATTATTACAAATTTAACAATCAAGTCTATCAGAGTTCTATCTAAACCGTTTGATTAAAATAAACGAAAATGCAACACATTACAGGACCATCTCTCTCTCTCTCTCTGCTTATCTGTCTGTCTCTGTCTCTGTCTCTGTCTCGATCTCGGTTTATATCTGTATTTTTTTCTGTTTGTCTGTCTGTGCGTTTTTCTGTATCTATTTCTCTTTATCTATTTCTCTGTCTCTCTCTGTCACTCTCTGTCTGTCTCTGTCTGTCTCTGTATGTCTCTGTCTGTCTGTCTCTGTCTCTGCCTGTATGCTTGTCTGTCTGCCTCCCCGTCTCTTTCTGTCTCTCTTTCTCGCTGTCTATCTGTCTCTCTGTCTCTCTATTTCTCTGTCTCTCTGGGTTTTTTTAATCTTTGTCTCTGCCTCTGTCTGTCTGTCTGTCTGTCTCTCTCTCTGCTGTAGACATTTACCTGAGTAACTGAGGTCTGACCATGATTCGTCATCGTCGAAATGAGCGTCGCCTCCACTGTCTGGAAAGAACGCATGCGCCAGCACACCCCCTCTTCCGTCGAACGGCCACGCGTCGCCATGGGAACGGGCGGCGTAAAGCAACCGGATGTTGGCGGATGTCTGTGAAAATGTCTCCGATGCAGAAAGCGTTGACACGCTCGACCACATCTGTCAATCAAAATGATTGACAGGTCAGTAATGTGATTTGCTGTTTGTGCAACAGAACTCCTTCTAAATGATTCCTATTTTATACGATGCATTAATTCAGATATTTGGTCAATTTTATACTTTTGCTCGCTCATTCAAATTCAATCACAAGTTGTCATAATTTATCATTCATATTAAGTCGCGCAAGCTATAGACCTGCACAATTCTTCATTAAAATGTCGTAATATTATAGATGATTAATTAAGACTAGGTATGAAATTTGACAGTAAATATTTAATCTTGTAAACTTTGTAATGGAGAATCAATAATAATTTCTTACGCCGAATGCCTTCTTGACGATTTCCTTGGTCAGCGCTGCGTCCAAAACTTTCGTCGTGTTCAGGAAGTAATAGAGTAGCTGGGGATTTGGCCATCGACTGCCTGCAAATGTACAACAAAACTAAAGGTAGCCTATAGCCTACCATCATAATCGTAATCGTTAATTATATAGCGCCAACTCAGAGAACTCTTAAGAGGCGCTCCTGGCAACAGGACCTTTTTAGCATGCAGTTGTACACAAAATGTGGAGTTCTAAAAGGATTTGTGCAGTTGTAAAACACTTCCGTGCAGTTGAAACTAGTAAAAAAGGTCAGTGTCGTCCGATTGGAGGTAATTTACCATGGGGGATGGGAAAGAAAAGAAGGGGTTGTGCAGTTAAAAAATTCCTTTAAAACAGCCTTGGCTCCTGACCTCACCATTATCGAAGAGAATGGTTTTGAGTCACCTGCGGAAAATAGGCAAGAAAGATCACGAAGTTCATATGACGATTAACTTAATAAGTAATGACGATGATATAATTGTTGTTGTTGGTGTTGTTGTTGTTGCCGTCGTAGTTGATTACAACTATAGGCCTACATGTACATCATTACTTACATCATTACTTACAACGAGAACATTGACGAATATACCGACCAAAAAACGCGATGATGACAGCGACGATGACGTCGTTGCCATAACAATTATAGACATGCAACAAGTGGTTGGTCTAACCTTGCGCAACATAACGCTTTCGTATCCTTCTTTTTCTCCTGACGTAACTGCTGATACCCACATTGTCAGCCACTGCACATCTGTCTTTGCCCATCATTTCAAGGGTGTCGTCGTCGAGTTCGCCTGATAAAAAAAAGACACAAGCCAGTCATTAATAATCCTATAATTCCAGAATAACTAGAATAATCTAAAATGTTTTTAAAAATTACTCTGTTCATTTTTGTTATTAGGAAGGTAGCCTAACCCTCAACTGTGCTTATTTTTTTACTATGTAGCCTAGGCCCCTAGATTGTTGAATTTTCAAGATTTTGATCACGATCCATAATTTAGCCGAGAGCTTAAAATTTTGCCATTTAACAGACTTCTTCATTGGCTGAGCTGGTCATCATGTTCCTAAGTATGCTTCATAAGAGAGCTAGGCTATATGAACTGCTTATATCGTGTGCTTTCTTCGACCTTCTTTAGTAAGTAAGTAATGCGAGTATTTTCTTTATTACTCCACTTGCAAACGCACAATGGGACACAGAACATCATTATAATACATCGAAGTAATAATAGGTAATAAAAGCGTGCAAATTAAAATCACAAGTTAAATATAATATAATTGCTAAACTATTATCGTCAAACAAGTTAACTATACCATTCTGGTGATAAATCCCTTTGCAATCAACGAATCACATTTTTCGTGGTATATCTAGATTGTGTGATCGGGGCCAAAGGGAGTAACCAGTTGCACGTTCAGGTGGACAAAGGATACAATTTTTATAGGGCACAGTAATTTCACTTAATCCGTGTGCTGTTGCATGGGAATGTTCAACAAGCATTTTTATGCATGCAGCCCCTTATTATATGCTCAACAATAGAGTTAAAAAACCACGTGTGCAGTAAGTACGTTCGTACGTACAAACGTCGTACATACATACATACATACATACATACATACATACATACATACATACATACATACATACATACATACATACATACATACATACATACATACATACATACATACATACATACATACATACATACATACATACATACATACATACTGTCTGTGGGCAGCGCTCAACGATCTTCTGGGTGGTCGGCGTGACCGTGCTGGTCACTCTTCAACGGAGTTTACAGCAGACGATTTCCTGGCGTCATACACCACCAAGATCCTCGACGTTCGTCACTCCACGGAGAATGCTGCTCTTCCTCAGTCCTCACTACCCTCCCACTGACTGTTGCCTGCCAGATCTGGACGAAGTCACCAGTGAGGAAGTGCGTCGCCTCATTCTTGCTTCTCCTGCCAGGTCATGTGAGCTGGACCCTCTACCGACCTTTCTGCTCCAGGAGCTAGTTGACGTCTTGCTACCACTCCTTACGGTCCTGTGCAACCGATCAATTCGGGAAGGTATCCTGCCATCGTCATAAAAGCAATCTATCTTGATCCCAGCATTTAAAGGAGACGACTTGGACCCGGCCAACCCGGTGAACTACAGACCGATTGCAAACGTCTCGTTCTTATCCAAGATCATTGAGAAGATGGTGGCGGGTCAGCTCATTGCGTACCTGGAGAGAAACAAATTACTTACACCTTTCCAATCCGGCTTCAGAAGGTTTCATTCCACCGAAACTCTGTTGCTCCGACTCCTATCTGACATCTATGTAGCCATCGACAGATCGGAACTGACCTTGCTCGCCCTTTTCGACGTCAGCGCAGCTTTTGATACTGTAGACCATGACATCCTACTTAAGCGGTTGAATGTTTCGTTTGAGTTGTCTGGTAATTTTCTGGAGTGGATCGGCTCTTTCCTGCATGGGCGCACTATAAGTGTGGTCCATGGCTCGACTAGGTCTCGGTGGGTCCCTGCCCCATATGGTTTGCCTCAGGGTTCAGTTCTTGGTCCACTCTTATACATAATTTATACCACTGGTCTCGACCTGCTTCTTGCAGAACATGGTGCCTTTAGCCAACTCTACGCTGATGACACACAGGCATACATGCATTGCCTATCATCTAACGCTCCCTCTACAGTTAGGGCTATGAGTCAGGTGCTCATTGCCCTGAGAGCATGGATGGCATCAAACCGTCTTAGACTAAACCCTGCTAAGACTAAATTCATTTGGCTGGGCTCCAGGCAGCAGCTGTCTAAGCTTGATCTGATTCACCTCTCTGCTGAATTTCCCGACTATACTTTCTCCACCTCAGTCCGTGACCTTGGTGTTGTGCTAGACCAGGAACTTACTTTTGTACCTCACATTAATCGTCTCAGTCGCTCCTGTTTCTATCAGCTGCGCCAGCTTCGCACTGTCGCTCTCTCTCTCTCAACTGGTGCTGCAACTACGCTTGTACATTCCTTTGTCTCAGCTCGTCTTGACTATTGCCTATCCCTTTATGCTGGTTTACCATCTGGTCGATTATCTTCTCTTGACCGTATTCTGCGCGCTGCAGCACGCCTCATTGGTCATCTGCCCAAATTTGGTCATGTTACAAATTACATGCTGGAGGTTCTGCATTGGCTCCCAGTCCGTCAGCGCATCGAATACAGAATCTCGTCCTTAATATGGCGCTGCCAGCTAGGTCTTGCTCCATCTTACCTACTCGATCTTTGTCGGCCTGTGTTAAGTGCTCGGACTGGTCGGTCTCTACGCTCGGCTGTTAGGGAAGTACTCTTTGTCCCATTTGCTCGTACCTCCATCATGCAGAGTCGTGTTTTTTCTGTGGTTGGCCCAGTGGTATGGAATGCCCTCCCACTTGAGCTGCGCCTGTTCCCTAGATCACTCTCTGACACATTCTATAAGCACTTAAAAACTGTTCTGTTTGTCCGTACTGGAGTCGGGAGCGCCTCTGAGTAGTTTCCTAGAAGAGGCGCTATATAAATACTCGAATGAATGAATGAATGAATGAATACATACATACATACATACATACATACATACATACATACATACATACATACATACATACATACATACATACATACATACATACATACATACATACATACATACATACATACATACATACATACATACATACATACATACATACATACATACATACATACATACATACATACATACATACATACATACATACATACATACATACATACATACATACATACATACATACATACATACATACATACATACATACATACATACATACATACATACATACATACATACATACATGCATGCATACATAGTTTAAGGTGATTGTTCAAAAGCAAAGCTCGAATATTTAATAGCATAATTTTTACGATGAATATGTAAACAGGAAGAATGTATGAAAAACATTTTAGACCTCCTAAGCTCCCAAAATAAAAACGCATGACACATGAACATAAGTTGACCTGAATGCGAGAAGATCGTTTGTTATGAAGCATGAATGGGAATTGGTGAAGCGAAGAATGACTAAACTCCGAATGTGAAAAGGTTATTACAACGCCGACGCCCATCAAAATAAAGCGAGCCTCACAGCCCTTCACATTTCTCCTTTCAACTCCCACAACCCACCCTCTTCTTTTGTCGTTTATGTCCTTCCCTATGTTTAAGTTCACATCCCCTCCCTCCTTCGCCCCCTCACTTTCTATTCGACTCCTCGACGGTCAGTAGTTTCTCTCTATAATTTTTCTTTCTGATAAACGAAAAGTAATGTAAAACAAACGTTAGTAGGCTAAGTGTAAACTTTGTAAAGCATTCTAATAATGAAACCCTTTATTGCGAGAAGGCCAGAACGTGGAATTGAATGGTTGTGTGAACGTGTATTAAATGTTATTATTGAACTATAGTGGGAGTAAACTACGGATGACATGACCAGAATTAGGCTACCTAAAAACAACTAGCGACAAATAGAGCGCAGTCGGCCTTGACCTCGAAAGACTCAATCGTTTCCTGCTAGCAGAGAGGGAGGTAAATCTCCTATTCGCCCCACTTTGCGACGGGCCACGAATGTCCCAAATCTGTCACATTATAGCCTACCGCCTTTCTAAACCGTTCGCTTGTTAATCGCCAATGATCGTCATCATCCGCCGTGACATGAATAGGTCTGCAACGTGCGTCTAAATGAAGAGATAGAGATGATCTGTTGTTAGGCCTACCTGTTCATGACATGAATAGGTCTACAACATGCGTCTATATCAAGAGTTAGAGATGATCTGTTGATACCTGTTAAAGCGAGTCCTGCTAACTGCTGGAAGCTGATGATAGCCTCTCGGATGCTGGAGTCTGTAAATCGGACCTCAGTCGTCGGTGAGACAGTAGGTTCTGGAATCAGGTGACCAAACTGAGCCAAATAGGACTATGGAAAAACATAAACAAAGAGATCACTCAGATCAGTCAACATTGGTAATTAGCAGGTAGGGTCTAGCAGATAAACAATTAACAGGTTAGCAGCGCTGGGCAGTTATGTGAACCGTCTTAGTCATCTTAACTGAACAGCAACTATGCTAAATTAAATAGGCTAAGGAAGGCACATGCACATTGCACATTGCACAACAAAAGTACTCCCGAAAAATCTGGACATTGCGCGCCCACAAACAGCTCCGCTTGTACACAATAATATATTTACCTTTTTTACGTTTCTTGTTACTGTTCTTCCAACAACAATTTGTCGATCTCCTAACATCTTACAGGGGTTGCGTTCAGGGCCCATACCTAGCGTGACTTTCTTTCCTTCGGGGGTGGGGCCCCGTGGGGGGTGGGGGGGGGGGGGTGCGGCGGTACCCATTGTCTCCGTGCATTACACTCTTCAAAGACCGTTTCTCTTATCGCATGAATATTCTGCTTTTTTCAACTTTAAAACTTATCTTGTGGACGACTATTTAGGAGCAATATATAATATATATGTGTCGGTATATAATATGTAAGTTGTACACACATATAGGCCTATATATATATATTTGTGTGTACTGTGTATACTTACTTGTGCTTTTGAAGGATCTAACGGCGCTGCATAAAGTTGTTGATGATGTAGGCACAGTGTAGCAAACAAGATAAATCGGCAGATCTGTTTCGCCATCGTTTTCCGTACTGTAGCCTTTTAGACCTGGATTAGCACTAATCTATTAACTCCTTTAAGAGTTTCTTGTTGTCAACGCATCTCTTGAGACTGTCGATGGAACAGATGCTGAGACGGAAGAAGAGGACTACTGTGATGTTGCAGCGCAGCAATTTCGAATCCACTTCCTTGTGCTTCGACTATCTATACCTCCGTGAGATCTGAGTACCAAGAATCAATACTTGAATCAATGCCAGCCTGATCCAAGCTCGACTTCTATGGCGCCATTATGCTCTGCCAGCCATATCCACAGACACCTGACTGCCCAACATAATATTCTCACTTTGAGCAATGAAAATCGTTTGTGTATTGGTCCAAACGAAGCGACACGCACGGCTGCACAGCACGCATCGCCTGATATTAAAGCCCCTAGAGTCGCCCCTCAAGAGGGTCTATGCCACGGATATGCCTGTAACCAAGCTCGGAGACCTGTGTCGTTCACGCACGGCCTGTGTATATTCGCTGCCAATATATATATATAATATAAGCGTCTATTGTGTGCTCGAACAAGGCTTATTACGCATCTATGCCTTTTATAATCTGTAATAGGATTGCAGAGGTCTAGTTGGTAAGCGCGTTGCTTGCTTTGCGGGCGACGCAGTGTGTAAAGTTTGTACCGGTTTAGAACCTATCGTCAAGAATCGTGCTCTGCTGTTGTGCCTCGATGTTTATTATGCTCGTATTGACCGACAATTGAAACTTGATCTGGCCTCGTCGTGCGGTGGCAGAAAATCCTCGGTTCATCTGGTTTAACATTCTTCGCTCTCTGCACATAATTATTTTCAGACCTGTTACCTGCAGATTGTCAGTTTGAAGGACGGATGTAGCCTATCGGATGAGTGACCTAATTTCTTAACACGTTGAGATTTGAGAACAAGAATAAAGTAAACGTCGTTTCTTCAGCCCTTACTTTAGAAGTTTAGACCTACAAAAACCGAACAAACTTGTCCTAAAAGCGGAGTGTCAAATAAAAGAAATTCAAATTTCAACCTCTCACCTCTGGGACTAAAAAACTATAATTAGTTTTTCATTCGATCATTCAATCAAGTGCAATCAATCAGCCAGCAGACCTACAAGCAAACCAATGAACCAACCAATCAATCAATCAATTAATTAATTAATCAACCGATCATCTTCTAAATCTATGCCATGAGGCTTGAACTCTGTCGGTCGCGATCTGCAAGTAGACTAACCTTTCAGCCACTATAGGCTATAGAGAGGGTTTCAGTTTAAAACCGCAGAACATACGCAGAACGTGTATACATATCGGCTTACCACTTACATCACTACCCCATCTTTCGGGGTTTTCCTAAGATTGCGCAAACACAGGTGTTTGGTTTCTGCCGAAAAGCATGATCTTCCAATGATTCTTGCTGACTATTGCACATACGAACAAACGAACATTATCGTTATTTTAGGAAGGCTACAATTAATGCTGAAGTCTTTGACGATGAAAGAACAATTTTTACACCAAGCAGAGCAACAATGAACTTCAGATCTCTTAGATATAAATTTATCATCACATTTCAGGTATTCCATGTATCCGTCATAATTGCAGCGTTTAATCTAGGCATCTCTGGGTTCCCTTCCCCCAGGAATGAGATTTCCCCTCCGGAAACAATCGAGAACTGTTATTTACATGTGCATGCGTAATGTTTTGTCCCCAAGGAAAATTATATAGGTCTACTTAAGATTTTCTCCAAACAAATTCGACGGACTTTCTTAAAAAGTCGCCAGAAAAATTACCCGACAACGGGCGAAAGGGTGTCGTCGGTACCTGCTTCGCCGCGGTTGCCATGCCATCCACCAAAACCGACCGTCGTTTGTCCAGCCTCCACCCCAGAAACCTGAAAACCCACCCCCAAAGCAGGGGACTAGATTAAACACCAATAATTGGTCAAATGTATTCATACATGAGAGCATACATAAATAATTATTCGTATCTAGACCCATCTAGGCCTACCATCTACTTACCAGTCTGCTTGCTTGCAAGCATAATGCATAGTAGGCTACACATACATAATTTATTAACACATTAACTCACGAATGTCATTTAACTTGAGCACTTCACTGGATACTTTAAATAATAGCCTAATTGTAACACCAAAGGAACCATCAGGAAAGAAGCTACATGTAACTCAACTGTTGTGTTGCTATGAAATAGCCTAATTACATCCTCACAAGCATCCTTTTATCTGATCCACTGCGATTGTCCAGATCATTTCCTCTTAATTCTTGTCGGGATATTGTTCGTAGAAAGTCATTTGTAACGACAATAGATGTCTTGATCTAATGATTGGTGGAAATTTTCACCACGGTTCCATCCCTTCCACCCACTAATGTCCTTCTTCCTAAACTGGACATGAGTCATTAGAATCCACGATTTCCTTCAAGACGTCATACTGTCACGACACACAAGTGTAAACTTGAGTGACAAAAGTGACCAAACAATGTACTGGACAGCGCTGTGACTTCGATTTAGAGGTATATAACCGCAGATTACTCAAATGGGCCACAGTTACCTGTAGTAGGAGGAGGAGGAAGAAGAAGAAGAAGAAGAAGAAGAAGAAGAAGAAGAAGAAGAAAGTAAGTGCACGAAAAGAAAGTAATGTAGTAAAAGAAGAAGAAGAAGAAGAAGAAGAAGAAGAAGAAGAAGAAAGTAAGTGCACGAAAAGAAAGCAATGTAGTACAAGAAGAAGAAGAAGAAGAAGAAGAAGAAGAAGAAGAAGAAGAAGAAGAAGATGAAGAAGAAGAAGAAGAAGAAGGGAAGAAGAAGGGGAAGAAGAAGAAGAAGCAGAAGAGGAGGAGGAGGAGGAGGAGGAGGAGGAGGAAGAAGAGGAAGAAGACGACGACGACGACGAAGAGGAAGAAATGAAGAAAGTAAGTGTACGAGAAGAGAAAGCAATGTGATACAAGAAGAGGAAGTAACTGGCCTAGTTAGCTACACCGGTAAGCGAGAGCGGCATACGCTGGTTGCAACGGACTGCGGTTCAAGCCCCGGGCTGGGAGTTGACATTCAGAGATTTAAATATCTCGGGCTAGCACGTATGGGACGCAAGGGTGCAAGCTCCTGCGGAGCGACCTTGGGCAAGTTGCTTACCCATCATTGTATATGGGGAAGGCAACGGGAAACCACCTCGCTCATTTCATCCCCAGGGCGTAAAGCCAATGAATCTGCCTTCGGGCAGAGAACCATCATCATCATGTGCACTTGTTATAGCGCCCCTTCAAGCACTCTACTCAAAGGTGCTCCCGACTGCATCGGAGTTTCACGCCAAAACGATGAGCAATTGCGAGTGAAGGACTTGCCCAAAGTACGTACGCGGCGACTTGAGGTGGATTAGAACCTCGAACCCTCCGGCATCAAGGCAACGACGCCACACCACTACACCACCGCGCCCCACACTTATCTTATGATATCTTACCTAACTTCACTCCACAAGTGCCATATACTCTTCCTTACCCTTGTCTTGAACCTGACTTGGTATTTCTTACCTTAGGTCTACATCACGCTTCAGCATTCCTATGACTTATACTGTGTTCTGAGGTCGTGATGTATTGATTGACAAGTGACTCTGTAGTCAAGAAACGTACGGCGCTCTATATAAATACAGAGGTTGGCATGGAATGAGTCAGAGGCACCTGCGTTATAGAAGACGCCTCCGTAGGCCTATAATTTATTGTTTGGGTGGTGAACCACGATTAAGTAGAGCTTAGGTCCTCTGCCTCACAATATCTGTCTCCCTATCTGCCTCCCTTGTTGCACTCCCTTTCTACTCACGAGGCCGAGTTAGTTCTGTTAAACTAAACAAACAGGCAAACATTGGGTGCGAAATAGCAGCGACCAAAGTCTGACTCAAAGCACTGGATTAAATCCTCCGATGAACCCCAGAAATGCGCTGAATTAACTAGCGTGCACATGCCAGTTATTTTAATAAATTATTTACCATAATCCAGCCAATTAGGCCTAAGAAGCTACAGTGGCGGCGCCAGGATTTCAGTTTCGGGGGGGCTGAGTCCCGCGGCCAAAATTTTCCATTTTCGCCGCCAAAATTTCTGACGACTTTTTTTTTTGGTCGTCGACCGAAATCTCATGAAATTTTCCTTTTTCGCCGCAAAATTTCTGACGACCTTTTTTTTTAGTCGTCAGCCGAAAATTGTGGATATTTTAGTGTAAAAAATTCGGATGGCCCTTTTTAGGGAGGGGCTGAACCTCTTGTAGGGGGCTTAGCCCCCCCCAGCCGCCCCTAGCGCCGCCACTGAGAAGCTATTGTAGTATATAGTTTTTACTTTGCATTGTATATTCACTATCTCGCAAACTTCGATTGACTTTATGCGTCATGATATAATATTGCTCACCTCGTAGTTCTCTTTCCTTTGTACTCACCTTACTCTCTCCATCTCACGCCCTTGAAGCGCCTCTGATTATCAGAGTGCCTGCTAGTGGCGCTATAAAAATGCATAGATACAATGCCGTAGCTCCTTACTCTAACATTCACCACATGCATTTGATTCCATCTTGTTGCAGTCTGTCACTTTGCGCTGACTATATATGAAAAATCAAAATAGCGGATTTCAGTTACGCTTAGACAAAAAAAATGCGCTCTATAAACTCCACATTACAATTTATTGCGCTACATAAATCATAAAGCAATTAGAATCTAGTACAAAAATTTATGCGGGTGCAACCTCCTGTTTACTCGATTTTGTTTGATTCAGCAAGAACTGACATCGAATATCCAAAGCGACACGCGTCATTTATTGTCAATGATGCCATAACATGGAGGCCACCCACCGTTCAAGAGTACCGCTTAACCTATTTACAGACTATTGTCCAACTCTCTGAAGTCCTTGCAATTTGTCATTTGTATTAACTTCGTCAACCCCGCCACTGATAACAGAGATTTTCTTGTCTGACGTTTAATGCCATTGGGCACACGGAGGAATGGGGGAACGGAGACACCCTGCTGATCAATGACGAATAGAAGGCCTCACAAGTCGACAGCGTATACTAATCGATGGTCTTGAACCAGGGCAATAAAAAATCACATTCACCAGGTCAATTATAGGTCACCTTGTAAAAGAGTAACTTAACGCAAAGTTAGGTAAGAAATGACAAGGCTGTACATAAACTATGCATAGAGTAATGTAAGAGGAAGAACCAAGTTTAGGTAAAAAGGAATTGCAAATTGTAAGAATGTTGGGTAGGCGCTACAATAAGACAGGCCTATTATGAGGTACATGTGCTATACTATAAGCATGAGAAAGATAGGTAAGATAGAGTTAGACCAGATTTGGTAAGGTAAGGTAAGAAACAAGGGGTAAGGTATATAGTCTCCCGTTTCTATTAGACATTCATTATGAAATATCAGGCTCTTGGAATGACGAATGTTTGCCGGGAAGACAACGGGAAACTATCTAACTCATCTCAACCCCGAATGGCACAAAAGCTAATAAACCTGCCTCAGACAGAAAATTAATTATAGATATAATATATTTTTATATAAATAAAATAATGATTACCTGCAGGCGATATCATTATGGGGTAGGCCTACGTTCACAACGCTCGCCTCACACGCAGGTGATAGCCTAGTGATAATTATAGGCATAGGTCTACTGCATAAAGCAATAAAGAGAAGATCGCGAAAGACAACGACGTTGAAATTTGTCAAATCATGACTCCATAGTTGGAGAATTTCATTGCTCCATGGTTGCAGAATCCTGGTTCAAGTGTATAAAAGACAAACAGATAGTAGAAAAATAGTAGGCCTACACGAATTCCGTGTCTATTCAGGAAGCCTATACCTCTGAGTCCAATTTATAGATTTTCAAGTAGGCTAGTGAGGTCACTAAATTATTTATGTTTTCGTTGTCCAAAGCGTCCTTTTTATGTTTTTTCCTTTGGGTCGTCATGCCAAGGTGCCGGAAATTTGGAACTTATATCAATGTTTTCTTAATATTTTTGCCGTTCTTATAGATAGCTTACAATGGGTTTTTCAGAGGAATTTTTTTAGTAATTTATACGGGTTCTCGTTCATAATTTCTAGCCAAAGTTTATTAACTATTTGTTTCAAGACATTTTTCTTGTCATATTTGTTTTTTGCAGCAGATCACAGAAGATGATCGAAGACTCAAGAAAGAATCGAAGAGCTGCCCAGCGCTACAGCAAGATGTGTAGGAAAAATGGTTGACTAAGGAATAAAAAATACCCTACATGTTAGACCCTGGGCCAGGGGCTTCTATTCCCCCCTAAGAAACCGGGCGCAATCCATCTTCTCCCCCCTTTCTGGACCGGCCTTCCTCTATGTATGCAATATAATGTAATCTAGCGCATGCCCTCCTCTAGTGTGGGAATGAAGGTTTGTTTGGAGCAGACGATCGCCGAAGCATGTGTAGCGCCGAGATGTGACCTGGTATGGAGAGGGAATGTGTCCCTCCCCATAATTTTTTTGCGATTTCCGCATTGCAATTTCAGCATTTTAAGCTGTCCTCTTAGCAAAATTACTTTACTATTTCAGTGGAGGAATTGCTGCCAAAACTGGGCAGCCATATGTTTTGCGCCTCTGATCACTGTGCACTCGAGAGGCGTTATATAAATGTTTAGAGCACAATGCAATACAATAAAATACAATGTAGGTCCTACATTGTAAGCCCACGTAATATTGATGTTGCTTTACTAAGTGTTCAAAGACCAAATTTGACTGTCTGAAATATGAAAGATAACATTGGAGAGAAGCCATTTAGTTGTGCAAAATAGTATTTGTATTAACATTATTTTTTCAATTATAATATGATTGTATTATTTATAAAAATAGTAAACACATAACTATAATCATGTAATAGGAAAGTTTTATTATGGTATATTATAGCTGTTATAGCAGTTCATGTAGGCTAATTCAAAAATGCAGATAGTAGCCTAACTAAAAGCTCAAAGTGCATAAAGTGTATACATTGTGCTAAAAACTGTTAGGCCTACCATTTTGTCCACATTTATATGGAGGGGAAGTATTTTCTGGGGAGATCTTCCTCCTAGTGATGCCTAGATTGAACGCTGCCCTCCACGTCCGACCTCCTCCCCAACCGACGTGAATTTTGGCTGTCTTCTGATTCCCCCTATTTTTCACTGGGCGCAAGCTGCGCCCGCCATGTATAGGGATAGAAGCCCCTGCCCTGGGCCTGCAGGTTATAGATGAACCAGCAAACATGCATGAAAAATTGGGCATTGATTTGTGATGGTTATACGGGCGTGCGTGGGCTTAATGATGCTAGAAGGATCAAACATTTTGCGCCATGAATCCATTGCTTTAGAAAAATCGTTCAACTGTGCCAGTGACTCAACCATTTGCGCATTAAATTTAATTGTACGGTCGTGGAATTACACAGCCATCAAATTTTGACATGATTTAAGCCATTCTCTCAGAAGTGTAGACTATAATGACATAATTTATAGCTAGGCATAATCCTGTATGTTCATTGTATGCATCACACTAGCGGACCTATAATTTGCCGTAGACCATGCGTATTGTCTGCAGTCCTACTTACACATTGAATAGACGTGAAGTGCCCGCATAAGTGGTTCATCATCAACAACCGAGGGACCAATGCCCGTAGGTGCTCGATGCCGTTCTCGTTATTCCACGCCAGGTTTGTCTGTCCAAGGCAGCGTGTGTTAGGTCCTGTAATGGTGCTCCACACCATTCTGATATGTTATCCAGCCATTCCTTGTGTGGTCGTCCTTTCCTGTTGGATCCCTCCATTCTTCCAAGCACAACTGTCTTGATCTTTCTGCTGCTGTCCATCCTGCATATGTGGCCGAAGAGATCTAGCTTTCTGGTTATTATTTTCTGCATAAGGTTCTCTGTGTGGTCTATTCGCCTATACAGTTCTGCGTTTGTTACTTTCTGCATCCATCCAATTCGCAAGATCTTTCTGTAGCACCTTCTCTCGAAAGCGAGTATTCTTCCTTCTGACTCCTTTGTTATTGTCCACGCTTCACATCCGTAAAGCATGCTCTGCATAAGTGGTTGGTGTGTTTAAATACAATCAGTCATGTATGCAGTCATGATTCATATAACTGTTGGACCTGTGTTGGTATGACTCAGCGAAGGAACTCAAAGCAAGCATTGTGCTGAGAGATATACTGCCACTCAATCTGTCTCGCTTCTCTCTCTCTCCTTGTCTCTCTCCTTGTCTCTCTCTGTCTCTCTGTCTGTCTGTCTCTGACTCTATCTGTCTGTCTGTCTAGCTCTTTCTCTCTGTCTCTGCATCTGTCTCTGTCTCTGCCTCGTCTCTGTCTCGGTATTTGTCTCTGTCTCTGTCTCTCTGCTTGTCTCTCTCTGCCTGTCTCTCTCTGCCTCTTTCTCTGTTCTCTCTCTCTCTCTCTCTCTCTCTCTCTCTCTCTCTCTCTCTCTCTCTCTCTCTCTCTCTCTCTCTCTCTCTCTCTCTCTCTCTCTCTCTCTCTGGGTGGTTGTGCCTCTGTCACGCTTCGTCTAATTCACGACATGCAAAGTAATCATCGTTTCATATATATATATATATATATATATATATATATATGCCAAATCATTTTGCTTGATCTGATCATGTCACACGCAGCAAAACAAAATGCTCATGATCCCTTCGCTTTTCAAGGAAGTACTCGCGCAATATTAAAACGTATACAAACATCGATCTTCAAAGAAGAGAAGTATTTTAAGCTATCCCTGAGGCAACATGCATGGCCAACTTCATTTTCTTATGATTATAGCATACGAGGGAGGGTGACCAGTCCTCTACCTTGCTGTCTTATCTTCCCATGCACCAGCAGCAAATGTGTTTCTCTCTCTCTGGGTCTCTCTCTCTCTCTCTCTCTCTCTCTCTCTCTCTCTCTCTCTCTCTCTCTCTCTATCTCTCTCTCTCTCTCTCTCTCTCTTTCTGGGTCACACACACACACACACACACACACACACACACACACACACACACACACACACACACACACACACACACTATTTGGAACTGCACATTTTGTGTAGAACTGCACATTTTGTGTAGAACTGTCCATTTTGTGTAGAACAGCACATTTTGTGTAGAACTGCACATTTTGTGTAGAACAGCACATTTTGTGTAGAACTGCAAATTTTGTGTAGAACTGCACATTTTGTGTAGAACTGTCCATTTTGTGTAGAACAGCACATTTTGTGTAGAATTACACATTTTGTGTCGAACTGCACATTTTGTGTAGAACTGCACATTTTGTGTAGAACTGCACATTTTGTGTAGAACTGCACATTTTGTGTAGAACTGCAAATTTTGTGTAGAACTGCACATTTTGTGTAGAACTGTCCATTTTGTGTAGAACTGCACATTTTGTGTAGAATTGCGCATTTTGTGTAGAACTGCACATTTTGTGTAGAACTGCACATTTTGTGTTTAATTGCGCATTTTGTGTAGAACTGCACATTTTGTGTAAAATTACGCATTTTGTGTAGAACTGCACATTTTGTGCAGAACTGCACATCTTGTGTAGAACTGCACATCTTGTGTAGAACTGCACATTTTGTGTAGAACTGCACATTTTGTGTAGAACTGCACATTTTGTGCAGAACTGCACATCTTGTGCAGAACTGCACATCTTGTGTAGAACTGCACATCTTGTGTAGAATTGCACATCTTGTGTAGAACTGCACATCTTGTGTAGAACTGCACATCTTGTGTAGAACTGCACATTTTGTGCAGAACTGCACATCTTGTGCAGAACTGCACATCTTGTGTAGAACTGCACATCTTGTGTAGAATTGCACATCTTGTGTAGAACTGCACATCTTGTGTAGAACTGCACATCTTGTGTAGAATTGCACATCTTGTGTAGAACTGCACATCTTGTGTAGAACTGCACATTTTGTGTAGAACTGCACATCTTGTGTAGAACTGCACATCTTGTGTAGAACTGCACATCTTGTGTAGAACTGCATGCTAGAAGTTACAGTGGACTATGCCATTGGAAAGCAGTCGCAGTAAACGCAAAGCGAAGTATTCTTAGGCTTCGTACCAACCATGGACAACGACGGAGATTTGCCTAGGACTGTTTTCATACGAGACTTAGCGGGCGTCCAAGTCGGCGTCGGAGTCAGTCTCAGACTCAGACTCAAAATCAGAGTCAAAGTCAATCAGACTCACACTCAAACTCAATATCAGAGTCAAAGTCAATCAGTCTCAGACTCAGACTCAAAATCAGAGTCAAAGTCAGTCAGACTCAGTCTCGGACTCAAAATCAGAGTCAGATTCAGTGTCAGTGTCAGAGTCAGGCGTCAGAGTACCCGATGGCCGAATAGGCTGCAGCATAATTTCCCATCATGAGCTGTGAACAACGGATGGAGATCATTCGGCAGATATCTGAACGCAATAATAAAATTATTGTGTGAACTGCACGACTGTATGGTTTCCCGTGTAAAACTTCTTCTGAAACATTGCAAACCAGAGGCAAATGCTATAACATGTATGGACGTAGGCTACCCTCAAGTGATCACCTCTTCGCTTTGCACTAATTGTATGCTCGCCCTCTGTGACTATAGAACACCGTGACACTGTTCCTCCACTGTGCAGACTATAATTGCACGCCAAGATGATCAGAATTTATTCGCTGTACGGTAACATACGCTGGAGGCGGGAGCGCTATATAAATATCCGAATGAATTAATGAATAGGCCTACAGCTCAAGGAAAAATACGCTCTGAAGGGAAAATGTTGCTATAAGCTAGAACTGGGTTGACTGCAGCATTGCGTGCCAAATCGGTTTGAGAGTTAATTGTCTATGTATACTATACATGTAGGTACATATCAAAACTATAAAGTTTTTCAGTTTTTCATGCTATTCATGTGCTTTAAGTTTATAACCTGACGTTGTTGCTATAAGCTGCATGGCTTCGTAATCGTCATCTCCAAATCTTTAAAAGCGCGCCATTAGAAAGCCAATGGCAGGGCACCAGCCTATTCCCGAGCGCTTCTTATCGCAGTCGCATAATTAGCTATGGCTGTTGTGAGTAGTGAGCAAAGGCGGATCCAGGGGGGCCAATCCGGCCATGGACTCCCATTTCAAAAGTGCATACTGCGTAGCCCCCAATTGGTTTCATCAAGCATTAAATCAATGCAGCGAGAGAGAAAAGTAGGATACGACGACTAGAGAGGTCATAGTATTATATTCCTTGCAGAGATTACATCGACCAAAAAAGGCCATCAGCAGGGAAAATTGGTATATTTAATTTACAGGCATTTCGACCAAACGACTAAAAAAGGCCATCAGATTTTTTCTGGCAAAGATCACAGAAAATTTTGCCCCCCCCCTCGAAAATTTGTGTATCCGCCCTTGTTAGTGAGTATCCTACAGTATATAACAATTGCATAAATATCATGTTTTCGTCAAATAAAACTTCCATTTTATGCGCTCAGTTGACAAATTTTTCCGAAAATCATGTCAATTCAAAGGAATTCGAGGAAATTCACGGCTTCCATGACTTTGTGAATTTCTACTATCCCTACACGTAGGCACAATCCACAAGGAATAAGAAAAGGCTGATGTTAAACCAAATACTCACGCGCGTTAACATCAGCGGAGAGACCTAGTCTAGTCTTCAATGGATACGCACAAAGAAATTTAACTCTTTAATTCGTACCGATCTGGCGCCAAGGCCAAAAAGCCTAAGATGTCTTAGCAAAACGTGCTGTCTCCGCACGCCTTTACGATACTCCATTAGCAAACGCACAATGGGACATCATAATAGAATGTGAACTAAAACAAGCACAAAGGTACGCTTGCTAACGGAGTATAGGGAAGGTTAAGCTTACTTACATATTTACTTACTATTCGGACCACTGCTACTTGGTGCTTCTACTGCACTAATACTCCTATGACCACAAATACTACTACTACTACTACTACTACTACTACTACTACTACTACTACTACTACTACTACTACTACTACTACTACTACTACTACTACTACTACTACTACTACTACTACTACTACTACTACTACTACTACTACTACTACTACTACTACTACTACTACTACTACTACTATTACTATTAGGCTACTACTACTACTACCATGCTATTCGCGCGGCCAAATCCGGCTGAATAACTTAGTGGTGGACGCAACTTTAACCTTGAAATCAGCCAGTCAAGTCACTCCAAGCCATAACCGTCATCATCATTATCATCATCATCGTCGTCGTTTAAAATGCATCAAAATTAATGATTGCGCTAATTAATGAAAATAACTTTAAAATTATCGCAGCGATGTTTACAAGTTTGGGTCTGTTTATGACGTCATATGTACGTTGCCATGGTACCGTCGTTCCTTCTTGGAATTCTTATTTAGAAAGCCTTTCAAGAGATTAGTCGTGAGCGAGTGAATTGTTTTGGATTTTATCGGTAGCGTGCAGGACAGTTTCATTTTTTTCTTCTTCTTCTCTCGTTTCTTGTTATTTCCTGTTCCCGTTATTAGTTTTTAAGTAGTTTTTTGTAGTTATCTCTTTCTCTTTATTCCCGTTTTTCATCGTATTTTAACTCGTGACAGTTGCTTAATAGTCATCGTGCTACGATGTTTCGTCGAGTCTTTCGAGTTTTTGGGCGACCTTCGGCGAGCGTCGGTCCAACCGAGTCCTCGGACGTTGTGGCGGAGGAGAGCGCGTCTGAGGTTGCTCTTCCAGTGATGGCGCCGGCTGTCGTCGGAGTGAGGGAGAGCGGTGGAAGGAGGTGGAAGCGACTGCGGAAGGCGTTCACTCGAAGGAACGTCACACCGACCGAGGGTGCTGACTCCGCGTCCATCCTTCCAAAGGCAAGGATACCTGCTGCTGCTGCCTCTTCGTCTGCTGCTGCTGCTGCTCGCACAGACCCCGCCTTGGACAGCACCACCTCAGATGCCGCGACTGCCTCCAATGATGGCGCTGAGGCTGCTGGGATGGATGCCCTGATGGATCACGCCCGCACGATGGCCCTCGCGAGAAGAACGCCGGCAGAGGAGTCACGACTGCTCTTCGAGAAGACCTTCCATGAGATGGTGGCCATGTATCGATGGGATGCCGACTTGGACAAAGAAACGGTGGACGAGAAGGAGGAAGAAAAGAATGCAGTTGTCGCGGCTTTTACGGAAAGCAATGCGAGTGAAAGTAAGGTGGTATCCTGGCTTGGAAACCCAGCGAACGAGGGACTGATCAGGGATGCGACGGATCTCGCCAGGAGCAACTCGGAAGCTGTGTACGTGGTGGACTCGGTTCCGGCGGTTGAGTGCACTTGGGACTCTCCATACGATCCGGACGACCGCACTCCTCCACCAACACCACCACCATCGCCATCACCATCCCCACCACCAACACCACCGCCACCGCCACCACCAGAGGAACCAGACGAAGACGACGACGCCCGCTGCCGCTGGTGGTGCTGCTGCTGACTTCGAAAACAGCCAAGACATCGGTGAAAAGACGAAGCAACCCGTGCCACCGATGACTACACCACCACCACCACCACCACCACCACCACCACCACCACCACTACCACCACCACCACCACCACCACCACCACTACCACCACCACCACCAACGAACACTGCCGCCATCGAAGAGTCTCATCGCTCGCTTTCACAACGACTAGACCCCAGTTGTCTTGGGTCAGCACGCCAATCAATTCCTCGCACGAAGGTCGTCGACACGATTTCATCGTCTGGTCGTCAAGACGATCGATACACCACACGAACAGATCACATCACATATTTTGCCTGCATAGGAAGAAGGTATCCACGACACCACGCACGCACCTACAGGTCACATCATTTATTGCCTGCATGGGAAGAAGGTATCCACGACACCACGCACCTACAGCTTCATGTCTGGCTGGAGAAGGACTGCAATCGCACGTTGAATCAGCGGATGCACTGCAGCGGAGGATGGAAGAAGCTCTCGGAGAATTAACGACTCGATTGGACGAAGATATTCTACAGAGGACTAGAACCGGACGAGGGAACCGTCGCCGAGGATATCGTGTGTGTGGGGGGTACATGCGGTACATCCGGTACATGCCGGAACGAGAAAGCAGAGACATCATCCCAGGAATAAAGATAAGAAGGTCTTCTACTTCTCTTCTACCACCACCACCACCACCACCACCACCACCACGGAGACCATACGCAGACTATGACACCCGCTGCTGCCGCTGCTACTGTTTCTACTTCCAATGCAGCCAATGCATCGCTAAACAGATGGACTAATGACCAAGCGGATCGATCGTCTACAGCTCCATGTCCGACTGGAGTAGGACTGCAGCAGAGCAAGAGCCACCGATGACACCACCAATACCACCACCAAACACTCCTGTATAAGGCAGCCTGAGAGATCCAACTGCACCTACTCACCAGACAACCTCGCCAACTAGCAGAGAGAATCACCTACGCAACAGATTCAGCCTCGCCAACTAGCAGAGAGAATCAACTACGCAACATATTCAGCCTCGCCAACTAGCAGAGAGAATCACCTACGCAACAGATTCAGCCTCGCCAACTAGCAGAGAGAATCACCTACGCAGCAGATTCAGCCTCGCCAACTAGCAGACAGAATCACCTACGCAACAGATTCAGCCTCGCCAACTAGCAGAGAGAATCACCTACGCAACAGATTCAGCCTCGCCAACTAGCAGAGAGAATCACCTACGCAACAGATTCAGCCTCGCCAAATTGCAGAGAGAATCACCTACGCAACAGATTCAGCCTCGCCAACTAGCAGAGAGAATCACCTACGCAGCAGATTCAGCCTCGCCAACTAGCAGAGAGAATCACCTACGCAACATATTCAGCCTCGCCAAATAGCAGAGAGAATCACCTACGCAACAGATTCAGCCTCGCCAACTAGCAGAGAGAATCACCTACGCAACAGATTCAGCCTCGCCAACTAGCAGAGAGAATCACCTACGCAACAGATTCAGCCTCGCCAAATTGCAGAGAGAATCACCTACGCAACAGATTCAGCCTCGCCAACTAGCAGAGAGAATCACCTACGCAAGAGATTCAGCCTCGCCAACGAGCAGAGAGAATCACCTACGCAACAGATTCAGCCTCGCCAACTAGCAGAGAGAATCAACTACGCGACAGATTCAGCCTCGCCAACTAGCAGAGAGAATCAACTACGCAACATATTCAGCCTCGCCAACTAGCAGAGAGAATCACCTACGCAACATATTCAGCCTCGCCAACTAGCAGAGAGAATCACCTACGCAACAGATTCAGCCTCGCCAACTAGCAGAGAGAATCACCTATATACGCAACAGATTCAGCCTCGCCAACTAGCAGAGAGAATCACCTACGCAACAGATTCAGCCTCGCCAACTAGCAGAGAGAATCACCTATATACGCAACAGATTCAGCCTCGCCAACTAGCAGAGAGAATCACCTACGCAACAGATTCAGCCTCGCCAACTAGCAGAGAGAATCACCTACGCAACAGATTCAGCCTCGCCAACTACCGTAGCAGAGAGAATCACCTACGCAACAGATTCAGCCTCGCCAACTAGCAGAGAGAATCACCTACGCAACAGATTCAGCCTCGCCAACTACCGTAGCAGAGAGAATCACCTACGCAACAGATTCAGCCTCGCCAACTACCGTAGCAGAGAGAATCACCTACGCAACAGATTCAGCTTCGCCAAATTGCAGAGAGAATCACCTACGCAACAGATTCAGCCTCGCCAACTAGCAGAGAGAATCACCTACGCAACAGATTCAGCCTCGCCAAATTGCAGAGTGAATCACCTACGCAACAGATTCAGCCTCGCCAACTAGCAGAGAGAATCACCTACGCAAGAGATTCAGCCTCGCCAACGAGCAGAGAGATTCACCAACGCAACAGATTCAGCCTCGCCAACTAGCAGAGAGATTCACCAGCACCTCTTCGACAGATCCAGCCTCACACACAGAACAAGAGTCGCGGGTGACAGCACAATTGCATCCAACGACAGACACCAAGTTTACAGCGTGGCTGATTCATTCAGTGCAACTGCCACACCCTGCAGTCGCGGCTCAAACGAGAGGCAACTTCGAAACGAATTCTGAAACGGGAAAACTGTCGAAATCAATCAGTGAAGAACCACAACAAGAGAAACAGCTGCCTTCAGCCGGAGAAACCCACCGAACGCTTTCCTGAGGTCCAGTCCTCGCAGAGTCTTCAACATCGACCAGACGGACAGGAGCTCGGCCTTCGCAAATGCCTACAGGCACATGTACATGTATGTATTTTAATGTTTAGCCACATCTCATAGCCATTTATTT
>OX457041.1:20443658-20468658 GCA_949752735.1 Lumbricus terrestris
AATCCTGGATTCGAGAGGCAATTGCATTGTCGTGCTGCTTCTCAGCTTGCCACTGGTTCCATTACCTTATAACAGATGAACAAAAAAGCCAGGAACATCTGATCTTATCTGAGCATTTATAAAGCATTTAGAAAGGAACATGCACGACTTGCGCGCTCATGCAAGGTCGTTACATGAAGAGTCAATAGCCCATGCGGCAAACTGAAGCCCGCAATAATTGCTAACCACCATTATTACTGCTCCAACGTTTACGGCATCTTATAACTACAATGGCCGTTGACGTCTTTAAAGATAGCAATTGTAACAACAGACTAATTATTTTATTCAATTCATTTTTAGTGAGTTTTTTCATCGATTTTAGTTGTTTTATCGTAATCTCGAGTAGATCTATAATATACAGCGCTCAAAAGCCAATTCGCGCTTAGCTAGTCATTTTTTGCAGTTATAGTCATGTCAATATTTGTTTTGTTATAATTTCATTTTAATACATGTATAACACCCAATAATATTCATCTTGCTTTAGTTCTCCCATAAATCTCATTTGTAATAAAGTAATAACGTACAATGATAAAATATCTTTGCATAAAAACACTTCTCCTAAGATCCCTATATATAGGCTACCTAGCAGAATCTTCCATTCATGGGCGCCGATTGTTTCCGTATTTTCTCCGCTTTGCAGATCTACTTTTTCACTTAAGAAATGCACAATAATTCTAATCGTGTATTAACAAACAGTAACGTAGACCTATAACCTGTGCAAGTTATTTTTATGAATAAAATAATTTCGATTTGAATTTAAATCTCAATTAAATTCAAGTGAACCGTTTGATTAACGATTTATTTCAAAATGATTGGCATGATCATGTGTAAATTTATTTCAAAATGATTAGCATGATCACGTATAAATTTATTTCAAATGATTAGCATGATCATGTGTTAATTTATTTTAAATGATTAGCATGATGATGTGTAAATTTATTTCAAAATGAATAGCATGATCATGTGTTAATTTATTTCAAAATGAATAGCATGATCATGTGTTAATTTATTTCAAAATGATTGCATGATCATGTGTAAATTTATTTCAAAATGATTAGCATGATCATGTGTAGCCTAAATTTATTTCAAAATGATTGCATGATCATGTGTAAATTTATTTCAAAATGATTAGCATGATCACGTATAAATTTATTTCAAAATGATTAACATGATCATGTATAAATTTATTTCAAAATGATTAGCATGATCATGTGTAGCCTAAATTTATTTCAAAATGATTGGCATGATCATGTGTAAATTGTTTCAAAATGATTGGCATAATCATGCATAAATTTATTTCAAATGATTAGCATGATGATGTGTTAATTTATTTCAAAATGATTATCATGATCATGTGTTAATTTATTTCAAATGATTAGCATGATCACGTGTAAATTTATTTCAAATGATTAGCATGATCATGTGTTAATTTATTTCAAATGATTAGCATGATGATGTGTAAATTTATTTCAAAATGAATAGCATGATCATGTGTTAATTTATTTCAAAATGAATAGCATGATCATGTGTTAATTTATTTCAAATGATTAGCATGATCATGTGTTAATTTATTTCAAATGATTATCATGATCATGTGTTAATCCACCCATAGGGTTTACTCCTGTTCTCCAGGGCGCCATCCCCTTCATTCCTGGCCCGCCCATGAACGCAGCGCCCCAAGTCCGAGGAAGAGGAAGAGCGAGGAAGACGAACACTAACGCCAACCAACGACAGACCAGCGACTCAGGAGTGGCAAACAATCACGTGACAAGCGGAGCGTCTGGAACCGCCGGGAACCCAAACGTTGCGGAACCGACAGGAGCGGCACGGACGTCTGGACCGACGGTAGAATCCGGGATGGCGGGCGGGGAGAGGGAAGACATTAACAAGAACGCATCGGCCGCCAACTTTAGTGCAACGTCCGTAAAGACAGGGACCGTCAGAGACTCGGAGACTGGCTTCTCGAACAAATCGGAAGTGGATCAGATGCTGGTGAACGGGAAGAAGGTCGTCAGAGTGGAGACGGCTTTGGATTTCTTGAACTGCTCTTCGCCGGGATTGGCTCCCTCGGGCAAAGCCTCGGAGGCGGATCGAGTAGGGAATCCTGGGGGTTCAACGCCGGCAACGGTCGTCGTCAAAACGTCTCTGGCCGAGCTCAGCCATGCCCTGAGGACCTCGAGTCGGAGGGCGGAGCTCGACAAGGTCATCCCTAGGTTCCCGATGAACGGCATGGACACGGCGACGGTCAGGTCTCTGAAGAAGCGTCTGGCGAGGATCTCGGGGGGTGACGCGAGGAATGCCAGGCCAGAGCTGTTCGTTCTGAGCGGGGAGAGGCGACGTGGAAGAGGAAAGAAAGGAGGAGGGAAGATGCAGAAGGCGACAGGTGTAGGAGAAGTAGATCCGGGGCAGGGTTACTTCCTCTTCCGACTGCACTCGTCAAATGATGAAGACGACGAAAGTAGTCCAACAACAACGACGACGACAACGACCACGTCAACTACAACGACGTCCACCACGTATGATTCTGCCACGTCATCGTCCGACTCATCATCATCATCGTCATCGTCATCATCATCATCTGACTCAAGCAGCAGCGACAGTGATGATGACGACAAGAAGCGCCACAAGAAGAAGAAGCAGAAGAAGAAGAAGAAACGACGAAACAAATATTATGACCCGACGACCGAATACAGCAGCGAATACGACGACGATTACGACTACTACGACGACTACAGTGACACTTATGACTACGACTACGACGACTACACGGGCTATGATTACGACGGCACCTACGACTACGACTATGATTACGAGGACTACAGCGAGTCGTCGTCGGCCAGACGACTTCCGAAGCCGAGAAAGGAGCACATCGTGCATTCATCCTCGTCGTCCGAGACCTCCGTTTGGATCCAGGGACCCAGAAGACGCACGAACCCTCGGAGGGTGAAGCGTCAGCCGAAGGTTAAGGTCATAAGAGAGGCAGCACCCATGGTACAGCCTACGATGCAGCCGGTCCCTCCTCCTCCTCTTCCTCAGGTCGGCTCTGAGAGCAACCTGGGCAACGTGAACGCCAACAACTACTTGACGAGAAACGGGGTTCGCGTTTCGAGCCGGGAAGCCAGTTCATCGGCTGGGTACGTCGACAGCCAAGAGGACGCGGTCGCCGGTCAGACGCCGGACGACGCGTTTGTCAGCTGCGTCGAGGAAGCGGAAACGGCGGCACAGCGAAGGCCTCAGGAGTGGCCTCAGAGAGGACGAAACAGCAACGGAGCGGATGCCGCTCATGAGCCGAGGGAAGCCCAACGCCACTGCGGAAGGACAACAGCGGACAATCCGAAGCGTGATAGTCATGACGATAGGAGAATGACTCATCATCGAGTCCACAATCCTCATGACAGAAGGATGACTCATGGTCAAGTCTATGATCATCATCATCATGACGGCAGGAGGATGGCTCATGATCAAGTCTATGATCATCAGGATGACAGAAGGATGACTCATGGTCAAGTCTATGATCATCATGGCAACAGGAGGATGAGTCATGATCAGGGCTGTAATTGTCAGGATGACCGGAGGACGACTCATGATCAAGTCTACAATCCTCAGGACGACAGTAGGATGTCTTACAATCAAATATATGATCCTCAGCATGAGAGTGTTTATGAAACCCAGGACGGCAGAAATTCTGCCTATTATCCTCAGGACAACACAGGAATGACTCAGCATCCAATCTATGATCCTCAGGACGACAGCAGGATGGTTCATGATACAGTCTCTGATTCTCAGCATGACAGGAGGATGACTCATGATCCGGTATATTATTCTGAGGACAACAGAGGAATTACTCGTAATCAAAACTGCGATCCTCAGCACGAGAGAAGGACTACTCATGATCAAGCGTATGATCCTCAGGACGGCAGAAGGATGAGCCACAATCCAGACTATGATCCTCGTGAGAACAGGAGAATAACTCATGACCAAGTCTATTATTGTCAAGACAACAGAGGAACGACTCACAATCCAAACTACGATCCTCACGATGACGGGAGAATGAATCATGATCCAAACTACACTCCTCAGGACGAAAGAGGAATGACTCACAATCAAAATTATGATTCTCAGGACGATAGGAGCGGGATGGCTCAGGCTCATGCAGTCTATGATTCTGGGGAGTGGCAATGGCACAGGCCACAAAGCGCATGCATCGCAGAGACGACAGAACCTGATCTGAGAATCCGAGGAGAGACTGACGAGATGCGAAATGAGATGCAAAGAAACGCGAACGCCAACCACGGACGAACCGAGTTCCTATACGAAGATGAATCTGCTGCTGCAGAGAAGGAGGAGGACGCTTTGAGGATGGCAGAAGAGGAAGACGAATCGGTGAGGATGGAAGCAGCAGCAGCAGCCGGCCATAGAGTGGTCGCCAGTAAGTCCCGTTCCGTCGCCAGCGTCAACGGGAGTCGATCGACGGAATTCGTCGAGATCATGGCGAAGGCAATCGCCTTTCCGGATGGGAAATACGAGATCGTTGATGTCGACGTCGTTCCCCTGAAGGGATCCAGACGACCAGGTCCGTCTCCGAGACTTAAGATCAACAGCGCACGCACGTCTCGAATCAGACGACCGCTACGCAGAGCGCCGTCCTGCCGGCGAATCCCTCTGACGTCGTCCAGAGCAGAAATAGCCGACACCCTTCAGCAGCAGCAGCAGCCGTCGACTTCGTCTTCCTATCAACTCCCTCTCGCTTCATCACAGACGACGAATGACGTAGACGCCAACAGAGTCATGAGTGACGTACGTCCGTCGACTGTTCCAACTGACGTCATCGCCAAAAGAGTCGATGACGTCATTCTGCAGACGACCATAAACGACCTGGTCGCCAACAGAATCAACGACTTCAATTTCCAGACGACCATAAGTGACGTCATCGTGAACAAGGTCAACGACGTCCTACAGCGGACGTCCATAAATGACGTCATCGTCAGCAAAGTCAGTGACGTCATTCCACAGAGGACGACGTCGGCTACGCAGACGGACAAGACGGACAGTCGGTCGGCAACGTCACTGGTGGCTGCTGAACCCCAGAAGGTCAGGGCGCCTGCGCATCTGTGCGAATCGATGTCAACCACAGAAACGGGAATGATGCTGAGAAGAAGGAATTCAAGTACACAAACAACAGTGACAAGTAGGCCTAAGATTTATCGTTCCCTATGTACAAACAAAAATTGATGTATATTTTTCTACTAGTAGCTTATAAGGGGCCGTCCATAAAGTACGTCACGCTCCAGGGGGAGAGGGGGTGTAGGAAAGTGTGACAGTTTGTGACAGGGGGGAGGGGTCAGGCCATGTGTGACGTCACACATTTATTTTTTAAATTCTTTTATATTTTTTTGTTCTTAGTACCTAAAATCCGACCCGGCCCGGCCAGGCGTGTCTAAAACCCGGCCTGGCGGGATAAAAGTTGATTTCACGTCACTATCATAGCGTTTAGGGACACACGTCACTATCAGAGGAATTAGGGATAGTATCCTAGGGTTTAGAGGGTTAGGTAAATGGTTATGGGTTTTTTTAATTTCCGAAAGTGTGACGTACTTCAGGGGGGGGGTCAGAGATTTGTGACAATTTGTGACAGGGAGGAGGGGGTCAAAAATGGTCAAAAATAGCGTGACGTACTTTATGGACGGCCCCTAAAAGGATCATTATTTTATTAGCTGTCGGATATATGCTCGTTGCTATAGGTAGCCATTTGAGTGGGCCGACCCCTGTATACAGCTCCACACCCGTCACTGAAATTGCGACTATTGACGAGCCTATAAAACGAGGATCTCTTTGGGTTTTCAGGCTGATATGCAAGACTTTCATTTACAATTCACTGGCAACTGCTGTAGCACTTCGAATCCCATCAGTTTTGCTGTCTCTCAAATCCAACCTGGATTTTGTGCAAGTTTAACGAAACCGTTCTAACTAATTCACCAATCTTTCAATCTCCGATCTTTCGACCTATTTTGATTGTAGGCCTACCTGTACTTTTGAGGATGATGCAACGCGAATTAATCTATCCACTATACATGTATATCTACCGTATTCAACGTTCCAACCATAAACATTGAAACCAATTCAGATGCCATCAGAAATTTACAAATGCAACTACGAATGGGTGCCCAGTAATTATAAAGTTTAACTCGAAGCAGCCACTACTATGATTATCATAAGAATATAATGCATTATATACATGGTTATAGTGGCGCTGTAAAAGTCTTAGCCTTGATCAGTTATTTACATAATTATGCTAATTCATCCTTCGACTGAATATCTAATGACGTCTTGGTGAATTGTTGCAGAGACAGCAGACGATTGTTCACGTCATCATCAGAAGCTGACCAGCGCTGCAGCCTCCTCATCATCCGCATCATGTCGCTCTCCTCTCTACCATCGCCAGCATCTCAACCAATCGTCCTCCAGCTGCACCTCTCCTCCTTATCCGCCTCCTCCACCTCCTCCTCCCTCCGCCTCTCTTCCAGTGACCCCTCCACACTTGACGCAGCAGCAGCATCGTCCGACCTGCGATCAGAACAAACTGCAGACGGACAAACCTCCGACGACTGATCAGTCGTCAAGCAACCACCTCGTCAAATACGGGAACTTCGTCTACTCCCTGTAAGACCGGTGTTTTCCATGATCCTTGCCTCTGTCTGTCTGTCTGTCTCTCGGTCTGTGTCTGTCTGTGTCTGTCTGAGTCTGTCTGTGTCTGTCTGTGTCTGTCTGTGTCTGCCTGTGTCTGTCTGTGTCTGTCTGTGTCTGTCTGTGTCTGCCTGTGTCTGTCTGTGTCTGTCTGTGTTTGTCTGTGTCTGTCTGTGTCTGCCTGTGTCTGTCTGTGTCTGTCTGTGTTTGTCTGTGTCTCTACACCTGTCTGTATATGTATCCTTCTGTGTCATAAGTCATCAAAGTCTTTTCCCCTTAGCCGTGACTGCTCTGGGAGCGCTCCTGCGTAGATTTCTTGAAAGGACGCTATAATTATTATAAGCCAATTTAATGATATAATTTTCTGTATCTGATTATTTCCAACCGTGCATCTGCCTCTTTCCTATGCCTGTCTTTGTCTCTGTCACTGTCACTCTCTTTGCTCCTATCTGTAAGGCCTTTCCTTCTCGGTTACCTCAACGATAAACAGCAAATTCGATTTCATTGCTTAAAAATATAAGTTTCTTGATAATCAAATCTTCTTGTAGGTCTATTAGGACAAAAAAATGTATGAACTCATGCTATGCAGCACACGTATAGTCAACCTTGCTATTTCTTAAGCTAAAGACCGGCTAAAACGTTAGTTTCGCCACTCTCGCCTTGCACCTTAGCGTGATTCTGTCATCGTGGACTAGACTTTGAGCTCTGGCCTGGTACCAGACTACATCTCTGGGCTCCACTCACCGGTCTTAACCCTTTAACGACGACCAGTTACATGTTTTCCATCAAATTCCATGCTGGCCGTTAAGTGGCTAAGCTGTCACGGCCGCGGCCGGTTGCGCTATCAGTTGAAGTGCTGCCACCTCTCTTGTGTAACCCGCGACTCAGATATCAGCATTGTCAATTATTATTGTGTATCAATTAATGACTCAATAATTGTCTGATTGAACAGGTATCAGCAGGACCAGCTGACGGACATCATACTGAAAGCTGGGGCGGAATGCTTCTACGCCCATCGTTCGGTGCTCGCCTGTCACAGCCGATACTTTGCCAGCGTCTTCACCCAGGAACCGATCCCTTCCTCCTCATCCACCTCAGGTGGTCTATTGTCATCCCCACCCGCTCCAGACATCCTCGAAATCGAAGATGTCTCTCCCTCCATCCTTAGGAAAATCCTCGAATACATTTATACCGGCCGTAAGTATATACAGTAGGCTACACAATCACCTACGACCGTTTAACCCTTTAAAGGCCAGCTAGATATTATTATTAAATCGCTGGTCGCTAAATGATTAAGAAGCGTATATGATTTGCGGTTAGTTAACCCGTCCGGCGGTTTGGAAACGGACTGACATGATTGTATACAAGCTGAGTGTCTGGTACAAGTGCGTTAGTCTCAAGTATAGATATGGGCAAAAGTTCTTATAATTTTTTATTATAAGACAAGATTGGCAAAGAATGCACATATATGCTGCATACCCATAGTCGATGTGGTTGGATGACTGCAGTTGATTTTCATGTCCCATGTAATAGATGTCATAATGCATTTGCAGGGAGTTTGAACTGCTAGCAACTGTGCCAATGACTTCCCCACTACCATATAGAGACAGTACTGTTCTGCATCGTTGAACTTCTCACGATAGTCCGTTTGCTTGCTAGGAATAACTGTCTATTGAACGGTGACAACCAATAAAATAAAGACGAGGACAAGACAAAGCTATGACGAAGATATGGCAATGATACAGCAAGGACACGGATATGGACAATGTAGTTACAACAAAAGGACGAGACAGGGACCGAACAAGGACGCGTGTAAGGACAAGGTGAGGACAAAGTAAGGACAAGGCATGGGTTTGGCAAGTAAATGTGCGAGAAATCTGCGGGTTGAATGAGGCGACGTAAAATAAGTCAATGCGTTGTAGAGTAGGCCTATCATGTGCACGTGGTATCACTAAAAACCCGCAGTATGTATGTATGTGTGGTGTTTTACCTGTGTAGAGATTGCGCTGCATCAGAGTTACCTGCTGGATGTTCTGGTGGCAGCGAATAAGCTGGGACTGCCACAGTTGGAATCGAACTGCGTACATAAGCTGAGCGGACTTCATCCCCAGCAACTGCTCGATGTAATGATCTCCGCATACAAGCAGGGAATGACCGCTTCCGATCTGATCGACCAACTGGTGAGTAATCAAATCGTTGTTGTTTAGGTCTAATCAGCAAATATTATTCGAAGTGACTAGGGGACCGCCAGGCGGCTGTCGTATTTCAATTACTAGCGGACCGCCAGTCACATGTAACCTGTCACATGACCCGAGTCACGAGTCTTCATTCTTGAATAATGGCGGCAGTTATCGATTGCTTGTTTTATGTCGGACAAAAGTTTTCTTGTTTTTTCTTGTTTTAAGGACAGAGTAAGTAACCAATCTTCATATACATGATAGGGTTAGGGTTAGGGATAGGGTAGGGTTAGTTACAAGAACTTTTTCTTCAAAAATCGAACTTCAAATTAGATAATAATATTCGTTATGGCATGGCCGCCATTCGCAGATTCAGCATGAGACGGCCGCCTGGACTCGTGACTCGGGTCATGTGACAGGTTACACGTGACTGGCGGTCCGCTAGTAATTGAAATACGACAGCCGCCTGGCGGTCCCCTAGTCACAGCCAATATTATTATCAGCGTAGAATCTGTCGCGTGTCTTCGGTTTAAGTATTAATTATAAAGGTTGTTTTGTTTTCAACTGATAAGAGTAACGAATTTGGTGCAGATAATTAATTGCTGATCTCTGTTTCAACGTATTTAGACATCGTAGCATTAGTGTCTACTTCTGGTTGTCCGAAGCCTTTCTAACGTCTACATGACACGTCAACTCTGCAACCAATCCATGTTGCTTGTGTATTTGATTATACGGCCTCAATTGAAAAGACTACGAATAGGTTCCCTGTATAGTGCGTACACGTAATGGTGAACACACAGAGTTTAAAATTAGTTACTACATTTATGTCACGCAACATAATATATTACAATGAAATACAGCACTATAAGAAACAAAGTGGATTGCAGGAAGTTTCGTGGAATGCAATACAAGGTCTCATTTTTGATCGAAAGTCAATCTAGCTATGTGAGTTGCGACAAGCAACTTAATGCAACCGAACGATATAACTATCAGAACAACATACAATGTATACTACCATACCCATTATCTAAACTTTTACAGAGTTTCATAACGATAATGTACTTTAACCTCTACCTCTATTTACTGCACCGAAGAAAAACAGCGATCAATCAACCAATCAATCAATCAACCAATCAATCAACCAATCAATCAGTCAGTCAGTCAGTCAGTCAGTAAATCAATAAATCAATCAATTTATAGCAACTATAACTGTGGGGCGCGGTGGTGTAGTGGTGGCGTCGTTGCCTTGAAGCCGGAAGGTTCGAGGTTCGAATCCACCTCGCCGCGTAAGGACCTTGGGCAAGTTTTTCACTCACAATTGCTCAGCGCTTCGGCGTGAAACTCCGATGCAGTGTCCGCTCTGCATTCGGGAGCGCCTCTGAGTAGAGAGAGCTTGAAGGGGCGCTATAACAAGTGCACATACAAACAAACTATCAACCGTCAAATTAAATTAATTTCAGCATGATTTTCACACTGACAGGATGGTAACAAGAAAGGCCCCATAAGAGAATAATACCCTGATAACACAGACCCCTTCATGCTAGTGCTACATCAATAAATGGCAAGAAGCGTTATTTATAGCATAACAAGACCCTTTGTACTTTTCCTGTTCATACCGTTCTAGTGGCACCGAATCGCCTGTCACTTCAAGACGGTCGTTCGAACGAAGCAGTTCCTCCAGATGAACCTCGACTGCGTCCGTCGTCTGCTCACCGACAACGACCTCGTTCTGACGTCAGAGATTGATGTAGCGCACGCCGCCATTCGCTGGATCAACGACGACCGCGAGAATCGAGTCCCGATCGCCGGAAGTGTGCTGTCCTGCATTCGATTCAAGAACCTCACTCCCGATGAGCTGGTTTCCCTTGGCCGCCGCGAAAGCTACATCCTTAACGATCCAACCGTCAAGGACGCCATACTCGAAGCCAACTGGTATTGTTTTGTATTGTATTGTATTGTATACTGATGGCAAAAGACTGTATGCATGTGCACACCGCTTAACACGTGTAGTTGCGTGATTGCATTGGTATACCTAGACACTTTGTATGGCGCATGAGACTGGGGGGGGGGGGGGCAAGGTCGCATTTACTTTGGTGGAGGCCCCTGTGCATCGCTGTGGTGCACCACCATGGAGACTCAATGCCTATATTATATGCTATGAAGCTTGATGCATAATAAATTACTGTTACTGGTGCACACTACTGAAAAGTTTTTTAAAAATTATTGCCTTTGTTGTGGATGCCCGTATGTGCTGGGGTGCTGGTGGCCACTGGCACCTTGTGGACATCCCTAATCCGGGTATGTGGAAGAGGCACGGCTTCCGTTTGGAGCGACTACAGTCGGCCTAGCCATGAGAGTTGCGAGTCTGAAGATGCAGTGTGCTCGATGGGTTGACAAGCAATTGCAAAGGAACGCTATTCAAACTTCCAAAACAACGTATCTAACCTTTTGCAGAGTCAGGCCTATAGGATGATAGGATGATAATCGGTATGGCGGATAATTTACACGTACTTTTGATATGATAAATGCCATACGGTTGAATTGAATACGCTGACATATGGGAAGCCAATGTAGAAGAGGAAAATCAAGTACGAGTTATGAAACGGGAGATCCTGGTTCATTGTTCTAGTTAGGGGAAGCAGAATACCATAAAGTACAGAGTTCCATCAGCCAACTACATGTGTCACAATATGGTGAAGCTATTGTGAATCTAGACGTCGCATTGGCTGTTACCCTTGACAACCGTTACCGTTACCAACCGTCACTCAAACATGCATGAATGGATTCTCGTGTGAACCGACTTTAACCCATGTATGTCTGTTGTCTTTGATTGGCAGGTATCAAACCTGTCAACTGGGTCGAACGGACGCCGGTATGACGTCATTCAAAAGTCCGCACATACGACAGAAGACCGATTTACGAACGCAAGGATACAAAGCCGAACTACCCATTCATCCGTCGATCATTCCATACGAAAAGTAAATCTAATTTAAAACGTCTGTTTCCAGTCGTTCGAAACACTCTTTACGATTTCTTCTAATGTAGACACGTTGAATTGGTCAAATTTTGAAGGTTAATGAGGCATCACACCAGGTCTAAATTCGAAGATTTGCGCAATCTTGGCAATGTACAGTAAGTGATAATGATTACAGTGGTGAATACAACGGTTAAGGTGATGATGTCGATAACGATAGCAATAATCTTAATGTGGCACCAAAGGCGGATGTAGAGCTCTGCAGAAAGAATGGTAATGTTTACAACGAATTACTCTAATATAGGCTACATTACATTGCAATAATGTAGCCTACATTACATTGCAATAATGTAGCCTACATTACATTGCAATAACGTTTCGTTACACGGTACATAATAGCGAGCAGAGTAGACGTTCGGGTCTAGCCTATATTTAACAAGACTCGCCCGTTTCCGCTTACTTACTCACTCACATTGTATAGTCTGATTTGTGGCTTTAGCATCTAGTCGGGTTTCGAAGAAGATTCTTAATTAATTTTATACTTGGCAGTGCAGTTTATTAGCGTGATATAGCTTACTATCAATCGAGAGATCGGGGAGGTCAGTGTCGGCGGGAAGATAAGACGGCAGAGAAGAGGACTAGTAATCTATATTTCATCAACCGAGGCTAAGAAAATGGAGTCGCTATCATTAAACACTGCTATGGCTGCTGCAGAGAAGCTGCAGGGTATACGCACTTTTCTTCCATCTTCCTACTTTAAGCAACCGTCTACAATTATTATTGGTGTCTTATGCTGCATTGGGAATTTGGGATAATGGCACTAGAGAAAAATTCATCGCAACAGAATAGAGATGATAAGATAACACAGATAACATCAGATATAATCAGTTAACTCATTGTTTTATCTTATCTAACAATGTGCGTTTTGTTTTTCTTGCGTGTCCTACACAGTTGGCGAAATTAGCAATCTTCCGGTAAGAGGTAACACAGCAACACAGCTTCCCCAGCGACGCCTATTCTGATTTGGAGAATCCAGCTGTTACTAATCCGCTTATAAATAAACTTCATCCACACAATCATCGAGGACATATTAAGATGACGTCGTCAACGGGGATTACGCATCGTTCAGTAGAGGGCGCAAGACATCGGATATGTTTTGAACATAATTATCGATAATTTCAGGTGTCCGAATCTGAGCAAGACTTTACTTTTTAGAGGTTTAGAAATCGTTGGACAGCGTTAGTTAAGCTGTCTGTCAGAGAATCTTACTACTATTATCAGATGAATAATTTTCGAAGTAGAAGCAAGTGTTGATGTTTGTCATTCGATTATGTATTGAATTCGTCCTTATGCTTTTTGCTCCCAGGTAATTGAGATCCATCAGGAAATACAGGAATTTAAAAATACTTGCAGATTATAATAATAATAATAATAATAATAATAATAATAATAATAATAATAATAATAATAATAATAATAATAATAATAATAATAATAGTAATAATAATAATAATAACGATCCGTGGAATGACAGAAGGAAGCGACCTGCAGCAGATGAGACTGTGTGGCACATTAATATGTCGATAGTAGTCTAGACATTAGGGTGGTTCGAATATAATAATAATAATAATAATAATAATAATAATAATAATAATAATAATAATAATAATAGTAATAGTAATAGTAATAATAATAATTTGCTATTTATACTGTGATAAAGCTCTCGACTTGGATAATAATAATAATAATAATAATAATAATAATAATAATTATTATTATTATTATCGTAATTAATTTTAATGCTGCGAGAGGGTCGAGGTATATTATGATCCCACATAGACTTAAACACTAATTAATAAAATAAAACAGGGCTGTTTTTAAGGAATTTTTAGAACTGCACAACTCCTTCTTTTCCCTCCCATTCTCCATTGTAAATTACTTCCAATCGGAGGACAGTGACGTTTTTGTTAGTTTTAACTGTACAGAAGTGCTTCTACAACTGCACAAATACATTTAGAACTGCACATTTTGTGTACAACCGCACGCTAAAAAGCCCTGAAATAAAAACATCGTACTACTGCTGTTGTGCTACTGCTACTACTACTGCTACTGCTACTACTACTACTACTGCTGCTACTACCACTGCTGCTGCTGCTGCTGCTGCTGCTACTGCTACTGCTACTACTACTACTACTACTACTACTACTACTACTACTACTACTACTACTACTACTGCTACTGCTGGTGCTGCTGCTGCTGGTGCTGCTGCTGCTGCTGCTACTGCTACTGCTACTACTGCTGCTGCTGCTGCTGCTTCAACTGCTGCTGCTGTTGCTGCTGTTGGCGCTACTAGGCTACAACTAGTATTATCCCTATTAGTACGACTAAGCAGATACTATTTTCCCAATTGACCTTAAGACTCACGAGTAGGCCTAGAAGATGGTAAAAGACAAATCTAGATCTTCAGGGAAAGAAACTGAGATAAACAAAAACGATATTTCAAAGCAGGTTTTAAATGAATTACTTCGACGCATAGATGAGAATAAGCGAATGGTAATATGACTGGAGAACTGCGATTTGTTCTGTGGGTATTAGTTGGAGCAAACACAGCTGAACCGATGAAGCTGATTAGCCTATGAGTCTTACCATGTGTACTAGTCTGATCTTAACGTATTTACAGCGTCTATAATTAATTATCCGTGACTAACAGTCACTAACTGATGATACTAGATAGTCAAACTATAGGCCACAACAGGCAGTCTATGCCTATTGGCCTATTGGCCTATTGACCTATTGACTTATTGGTCTGTTGATCTATTGGTCTATTGACCTATTGACCTATTGATCTATTAGCCGACCATTGAACTGAGGAAGGGGCAGACGCAATCACCGAAGAACACCTGCAAAAACAAAAATTAATCTGTGCAATCTTTCAATGAATGCTCGGTTGTACAATGTACAATGTAGGCAACACTGAACGCCATTATAGTTATAAAAGCCACATCCAAGCTCCAACCACTACATAACTGTAACACGTGGGAAGGCAAGATGAGAATGCATAATAAATAAATAATTCAAGAAATGCATGGATGAAATAACCGTATACTGTCATTCAACAGATATAATTGAGTTGTATGGTAGAAATTCTGCCTCTGCTATGTTTTTAAAAAATTAAACGAAAATGACTCAGCGGCTAGATAGAGAAATGACTTGGTTACGAATTTATCACAAGACGTCATATTTTTATTATCGACAAATGCAAAGGAAAAGAAACTGACACAGGGTTCTATTAAATGAATCTGTTTGTGAACAGTGCAGGAATCCAATGACTGTGCGCCGTGTTTTTGGTTCCTATACTCATGGTTTGCGACTTTGATTTGCATTGGCATCAGCGTCAGTGGCCCACACAAAATAATGCTTAAAAAATCCATCTGCCAACTCAAAAGCTTAGAAATTATTTTCCTCTGCGAAGGGTAAGCCTCTAATAGCAGCAACCCTACCCCTCCCATAATAGCGCACAAGCCAAGGTAACGCGAGCGAAATGTGCTTGAGAATAATGACTTAGAAAAGAAACGACCGAGTTTGGTCTGAAAGACTGGAACCAGCCTCGGGAGAGATGGGAACCTTCGAGAAGCTTCGATTCTGAACGTAGAGGATCGAAGTTGGAAAATGTCCTAGAAACGTTTTTTCTTTGTCCAGGACGCTTTCTTCCCACAAGTTGTTCTTTTCGTGCGGGTTTACAGCAGAGGTCACACCGATCAGTCATCGTCCTCCTTCTCCTTGTCACCGGACGAGAAAAAACCCGTGATGTAGCCGACAAAACCCTTCTTATCATCATCGTCGTCGTCGCTGCTATCGCTATCACTATCATCATCATCACTATCGCCGCCCGACTTTTTGCCGGACGCCTTCCCCTTGGCGCCGGCGCCGTCGCCGCCTTCGAAAATCCACGACGTCATGAAGTCCCAGAGGTCAAGGTCCTCCTCCACTTCCACCTGCTCGTACTTGGACTCCCGTAGAGTGGAAGCGGTTGTCGACTCTTCCTCGAAGTTCGCCTCATCCTCGTTCGGGATTCCATCGCCGTCCGAGTCCGTATCCAGGTGATCCGGAATGCCGTCGTTGTCGTCATCGTCGTCCAGGATGTCCGGGACGCCGTCTCCGTCGCTGTCCCTCGTCGGATCGAACTCGTCCTCGTCGGACACTCCGTCGTTGTCGTCGTCCGTGTCCAGACTATCCGGGATTCCGTCCCCGTCGGAATCCAGTTCCGGTTGAACGTCGATGATTCCATCGCCGTCGCGGTCGTCGTCAAGGCTATCCGGAATACCGTCGTTATCGTCGTCGTCATCCAAGATATCCGGGATACCATCGCCGTCACTGTCCTTCTCGTCGTCATCCGAAACGCCGTCACCGTCGTCATCCTTGTCCTTGTCATCCGGCACACCGTCGTTATCGTCATCGTCATCCAGGTAATCCGGAATACCGTCGCCGTCCGAATCCCTCTTTTCCTCTCTATCCGGGATGCCGTCACCATCATCGTCGTCATCCTGGGCATCTGGTATACCGTCATTATCGTCATCATCATCTAGATAGTCGGGAATGCCGTCACCATCTGTATCCGTGGCTTCGTCCTCGTCAGATATTCCATCTCCATCGTCGTCATCATCTTCGTCATCTGGGATGCCGTCATTATCGTCATCGTCATCCAGGTAATCTGGTATACCGTCACCATCGCTATCTTTACCTTCTTCACTGTCTGGGATTCCATCGCCATCATCGTCATCATCCTGGTCATCTGGGATGCCATCACCGTCGTCATCATCATCTATATAATCCGGAATACCATCTCCATCCGTATCTATATTCTCTTTTTCCTCGCTATCCGGAATACCGTCACCGTCATCGTCGTCATCTTGATCATCCGGAATACCATCTCCATCGTCATCGTCATCCAGGTAATCTGGAACACCATCACCATCGGTATCCACCTCCAGATGGTCTGGAATACCGTCACCGTCATCATCTTCATCTAGATGATCCGGAATACCGTCGTTATCGTCATCGTCATCCAGAGAATCTGGAATTCCATCACCGTCTGTATCTATATTATCTTCATCTTCGCTGTCAGGTATTCCATCTCCATCATCGTCATCATCCTGGTCATCTGGAATACCGTCACCGTCATCGTCGTCATCCAGATAGTCTGGGACACCATCACCATCTGTATCCTTTTCCAAATGGTCTGGAATGCCATCTCCATCATCGTCATTATCCAGATGGTCAGGAATACCGTCATTATCGTCATCGTCGTCGAGATAATCCGGAATACCGTCTCCATCTGTATCTATATTCTCTTTTTCCTCGCTATCCGGAATACCATCACCGTCATCGTCATCATCCTGGTCATCTGGAATACCATCCCCATCGTCATCGTCATCCAGATAATCAGGCACGCCATCACCATCTGTATCCTTTTCCAGATGGTCTGGAATACCATCTCCGTCATCATCTTCATCTAGATGATCCGGGATACCATCATTATCGTCATCGTCATCCAGATAATCCGGAATTCCATCTCCATCCGTGTCTTTATGATCGTCGTCTTCGTGGTCTGGAATTCCATCTCCATCATCGTCATCATCCTGGTCATCTGGAATACCATCTCCATCGTCATCGTCATCCAGATAATCTGGAACACCATCGCCATCTGTGTCCTTTTCCAGGTGGTCCGGAATACCATCTCCATCGTCATCCTCATCTAAATGATCCGGTATACCGTCGTTGTCATCATCGTCATCTAGATAATCTGGAATCCCATCTCCATCTGAGTCTTTGTTTTCCTTCTCATCTTTATCCGGGATTCCATCGCCATCATCGTCGTCATCTTGATCATCTGGAATACCATCACCGTCATCATCGTCATCCAGATAATCAGGAATACCGTCACCATCTGTATCTTTGTCCACGTGATCTGGTATACCATCTCCGTCATCGTCGTCATCTTCGTCATCTGGAATGCCATCACCATCATCGTCATCATCTAGATAGTCCGGGATACCGTCACCATCAGTATCTCTGTTTTCATCAGCGTCTGAGATACCATCACCGTCATCATCGTCATCCTGGTCATCTGGTATACCGTCGTTATCGTCATCGTCATCTAGATAGTCCGGAATACCGTCGCCGTCTGTATCTTTATTTTCCCTTTCTTCGCTATCCGGAATACCATCACCGTCATCGTCATCATCTAGGTCATCAGGAATACCATCTCCATCATCGTCATCATCCAGGTAATCAGGAACGCCATCACCATCTGTATCCTTTTCAAGATGATCTGGGATGCCATCTCCATCGTCATCTTCGTCCAGATGATCCGGAATACCGTCATTATCGTCATCGTCATCTAGATAATCCGGAATTCCATCTCCATCAGCATCTTTATTATCTTCATCTTCGCTGTCTGGAACACCATCTCCATCGTCGTCATCGTCTTGATCATCAGGTATACCATCTCCATCATCATCGTCATCTAGATAATCTGGTACTCCATCGCCATCTGTGTCCTTCTCAAGATGATCTGGAATACCATCTCCATCATCGTCATTGTCTAGGTGATCAGGAATACCATCATTATCGTCATCGTCATCCAAGTAATCTGGAACACCGTCGCCATCGGTATCTATTTCCAGATGATCTGGAATGCCGTCACCGTCATCGTCATCATCCTGATCATCCGGAATACCATCTCCATCATCGTCGTCATCTAAGTAATCTGGAACACCATCACCATCGGTATCCTTTTCCAGATGATCTGGGATACCATCTCCATCATCATCTTCATCTAGATGATCCGGAATACCGTCATTATCGTCATCGTCATCCAGATAATCCGGAATTCCATCTCCATCCGTGTCTTTATGATCGTCGTCTTCGTGGTCTGGAATTCCATCTCCATCATCGTCATCATCCTGGTCATCTGGGATGCCATCTCCATCATCGTCGTCATCTAAGTAATCTGGAACACCATCACCATCGGTATCCTTTTCCAGATGGTCTGGAATACCGTCACCGTCATCATCTTCATCTAGATGATCCGGAATACCGTCGTTATCGTCATCGTCATCCAAAGAGTCTGGAATTCCATCACCGTCTGTATCTATATTATCTTCATCTTCGCTGTCAGGTATTCCATCTCCATCATCGTCATCATCCTGGTCATCTGGGATGCCATCTCCATCATCGTCGTCATCCAGATAGTCTGGTACTCCATCACCATCTGTGTCCTTCTCAAGATGATCTGGAATACCATCTCCATCATCGTCATTGTCTAGGTGATCAGGAATACCATCGTTATCGTCATCGTCATCCAGATAATCAGGTATACCGTCGCCGTCAGAGTCCTTCTTCTTGTCTAGCTTTTTCGGAACAGGGACCTGCTTTTTTGGAACAGGAACCTGCTTCTTCGGAACAGGAACCTGCTTCTGTTGAACATGAACCGGCTTCTTCGGAACAGGAACCTGCTTCTGTTGAGCAGGAACCGGCTTTTTCGGAACAGGAACCTGCTTCTGTTGAACAGGAACCGGCTTTTTCTGGACGGGAACCTGCTTCTGTTGAACAGGAACCGGCTTTTTCTGGACGGGAACTTGCTGTTTCGCGGGTTTGGACGGAGCCTTGTTTGGAACCTTTTTCGCCTGGAAGTCCGTATCCAGGTGATCCGGAATTCCGTCGTTGTCGCTGTCCTTGTGTTTGACCTTCTTGGCTACCATCAACTTCCGTTGACACCATTCGCACGTTTCCTGTGGAGTAGAAATTCAACAAAAGCCTTTCCGCCATCAATCGAATTTTCATTTGCGTCCTTAACTTAACATGCTATAGTCTTTTCAGTGCTCGAATTATTGAGCGTTGCCATGGCAATTAAGGATCACTGGTCAGACTCGAGGGATTGGGGATCGACATTGCTGCTAAGCGTGTTTTTGGGATTGCGCTGCATATGGATAGACCATGGGATAGACCACTTTGCATGAATACCATGCTCGTGCACTCTCTGGTCTTATATGTAAATTTCAAACTACGGTGCAATAGAATAAAGTTGGCTGAATTTCGAAGTGACGCGTGAACAGTCATTGCATTCAATTAAGTTATATGAAGTATAATAGGCCTGATTATATATTGGCATACTAGATAAGAGATTTTCACACCTGACAAGATATAGTAGAAATAGTAGTGAATTAATAAAAAATAATAATAGTGATGATGATGATGATGACGACGACGACGATGATGATTGTGATGACAATGATGGTGGTGGTGATGATGATGATGATGACGATGATGATGATGATGATAATAGTAATAGTAGCAATAATAATAGTAGTAGTAATAACAATGATAATAACAATAGTAATAATAGAATTAAATATAATAATAGCCTTGATTCACATTATAGACTGATTATTGTATTAGGTTAGTTCAGATATGCATCAACTCACCATGCAAGCTCAAAAGATACAAACAAACAGTGCGAAGATTGTTTTGAAAAATATCTTTAGGGAAAAACTTTGAGAAGCAAATGAAATTTTGAGGTCAACTCTAGTAGGCCTAGTATGGCTAAAGGGAAACATGCACGGACGGAACTTCTGCTACTCTTCTATCTATCTATCTATCTATCTATCTATCTATCTATCTATCTATCTATCTATCTATGCAATTTATATAGCGCCCCTTCAAGGACTCTACTCAGAGGCGCGTCTTCTACCACATTAATATGCTATATGTAGTATATGACTATTCTATGCTACTATGTTACTAAGTTATATTGTGTAACTATGTTGCTATGTTACGTTACTATGTTGTGTTACTATGGTACTGTTACTATTGGTTCTTATTGACTGTTCTGTGTTCTGATACTCTCAGTCACTTATCAGACACCCCTGACTCCCACTGAGTAATTAGTTCTTTCTTAGTCTATTGCGCTCTCTTGCAAGACTCTGGCAACTCACAGATTACGACAGATTTTCTTCAAAAGATAATGATCGAAATGGGAATTGCTTTGCTTAGATATACTAAGTCGACCTACTTTAGAAGGATAGCTGGTTTGCCTTGATCACAACTTAATGTTCTCGAGAACGAAAGATTCGATTTTAACGCAGGAGAACTATAGATCGATGGTGCAATTGATACACACACAGTGGATTTCTGCTTATGCAGAGAACTTCTTCTGTATCCAAGTTTCGGGGCAAGAGAACATAATGATAAATTATGGCATCAGTTTCATTTACACAAGTGTGAGAATACGACAGCCTATAGTCCTTTCAATGTGAATTACATTGCTGGTGTCTACAGCAATGTAATTATGTGGTCCTCTAAAACAGCCACAATTACAATATCTTAGATGCAGTGCTTAAAGTGTAAAAAAGAAGTGCCTGGACGCCCCTCATCTGTTTAGGTGCGCTGGCCAAATACGTGGCAGAACGGCATAGAAATTTTAAAATAAGTGTCTGGACGCCGTCCATGACCGTCCATGCCACACTTTAAGCCCTGCTTAGATGTTAGTCTATTCTTTGAGATGTCGTAGGCTATCCTTGTTCTTCCACTTTCGCCCGCCTGCATGGTAAACTGACTGTCGATTGCATCAGACGCAATTCATCGGAACATCTAATTTGTGGTTTCTCGATTGTGGGTGGAATAGTTTCCCTTTTGCATGCGTTCCCTTTGGCTAACTTTTTTTAATAAACTACTCAAGACTTTCCTCTTTTGCAGTGCCTTGGTCGGGACCGCCTCCAAGGCCATAGCTAGGTGGTGTTTTGGGTGTTCGAACACCCTTGAAATAAAATTATGCCATAATAAAATAATCAATTTACTAACACAATCATAATGCAAGGAATATATGCCGGGATTTCATTTTTAAGCTATACGCCTACGCGACACTTTTCATTAGCTGTAGATAAATTAAACATCCTCCAAGCCCCTTAGTCAAGGTTGAGTAACCTCCCCCCCCAATAAAATCTTGGCTACGACCTAGAGCGCCTCTGAATAGCTAACAAAACTTAAAAATAGTTAGAAAGGTGCGCTATATAAGTTCTTCAGAAGAACTTCTTCAGATAGATAGATAGGGCTACAGGTTGGCGCAGTGGTTCGCTCGTTATCGAGCTGGGTCTGTAATACAACGATTGTGAGTTGGAGCCTGCTGTTGATAATGCGAAAAGCAAGCTCCCATGATCTGGTATTCTAGTAGATGGAACATAAAGAACGACCTTGCACAAGCTGTCTGTTTCAGCAAGCAAACGGATCTGGTAGCGATGCAGGCTGAGAAATAAACGGTCAGTCATAGGTCGCAATGGCCTCGGGGGGACATGGCCGTCCGCAGAAACTTTTGCAGGAGGTGGAGGAAACACAATTTTTGTCACGGCTAAATTTTCTAGCATGAGCTTTAAAAATACATTGCAGGCGATTAAGAACATGGGTGAATTTTCAGAGATTTCCAAATGTAGGCCAAATTCTTCAGTTTTACTTTAAATCTATTTATCATTAGCAGCTTAAACGCAAAGAAATTTGTTAGAACCAAAAAGGTAGCAGGCAAAACAGTGGTGTCACTTTTTACTGTTTTCCAGACGGTACAAGTGCTCCCCCTCTTGCACCTGTGTGCGGGCGCCCATGCTTTGGGATTCGTCCAATCATAATTGGGGCGCGGTGGTGTAGTGGTGGCGTCGTTGCCTTGAAGCCGGAAGGTTCGGGGTTCGAATCCACCTCGCCGCGTCAGGACCTTGGGCAAGTCCTTCACTCGCAATTGCTCAGCGCTTCGGCGTGAAACTCCGATGCAGTGTCCGCTCTGCATTCGGGAGCGCCTCTGAGTAGAGAGAGCTTGAAGGGGCGCTATAACAAGTGCACATACAAACAAACAAACAAACTATAGGCCTATATACGACCATGTATATATACTGAAGGCAATGACCGGCGAACATACGTTCAATTATCAGTAGCTTTTTGATCAAAAGCCCTACCTACGTTCGGTATATGCTGTAACAGCTGATTTTTCCAATGCAAACCCGGCTCAACAGCCTTTCTATTGTAAAATCGATTTGATCAAGTGTCTGAGCCTTCAAGCGGTAGCACATGCCATTCCGAACTGCGTGCTGCAGAATCATCCTGGCATTATTTTAACATGCAGGAAGCATTTATGGCTGGATCCTACAGTAGACTCAATAGTCTGCTTATCATCATAATCCCTCTCCCTACTGGATTGTGTATTTGTGTATGCGAGGATTAGCTTTGCTATAATATACACAGGGCACAAAACATACGCAATACGAAACACGGCAGCATAGGCTTTGGATATCTAGGATACTCCGGCACCTATATTATAACCGTCATATTTACAGTAGAACTTCCACCCGCGGTTGCTATAAGACTAGGTTGTGCACACCACGTGATTCGTCTGACTTCAGCAATTGGTTCAAATAGCATTGAAGCTAACACGGGCCGACGGACCGACCGACCGACACACGCCTCGGATTTCCAAGCTCGAGGGAGATTTCACGATATTCTTTTCAAGGTCAAATTCAATCGGATTTTGAAAGTCGACCAGCATCGTCATCACCACAGACGCTCTCTGTTCTCCTGGAAACCATTTGTTTTACCTCGTACTTATCCTCTCTGTCTGCGCTCGATTAGCCATTTATTTTCATACTGTTCCTTCCTACTCTGGCTTTTGTTTACTTCTGCTGTAGCTCGCTCCGTCCCTCCTTCCACCATTTTTGCTCCATGCTCTCTGATCTAATGGGTCTGTCGGCCTCGCCTTGCAGAGACACGAAGAAACGCAGAGAAAGAGAAAACAAGCAGAAACTATTTATCTACGCAGGTCTATAACCAACCCAACACACAACGAACCAATTATTCCTCTAATCAAACATCCTCATTATTTCTGCAGGCATTCTAATCAGTACACAGCTGAGTCCATACTGGTTAGTGGCAGTGATAGCATGGCGCATGTATCGGACAGCTACATTACATTCGGTAATAATAATTGTAGTCAACTTAGCAAAGCATGCACATTCATGCGCACAAGGAAATAATGAGATACCGTATACATAAATACAATGGGGTAGAACTATGGATATACATGCAGAGAAACAGACAAGCAGACATGCAAACAGACAAACACACAGACAGGTAGACAGACAAGCAGTTAGGCACGCAGAAAGACAGACACACAGACAGAACTTCTTTTGTTTCTTTTCTAAATAATGCATGTTGGTATCAAACGAGCGAATACAGCAACAAGCAACTATTGTTCAGAACGGATTAGCTTGCAAGCAAAACCCAACTCCATGAGCAGAGAGAGGGGATGATGGGTTAGCAAACCAAGGTCTTCAGCAGCAGCAGCAGCCAGTCTTACCCCTGCAAGATTGTCATCTCCAAGAGGAACTTGAGAATGTAACGAGGAGACGGGTTCAAAGTTCGGCGTAACATCACGGCTTAGGACGATCTTACTCTGTGATAACCTAACGACAAGAATATTATTGTATCCAGTCATCTTCGAAACGCCGACATCGAGACAAACAGACAGAGACAGAGAGACAGACGGACAGACGGACAGACAGACAGACAGACTGACATACAAATGGTTCGATGGTTTACTTACTTACGTACGTATACTCACCTATTATATGCAGTAGATGCCTTGAAGAGGAGCAATATACAGACAGACAGACATACAGACAGACAGACAGGCAGACAGGCAGACAGACAGACAGACAGGCAGATAGACAGACAGGGCTATATAAATTATCAGACTGAAGAATGAGCACATACAGACAAACATACATGCAAGTGAGCATACACACATACACGCATAAATGCATGCTTACATATCTACATACATGCATACATGCATAGGCTATACACAAATACATAAATACATAATTATTTCATATATCCGTGAATGCATAAATATACATATAATTATATAATGCAGTCTTACATACTGCATGCATTTATGAACGTCGAAATGTTATTGAAACTTGAGACTGCGGCGATGTCAGAGAGTTTCCTAGAAGAGCTGAACAAAAACGGAACCGGCGCAGAGCATGGGCGGAGTTTGGTTTCCGTTCTTGGAGGGGCTAAAACCTTC
>OX457041.1:20473658-20501158 GCA_949752735.1 Lumbricus terrestris
GACGAAGAAGGCAAGAAGAGGAGAAGTAGGAGGAGAATGAATTAGGAAAGGATGAGAACAAACAATAAGCCTAATAGAAAGAAGAAGAAGAAGAAGAGGAAGAAGGTAAAGAGGACAAAAGGGATTATAGGCTAGGGATAAAGAATGGGAAGACAAAGAAGGGAAGAGGAAGCGAAGTATACCAACTCCTTTAAACTGATCTCAAAACCGTCGTGGACATGAAAACCTTAATGTTCCGATCATCGGTATCACACGAGGGCGCGCTCGGTTGGTCCATATAATATATATGGGCTAATCTTCGCTTGAAGGTGTTCAGCATACACATATTGCTAGGGGGAGTAGAAAAATTAATGAAAAACTTCTTTGCAGTCCTCCAGATATTCGATCATTAGCAAACGTTTATGATTGTATGCAATGAGGCTGTGTTGACCTATGCCTTATATGTTTTCAGAATGTTTGTTTGTATGTACAGTTGTACACTTGTTATAGCACCCGTACAAGCTCGCTACTCAGAGGCGCCCCCCGACTACAGCGCGGACAATGCATCGGAGTTTCACGCCGAAGCGCTGAGCAATTGCGAGTGAAGGACTTGCCTAAGGTCCCTTTTCGCGGCGACTTGAGGTGGATTCGAACCTTTAACCCACTACACCACCGCGCCCCACAATGTATGATAGGTCCACCATGAATGAGCGGCGAAACAGTGCGTGTTTCGAGTGTTTGTTTGTTTGTATGTTCACTTGTTATAGCGCCCCTTCAAGTTCTCTTCCACTCAGAGGCGCTCCCGAATGCAGAGCGGACACTGCATCGGAGTTTCACGCCGAAGCGCTGAGCAATTGCGAGTGAAGGACTTGCCCAAGGTCCTTACGCGGCGAGGTGGATTCGAACCCCGAACCTTCCGGCTTCAAGGCAACGACGCCACCACTACACCACCGCGCCCCACAGTGAAGCGTGCAGGTCAGAGGTAGAGCTTCAGCATATGATGTTCAAAGGATTGATGCGAGATACAAGTACACAATACATATTATGAGCGTGTGCACCCTCGTAGCCTCATAGGAAAGAAGTCAATGAAGAAATATACACGGTGTTCCGCTGCAAAGTGGTGCCCAAGAAAAAGTGGCGTAACTCAATAAAAACTTTTAGCAGTTACCTGAAATTTTAAAAACAAAGGAAGAGCTTAATTATGGTTACATGTATGCATGTATACAATGTCATGTATGTATGTTTGTATGTATGTATGTATGCATGTATGCATGTATGTATGTATGTATGTATGTATGTATGTATGTATGTATGTATGTATGTATGTATGTATGTATGTATGTATGTATGTATGTATGTGCGTATGTATTTATGTATGTATGTATGCATGTACGTATGTATGTATGTATGTATTGTGAGTGTTAGCTACCTATTACCCCTCTGGGCTTCCTTACTTGGACTCTCCTTGACTATGTGGGAGTTGAGGGAAGGGCAGGGCCTATTTAAAGGGCTACTACTGTGGGGGCTTGCTTCTTGTCGTGGGTCTACTCTGTGGTGTGTGTTCGACTCCTGTTGAGCGTGGCGTGTGGTTCGTGTTCTACGACGTTTGTCTTCTTCGATTGCCGTCCCACCCCGTTGGTGAACTGGCCTACATCCGTCTTCCTTTGGGCTCCGTTAGCCTGGTGTGTCTTCCCGTCAGCTCTGTCGAATCAGCTGTATCGGTCGTACTTCATGTCAGCTTTGGGTAACGTTAACCTACTTCTTGTCAGACTGCTCTGTTATTGAATAAATCGATGTTATTTTACATTACGGACCTGAGTATTACTCATCATCTTCTAGACTAGAGCAAGTGAACCCAACAGATGGGGTCTCTCGGGATTTTTTTCACGATAATTTGAAATTTGCGTCAAAAAAGGGGAGTTGTTTCCGTGAAATTTAGCGAATAGTACGGTGGTAATTCCGTTGGAAAAGTGTTATATGGTGGTTGGCCGTGAAGACAGGTCAATGGTTGTTGTTTTTGGCGAATTAGGTCGGGAAAATTAGTGCGGGAAATTTCGACGTTTTGCGACATTGAGTTTTGCGAGTTTTGTAAATTTGGTCGAGACAGTTTTGAAGTGAGCTGTCGTGGGTGAATTTTTGCGCTGTGCGTTGGTCTGCACGTCGAATAGTCGACAGGGCGTAGAGGTAAAATGGCGTCGTTAGAGGAGGAGTTAATTCCTGAATTTGGGGATGTCAGAGACATACCAAGTGACACACTTCGACTGGTGAGTGAGACATATGGTGAGGAAGTGGAGGACGTGTCTAGGTCACAGGTGAGGAGAATGGCTATGAAACCATTGTCACCGAAATTGGGTAGTGCAGCTTGGAAACTTAAGGCACAGGCGAAGAAAGAGGAGGCCGAGTTAGAGCGCTTGCACTTAAAAGAGGACAGAGAGTGGGAGAGAGAGAAGGAGCGAATGAGATTCGAGGAGAAGAAAATGCAGATTGAAGCAGAGGAGAATAAATTGAGGATTGCAGCAGAGGAGAATAAATGGAGGATTGAAGCAGAGAGAGAGGAGAATAAATTGAGGATTGAAGCAGAGGAGACGAAAAGGAGATTTGACATGGAGGAGAAACGAATGAATATGGAATTGGAGAAGCAGAGATTAGAAATGGACGGACGGAGAATAGAAGGAGGTGGTGCTGTCGAACGACCAGCGCATGGAAATGAGGATTTGCGTTTTGGGGCAGCTCTGAAATTTGTGCCAAAATTTGATTCGGCCGATATCGAACATTATTTTGCGGCGTTTGAGCAAGCAATGACGTTGCATCAAATTCCGATGGGAAAATGGTCGTCCCTCCTACAGCCACAGTTGTCGGGGAAGGCGGCGAAAGTTTTTGCGGCTTTATCGTTGGAGGAGTGCGTCCAATATGATATTGTGAAGAGTGCGCTATTGACGGCGTACGAACATATTCCGGAATTTTATCGAAAGAAATTTCGGGGGTTGCGAAAAGAACCGAGGGAAACGTATGCGAATTATGCATTTCGACTGCAGAGTCCTTTTCAGAGATGGATTGAGGGTACAAACTCGTGGGAGGAGTTAGCAAAATTTAAAGAGGTAATTCTCATGGAGCAGTTTGTACAAGCGTTACCTATTGAAGTACACAGGTGGCTGATAGATAAGAGTCCTGATACTGTTGCAAGTGCTGCACGTTTAGCGGATGAATATGCAGTGTTATACAAGCAGGGGCCGAACCATTATTCTGGGGGGTTCCGCAGGGATTTTTTCGACCGTACACGAGGATTCTCATCTGATGAAAGTGAGAAGAAAGATGTATGGGAGCGTCAAGGCGTGGGGTACAAGGATGGTACGCGTCGTGATACAAATTGGGGTAGACGTTCGCCTCAAAGAGGAACGTATGGGTTTAATAAGCCTGTGCGGGAAAATGATGACGTCACTGGTTTTGGGGAACCGGTCACGTGCGCATTTTGTAGAGCGCCAGGTCATACGAAGGCCAGTTGTTGGAAATTAAAACGAAAGGAGGGGACTCAAATGGAAAATTGGAGGGGTGCGAAACCTGTGGGTTTGGTTCAGACTGTTTCGGCGCCTGTTAAACCACAGAGTTTTTCGAAGCCAATTGAATCTGTTGATAAACTGTATGCACCATTTTGTGTGATTGGATGTGTAATTGATGATGAGGGTGCACGAAAGGAGGCGGTATTCTTGAGGGACAGTGGAGCGCTGCAGTCTTTGGTGTCTAATGAATGGTTGAATGAGCATGAGTTTGTACACATGAATGAAACGAGGTTACTCAGAGGTATATCTGGTTCTATTGTGGAATGTCCTCTGGTGAAAGTGAATGTTGATTGTGCATTTGTTCAAGGTGAGGTGTTATGCTGTCTAATGAATTCACTTCCAATGGCTGGGGTGCATTGCATTGTGGGTAATGATACAGCGCTGGCAGGACAGGTGTTGGAGGTAGCGGTGACGACTCGTGCACAGGCTAGAGCACATGCACTGAGACAGAGTGAGAGGGAGACGGCGGTGTGCAGTGAAGCGGCGCCCGAGCAGTCGGAGATAGTGGGTCAAAGTACGGAGTCGGCCGACCAAGAGCGAACGCCAGGTGAAATAATTGACAGACAAGTTGAACGAATGAATTTCGATGAAGGCGACTTATCGAGTTTATTTGCAGCGACAGAATCTGTTGTGACAGAAAGATCGGAGCTATATGTTAGCCGACAGGAATTAATATTGCGCCAGCGCCGGTGTCCTGAATTGAGACCATTGTATGCACAAGTCGACGAGACGGTGTCTGTCGGTGGGCGTGTACAACCGTATGCGTTGGTGGACGAGGTCTTGGTGCGTCGATGGGAGGAGAAGTGTACACCATTAGGAATGGGTGTGGTACAAATAGTTGTGCCTCGTGACTTAAGACAGAAGTTGTTGCATGTGGCCCATGATATACCAGCGGCTGGGCATTTGGGTACTAGAAAGACATTGGATCGGTTGACGAAGCATTTCTGGTGGCCTCATGTCAATCGAGACGTTCGTGAGTATTGTCGTTCATGTGATGTGTGTCAACGCTTAGGCAAAGGAAACAGAAATTATAGGGCGCCCATGGTCAGTATGCCTGTAATGGAGGAAGTGTTTCAACGCTTGGCAATGGATATCGTAGGCCCATTGAGTGTATGTGAGGGAACGGGGAATAGGTTTATTCTCACGGTCATTGATTTGGCTTCCCATTTTCCATTTGCGTTTCCGTTGAAGAATCATACGGCGCAGGATGTGGCTAAATGTTTGTGTGAAGTTTTTTCGCTTTTCGGATTTCCGAAAGAATTGTTATCTGATTGTGGCTCAGAATTCATGTCTGATTTGATGCAAGTGTTTGTGCATGAATGTGGTATTGTGCAGTTGAAAACTAGTCCTTATAGACCACAAACGAATGGCTCGTGCGAACGCTTTCATCGTACTATGAAAGATATGTTGAAGGCGTTGGCTGAAACATATCCGGGTTCTTGGGATGCAATGTTGCCGTGGATCTTGTTTGCATATAGAGAGGTTCCGGTACAGGGTACTGGCTTTTCTGCTTTTGATTTGATGTATGGCAGAGATGTGCGTGGCATGTTGCAATTGATGAAGGAAGAATGGTTGGCGAAAGATGTTGTACATGAAGTGTCTGGCAAGAACGTGATTGACTATGTTTTACAATTACGTGAACGTATGCGTGTTGGATTGAAACTTGCTGGTGAAAATGCTGTTGATGCGAAAAGTAAATCGAAGCAACTGTATGATAAGCAGTCACGTGCTGTGTCTTTTGAGGAAGGTGAAAAGGTTTTACTCTTGATTCCGTTGGTGGGTAAACCTTTACAGACCAAATATTGTGGACCGTATGTGGTTGTACGTCGACTTGGTCCGGTCGATTATTTAGTGAGTACCCCGGATCGAAGAAAAACGGAACGGGTGGTACATGTGAATCTGATGAAGCGCTATGTGGATCGTATGGATGTGGTGTATGAGCGACCGAATGAGGAGGTGGTGGCTTCTGTGTTGGTGGTAAATCCGGATGTGAGGATGAATGATGTGACTTTAGAGGATAAGGTCTTACAATGTGAAGTGTCTGCTGAATGTCGTGCGGAATTGCGGGATGTTTTGCATGACTTTGCACATGTGTTTAGTGAAGTACCGGGTAAAACATCTATGGTGTCTCATAGAATTGATTTGGTTGAAGGTGCTCGCCCTGTTCGACAATACCCTTACAGGTTAAATCCTGAGAAAATGGCGAGGGTGGATAAAGAGGTGAATCAGTTGTTGGAAGCGGGGATAATAGAGGAGTCCGAGAGTCCGTGGGCAGCTCCGATTGTCTTGGTGCCTAAGCCAAACGGTACAGATCGTCTTTGTACAGATTTCAGGAAACTGAATGGATTATCTGTTCCGGATCCATTTCCTATGCCACGGGTGGAGGTGTTAATTGATCGAGTGGGTCAGTCACGGTTTATAACAAAGCTGGATATGACTAAAGGTTACTGGCAGATCCCGATGCATCCGGAGTCAGTTCCGTTAACTGCGTTTGTCACCCCGAAAGGGCATTACCAATGGAAATACATGAGTTTTGGCCTGAAGAATGCTCCGGCTTCGTTCTCAAGGTTAATTACGAAAGTGCTGAATGGATTGAATGAGTTTTGTGATGCTTATTTAGACGACATCATCATTTTCAGCTTAGCATGGTCGGATCATTTGGTTCATTTGCGAAAAGTGTTATCTCGAATAGCTGATGCTTGTTTAACTCTGAATCTGGCTAAATGTGTCTTTGCTAATGCGTCTGTGGATTTCTTGGGTCATCACATTGGGATTGACGGAGTTCAGCCAAGGTTGAAGAAGGTGGAAGCGGTGTTGAAATTTCCTAGGCCTGCTACTAAGAAACAGGTGCAATCTTTCTTAGGATTAGCGGGATACTATCAGAGGTACTTGCCTCATTTCTCTGATATTACTTTGCCGCTCACGGCTTTGACAAAGAAAGGGATTCCTTTTAGATGGAATGAGGAAGCGGAGGTTGCTTTTCTTGATCTAAAATCTCGTCTGGCTTCTAGACCTATCTTAATACCTCCTGACTTTACTAAACAGTTTTGTGTGGGTGTTGATGCTTCTCAATTCTGTCTGGGAGCGTGCTTGTTTCAGATGAAGGATGGATTGGAACACCCGATCTGCTATTTGAGTCGGAAGCTGCTGCCGCAGGAGATTCGCTATTCGACCATAGAGAAGGAAGCGCTGGCACTGATGGTCGCCTTGCGGGCCTTTAGTGTCTACTTTGGATCCGCAGTCGTCCTGGTGTTCACCGATCATAAACCTTTGCAGTTCATCCATCAGATGGCGAACAAAAATATGAAGCTCTTGCGATGGAGTTTGGAGCTTGAACAGTACAACTTGGACATTAGACATCGTCCAGGCGAATGGAATGTTCTGCCGGACATTCTGAGTCGTCCATCTGCATAATGTGAGTGGGAGCGGGTGAGGGCACACGTCAATCAGTGTCTCCACTTGTCTCCTCACAGCGGAGTCGTCGGGCGTGCTAGAGATGCTCTCTGGTACGTCTATCCTCGTCGTATGTCAATGGAACATTCTGTCATGAAAAGTCAAACACTGTCCAGAAACAGTTTCAATGGAACATTCTGTCATGAAAAGTCAAACACTGTCCAGAAACAGTTTCCATGGAACGTTCTGTCATGAAAAGTCAAACACTGTCCAGAAACAGTTTCAATGGAACGTTCTGTCATAAAAGGAAAGCACGGAATTCTTCGGCAATGAACTCTTCAGTGTGTCTGTAGTGTAGGGTGGCTTGTGCCGATGACCATTATACATTTTGGTTCATTTTTGATACACCAGTTGGTGTCCAAATTTTTTTCTTGTGTTTCATATATAGTTTTTTGGACATTTGAACTATTGATGTGTATGTATATATATCGTGATTACGTGTGAACTGATGATTTGGGTTATATGAAGTTTGTGTATTCAGATCATGATTATATCGGACTCTTACGTTATTTATGAGTGCGATGCATTATTTAGTTAAGTCTTGCTGAATTGCTTAGTACGTGTAATGGCTTGTACTGAGTGATTTTGCATTTAGGCGTAGCATTGTTCGTATAGTTCGTCGTCCCCGTTGGACTCCTCATGTTCTGGTGGGGGGGGTATGTGAGTGTTAGCTACCTATTACCCCTCTGGGCTTCCTTACTTGGACTCTCCTTGACTATGTGGGAGTTGAGGGAAGGGCAGGGCCTATTTAAAGGGCTACTACTGTGGGGGCTTGCTTCTTGTCGTGGGTCTACTCTGTGGTGTGTGTTCGACTCCTGTTGAGCGTGGCGTGTGGTTCGTGTTCTACGACGTTTGTCTTCTTCGATTGCCGTCCCACCCCGTTGGTGAACTGGCCTACATCCGTCTTCCTTTGGGCTCCGTTAGCCTGGTGTGTCTTCCCGTCAGCTCTGTCGAATCAGCTGTATCGGTCGTACTTCATGTCAGCTTTGGGTAACGTTAACCTACTTCTTGTCAGACTGCTCTGTTATTGAATAAATCGATGTTATTTTACATTACGGACCTGAGTATTACTCATCATCTTCTAGACTAGAGCAAGTGAACCCAACAGTATGTATGTATGTATGTATGTATGTATTTATGTATGCAATGCATGTATGAGACAAAGATAAGATATGATAAGATAAGATAAGACAAGATGAGATAAGATAAGAATATTCTTTTATAGACCAATTGCTACCCGCATTTTGGTGTACAGACATGGTATAATAAACAAATGTACATCATTTCCACACCGTGATGATAAAAAACTAAACCAAACTGTTTTTCATATATCTCTAATGCCTGATAACATATCAAGCTAAAAATTTCCAAATATTTACAGAATTGGACCAAGACTACTGTCACGAGTTGCCATTGTAAATACCTTTAGACCCATTATTGTAGGTTTATATATTGTTTCTATGTTGTGCTATATCGTAGGCCTATATAATTATTGTGTGCTTAAATGAATATTGTGACAATAGCTTAATATAGGCCTATACTTGAGTGCCACATAGCAATCTATTAATGTATCGATGGTCGTCGATGGTCGTTGGGTCCCAAAGGTGTGCCGGGGGCAAAGGTCATCTGTCTGCGAGGCGGACAGGCCTATATAAGCAAGAGCACGGACTCTCTGGGGGTCACTCGTCGGAGGTCAATCGTCATTCGTCAGTCGTCGGTCGGAGATGCACGCTGAACTTTACTGAAGACAGTTCGAGCGTAGGGCAACGCACAACGGTGCAAGCAGACGAATACGGAGCACAACCGTGCTGCCAGGCGAATACGGAGCACAACGGTGCTACCAGACGGGTTTACGAAGCACAACGGTGCTACCAGGCGAATACGGAGCACAACGGTGCTACGGTGCTACCAGACGAGGACGGAGTCATCTTCTCCGCCACGTCTACGACAGACGTGGGCGGTGTCCGAGAGCGGAAACTTCTCCGCCACTTCTACGACAGAAGGGGGCGGTGCCGGAAGGCACTCCTCGACAAGACGCGGCCGGCGGTCGTAACTGGAACGCCAGCAGGACTGCAACTCTCGACGCTGGGTTCTTCTTCCATCCTGGAACGAGGACCAACGGACGAATTCGACTTCAGAACGAGGCAACCGAACCAGACCAGTGAGCCGACAGAAGCCCTTCGCTGCGTAACACGTAGGACTTCTTCACACCTGCAGAAACTGTCGCCATGCGAACGGAAACGTGAGTCATCGACCAGTTGTTGGGTGGGAGTCTGGGGGAGGGCACGACCATCGATTAGGGCGCTATAGATTTAGTCTATCGACGATATTGTTTTTCTCTAATTGCATATATCTTTCAGTTTAATTTCAGTTGTCTTTTTACCTTAATAATTTCTAAACGAGTTTTGTGCTTTGTTCTCTACTCTAGTACTTTGATAATAGTCTTAAACACCCTGGTCCGTAATAGGCTAGGGCCTAACTCACCATTAAAGATAACTCATGACAACTACGATTCCAAAATATCATGAGATAAAGTTGTACCGATCAAAAAAAAGAACCTTTCAACTTCATATGCCGAAATTTCAGTTTACAAGCAATTTTCTGTCAGATTCAATAAAAAGTAAGATAAACCGTTTTTCTTATATCTCTAATGCCTGATAATTAATCACACCAAAAATTTCCAGATATTTAGAGAATAGAACCAAGAATAGGATTCCAAAATATCATGTCATAAATTTGAACGGATAGAAAGATATGAATATTTAAACTTCATCTCCAGAAATTTCAGTATTCAGCATGTCTTTTATGGTGTTTGTTGCGGTTTCGATGCTTGATAGTTCCCAATTATTGTCTTCAGGGATCCTGGAGTAAAATTAACGGAGTATATTATCGCAATGTTCGCCTGTCACATCTTCTACCTGTCATCAGAAATCTATAGCCCCAGAAGGCTGCTTTGTTTTTCAACAGCACAGCGCCCAAGCACACAAAGCCAATGAAACCATCGAAATGCGGACAAGAGAGACGCCAGACTTCGTTTCTTCCACATTATGACCTACGAACAGCTCAGAATTCATACATACATACATACATAGTTCAGAATTTGAATCCTGTCGACTATAAAGTGTGGAACGTGATGCAAGACCGAGTCTACTAGACAACAATCCATGATATAAACGATCTGAAGCAACGCTTGTTGGAAGTGTGGGATGGCCTGGACCTGAGGATAATCGACGATGCATGCTGCTGCCTAATGGCGTCTAAAGGCTTGCGTGCAAGCAGGAGGAGGACATTTTAAGCATCTTATTTAATTAAATAATCAAACCATACTGTTGGAGTCATATTGATAGTTCAATTCTCGACATATCTGAAAAATTTTAGAATGATTAATCATCAGGCATTAGAGATTATGAGATATAAATTTTTTTTATTGAATCTGACAGAAAATTGCTTGTAAACTGAAATTTCGGCATATGAAGTTGAAAGATTCATATCTTTTTATCCGTTCAACTTTATCTCATGAAATGTTGGAATTATATTCTTGGTCCAATTCTCTAAATATTTTGAAAATTTTAGCGTGATATGTCATCAGGCATTAGAGATATATGAAAAACAGTTTGGCTTAGGTTTTTTGAATCACGATGTATATCCATTCAATGTCGAATGTTTTAAAATAGCACAAAATCCTAAGTCCAAAATCCAATATAAAAATAAAAATTGTGTTCTTTTAATGCCCAAATATTTATGCTGCAGATTGGTTTATATGGTATGACATTTAAATAACATAAAGCATTCTCGTTAAAAACGATTTTTTCATTAGGTTGTCCGCCCTATAGGTATAATTCGGTCATGTAGTCCTGGTCTCACGGAACAAAGCTGGGGCGTCAAAGTATGTATGTATGTATGTATGTATGTATGTATGTATGTATGTATGTATGTATGTATGTATGTATGTATGTATGTATGTATGTATGTATGTATGTATGTATGTATGTATGTATGTATGTATGTATGTATGTATGTACGTACGTACGTATGTATGTATGTATGTATGTATGTATGTATGTATGTATGTATGTATGTATGTATGTATGTGTGTATGTATGATTGTATGTGTGTATGTATGTGTGCATGCATGCATGTATGTATGTATGTATGTATGTATGATTGTATGTATGTATGTATGTATGTATGTATGTATGTATGTATGTATGTATGTATGTATGTATGTATGTATGTATGTATGTATGTATGTATGTATGTATGTATGTATGTATGTATGTATGTATGTATGCATGTATGTGTTATGTATGTATGTAGTATGTATGTATGTCCGTATGTGTGCATGTGTTTAGTTCATATGCGTTCGTACATGCTCGTGTATGCCCTATGAATAATTATATGGATGCAATAATCTATATAAATAAAAATGTAAAACGTTATCGTGCGTAATATATATATTCGTTTTATCAGAAATCAGGTTGACAAGCCGCAACACAGTTACAATTACAGCAGGCATACAAGTAAGACACAAGAATATAACTCACTGCAAAGCTTAGCAAAGGGACGGTGCAATTCATGATACACAGTATTCATGATACACGGTATTCAAGGATCTCGGAAAGTTCTTGACCGATTGTTTTGAAAATTTTCGCAAAACGTTCCATTCGAACATGAGCGGGTTTGTATAATGCCTTTTGGGAAAAAGCGCAATCTTTACGACAAAAAACATAACTTTGCATTCGATTCGAGCGATTTCGATTTCAATTTTCACCCGACGCTGCTTTTGAATGCGGCCGTGTTTTTATAGCGCATATCCGTGCGTCCTTTTATAGCGCATATATATATCTAGCTGTTGGTTTGTACAAAATCAAAAATCTCGGTAAGTTCTTCACCGATTGCTTTCAAATTTTCACACAACGTTCCATTCGAATTCGAGCGCCAGGGTATTTTTATGCTTTTTTTGGAAAAAGCGCAATCTTTATACCGCGACTTTGCATTCCATTCTAGCGATATCGATTTAAATTTTCACACGACGTTGCATTCCAATGCGGCCGTGTTTTTATATCGCATATCCGCGCGTCTGTCTATAGCGCATAAACGTTCGGTTTTTACAAAATCAAGGATCTCGGAAAGTTTTACGGACGGACGGACGGACAACGGACGGACTGACGGGGAGGGACGGAGGACGGAGAGACAAAGAAGAGGAAGAGAGGGGTGAGTGAGGAAGGGAGGGGAGGGAGCGGGAGGAAGAGGGAGCGGAGGGAGGAAGAAGAGAGGAGGGAGCGAGGGAGAATGATGGAGAAAACGGGAGGGAGGATGTGAGGCAGGGTAGGGAAGGGGAGGGGAGGGGAAGGGAGGTAGGGAGGGAGGGTGGGAGAGGCTTTTCAGCAACAGCAACGCGTGGCCGGGTACAGCTGGTATCATATGAGAGTTTGAGTATGGTTGCAGTTAAGGCGTATACGCACACAATTGATTCTTAGCTCTTAATGTGAGTGTATAATATATATTATGCCCTATAAGTCACTGATATGCATTTGCAATAATTTTTGCAACTAAAATTCCAGTTCTGCGTAATACTGTATGGGCTTGCAATGATGTGGTGTGCATTACGAGGCTCTGTGAAACACGTAAAAGTCCTGCTTCGGTGCTCTGACAGTCTTCCTGCATCACTAGTCCCATCATTTTTATTCATCCTTCAACCCATTACGAAGAGATTGTTGGCTGTGCAGTGGTGCGCCTTACAGATTGCCATAAATTCAAATTCGACATTTCAACGTATATCATGCAGTCCTACTGAGTACCTGTCAGTTTGGATTAATAATTATACGAATATTGTTGTGTGGTCCTCAATTCACGTATACGGTTAAGGAGCAGTTATTAATGGTCCATCATGCTCAGCATTCGAAATAACCTCTGAAAATGGGTCATCAGGACATGTGCCATTTGTTTTATATAATTATACATGCAGAGTTGCAGACCTACTGATTCCTTCGCTCCATTACGTTCGGCTTCTGATGAAATAATGTTTGCGCACCTGTATGCGTGCATACAGTATGAGAAAGCTTGAACATAAACGTGTATCCTCAAAGTATCCGTTTGTATCTCTGTATGTGACTGTGCGTGTGTCTGCGATGTCAATCCACCTGGATCAGTAATGTAGCTATAAAAGAAAAAAGACAGGTGCTCGATTGAGACGAAAGAAAGAAGCGAATAGATCGTTTAATATTCCGATTGCCACGCTTTAAAGCCTTTGCTGACGTAAAGATTTGTTTCCGCTGATAAAACGAGACAGTCTAGTTCGCCTGTCTCCTGCATGGGCGAAATCCCATTCAATCGGGTTGAAAACTATTCATTTGATCCACGCTAATCGTTTCTCGTTCACTGATAATTATTTCCCATGTCTTATCCCATGAACGGTTCGATAATCAACGGTATTGAAGTAGCCAACCGCATCCCACCTTTATCGGACTCAGGCTAGCAGCACGTGCGCAGGTAAGCATTTTGCAGCATCCGTTTGTCGTTCATAGCTTCTCAGATTAAAACGCCTTAACGTCCGCTCTCTGCGTCGCAGCTCTTCTAACATATAGGCTGATGACACACTGATAGACAGTCATACTTATTTTGTACAATGCTGACCGGCAATACAAAACTACTGTCCGTCACAGTGATAGGCCTACTGCTCGCAAGTACCTACTTAGTGTTCCACAGCGGCCTTCATCGACATGCGATGCATTTTATTAGTTCCGTAAACACGTCGCGCAGTTCAAAGTGGCAATCATTCGAGATTAACATTGGAGACCTCACTTCCGAATTCGAAGAAGCTATTGCCCACGTATACGCTGGAGATCGTTTTAGCGTCCTCGAAGCCATGAGGCGAAATGGGCTCACACCAGTCGCCGTTTCAGAAGCTGTGGTTGACAGATCTTATGAGGAATCGACGATCGCTTGCTCCATTGCATCGACGTCGCCGTCGCCGACCAAACGACCTAGAAGTGCTCTACGCAACCTGTCATCACCAGTAACTGTTGATTCTAAGACACGCACGAACGACGGTTCTACCAACAACCGATGCAGCCAAGTCCGAAGAGTTCCCAACGTCGTTCACTACGTCTTTCTCGGATCCGATCTGACCTTCACCTTCACCAACTACCTTAGCTATCGAAGCGTGGAGAGATTCATCCAACCGGAACAGATCTTCGTTCATGGCGACCACAGTCCGAGCGGAAAGTGGTGGAACCGGACCATCGAGGAAGTGAAGAACATCTACCATGTCAGAAGAACATACTCGAAGAACGCCCCAAATGGAAAACCTTACCCGTATCCGGCTCACATATCAGACTACGTGAGAACAGAAACATTACTGAGTAAGTTGTCATCCACAGCTCACGGTATCTTCTGACGCAAACTGATTATAATATCAATAGTAGGCTATACAGAATAATAACAGATGCACATAAAATACAACGCTAATTGAAACGCTAACTAAGATAAAATACATTCTGAAACACATACTACTACTACTACTACTATTATTATTATTATTATTATTATTATTATTATTATTATTATTATTATTATTATTATTATTATTATTATTATTATTATTATTATAATTATTATTATTATTCAACAAAGTCTGGTTTATTATTATTATTATTATTATTATTATCATCATTATTATTATTATTAGTAGTAGTAGTAATAGTATTATAATCATAATTATTAGGCTATTATTATTAAATGAGTAGTAGCCTATAATTATAGGACGTGGTGGACACCAAATAATGTTTGGGCCACAGTAAAATTCTATTCCTGTAATAACTTGTAATCATCCGTCATACGTTGAATTATAATCATTCTGCGTTGTGTCAGTTTGAAATTAAAAGATTACTCTTAATATTATTGTTGGTTTTGTTTGTATTTGGACATAATTTCCTTAATAATTGCATTTATGGTGCAGAAGATAGGAAATAAACCTTGCCATACAGGCCTATGCGCTTTAGGCTAAGTGTAAGCGCAGGCGTGATAACGAATGCCTTTTGCTTTGAGCGTTAGACAGTTAATCTAAATTTTATGCTAAACCAATTGAAATTCAATAGAATGGTCGAGGTTGCGTGCGTGACAAATTATTGTCATCATGCAGATCAGATGTTAAAATTGTCATGATTGATGAAATGTATTGCAAGATTTTCATCCCATCTGGTGACCATCATGAAGACCGGTTTAAGAAGAGTACCACGCGGCTGTTCACTGCTCGATTACCTGTTCCCGCCATGATTTCAGCTTCCAGAATAGTTTCAAATTAAACTTAGTATAAATCTTGGCCTATATCGAGATTCAAATCCTTTTGCATTTAGTAATAGTATAGTAGTTGTAGTAGCGGCAGTAGTAGTAGTTGTTGTAGTAGCAGTAGTAGTATAGCGGTGGCAGTAGCAGTAGTGGCAGCAGTAGTAGTGGCAGCAGCAGCAGCAGCAGTAGTAGTAGTAATAGTAATAGTAGTAGTAGTAGTACTAAATGTAGTAGTAGTAATAGTAGTGGTAGCATGGTAGTAGCCTTTTATTGACGTTCATAAATCCCACAATCATTTTTCAGGCTAATAAAATAATTACAATGCTGTTTGCGAGATCTGTTCACCTTTCCATAAATAGGTTATGGCGGAATCTACTTGGATGGTGATGTCCTCATAGTCAAGTCGTTCGCTCCCCTTCTCCAGTTTCCTTTCGTCATCGGTCGTGAAACCGACCACGGTCTTTGCAACGGGATAATGCTCGCCGAGAGAGGCGCTCCTTTCCTTCGTCTTCTTCTCGAGCAATACCGCTCCTACATGGGTTATAGTGAAAAATGGAACGAGAAGTCCGTTCTCAACACGGATAAGCTCGCTCGTCTCTATCCACACCTGGTTCACATCGAAGAGGCGTCTATGAACAAACCGAATTGGTTGGAGACGAATCAGATCTACGACGAAAGGCATAAGTACAACTGGACACAGAATTACGCAGTTCATCTCTGGATGCGACTCTGGCCGAAAGAAAAGCGGCCGAACGGAATCGAAGACATTCTCACGAAAAATTCGACGTTCGGAGAACTTGCCAGACTTGCTGTATTTGGCTCACACGAAATCGGAAACATTGCTGCAACTACAACGTCTCTTCAAGTTTAAGAATTGTAACTAAATAAAGATGGTTTGGTGCAGGGTGTCCGCGATGCATGAGACTGGCGTGAGTAATAATAATAATTAGTAACAATAATAAGGATAATAATGATAATGATAATAATAATAAATTAATAATAATAATTCTAATGATAATAATATAAGACATGAATAACAATGATCATGTACGCCCATTAACAGCTAAAAGAAGATTAGCAGTGGCAATTCCAAAACAACAACAACAACAACAACAACAACAATAATAATATTAATAATGATGATGATGATGATAATAATAATAATAATAATAATAATAATAATAATAATAATAATAATTTTTTGAAATCCCGAGGTATCCTAGATACCTCGGGTAAAAAAATAAATAATAATAATGATAATAACAATGACATAACAATGGGTGGTTGGACTCGCTAAAATTCACGCAACTTTTGTTCTGTTCGTCTGTTTGGAATATTTGTTGAAAAAAATAAAAATCACTAATAATAGAATAACAATAACAGTAATAATAATAATAATAGTAATAATAATAACAATAATAATCCAGCGATTCAATGCGGTTGCATTCCGCGGTTCATTACGTGCATTAGATTTCAGCAATGACCAATGACCATAGGTAGATGTTTTTGTTAATTAATTAGTGCGTAAGTCCCTGGGGGAATCCTAGTATCCACCAAATAGAGACTGTATTTTATAGTATTGCTTTGTAAATGACCATTTATATAGAGCATCGCTTCTTTCGGGTAAAGTCTTTCAGCAGCGTGTCCAGTGTGATCGACCCTGAGGAATAGGCAGGACTTGAGGTGGGAGAAAGAAGAGAATACACGAGCAGAGAGGATCAGTGGCGGCGTCAGGATTTCAGGTTTGGGGGGGCTGAAGCCCCAAGCCCTCCTCCCTCCCAGAGACGCAACTAGAACATTTTCTTCACTATGCGGTCATATTGCAATCGCGCGAAGCTGCGAGTGCCGAATGCATGAACGAAGCACATACCGACCAAGGGTTTTACAAGAAATTGTGCACTGGGACAAACGCGCTCCACATTGCAAGATGTAGTTGGAGATTGAGTGGGTTATTTAAACGAAGTCAGCAATAATTGTTGAGGTTTTTGATTTTTGGTGTATCCGGCCGCAATCCTAGATTAAGTTCCGAATTATCATAAACAAAGGTGTCCAACTGAGCTGAGTTGGTGACCGAGCTGAGCAAGGGCGATACAGTATATACAGTGCGTGTGCACACATCAGCCCGAGTAGCTATGTGGTGCAGACAGTGAGGTAATGTAAAGTCCCTATTGTCTTTGACATACCGATATCCAAGCACTCAAAAACTACGTTGACTAGAGTTCTAAATTATCACAATAAGAGGTTTCCAACACCGAATTAATATTGAGCAATTCCACAATACAATGGTGTGCAATTCAGTGTAATCGTATAAAAAGTCAACCATAGACATAGACTCGAGATCCAAGTTGTCACAATAAAAGGTGTCCAACACAGCATTAATATTCAGAAATTTTACAATAAAATGGTGTGCAATTAAGTATTATCGTACGAAAAGTCGACCGTGGACACGGACTCGAGTTCCAAGTTATCACAATAAAGGGTCCAACACAGTATTAATATTCATTTATTTTACAATAAAATGGTGTGTAATTCAGTATTATCGTATAAAAAGTCGGCCATGGACACGTACTCTAGTTCCAATTTATCACAATAAAGGTGTCCAACACAGTATTAATATTCGTTCATTTTCCAATAAAATGGTGTGTAATTCAGTATTATCGTATCAAAGGTCGGCCATGGACACGGACTCGAGTTCCAAGTTATCACAATAAAGGTGTCCAACACAGTATTATTACTCAGAAATTTTACAATAAAAAAGTAATCACAATAATGGATGGACCCGATTTGACTAGGGTCTATGACAACAGTGGCCGTTACCCTGGACATTCAATTGAAATAATCACAAATAAAATAAAATCGCCATAAAGGTTTCCAACAGCGCATTAATATTCAGAAATTCCACAATACAATGGTGTGCATTTCAGTATAATCGTATAAAAAATCTAACAATAAACGCAGACTCGTGATCCAAGTTGTCACAATAAAAGGTGTCCAACACAGTATTAATATTCAGAAATTTTCCAATAAAATGGTGTGCAATTCAGTATTATCGTATAAAAAGTCGGCCATGGACACGGACTCGAGTTCCAAGTTATCACAATAAAGGTGTCCAACACAGTATTAATACTCAGAAATTTACAATAAAAAAGTAATCACAATAATGAATGGATCCCATTTGACCAGGGTCTATGACAACAGAGACCGTTACCCTGGACATTCAATTAAAATAATCACAAATAAAAATAAATCACAATAAAGGTGTCCAACGGCATTCACAGAACACTATTATAATTATCTGCCTGCATATTACTAATGACAGAAAACAGTTTAAGTTTCCTTAATACAAAAATATGCATGCTTAGATATATGCACACAATTATTTTATGTATATATATATATATATATAATTATCTGAACACAAAATGTTTTACATGTATATGCTAATAGCTCTAAGACTTTTTAGTTGACCATTATATCAAACGTAGGCCTACATTCCCAGACAGTGGTGGTATACACAACAGGAATATAATAATTATTATACCGAATATAACAAGAGCGCGAACATTTGAGGTGTGTAAGAGAAACATGACGCAAATCTGACAACTGCATTGTTGTGTCAAAGGCATTTCTGTATAAAACGCAAATTTCTGGATAGCCAGCAGTCTGTAATATTATTTTCATGCATGATGTGCAGTACAGATACAACACTACTATGAGAGACTTTACAAATTTTACATACTGCAGAGCTGCAAGTGTACTTTAAATAGTTCAACTCACTTTTGGTAGGGCTGACAGCTTCCATTCCATAAAGAAGAAACGGTTTACAGTAGGCAGCTACTAAATGCAACAAAACTGGTTCACTAAATTTGTATCATTTGCTTTGCAACGAATTAAATGACCTATACAACTTAATATATATATATATATATATATATATATATATATTGTATATATAGTTGATTTCGATGCCATTGACCATTGTCTAGCTTTCTTATTAAGCCGTAATGGATATTTTCTGCTTTTTGCTTTGGGGGCTGAACCGCATTTAGAGGTTCTAACCCCTAGCCCTCTGACGACGCCACTGGCGCAAGCATCTACGCTGTGATTATATAGTTGATTGCAGGAGTGAGAAAATCCTAAACATTCTTTTGTGACGATGATTAATTTTGTGAAATATGCGAAAAATCAAGAGTATATACAGCTTTGCATCACTTTTTGAAGGACTAGGCAATTGCGATATTTCTATACGTCTAATACTTATAAAACGGTTTCAAATCTGAAACGAGGTGTCTAAGAGCCATGTTGTATCTTCGACAATTTCGACAACCCTATCCGGTTGTATGGTGAAAAGGTAAGGGTGCAAACTTGTCACCCGTTTTCATAGACTGAGGCCAAGAAATGAAGTCGCTAACTTCATTCTCAAAAATATTTCGATGCCGTTGATGATTGTCTAGTTTTCTTATTTCGAAATTAGCCGTTATAGGCATTTTCCGCATTTTGCTTTGAGGGGGCTGAGCCGCATTTAGGGGGGGCTTAGCCCCCTCCAGCCCCCCCCTGGCGCCGCCACTAGAGAGGATGGCAGAGAGGAACTGACGGGGAAGCCCATTTCCTGAGAATAATGGATCGATGCAGCCAAGGCATCTGGAATGAGCTATGGCAGCTCTGATGCGGGGGAACAAAGAGGTCAAGCCGATCATCGCAGAATCTTTGGAGGTCGCAGCGAAATGGTGGAGAGAGGAGAGGAAGTATGAAATCAGATAGATACTCCGTAATTGCTTAGCAAGACTCAATTGAGACTTAAGGACCAAAATAAGAACTTTGAGTTGTATAGAGGTGGCCATTTCAAAATGACTACTCAGAAGCGCTCCCGACGACAGCGCGGACGCTGAATCGGATTTTCACGCCGAGGCGCTTGAGCAATTGCAAGTGAAGGACTTGCTGAAGGTTCCTGCGAGGCGGCGTGAGGTGGAATCGAACCCGTAACCTTCAGGTTGCAAGGCAACGAACGTATACCAACAACACCATCTTAAAGTGGCGCCATTGCGCGTTGTTAGAGCATTGATCTGGAGCGTGAGTCAGGCAGGAATCAATATATAAAAGAACTAGTGCGATCAAGAGTGCAAAATTAATGTGCCGTGCATGCGACATGTGCGGTATGCACGTGTGCGTGTGTAGCCTACGCGTGTGACTTGAAGATTGCATAGAAATGTCTGCAATTAAACACTATTTATTAGCAGTGGAGGGTCGAACGCATTCGCTGTGTCAGCTGCAGACATGGGCGGAGTTTATCAGGAGCTATGGGGGGCTAAACCCCACCCAAGAAGACCCAGATTCATTTTTTACCGTGTAAATGGTATCTTTTCCCGGACTTAGACCCCCCAAGAAGGCTTTAGCCACTCCAAGAACGGAAACCAAACTCGGCCGATGGCTACAGCCACGCATAAACAGGGCTTTTTAGACGTATAGTTCTACACAAAATGTGCAGTTGTAAATGAATTTGTGCAGTTGTAAAAGCAGTTCTGTGCTGTGAAGATCATTAGACACGATTGTAAATGCAGCCGGTTCACTACGGAAGAACGAAGGACCTGTGCAGTGAAAAATAAGCAGGAAGGCGAAACGAAAAATCGTTCAAGCGGACGAAGAAAAAAGGCGACTTGCGACATTCCTGGGGAAAATTTTCAGAAACCACGAGACATTTTCGCCAAACAAAGCCACACTAGAAAAACTTCCTCGTTGTGCATTTCTAAAAATTTATTTTTAAAAGCCCTGGCTGTAAACTGGCGCCCATCCGTCTGGTGATTAATGTTAAATGTTAGAGGAAAGGGCAACCGTTATGTCCCTCTAGAGATGTAGCCTACTTGGAAGGTTAACTGCCATGATATTCGTAGTAAACGATGATGAATGTTGTAATCTTCGCATAGACTAGCGCAGTGATTTTCAACCGGGGTTCCGCGGAACCCAAGGGTTCCACAGAGGTTCGGCCAGGGGTTCCGCTGCAGTTTGGTCGAAATTTTAGTGCATCGACTGAAATTCTAAAAGCATCAGTAATTATTAATAGATTCTTTCCCAGCCTTCAGTTATTCTTGCTTAAAATATTATGTGAATATATTGCTTTTTTTATAGGTTAATTATGTCTCTCAATACTTGTTGTTTGGAAGGCACAATGGCACAGGCATCTATAAATTGCCTGCGTTTCCAACTTTCCTGTCGGATAGAGCATTTTTGTCATTGGCTTTAAAGTTTAAACTATATTGACGCTCGAGATCCGTTCTGACTAAACAGAATGTGCTAAGCACTAAGTCTTATAGCCAACGATTTGTTTGTTTAGTTCCTCTTTTGATCAGTTCATTTTGAAGAGCCAGTGGTTAAATTTCTCACTCAGAGGTAGCGGATATTCAAATTTTTGCAAATGTAAAGGCTGAGCCTTAAGCATATATTCATGTGTAGCATCTGTAACCGACAGGTCCAGGCAATACTCGCTATTTGCTTATCAGAAAATCACATTAGATGAGTGAAATCAGAATCAGATGTGTGATTGTTGTGACAGAAGCACTAACAAAACTAACAACTAACAAACGAAGCTGACATTCCCCAAATAAGCTGAAGCCCATCTGCCCCACTAGGCCTATAGCCTCTCTCACTCCCCACACTCATGACGGTTGAACCCACCAAAAATGCTTTTATGCTGAAGATGAATCATTATGCGTCTGCCTACTTGTGTCTCTCTTTACGATGCGTCACGACTTAAGCCAGGCAAATATTTCGCAGTAATTGAAAAAATACTTTAATTCAACTTGTCCATAACTCTGATCCAGAATAGAATGTATTTTTATTTTTCAATAATTATTCTCTCCGTCTGCCAGATGGATTGATAGTTGTTGGCGAAATAGAGCAGAACTGCAGTTGCTTTATGACAGTGCTTTGCGCACTGGACCTACACTTTTGGTAAATTTAAATATTAGGCCTACGTAATTTCAAAAATTACAACTGCAGGCTATGTATTTCTTAACATACTGGGCGGGTGAAACGCGAAGGGTTCCGCGAGCAAATACGTGCTTTGGAAAGGTTCCGCCACTAGAAAAAGGTTGAAAACCACTGGCACTAGTGACTAGTGACTAGTCCAATGCTGCGACCTGCATAGAGATCTATAAACTCTTGGAAGACGAGGCAGTCAGTTGTAAAGCCACATGCGACAGCAATGCGGTGACAATAACTAGGCCTAATAGTTTAATTGTAGGTGTTGAAATCGTCCCAAAAAGCACAATAATATTTATTATTACTGAGTCATGGCTTCCTCGAGAGTCATCACAGAAACGGCAGCATTTAGAATTCAACTGCATGGTATAGGCTAGTCTTGATATAGTGTTATTGATATGTAGTGTTATTGATATAGTGTTATTGATATAGTGTTATTGATATAGTGTTATTGATATAGTGCTATTGATATAGTGTTATTGATATATTGCTATTGATATAGTGCTATTGATATAGTGCTATTGATATAGTGCTATTGATATAGTGTTATTGATATAGTGTTATTGATATAGTGTTATTGATATAGTGTTATTTTCCTATTCAGAAAGTCCGCAAAGAAGCAAGAAGCTTCGCGGTTATTAGTCTGTTGTTTCCAGAAATACGACAGTAGCCTATACAACATCGTCGCTGGAGCACGTAATTCTACGCAAACGTCTCTGCGGGCTTCAACGAATCGGACTAGGACGCATTAATTACCCGCACATTAAGCACATTAAGAAAAAATGAAAAATGTTCCGTTGTGTCAGTAAGTGAACAGAAGAAAGCGATTGAAAAATTTCATATGGTGATGACCTTAGATCAGGGTTTAAAGTGTGCCTGGACGGTCATGGACGGCGTCCATGCACCTGTTGTAAAATCTGAACGCCGTCCAGCCATTTATTGGCGAGCACAGACTGGAAAGGTAAGGGGCATCCAGGCACTTCTTTTGGAGAGGTAAGGGGCATTCAGGCACTTCTTTTTGAGAGGTAAGGGCGTCCAGGCACTTATTTTTCCACACTTTATGCACTGCCTGAAGTACGCATTCAGAGGTTCTATGGGATCTAGTAAGCTTAGGCCTGTGTGCAATCATCAACCAAGTTTGATCAACTTTATTATCGTACGCAATTAGAAGTTTTAATGAAATTAGAAGTTAACTGAATTAGTACTAACCTCAAATAGGATGAAGCACATGTAGGCTAAAGGCCAGGCAAGGCCGTAGCTAGGGGGGAACACCCCACGAAATGGAAAAAGTAAAAAATAATAGAATGCATTTACTTGCACATGATGCAAAATCCATGAAATAAAACCATAAAAACACCCCCGAAATGAAAAATGTGAAAAAATAGAATGAATTGGTGACATTTTTCTGAAGATTTCGGTCGGATGACTAAAAAAATCATTTTTTTTCGGACGGTAAAACGAAGAAACAATCCCCCGAAATGAAATCCTGGCTACGGCCTTAAGACCTAGTCATGCGCAGGAATATAACAACGACGATCTGTTTTGAACTGATCCAGCACACCATGCACGCAGGGCTAATCACTGGCAAAAGCCTTTTCACCACATGCAGAGAATATTCAACAAAAACATGTGTGATAAAAGACCAGTCTTTCAACGCAATTTATAATCTTTGCGAAAATGTAATAAAACACAGCAAAGACTTGATTGCAGGAGAGGATAGATAGTCTATATCAGTGGTTCCCAAACTTCAGTAGGCCGCGGACCGGCAATAGGCCTAATGTTCTGTTGAAACTCGCGGACCGCTAACTTAGGCCTAAATGGCGATGGCAAACAAAAGCGATCTAGATTATAAAAAGACTAAAATATAAGGCTATTTACAATTAGCCTACATCTACATGTCCTTGAAGACTTATTTGTATATTTATTATGAGCAGACTTTGCTGTTAAACGCTATTTGTGCAAGATTCCTTTTTGTTTAGGTGCACCATAAATAAATGACAGTTTAATAGGAATAATGGTCTTTGCGGTGCGTAGAGATGCAAGGAAAGATGCTTTCGATGCGCAAATGCTAACCTTGATGCTTTTAAGTTTTAGCCATCTGCGTCTGCTTTTTTCAGATTTGTTTGCCTACGTTTGCTCATTTTTCATTCATAGACATTTGTTTATATTTAAACAAATAAACAAAAAAAATTATACTATGTTAGACAATTTTGAATTCTGCATCCAGCGTTTACTATAGGACTAGGTTATCGCTCACCAGAGAGCGACATAAGCTAAAAATTGACTGCAGTTACCGACATAGTAGACTAAATTTAGAATAAATTTAAATTGTTTGAATTCGCCATCCAAATTTAAATAAGGCGCATTGATTTATTTAAAACTTTTAAACATTACGACAGAAATGTAAAAAAGTTTGGACAATAATTCGAATAATTTCACTATTTCAAACAAATAAACTAATAATTACAGTTTATTATTTTATTTTTACCTCTTCTCCGCGGACCGGCAATCATACCTCCGCGGACCGGTGCCGGTCCGCGGACCACCACTTTGGTCTTTGGGAACCACTGGTCTATATTATGAGAAGTTATGCAGTCGAAAAAGTGGTCAAAAGGGGTAGACCTCGGAGCAGGATCATCAGGTCTCATCCAGCATTTGTTAGAGGAAATATGGCATTTAATCGAGTTTTCAGACGTTTTCTGGCAAAGGACTGTGAGTGTGAGTCCCTAAAGACTAAACTAAATGCTTACCTGTTCGCCGTGGCCTAAGTCCATTGATTTTCTCTTCGTAATAAGCTTATGCTAGTAACCAGTGGTTAAAGTGTAGAAAAAACAAAGTGTATGGACGCCCCTCCCCTTTTCAGCGTGTGCTAGTCAAATAAATGGCAGGACGGCATTCTGATTTTAAAATAAGTGCATGGACGCCGTCCATGATCGTCCAGTCACACTTTAAGCCCTGTAAGTAACCTTCTTAATATGCTAACCGTAACTTACTTCCCTCGATAATGTAGGCCTACTTCATGTAAGCGCCATGCATGGCAGCGGCATGGCTGGTAACGGCGCCATAGAAATTCTCGTTGTTGCTTCTGCTGAGGCGACGTCTTTGGATCGGGATTAATTAATTAGTCAGTTCATTAATTAACTAATTAATCCATTTATAGGTCCGTTCGTTTATTCATGCACAACATGTGATTCGTTCATTCATTCATTCATTCATTCATTCAGTCAGTCAGTCAGTCAGTCATTCAATCATTCATTCATTCATTCATCCATTGGCTCATTCATTCATTCATTCATTCATTCGTCCATTCCCTCGTTCGTTCGTTCATTCATTCATTCATTCATTCATTATAATTAGGCCTAAATGCATTATTCATTCGTCGCATTGTCTGAGACTGGAATCGCGATGCATTGCATGAAACTGATTGTTCCACGTATCCTCGCAACAGACCAGTGTTTAATCTAGACGTCTCTGGGGGGGGGAAAGTTCCCCCCCAGGATTGACATTTCCCCCCCCAGAAAAATTTGACGAAATGATATTGGTTTTTAGTTACTGTTTTTATTACATGAAGTGTTATAATATACCGTGATATTATTTATTATTATATAATTATAATGACATTATTTACTACTATAATATATGATACTATCATGTTAAAATGACACCTGAAAAGGCAGCCACTGAAGTGTGGAAATTCAAAAAAATTTCTAATGGGTCACTGAAATAGTACAGCTATTTTGTTAAGACGACACCTTAAAATGCTGCCATTGCAATGTGGAAATTCAAAAAGTTTCCAATGGGCCACTGAAAAAGTACAGCTATTTTGTTAAGACGACACCTTGAAATGCTGCCATTGCAATGTGAAAATCAAAAAGTTTTTAATGGGCCACTGAAAAAGTGCAGCTATTTTGTTTGTTAAGATGACCCCTTAAAATGCTGCCATTGTAATGTGGAAATTCAAAAATTTTCTAATGGGTCACTGAAAAAGTACAGCTATTTTGTTAAGACGACACCTTAAAATGCTGCCATTGCAATGTGGAAATTCAAAAATTTTCTAATGTGTCACTGAAAAAGTACAGCTATTAATTTTTGTTAAGACGACACCTTAAAATGCTGCCATTGCAATGTGGAAATTAGAATTTTTTCTAATGGATCACTGAAAAGGTACAGCTATTTTGTTAAAATGACCCCTTAAAATACTGCCATTGCAATGTGGAAATTCTAAAAGTTTCTAATGGGTCAATTTTTGTAAGATGACTCCTTATGCTGCCATTGCAATGTGGAAATTCAAAAATTTTCTAATGGGTCACTGAAATAGAACAGTTATTTTTGTTAAGATGACACCTTAAAATGTTGCCATTGCAATGTGGAAATTCAAAAAGTTTCTAATGGGTCACTGAAAAAGTACAGCTATTTTGTTAAGACGACACCTTAAAATGCTGCCATTGCAATGTGGTAAATCAAAAAGTTTCTAATGGGCCACTGAAAAAGTGCAGCTATTTTGTTTAAGATGACCCCTTAAAATGCTGCCATTGCAATGTGGAAATTCAAAAATTTTCTAATGGGTCACTGAAAAAGTACAGATAATTTGTTAAGATGACACCTTGAAATGCTGCTATTGCAATGTGAACATTCAGAAAGTTTCTAATGGGTCACTGAAAAAGTACAGCTATTTTGTTAAGACGACACCTTAAAATGCTGCCATTGCAATGTGGAAATTCAAAAAATTTCTAATGGATCACTGAAAAGGTACAGTTATTTTGTTAAGATGACCCCTTAAAATGCTGCCATTGCAATGTGGAAATTCAAAAAGTTTCTAATGGGTCAATTTTTGTAAGATGACTCCTTAAAATGCTGCCATTGAAATGTGGAAATTCAAAAAGTTTCTGATGGGTCACTGAAATAGTACAGCTACAATGTATTTTGTTAAGACGACACCTTAAAGTGCTGCCATTGCAATGTGGAAATTCAAAAAGTTTCTAATGGGTCACTGAAATAGTACAGTTATTTTGTTAAGATGACACCTTAAAATGTTGCCATTGCAATGTGGAAATTCAAAATTTTTCTGAATGGGCCACTGAAAAAGTACAGCTATTTTGTTAAGATGACACCTTAAAATGTTGCCATTGCAATGTGGAAATTCAAAAAGTTTCTGATGGGGAGGGGCGCATCCACTCCCCATACCCCTTCCCTCCCTGTCTCGATGCTACGCACATCACGAGCGTCCTTCGGACGCTCAATTGTCTC
>OX457041.1:20506158-20571158 GCA_949752735.1 Lumbricus terrestris
GATGTCCACGATAAACAATGGTGATAACGGCGATGATGTTGATGATGGCTCATGCATGGTTCCAACTCATAAGTTATTTACCATACATAACAATACAGTTCAAGCCTTTGTCATTTTGATTGTTGCGCATAAAACATGAACCAAAATGGCCGCACCTTTCGACCCAAGCCTATACATCGTCCTAAATAATTTACAAATAGAGAGTGCATCATGGAAGACGTAGATCTTCCGAGGCTGCTCATCGCATACATGACAAACAGATGCATGATATATATATATATATAAATATATATATATATATATAGGTTTACATGTATTAGGTCTGAGCCATCTGCATGACCCCATGACCCGATAGAAATGCTGGCGCTTCATGAATAATATATGACACAGTTATTACTATAGATGCGGACTCTGCAGGACTTGTTCTTCCACTTATGCACAATATTCCTCCACACACAATATTCGGGTAATAATGTCTACTAGAAATCCAATGGGTACACATACTATTATAGTCGTATGTATATCTCAGTGGCGTGGCCAGGGATTAATGATGGGGTTATGGCCTGGCCGGATGTCCTTCCTGACACCAACCCAACAGTATTACATTATTATTGCAATAAAAGGGAATAAAGTAAGAAAAGTAAGAAAAGCAATTGTTACCACAAACAATTTTTTTCTTATTTAAGTGCATAAATAACCTTTTTAAAAACTTGTTCCTAAGCCAATGGGGGGTTAACTTTTCATTACACACACAATAGTAGCAGCACAGGCTGCACAGCAGATGACACAGCTAATAAGACCCATAAGCATAACACGACATTATACCCCGAAAATTAGCATAAAATCATAAAGCATAACATAGCGACATAGCTTATCAACATAATGTAACAACATGATGTTACAAGTTGCAAAATATCAAGGTAGCACAACCATGCAGGGGAGTAGCCAACAAAACATCTCATTTTTTTTCAATGGATATGGTGGCAATGACAAGACTGGTCCACAAAACGAATTCTAGCGATGCACAATTTTCTTGTAAATAAAAGGCAGCACATGACTCAAACTTACTGCAATGGAACCAGTATGCTACAATTGCAATTAAGCAATCACTTTGCTTTGCTCAGAGGCATAACCAGGAAATAGGAAGTAGGCCTATTATTACGGTGGTTTCCATTGGGGGGTTAGGCTTTCAATGGAAATGGTGGTAAGGTACACTGAAATAGCTTTAAAAATTTCGGTAAGGTACAATGAATTAGCTTCACAAATTTCGGTAAATATTTATTTCTGGGGTTGAACCATCAAACTCTCTCTTAGATACGCCAATGGCTGTAATCCAGCTATTAGCATATGGTTGCCTCTGCGCTCGCAGATGTCTGGTAATAAATGATAAATCTCAGTTTCAATGGCGTTCTATCTATATTACGAAAGTTAGCATGGCATGATATATGATAAACCGGAAAATATGAGTCAGATGCTGAGAGTGGTCACAGACACATCGTTCTGATAAATCACATGCATGATATTACAAAGAGCGGTTTTGCACAGCAGCATTGGAGTCAATTATTCATGAAGTTGTACATGTATACAGCGCCGCAAGTGTAGCCTATTATAGACCGCGATAACAGTGTCCGTAGGCTACATGTCTGTGCTGTGCTGCAAACAATCAATGTTGCATTATGGGTCAGCATTGTCGGGAGTTTGGGGGTTCCAACACTACATGGCAGTCTTTCTTTAGAGCTCATGGTCAAGTCTTCGTTTCATACACAGCCCAACCAACTTCACGTGGAGCACAGTGTAGCATCTTCTCTTTATTATTCTCATTCTACACGTCTTCCTCTTCCTCCTCCTCCTCCTCCTTCTTCTTCTTCACCCCTCACTGTTATCATCATCACCGCCACCACCACCACCGCCACTACAGCCTCCACCGTCACCGTCACCGTCACCATCGTCGTCGTCGTCGTCATCATCATCGCCATCACCACCGCCTGGATACTCTTCGTTCGCTCCAACCACCGACGCTACAGGGAGAAGGAGAGCGAATACTGGGAGAACTTAATCTCCTCCAGTACTGGAGACTCTCGACGGCTCTGGGGTATACCTTCAAGGACCTCCTTGGGCGGCCTCGGGCCTCCAGTCTACAGAAAGCTCCTTTCACTGCTGTCGCCTTCGCTGACTACTACGAGTCAAAGATCTCCTCCATACGTCACGATACCGCTCAATCTCCTCCTCCTATCTTCACCTCTACGGACTGCCGCTTCACCACTCTCTCCGAGATTGCGGACAGTGATCTTCGCCGTCTGATCCTCTCCTCGCCGCCCAAGTCTTCGGAGCTGGATCCTCTTCCTCCGTTCCTTATCCAGGAATCGATTGACATCCTTCTGCCGTTTCTCATTCTTCTCTGCAACACTTCGCTTCGTGAAGGGGTCCTGCCGTCTTCCGAGAAGCGCTCGATCATCACTCCTATCCTCAAGCAGCCGACACTGGATCCGGCTGTTCCGTCTAGCTATAGGCCGATAGCTAACGTTACTTTTATTTCTAAGATTATTGAAAAACTTGTTGCTAGTCAGCTGTTAAACTATCTGGATGCTAATAATTTACTCCCTCCCCGCCAGTCTGGGTTTCGCAAGGGCTACTCTACTGAGTCCCTCCTTCTCCACCTCCTCTCGGATGTACATGTATATGGCGCCATTGATAAGTCCCAAGTCACTTTGCTGGCCTTATATGATGTTAGTGCCGCTTTTGACTCGGTGGATCATGATCTTCTACTAAGTCGTATTTCCTTATCTTTTGGGATTAGGGATTTGCCACTTGAATGGATCACTTCCTACCTATCGGAGCGCACCACCTCAACTATCTTTCATTCAACTCGGTCTCCTTGGTGTCCTGCTCCTTTTGGCCTCCCCCAGGGTTCCGTCCTGGGGCCTCTTCTTTACCTCCTCTTCACGGCTGACATAGAGGCTCTACTTGCCTCTTGTTCCCTTAAGAGTCACTCTTACGCTGATGACGTGCAGTCCTACGCTCATTGTTCAGCGTCCCAAGCTGCCTCTGCTGTCCGTATCATGTCACATGCCACTGACTGCCTTACTGCCTGGATGTCGTCCAATCGACTCCGTTTAAACCCTTCAAAAACTCAATATATCTGGCTTGGAACTCGTCAACAGCTGGCTAAACTAGATCTAGGGTCTCTAGCCTCTGAATTCCCCACCTTTGTCTTTTCCACCTCTGTGCGCAATCTGGGTATTATCCTGGACCAGGAGCTGTCCTTTGTTGATCATCTTAAGGCCTTGACTCGTTCTTGCTACTACCATTTGCGTCAGTTGCGAGTCGTGTCTCGCTCTCTGTCTTCCTCTTCCGCTTCCACCTTGGTTCATGCCTTTATTGCTAATCGATTGGACTACTGCTCTTCTCTCTACTTTGGTCTTCCTCAGGTTCGTCTGCGTTGTTTGGAGGGGGTCCTGCGGGCAGCTGCTCGCCTGGTGGGTGGTGTCCCTAAGTTTGGTCACATCTCTGATTACATTCGTGATGTCTTACATTGGCTTCCAGTTCAGTCACGCATCCACTTCAGGGTTGCTTCTTTTGCATGGCGCTGTGTCTTGGGCACAGCACCACCTTATCTCTGTGAGTTATTCACTTTGACCTCTACTACTGTAGGTCGCCGATCTCTGCGCTCGGCCACTAGAGGTGACTTTATGGTTCCTTACGCCCGCACTGCCACTAGGCAGAGCAGGGCATTCTCGGTCATTGGCCCTTCCGTTTGGAATGACCTTCCCTCTAACCTGCGTTCCCACCCTCGGAACACGTCGGGCTCATTCTATGGATTGCTTAAGACTTTTCTTTTTGACCGGGCTTGGGTCGGGAGCGCCTCTGAGTAGAGTCCTTGAAGGGGCGCTATATAAATTGCATAGATAGATAGATAGATGGATCATCATCATCATCATCATCATCATCATCATCATCATCACCACCATCATCACCGTCACCGTCGTCGTCGTCGTCATCGTCATCGTCATCGTCATCGTCATCGTCATCGTCATCGTCATCGTCATCGTCATCGTCATCGTCATCATCATCATCATCATCATCATCATCATCATCATCATCATCATCATCATCATCATCATCATCATCATCATCATCATCATAATCATAGTCATCTTCGTCTTCGTCGTCTTCCTCCTCCTCCCCCTCCTCCTCCTCCTCCTCTTCTTCTTCTTCTTCTTCTTCTTATTCTTCTCCTCCTCCTCCTCCTCCTCCTCCTCCTCCTCTTCTTCTTCTTCTTCTTCTTCTTCTTCTTCTCCTCCTCCCCCTCCTCCTCCTCCTCCTCCTCTTCTTCTTCTTCTTCTTCTTATTCTTCTCCTCCTCCTCCTCCTCCTCCTCCTCCTCTTCTTCTTCTTCTTCTTCTTCTTCTTCTTCTTCTTCTTCTTCTTCTTCTTCTCCTCCTCCTCCTCCTCCTCCTCCTCCTCCTCTTCTTCTTCTTCTTCTTCTTCTTCTTCTTCTTCTTCTTCTTCTTCTTCTTCTTCTTCTTCTTCTCCTCCTCCTCCTCCTCCTTCGCTTTCTACTGCATTCCTTTCAGCAGGATAGTCCACGTGTGTTGACGACGAAACAACTCAGTCGCAACGAGTACACCGACTGTACACCGTCAATCGCAAGATCAGGCAGAGAAGCCCAGAGGGATGAGAAGACTACATGGCAAGCCACCCTCATAAGCAGCAGAGGATAAGAAAAGGAAACACACACACATACACACATTACACCCACTTGAATTCCTCTCAGACTAGCTTAACGACAAACGCCTCTTCATTCCCCGTTCCTACATAAAAATAACCCGATTTTTACTCCCACGACACATCTGTCCCGCTGCTGCAAGTCCTGACCCCGTTGGGAAATAGATTATATATATATATATATATATATATATATATATATACCGCACGTCGTTTACCACAATATACGTCAACGTCGTCGGTAACTTTATCACGGCTCAACGATAAGACTCTTGCACGAGGAACCTTAGAGTGGGGTAACGAGGAGAACCCCGCAGACGGGAGGGGTGTGAGCGAGTGGGTTGAACGAACGGTTCGAATACCAAAATAACTTTCAAGCACATACCAACAGTGTTTCTGATTCATTGCTCTCACAGACTCAGTCGAATATAAAAATGGGGTAAAAAGTTTCAATAGCGACCAAAAAGCGCTTGTTGTTCGAATGTATCTATTTATTTATTGGGAGGATTTATATAGCGCCTCTTATAAAGACAATCTATTCAGATGAGCGTGTCATCAACGTCTCTGCCAAAAAATATCACAATCATTAACACTGTTAATGATTGTGATATTTTTGGCAGAAAATAAAAAGGTAAGATCATTATCTTCCTTCCTCGTCAATTAATCAGTTAAGACTTAATCCGTCAAGTCAGTCAGTCAGTCAGTGAGTTAATCAGTGAATCAGTCAGTCAGTCAGCCAGTCAGCCAGCCAGCCAGTCAGTCAGTCAGCCCGTCAATCAGTCAGCCAGTCAGTCAGCCCGTCAATCAGTCAGGCAGTCAGTCAGTCAGTCAGTCAGCCAGCCAGTCAGTCACTCAGTCAGCCAGTCAATCAGTCAGTCAGTCAGTCAGTCAGCCAGTCAGTCAGTCAGTCAATCAGTCAGTCACTCAGTCAATCAGTCAGTCAGCCAGTCAGCCAGCCAGTCAGTCAGTCAGTCAGTCTGTCATCCAGTTAGTCAGCTAGCCAATCAGTCAGTCAGTCAATAAAACAATCGACACCTAAGACAATTGTAATCTCCAAATTTCTAAAGCGCAGAGCACCAGCTTATTCACGAGCGCACGAGGTGGTCCCACTCAATAGTTACTGTTTAACGACGCACTGTGTCATATGAAGGATGGTTAGTGTCGCCCTCCTTCTTTCTTCAGACCTGGGACTGGCAATATCTAAGTACTAACTGCAGCGGCGTATGGGATCGGTCGAGGCTTCTATCATACTGCATAGTGCATGGGAGAATAATGATCTGCTTACTTATTTACTATGATATAAATTACACCGTGAATCATCAGTTCAATTCGCCAGAAACTAATCACAGAGCAAGCCCAACATAATTGAAATGTCATATATATTATGTATATATAAATTATGTTTATAAACCGGTGTGCCCTTGCAAATATATATATATATATATATATATATATATACATATATAATGCTCTAACAGGGCAAAACGCCCTCATTTACTAAACATAATCATACATGTATAGGCCTAATTGTATATAAATATATTATACAGATTTATCAGAATGCATGAGCATGGTTTAGTTCAGTGGAATCTGATGGCTTTCTCATGTATTGCGGGTTTCAAATTACTGCAATTAATTTCCGCGCTGCTCATTAAATATGAAATGCCAGCCGAGCCAAACTGGTTACAGCTGATCGGAATTCCTCCATGCGCTGCAGAAAAGCGGATCTATACTCCACCCTTTGTAGAGGCCTGAATGTATATGCTAACAATCTCACCAGCCGTATACCCACCCAGCATAACTAATGACTCATCCATACGCAGCTGTGTATATAAAACTTGACAGAGTTGGGGGAAGGGGGTTCGCTCGCATGTAAACGATGCCAAATATAAAGAGGAAGGAGGGTGCATGGAGGGGAAAAAGGGGAAGGAAGAACGAATGCAGGAGAGAGAGACAGACAGACAGCGAGAGAGAGAAAAAATATAGAGAGACAGAGACACAGAGAAAGAGAGAGAGACAGAGACAGAGAGAGGACAAAAGCAGGAGCGAGAGACAGACAGAGTCACAGAGAGAGACAGAAAGAGAAAGAGAGACAGAGAGAGACAGAGAGACAGAGAGACAGAGACAGAGAGACAGAAAGAGAGAGAGACCGAAAGAGAGAGAGAGACAGAAAGAGATAGAGAGACAGAGAGAAAGAGAGAGACAGAGACAGAGAGAGAGAGGACAAAAGCAGGAGAGAGACAGACAGACAGATAGAGTGATAGAGAGAGAGACAGAAAGATACAGAGAGACAGAGAAAGACAGAGACAGAGAGAGAGAGACAGAGAGGACAAAAGAAAATAGGGTAAGAGAAGAAGGAAGTAAAAGAGAAGAAGAAAAACCAGAGAAAATCAGATGAAGAGGAAGAAGAAGATGAGAAATAGAAGAAAAAGAAGAATAGTTTATAGAAGGATGTGGAGAACGACAAGGAGGAACGATGGAGGAAGAGGAGGAAAGGCAGAAGCAGCAGAAGCAGGAAGAGATGAAGGAGAGGAGGTGAAGAGTAAGGAGGCAAAAAATGAAGAGCTGAAGAAGGCGTGTAAAAAGAAGAATTCGAGGGAGAAACAAGAGGAAGAGGAGAAGAAGAGAGAGAGAGAGAGAGAGAAGAGGAAAATGCGAAGGAGAATGGGAATGATAAGGTCAGGGTCGTCTCCATGCATCCTTGGCTCGCATTCAGACATTGTGTGATCCGACATTCAGCGGAATCAGATCGGACGCAACTCTTGTCATGAGTGTCGAGGGGCTAGAGGGCATCCAGCTGGTCTTCTCCAACCTCCTACAGATTATAGTATATAAACGGTATCTGGAAAGATTCAGGCGGTTCTCTATCGCAACAGATGATGTATCCAAAGAGCCGAATCCTCGATGTGTGGATCATTTCAGACCCTGGAACGAACACTATGCCCGCAGCAGTTAAACGTCAGCGTTTAACCACTTAAGCCGTTTAGGAATTGCATCTGTCAAAAGTAATTGGTTTCCTCTTGAGATATTTCGCTATCATCCAAATACCGGCCCCCATGGAGTTGGAAAGAGACAGGACGGACGGAAGGACAGACAGACATACAGGACAGACAGACAGACAGACAGAATTCGCATAATCTCATGTGCATGAATATTTCTAATTGTTTGGTCGAACGCTGGTACTTTGGTACGACCATGATGTCATGTTTGGTCATTCGGATAAAATCGTTGGTCGAAGTTGATGGTACGACGTAAGTGGTTCCCAGCGAGGAGATATTTTAGAACAACAGCTATAAGAAAGTTAAGTTTATTAGGTTACGATAATGAGTTATCTGCCCTGGGGATGAGATGAGAGGTGCTTGTTTCATGTTGGCGTTGCCTTCTTCACAGACTTATTGTGAGTAAGCAACTTGTCCGTGGTCGCGAACGCATTGACTGGAGGATACTAGGCACAGGGGAACATAAATCATATAGCGCTCTACCTCCGCGTTCCAACAATATAGGTAATTAACAGCATATTTCGAATAGCACGTAAGCTCACGTTAAATGCCACAAGACTAATCAAAAACATATCTTACTCGACAAATTCCACTTCAGGAGGTTTATTTACTCTCCACAAAAACAGTAATTGATACAGGAAGCTCGTAATAGGTCTGCTAACTCGGAGGCCTGTCGCCTAAGACTATGGTAATCAGGCCAAATTGCAACTGGTTTTCTCAGGACGCCAGGACCAACGTAAATTCGATTCCTGTTAATTTGTTATCTTTAAAAGTTGCGCAACATAAAAGTGTTTTGGCATCCATGGTCTGCTGCGGCCGTCTGTCTCTGATAAGGTGCCAATTAAATCTAATGGAGGGAAAGCGAACCAGGGTGCACGCTGTCGCTGTCTGCCGCCGACTCCGAGTGAATCTGATTTATATTGCGCTGTCGTTTCTGCGTGTGTTTATCCATGCATAAATCTCAGATGAAATGTGCTGTTTACCATATTTTATCGTGAGATAGACCTGCCCACATTCACCCTTGCTTATGCCTCTCTCTGTCTGTCTGCTTGTCTGTCTGGCTGTCCATGTTATATATGATATGCAATTATGCATCCACAAAGCATTCAGAAAATTACATAATTACACGAGAAAACACAAAAAGACAGACATACTAACTCTATTTTATAGACCTAATAGTCCATGGAAACCTGTCTCAAGATATCGGCATCATTTAGGCACCTCTATATAGCTTTAGCAAAATCAGTTATGATGCTTAATGGAAGATCCTCCTCCTCCTCCTCCTCCTCCTCCTCCTCCTCATCATCATCATCATCATCATCATCATCATCATCATCATCATCATCATCATCATCATCATCATCGTCGTCATCATCATCATCATCATCATAATCACCACCACCACCACCACCATCATCATCAGCATCATCATCATCATCGTCATCATCATCGTCGTCGTCGTCGTCGTCATCATCATCATCATCATCGTCACAATGTTATATCTTCTATAATAGCGCCAGTGATAAAGCACAGGGCTTCTACCGATGGCGCACCAAGACCATGCCGGAATGCAAAAAAAGGGGGAGGAATGGGCGCCTGTCCTGACAGCTGAGACCAAGAAAAATGATGCCGCTAGCATTTCATATAAGTAGGCTATACCCACGGCGCCTATATACATGTCGGGTCTAATTTAAGAGACTGCTGCTCTTCTCATGAGGAAAAGAAAAATGTATGGAAGGCAACGAAGACAGATCGTGACACACGCAGAAGCAGCGATACACGGACAGACAAGCAGGCTGACAGTGGAGGAAAGATGGCGTCAGATGCAGGTGTTGAAACGTAATTTATGTGGATAAAGGCAGAGAGAGAGAGAAAGAGAGAGAGAGAGAGAGAGAGAGAGAGAGGGAGGGAGAGAGAGAGAGAGAGAGAGAGAGAGAGAGAGAGAGAGAGAGAGAGAGAGAGAGAGGGAGACAGAGAGAGACAGAGAGAGAGAGGGGGGGAAGAGAATGATAAAGAGAGAGGTATAGATGGGATAGAGGGATAGAGACAAAGAGAGGGAAAGAGGTATCGACAGACAGGTATCGAGAGAGAGATATAGAGACATCGTGAGAGACGCAGATACAGAGAGACCGAGAGAGACAGACAGACAGACAAAGACAAAGGAGAGAGAGGGAGATGGAGAGAGAGAGAGAGTCAGACAGACAGACAGACAAAGACAGACAGACAAAGACAGAGACAGAAGAGTGAGGGAGAGAGAGAGAGCAGCGGACAGGTGACTGACACTAACAGTTGGACTCAACATCACTCCCTCTGCTCGGTGTCCGTAGGGCCTACAATTCGGGAAACGCCCTCGCATCCCCGCAGATCTGTCTGCGGATAAATTATATACATATGTACAATTATATATATATATATATATATAAATATAAGATTGCCATATGCCATTTCATATATATATATATATATATACATATATATATAAATATAGGATTGCAATAAGCCATTTCATATATATATATATATATAATCATGGATCGGTCGTACATCTCGAATGTGTTATATTTATACCGTCGCTTATAAATAATTATGAGAAGAGAATCGATAGAAACTCAACCACTGCTCGTATTTTTGTCAGTGCCAGTCCCAAGTGTGGAGAAAGGAGGAGGGCGAAAGCTAATCATCGTCGATATGATACAGTGTCGTCGTTAAACAGCAACAACAAGAGAATCGGTAATTGTAATTCTAGTCGTACATTTATATAGCGCCACTTCAAGAGAACTCCTCAGAGGCGCTCAAACGAGGATCCATTGAGTAGAGGTGTATAGGTCATACGCGTAAACATTATCACATGAGCTGCTGAGGACTACTTTCACATTCTTAATATATTCTGTCGTCTCCTCCTAAATCTATAGAGACATACATCTGAGGTTGTTTATCGACGTTCAACAATCGCATTAATCAAGTTAAGGAGTCACCTAATCATGACTATATATGTATGTGCACTTGTTATAGCGCCCCTGAAAGGTTTTTCCTACTCAGAAGCGCTCCCGACTACAGCGCGTACACTGAATCGGAGTTTCACGCCGAAGCGCTTGAGCAATTGCAAGTGAAGGACTTGCTCAAGGTCCCTGCGCGGCGGCTTCGGGTGGATTCGAACCTGCAATCTTCCGGCTGCGAGGCAACGAACATACCCACTATAAACCACCGCGCCCCACAAGGCCACAACAATTAGGTTAAGGAGACAGTTAAGAATGATGACTATAGGTGATGAAACATGGCAGATGATGTCTATATACCTCGTTTGATGAGAGACGACGATGATGACGACGATGATGACGAAGCAGAGTAGAGTCAATCCGCACCCAACGCCGATGGCAATCGACGCCCCATCGCCTTGATATAGCGCCTCAGCCACCGATCCCTCCTTTGAACCGTTGACTGCAAAGGCATCCGAAGGAACGAGAGGGTACATCAAGTCAGTGCCCTTCGTGGCGGCATGGTCCTTAAACTCAGAGTCATTTGAACTACGGTCCTTCAAGTCAGCCTCAGAGTACGTATGAGTACTTGGAGGCGGCGGTGGTGACGTCCCAGACGGCGAGGTGGGGTAAGTATCGTTGGGAAGGTTGAAACCGGGATAAAGGCTGGTTAGATTGATTGTCAATGATGATGCTGTGGCATTGTCATCGATATCATGAGACGTTGTTGTCGTTGTTGTCGTTGCCACAGTTGATATCGATCCATCTGTAGTCAATTGAGACGTGGTTATCGACGCGACCATCATCGTCGTCGGCTGTTCAGATGTGGTCGTGTTTGGGTTGCAGAATCCGTTGAGGTCGAATGGATCGTTTCCGCACAAGCGAGAGTTGAACTCGGTCCAGTTCATGGATTCCGGGCAAGCCTTTGACAGCGTTGGAGCTTCATCGATCGATGGTAGGAGTTCGGTGAGTCCTATTCGGAGGATCGTTCCCTCGAAGGCGGCCATGAAGTCTGGGAATTGCGGCGGAGCTGGAAAGACCTGCGGTGTTTCGTTCAATGGACATCGATCACCGATGCTTACTTTAGTCTACATAATACACGAGCAGAAACAAACTTCATCAAACTTTGAACGTGGTTAAGCAGGTTAACATGAACATAAAAACACTATTATAAGACTTTGACTTTGCTCGACATGAACGTAAACACACTATCAAACGTCCACTTTGTCCCACATGAACATAAAAATGCAACCAACTAACTCTGACTTTAGTGTATACATGAACATTAAAACACCGTCACTCAGCATTGGGATTGGATAACTACAGTTCAAGCTCTTCGCTGACTATTTAGAAGCACAACAGATGGCCGACAATGTTTAGATTTATAAGCATTAAACTGCATGGCGTTCTCGACCATTAGATAGGTATATAGCTGACACTGTCGGATGTATACAGCTGATTTGTCTGGTGAATGGTTCAGAGGAAGAAGAAGCAGAAGAAAAAGAAGAAGAAAAAAGGAAGAAGAAGAAAGGGAAGAAGAAGACGAAGAAGACGAAGAAGAAGAAAGGGAAGAAGAAGAAGAAGAAGAAGAAGAAGAAGGGAAGAAGAAGAAGAAGAAGAATAAAGGGAATCACAAGAAGTAGAGGAAGAAGAAGAGAAGAAGAAGAAGAAGATGATGATGAAAGGGAAGAAGACGAAGAAGAAAAAGAAGAAGAAGAAAGGGAAGAAGAAGAAGAAGAAGAAGAAGAAGAAGAAGAAAGGGAAGAAGAAGAAGAAGAAGAAGAAGAAGAAAGGGAAGAAGAAGAAGAAAGGGAAGAAGAAGAAGAAGAAGAAGAAGAAGAAGAAGAAGAAGAAGAAGAAGAAGAAGAAAGAGAAGAAAACGAAGAAGAAAGGGAAGAAGAAAAGAAGAAGAAGAAGAAGAAGAAGAAGAAGCAGAAGAAGAAAGAGAAGAAGAAAAAGAAGAAGAAGAAGAAGAAGAAGAAGGAGGAAGAGAAGATGAAGAAGAAGAAGAAGAAGAAGGAGGAAGAGAAGATGAAGAAGAAGAAGAAGAAGAAGAAGAAGAAGAAGAAGAAGAAGAAGAAGAAGAAGAAACAGAAACAGAAGAAGAAGAAGAAACAGAAGAAGAAGAAGAAAAAGAAAAAAGAAAAAGAAGAGAAGTAGTCTCTTGAGCTAGTCCTGAGGCAGCTATGGGTATATGAAGTATCAGCAACTTTATTTTTTTAGTCTCAGCATATGAAGCAGATCTGTTGCAGTTATTTATTTTTACTAGCGCTATAAAAACCATTTCGTGAATATAATATTATTAGATCTATGTTGCATGCGACTGTGCGTCACATTTCAAGGTCTCTAGGAAATAACTACCGAGGTACTACCCATCAAGTATTGAGGTAGTCGTCATACTGTGCACTCATTCCTGCACACTTTGTGCCCTAGACTAGAATCTACGAGTAACCCATTTGTCTGGCTCTCCTTAGAATAAATTGACCCGAATATGATCTCCGTCTGTGACTCTGCGTGCGTGTGTTTGTGTGTTTGTGCGTGTGTTTGTGTGTGTGTATGTGCGTGTGTGTGCGTGTTTCGAGAAGCATATTATTTCTGCCAGGCACTCGACATGCTTATTATTTTTGGTGGCTGGAACAGAGTATAATTATTTCTGCTACACGCTGATACTGTATACAGCGGCGCAACACCATTTATCACCGTATCACTGTCGGCAAATATACATGTAGCGAGCGTTTCAGCCGTTTTGTGTTGCCCAAGGGTTTTGTGCTCCGTGTAAGCATGCATCTTCATGAATAAAACAGGAGTTACTTACCTGTGCATTATGCATAACTGCATGTGTGCATCAGCAAGCTGTTTTATACAGGGTGTGCCAAAAAAAGACCCCCGCTAGGTTTTTTGCCAATATTTTTACCAAAAGTAAGAATTTCCAAATGAAATTTTACAGGCTTATAGAGAATTCATATTTACACATAATGACCAGATTTCATCAAAATATTTCAAACGAAACAAAAGTTACATCACTTTTAGTGAGGTCACCCACCGTTTTTTGACGATTCAAAAACGAAGCGCAAAAAAATTAGGTTTTTTACCAATATCTTGGCCAAAAGTAAGAATATCGAAATGAAATTTTACAGGCTTAAAGACAATTCATATCTGCACATGATGGCCAGATTTCATCAAATTATTTCAAACAGGACAAAAGTTATACCACTTTTAGTGAGGCCATCCACCGTTTTTTGACGATTCAGGAACGAAACACAACAAAAAGTTTAAAAAATACGATTTTATTAAGTCTCATCTCAAATAACTTTGTCAAATGAACTTGGTAGTGCTTCACAACTTGTGTTCAATGTGCCCACCACCCGTGCCAAAACTTTTTTGAGTCTCTTTGCAAAGTTCTTGATGGAACTGTTGATTAATCTGACAGATTCCTTATTTACCGATTTGATTGTCATCTTGCTAAGTGACTTCTCAGTGACGCGCACCTACGCTGGTAGCCTGGTACCCTGTTTCTTCTTTAAATAGTAATAATAATGATCATCTGGCATTATTAAGGCTACATGATACCAATTATTTGAGATTAGAAAAAAATTCGTGTTTTTGTTACTTTTTGTTGCGTTTCGTTTTTGAATCGTCAAAAAGCGGTGGGTTACCTCCGTAAAAGTGGTATAACTTTTGTTCTGTTTGAAATATTTTGATGAAATTTGACAACCATGTGCAGATATGAATTGTCGTTAAGCCTGTAAAATTTCATTTCGATATTCTTACTTTTGGCCAAGATATTGGCCAGAATAATCAGATTGTTTTTTTTGTTAATTTTTGTTGCGTCGCGTTTTTGAATCGTCAAAAAACGATGGGTGACCTTACTAAAAGTGGTGTAACGTTTGTTGTGTTTGAAATATTTTGATGAAATCTGGCTATGTTGTGTAAATATGAATTGTCTATAAGCCTGTAAAATTTCATTTGGAAATTCTTACTTTTGGTCAAGATATTGGCAAAAAACCTAGGGGGGTCTTTTTTTGGCGCACCCTGTATACGTTATTGAGACGTCGGTGGGAGCATTCATATAGTAACATCTATATTAACACTCCTCCGACTGGATATTATATGTCGGACCAGGGCGTTGGTTAACTCTCATACTCCCTTGCTTCTTTACTCTCAGTCTTATTATAGTTGGGATGATTACCTAGATATATAAACCTTTGAGCTTCTTCTCCTCATGAGTCGATCCACATTGTCATCTGCTGTTGCAACATATGCTCGAGCCTACATGACTTTGTCTAGTAAAGTCTATTATTTGATCAATTTAATACTTGTAGGCTACTACAAAATGTGCATTGTGAATGAATTCGCCACTGAATCGAATCCAGTAACTTTTATTTTATTTTATTTGAACACACGACTATCTAGTAAATAAGCTGGTGCCCCGCGCTTGGCTTTCGAGTGGCGCTTTAGAAATTTCGAGATTACGATTACGATTATCTAATTAGAGTTAACGTGTCTCTCATTAGAATAAAAGTTTCGCATTGTAATTTGTAGAATTAAAGCTTAAACCTGTAGAACGTGTTCTATAGTGTGGCTATTGCATACATTATTCCTTGGTGTTCACAATAATTATAGCCTGCTGCACCAAGCTAAGAGATGGCAAACGTCAGGTCGCAACAGTAATTGAAGTTTCCAGACATTAATTTTGAAACTGTGGTCGGCAAATCAATCTATATCCTAGTTACCGTACCGAGGAGTTGGTTCGGTGCCAGCAAAAACTGCGCCCTTGACAAGCACAGAAACCATGCGCTCTGCTTTATAAGATAACAAGCGCATGCTGGCTTATCAACGGGTATATTAAAATAGCCAGACAATGTCAGACTCCAGATAATAAGACATTTCCTGCGTACATAGCAGACCATTAATTTTGGAACTGTTTTATTTCAAATAAAAGGCTGTACTCAAGTCTAGCAGGCTGAGTATACATAATAGCGTAGGCGTGCTCTTTCAACGTTTAAGCTATTAAGTTTCCCTTGCAGCCTATCTATTACTACTAGAGGCTAAAATTATTAGACCCACTATTATCTTTCATTGGGTAAGGCCTATAACTGCAGTTTCTGAGCAGTAACAAAACGCCTATTACCAGATGAAGCAAGTAAACGTATTGATTTATAAAATCACTCACTAGAGATATGAAGACCAGAATTCCCAGAATTCCCGGGTTCGAACGAATGTATTTTGTCGCCATGTTTGAGCTCTCTTGCTACCTGGAATAAATGAAAATAACATCAAAGTTAACACAAAACACATATTTCAAATGAACGATTAGTGAGTTCCTACAAATGGCTTTAACACCGGACGGTTCTTCAGAAGCTGTGAAAACTATTAATAAGACGTAGGCCTAAATTGTTTATGCTTACTGTAGATAATCGCAATGCGAATACATATATATATTATATGCAATTTTATGCATATAATATGCATCAGGTCTATATACAAATGATATATGAAATCTGATCATAGCTGACTAGAGGTCTAAATAGCTCTTTAATGTGCAAATTTTTCGTCTTTCAAGAAGGAATTCAATGCTGTTATTCTGGGTCTTTATTAATAATTCGATGAACGTCAATAGTCGCATATTGTCGAAGCATAATGATCAATGATGTCCTTAAAAGCCACTAAAAAGAGAAGAACTATTGTCACCCTGAATAGAAGCTATTATGGTACATAAAATTGTCAGTTTTAAATACGTATGGACAGCAAGAACTAATAATTATAACATAGTACCGGTAGTGAGAGTTCTTGGTGGTGAGCCGAGTAGCAGATCACTGCTCACCAGGAAAGAAAGATGGTTCGAGAAATCTGCTTCACTTAAGGGATCTGTGGTTAATTCAGTAATGAAATAACTACACCGGAAGTAGACTGTCGATGTGAAGCTCGGACGGTGAGTGAGAAGACTGGCCACCAGCTCTGACATTCCATTGTTAAGACGTCCTTAACAATTTATATTGTACCTATACATGCATGACTTACCTTAAGGGCTTGTTACGCATGACTTTGCAATCTCTTTCTCTTCTCTTTGTTGTCCGATGCTTTTCTTTGTCTGCTGCTATCTTCTTTTCTTTTTAATTTCTTTTCCTATTTCTACTCCGTTTCTTTCACTTTTATTCCTCTATTTTCTTCTGTATTTCTTGTGATTTCTTCCTCTCGCCTTCTATTCTAGTTTTCTTCCTATCAGCACGGAATAAAATTATGTCTATATAGCGGTGTATAAACAACCAATTCAATGGTAGGCCTATAGCATACACAGTGCGAGAAATGCAAATTCTCACGTCTTCATGATTATTATAGCGACCATATTTTGTCCTCGACCATGCTTATTTTTCAAAGAATTAATCGGGTGAGATCCTCATCACCTCTGCTTGCCCGTTTGAGATCCCCGCGTCCTAAGCTACCGTGTTAGCCCAAGATTTAAATACCTGAAGTAAGCCTGCATCGGAAGACAAACCGCGAACCGCACGATCTCAGATTGTAACACATGCAGAAGAGATGCATGTGAGATGCGTACATTCTATTAAGCTTAGTTATAATGTAGACAACGGATTGTGGAGTTTTTACTCACAGAGACCAGTCTTCAGGCCCGCCGACAGAAATTCCGGGCCCCTGGGCTGAGCCGTCACGGGCCCCAAACTATCTGTAGGCTTTTTTAGGAAATTTACACAAAAAATAATAATGTGAATATGAATGTATGCTAATGCTTACATTTATTACTTCAATGGTAAGAATTTAATTTTCAAATGATATGGTAATCAGCAAGCAACCTTTCTGGATTTAACTGCAGCAAAGTCGTTTAAAATATCCTGGTAGTTCTCCATCTTGTCTGCGAACCTAAGAAATGCACTTCGGAAATGCTCTTTCTTCATCGCCTGGAAAATTGTCCGAATGTCTTAGAGGACCGTTTCTTATAAGCTTAGCCTAATTAATAGCAGCTTACATGTATATAGTCTCAATCGTTTGTATAGTCCTAAACGCAGACTCTGGCGGCAGAGTGCCAACATCAAAACAAAGTCTTTTGACAGTTTCTAGAATTTTAGCATTTTCATTATTCTTATTTATAAAGTCTTCTTTTGGAATTAAGATACTATTATAGCTTACTAACACCACAAGCTTAATTTTCATCCATGCAGTTATACGATCATCAGGCAGGCACGTTTAATTCACTAGAATCAACCGATGTATGAGTAGACCTAATTACGGCCTGTGATTGCCTTCTTTTGAGATTCTGAATTGAAATAGTAAGCTTACCAACTTTTGCCTTTTCAAACTTATTAGCTTTTTGTTTTTGTTTTTGTGCTCCAGATTTCTGCTTGTAAAATATTCCATCGTTGCGAGAGAAATTTATCATTTAGATTTGTTCACTTGTGATTGAAATCTAACAACGCGTAATTTAGCAGAAGAGCGTTCTGAGACAGATGTGAACGCGTTCTTTGGCAAAACACTGATAAGTAGGCCACAAGGTAGGCTAATAGACAGTTGATTGAAACTCAAACAGTTGTAGTTATGTAACAGTTATAGCCTATTAGGCTATAATTATTAGAAGAACATAAATCACAAACAATAAGCTAAGTAATAGCCTATAAGTGATTAATCAACATAATAAAACATATTATAATCACTGTTGCCCGGGCCCCCTCCGGGCCCCTAAAAGTCGCCGGGCCCCTGGGCATTTGCCCCCCTGCCCCCCCCTCTCGGCGGGCCTGCCAGTCTTCGATGATTGAGACGCAAGAAGAAATCGAGCGACGACAGAGAACAGCATCTATCCTAAATAAAGATTCGATGTATCATTATTCTTCTACTGATATATTATACGTTGCCAGCCTCGGTGAACGTCAGATGATGCTATACGAGAACTCTCCATCTATATACTCTGCTGCTGCTGCTGCTGCTGATGCGGTTGATGATGAGTATACACGTGGTCCACCGTCCGCTTAAGAAGCATCGGCCTACATGTATATGCAGCGCCTGCCTATGTGTGTGTGTGTGTGTACGTTGGCACAGGAAACTCTGTCTTTGTTTATGGGTCATACACTGCAGGCAGCGCAGTATACAAAAAGTCTGCACTGCGCATACTGTTAAGTGTCTGCATGCGTGTGTGTATGTGGTGCGTCAGTGTTTGTGTGTGTTTGTGTATGCATGGGGTACGTCTGTGTGTGTGTGTCGGCATGTGGTGCGTTTGTGTGTGTGTATGTATGTGGTGCGCCTCCAAGTGTGTGTGTGTGTGTGTGTGGTGTGTGTGTGTGTGTGTGTGTGTGTGTGTGTGTGTGTGTGTGTGTGTGTGTGTGTGTGTGTGTGTGTGTGTGTGTGTGTGTGTGTGGTGCGTCTGTCTGTACAGACGATATCACAAGTGTTTATTCGTCTTAGTATCAGCAGGCATTTCATCGTATACTGTGCTCAGACTCTTAGTGTATCGCACGCGCCCTAAAGATACACGAGGCGTATATATCATAATAATTAATCAACCAGCGCATGCGTATCATTATGGACCCGTACATACATAGGCCTATATACATAAACACACGCACCTATGGATACTAAGACAGAGAGAGACAGACTATCAACCATGCAGGAAGAAACAGAATCATAGGGAGTTGTATTACATATCAATCTTCCTTCTTCCTGAAAAAGCCTGCAGCTGTATCTTCTGTAACTCGATGCCTATGTCTAGTTCGGTCTGATATATATATAATATATATATATAATATATGTCGGCTTATATACATGTATATATATACTGTACACAGATATTTATTATGACAATGACATCACAGCGCATGAATAATAATCACGCGTTTATTTTTCACCTCGGCGCGCTCCATGCTACGGCGCTCCGTTCTGGCCATCTGATAAAAAAAATAAAAAAGTTATAATAACGACTTTAATCTCGTTATTATGACTTTTTAATTTTTTTACCAGCTGGCCCGAACGGAGCGCCCTATCATGCTCTCAGTAATTTTTTTTATTAGGGCATACGCTAGCATCGCGTGCAGCTGTGGAACACGAGGTTACTGATTGGAAAGACTGATTGGTCTGTGGTATACGATGGGGCAGGTTCGAACCCTATCCACTCAAGCTGCAGTATAGGCAGATCCTTTGCGCACATATTGTTCAGCACTATCACTGAATGCTCTGTCATATATATATATACATATATATTATATATATATATTATATATATTATTATATTACAGTGGTGTACAACTGTACACGTACGTTTTTGAATATTGGAGGAGGTCAATACTGAATGCACCCAATAGAGCAACTTCGCATTATGTTTGGCAAATGGCAGCTCTACTTCCTGTCAGCCTGCAGTGTCAAGCAATGAAATTCACAAGGGTAGCCTAAAAGTTGGACTGCTTTTGGATTGAATGACCTCATCAACAACCCCATAAATAACCCTATTAATAGCCTATTAATAACCCCATCAACAACCCCTTAATGACCTCACTAAGGACCCAATTAATAACTCCAGTGAACAGTGGTCACATCCATTCTTTTGCATCATCTCAGCTTCCATCCCTTGCATCATTGCATGCTACAACTTTCTGAAAACTTTTCAAAAACCTTGTTGCGTCCATGCTATGGGTTATTTCACTATCCCAGCTCTACTTCCTCTTCCTTATACATGATAATGTGTGTGAATATAGATATAATATATCATATGGGGCGCGGTGGTGTAGTGGTGGCGTCGCTGCCTTGAAGCCGGAAGGTTCGAGGTTCGAATCCACCTCGCCGCGTAAGGACCTTGGGCAAGTCCTTCACTCACAATTGCTCAGCGCTTCGGCGTGAAACTCCGATGCAGTGTCCGCTCTGCATTCGGGAGCGCCTCTGAGTAGAGAGAGAGCTTGAAGGGGCGCTATAACAAGTGCACATACATACATATATAATTATATATTCATACATAGGCCTATTATAGATCTATGTAGTGTATGCTTGTATAATAATAATAATATGTATTCTAAATTTCAATTTTCTATGTCTCTCCCTCTAATGTTGTTCTTTCAAGAGCGTTGCTGGGAAATTCTGTATGCGTTAAATGAACCGTCACTTCACCAAAAATTCACTGCGCTGTTCGAAATGTAGGGCTTACAACACTTATTGATGATATATATATAGGCCTATATATATATATATATATATATATATATATATATATATATATATATATATATATATATGTAGTGCTGCACGATCAGCGACTTGAATATATCAGTTTTAGTCCACGTCTTTGTATTGTATGCGACCTGTAGTCTGTCGCATTTAATTAGCTGGAAAGCATCAGCTCTTACCTATGATCTACAGCACTTTTGCTTGATGGATAATGATGTTGTAATAGTCATTAAATTCTTTCGAAAGCAATAGTTAAGACGACATAGTAAATAGAAGTTCATGTTATGTTTATATTTTAACGTTAGACATCAGTTGCATCAGATGAACATAATATCTTTATATACAGTCAAATATCTAGCTTCTAAGACATAGCCTAATAGACCTACTCTTCCACCAGTATACCAACGCCTCTACTATAATTATTGTGGCTAGCCAACATCTTAATCAAATTTGTGTTGATTTGAGACTTGAGAGTCATTTCCATACTTCTACACTTTAACCAGTTTGTCTAAACAATATATTCTAGAGCAATAATGGTTCTACGTGGCTATAAGAACATGGCTTTATTTTCCATGTTTATTTTACTCGTATGTCTTCGGCTTACTGAAACGCTAGTCGTGAAGTATTTCAAAACTTTGTAGCGTCCGCTCAGTTAGCCTATACACGTCGTCGTTGTTTTTAAGCGACCTTGATCATCATGCGCGCAACGGACAATTTTCTAATTTTGATTGGATTTCCAGTTCCAGAACCTGAGCTCGTTCCACTTGTAACCCCAAAACAGCCTAGTTGAGATGGTTGAATACTCATTAGACCGTTCAAGTTGGTTCCTCCGAAGCAGGCGTTGTACCACCAACCGGCTGCGCAATAGAACGGACAACGCAAGTTACCGGTGTTGTCTTGGTCGATCGTGGAAAATTTATTTCCATTAAGCGCCTTGAAAGGGTCGTCAATATCACCGCTATAGCCCAAAACTGACAGCGGGTAGTAGACGCTTTCAGTTCCCAAGGAGAATGAGTCATATTCGCCGGAATACCATGACCTTGGTTCCAGTTGGACCTCGACGCGGAGCCGATACGTTACTTCTCCAGCGATCACTCCGCGCACGTTCTCCAAACCCATCCAGTAATTGCCAGGTAAGCTGCCGATTCCATTCCTGTAGTCACTCCAGGTCGTGTTGAATGAAACGCTGTCGTCCAACCTCTGATGGATGAGAATCCATCCACCTATGGACCTCGTTAGAAACGTTTCCATCAGCAGGGAGATCATGAAAATTGTGCTGTTGTGCGCAGTTATTTCCACCGCGAATTCCAGTGCCACAAAATCTACAAACAATAAATTTGTTTGGACGTTAAAAGAGTCCCTTAGCTATCATTGTTATCGTTGTTTATATAAAGAAGGCAGATGAACCACTAGAGGGTCCATTATTGTTTTAAAGATCGTATCTATAGTGTTGGACGCTGGAGCACAATGGAAACTACAATGCAATGGGATACGGTATTTATAAACATTACGGTAGGCTACAGGCGGGTGCCCCAGGGGCGGAAACTAAAATTTCCCGGGCAACGCCGGGTACCACAGCTAGTAGTTGAAGTAGAACTTTCTCTGCAGACGGCAATGCTGTCTTTTTAATAAATGAATCTATTGAAGCAATGAATGTGTTCTTTGAGCCAAGAAGGATCTGATGGAAAAGACGGAGCATTGTATGAAATGTCAAAGGACGAGAAGCAATCAAAATGTGTGCTGATCCGTATTAACTTTTTCACCTCTATAGACTCTAAAGTCTCAAACGATCAGTGAGGTTGAAAGTATGTTCTCATTCTATGATTAAAGCCTCAGTGAATTATTTTGCTCTTAAGTAAATTCCACAAGTCTGTTAAAATAATGTGAAGGAGGTTCACCATTAAAATTATTCATTCTAAAGTTCCATAGCCTCTAGCAGTGCCACAGCAAAAAGTCTCAACGCTTCCGTCTGAACACATAATTACATACACCATGCACTCATAACACCCGGAGTCCATGAATAAAACAAAGGACAACTCCAAAATGACGACAAACAAAACTTTTGTAGCGGAATCCGTACCGGATGCAGGACACAACTCAATGAGTTGGCGGATAACTTAAAAAGGTCTTTTAGCAAGAATGCTTTGTTATAAGCGTAATTGTACTAATTTCGTGTAGACCAGTGTGCGTTTATGCAATTGGATTAATAAAGAATATACGTAGGCCTACTTACTCACTTACTTACTCACTTACTTACTTACTTGCATGCTTACTTTCTTATTAACGTCAGAGAAGCAACATCACAGTAGAATCGAATGTTGCCATGACTCTGTGGTTGGTCCAACAACCTGGAATGGACTTCCCTTGACTATGCGACACCTCCCAAGCTCTTCTCAATTTCACAAACTGTTGAAGACTATTTTTTTTTCGCCTGATCTCGGCGGGAGCGCCTCTGAGTAGGTACCTTGAAGAGGCGCTATATAAATTACGATTGATTGATTGATTGATTGATTGATTACCAGCAGGTGGTCGACACGTGGCATATTGCCGGTGAGGAAGGAGACATGCAAATCGGTTGCATAGATTGACTGGATCAGCGACCGATTCAAAGCAACTGTGGTACAACTGGCCTTTGTAGGTGAACGGAAATGAACAATCCTTGGCGTTGACGACGGGGTATCCACCTACAACAGCAGATCCTGTTGAAGCAAGACTTTCATGACACTATAGTGACTATAGCCTACAGTCGAAAGTATTGGGCAAAGGCGCGTGAAATTGCAATGTAGCATCCATGTTGCTCTGCGTATAGGTCTACAGTCGCAGTTTCATAGAATCCATTGCCTACTGTCAGTGCTTAAAGTGCGGAAAATAAGTGCCTGGACACCCCTTACATTTCCAAAAAAGTGCCTGGGCGCCCCATACCTTTCCAGTACCTGTACCCATAACTGTGCTGGCCAATAAGTGGCAGGGCGATGTCCAGATTTTAAAATAAGTGCATGGACACCCCTTACATTTCCAAAAGAAATGCCTGGGCGCCCCATATCTTTCCAGTACCTGTACCCATACCTGTGCTGGCCAATAAGTGGCAGGGCGATGTCCAGATTTTAAAATAAGTGCATGGACGCTGTCCATGACCGTTCAGCCGCAATTTAAGCTCTGCCTATAGCCTACTGTAAAGTATGCACTATGCAGTACAGTGTATAAAACTCAATACAAACCAATTGCCAAATAGACTACCATTCATTTACCGCTTTTATATACAAACATTGGCCACAGGCGCTCACTTGGATGCATATCATTATAATCGTCATCATCATCGTCATCATCATCATCATCATCATCATCATCATCATCATCATCATCATCATCACCATCGTCGTCACCATCTACAGAATAGCATGGGCCGGGAACTCCGCACACGTTGTCAACTGTAAACTGTTAGGCTACTATGAATCGCTTGGTTTGATGTGCGTGCGAAGGTCTGCCTTTCCATAGCTATCGTTTCATATCATTGAAAGTTGGCTTCATTTTCCTGGTAAGTATAATTATAGCTTAAATACTGCTTCGGTTAGTGAGTCAATTTCTACTTTGCTCTATAATAATATGAACTGTTTAGACCAGGAATGCAAACGATGCGTTGCGATTCAAATACTCAATAATCCATTCATTCATTCACTCATAATATATTCATTTGGCACCTCTAAAAGGGGCTCTTCCGTCTCCAAAACAGCGATAAAGGTAAAGAGTTAAAGTTTTTTTAAAGTGTAATATATATATATATATATATATATATATATATAGCAAAGTAATGCTCGAAGAAGAGTACAATGGAGCAGTGGAAGTTCCTATCACAGAAAAGGTTTCATCATGCACAGCTGCAGATCGTGCGAATTGGAACTAAAAACACTCTTTCTCTGCAGCGCTGATGGATGACGACCTTGGATACCAATTGTAGTCTGGAACGTGATCCAACTGACACGACCGCACCATGGCAACGACCTTGACGTGTTAGAATGTGTAGAATGTTACCATAGAAACTTACCTGGATTTCCTACAAATCGATCGCGTTCCATCTAAAATTAATGCAAAAACGATCTTTTAATTAGACTATGTTTGAATAACCGATTCTCTTTGATCTAACAGACTGCAGTTTTCATTTTCTGATTAGTTCAATTTCTATTGTCCACTTCACTAAATTTTTAATTGCTCGATTAGCTAGTGTGCAATTGTTAGAGTAACTAAATTGTTGTTGTTTGCTTTGATTAATTTTTGTATTGTTTGATTAGCGTAATATCAAACATTGGACCGTAGAGATTGAACCATTTGGTCATTTTCACGGACGGTTGAAACATGGAATGATTACGCTGGATTCTACCTCGTATGGGCCTATGCGCATTTTCCTGACCTGTCTGGTTTCAAGCTTAGGCAATCTTATAGGTCTAATCTTATCTTATCTTTCCTTGTTGTATCTTGTTTTTAATTAAAACGCTTGCCTGATAACTATAAGTGCAGTCCTGGGCCAAGGCGAAACTCGGTTGAGTGGCGAAGATCGAGCAGAGTTGAGACGATTCGTTGTAGTTGAAGCTGTAACAGTTATCATGTCTGAGGCAATTGATGGCGCATTCACTGATCATCCCAACTGAAATGGCGACTGATGAATCTCCAGATGCGATCAAATTCTCCCCGAGTGGAGTTGTTATCCGACAAAACACAATCCCATTCGCACATGCTAAGCTCACCATCGTTACAATAAGGAAACACGTCGCCATGAGTACCATTGTGTAATAAGTGTAATGGGGATCGAGTCTGTTAAGTAATGTAAACGATGCTAAATACTAATCGCTTCGACTTCGACTTGCAGTGAATTAGTTGCAGACGTATTTCCCTAACTTTTATTTCGCCTTCTCAAGCTTGTGGAATTTATTCAGCATAATATACGGGTCGTCAGTCGAATCTCAGACAAAGACTCGAAATTAGTAGTCCTAACAACGAACTAATAGCAATAAAAGACTTGGAACTCGTTTAAAGGTGTGCCCTATCGTTAATCCATTGTTGCCATGGTTTCTGAAAGCATTGGTCATCGGGGCGAAGTCAGCATCGACCGTCTAACGTTTCCTGCTCTGATTGTATGCTCTTATTAAAATGTATCAGCGACAGTTGTCATTGATGCACATTCACCGAAGACCATTCAACAAATGCTGCCGATAGTGAAGGAAAAGAAAAGCTTATTCAATTAATCCACTGTTACCATGGCTGATTGAAAACACTGGCCATTGTTTTGCATGGATAGCAAATAGCTCTTGTGACACCGGTGGCCAAACAGCGGCACATCTCATCCCTTTGTCCACCCACTGCGCATCGGCAACGGCCTCGAATAGGTCGTTAGTCGATTAGGTCTCTACATGTATACTCAAACGTGTGTGTAGTACGTATGTATGTGTTTATGTATGTGCGTATGCATGTGTGCAGGTATGTATGTATGTACGCATGTATGTATGTATGTATGTATGTATGTATGTATGTATGTATGTATGTATGTATGTATGTATGTATGTATGTATGTATGTATGTATGTATGTATGTATGTATGTATGTATGTATGTATGTATGTATGTATGTATGTATGTATGTATGTATGTATGTAATGCGTACATACATACATACATACATACATACATACATACATACATACATACATACATACATACATACATACATACATACATACATACATACATACATACATACATACATACATACATACATACATACATACATACATACATACATACATACATACATACATACATACATACATACATACATACATACATACATACATACATACATACATACATACATACATACATACATACATACATACATACATACATACATACATACATACATACATACATACATACATATGTAATATGTATGTATGTATACATGTATTTGGGTGATTAGCAAATTTCCACGTCTAACCAACAACTGCGTGATCATTGATCAACTGTTTTTCCTGTGTATCATCATGTCGCGCATATGAACGAGACACGCTCTTATAGGTCTTACGACGCCAACTCATCGACTATCGGTGCTCTGGTAGTGCTAGTCCCAAGCCTGGTGAATGAAGGAGGGCGACTTCAACGTCTTTAGAATGCTGCCATGAAATGTTATTAACTTCAGAATGGTTCAAACCGATTTGCAACTCATCAATCCACATCGTATATCCACCGCAGAAAAACATGTATTAATGCGTGGCACAATAGAACCTTCCTGCAAGGGAACGGACATTTCTCCCTGGACATATTTCCCCCCGTACATAGTCCCCCAGGACAATTTACTCCCCCGGACGTTCCCCCGATTTTGACCAGGACATTTAACCCCCCCTCCATACAATTCCCCCTCTGTACATGTCGCACGTTAAGTTTAACCCTTAACACTGGGAGTAAAAAAATACTCCCAACTCGGTTTTTCACGAAAATTTTATTCCCTGAAAATAGTTGAAGAAATCGCTTCTATGACTTTTCCTAAACATGTTTTATGCACAGAATGCATCCAGTTTCATTAGTTATTCATGCACCCAAATCAGTTATAAAGTACGAAAATGTACCACGTCCTAGCTATTTTACTCAGGAATTTTTAAACATAGCATTATGCATGCTTTACACATGAGTGTCTTGCTGTTAAAATATCTCCTTATCAGTATCTGGACATTATAATAGAAATCGTTTTGGTTTCATAAAATTAGGATGGATAAATGAAATTGTCTACAGCAAATCACGCGAAGTTAACAAGTGTAGCATCAAGCCCTACTGCTGTCGAAGTGCGATCGTGCCATGTACACTTGAACGCAATTGCATTGACAGCAACAAGGCCTGAATAGACTGTATACCCTCTAACTGTCAAGTCATGAAACATTGAAACTATTTATAGATCAAGTTATGAAACATTGAAGTATGAATATGGCACATATATAATGACAGCAATAGTTAAAATGCAGTGTAATCATAGGTTACTAAAAATTTAAAGAAATGATAATTTCATTGCAAAATAGGCTCAATGCTACATATAGAATGTGGCTTTCATGAAATTATTTGATCAAGAAATTGTTAAATCATATTTTCATTAGATACAGAACTTTACTGATAGACAATTCAAGAATCTGGCCGCCATTTTATCCCAATTGTGGTTTCTTTGCAGTGCCATATAAGTGAAATTGGTTCCATCGCATTCCTTGACCTCGAAAATGCTGATTTAGACCCTGAGATCATGTTTCCATTGCACATATGACTTCACTAATAGCCATGTTAATATTCTGGCCGCCATTTTGTCCGCCATTTTGATTTTCGTGCAGTGCCACATATGTGACATTGATTTCATTGCATTCCTTGACCTCGAAAATGTTGATTTAAACTCTGAAATCATGTTTCCATTGCATACATAACTTCACTTATAGCCATTTAAGATTCTGGCCGCCATTTTGTCCGCCATTTTGATTTTTCTGCAGTGCTGCATATGTTACTTTGGTTCCACTGCATTCTGCGAACCTTCTATAAATAACTTCTTTTAGTTTTATACTTGAAAATCGGAGTTTATCATAGGAATCATGCGAATCACAGTGGGGGTATTTCCCCCCCCCCCCCCGGTTACCAAAATCGGTTGAGAAAAATCGTGACCCTATAAGGCAGTGCTGTCCAACCTTTTTGGTACTACGGGCCGCAAAAGCAAGATTCTTGAAGCCGAGGGCCGCAACAGTACACTCAAAATTTATTGATATGTTAAAATTGAAACGAGTAGGCCTATTGAATTTAATATGGAACGATTCTAACCTATCTATCAATCTAGCCTATAGCTATCTGTTATGAAATTTATATACCGCCGGTTTCAGATAACTATTCAGAGTTGCTCCCGACCCATGAATGACCTAAGAGGAAAGTCTTGAGCAGTTTATCGAAAGAGTTCGAAATCGCAACAGGAATAATACTAATGAATGATATCATGTAGGCTGCACAAACCACGATTGTCATGCTTCACAATAGTTGAGCACCAAAACGTGGAAGGTGGCGTTTAACCCTGCCTCGCGCTCAGTTTCGTCGCCCAGACACAGTTTGGCCCGCTCAGCTCTTCATTACGTCGCCCAGTCGAATTTTTGGGTTAAGATCCAATTTATGACGGGCGAATTTCCATCCACCTGCCCTGACTTTCATAAAAAAGATCGTCGAAGTCAGAGTTTCTGTCTAAAGAGCTAGCACCATATTCGTCGGACCAGACAGAACCAAAACATTGACGCTCGTCGTCCCTGGCCCCTGTCTGTGTCTCTTAGCGATGGTTTCTTACTAATCCTTAGGACTATAATTAGACTTTCTCTCGGAAGAAATGGTCATAGTCACTTGCAGACGTGCTGGGACTCTGTAACATACACAATTACACATCTTAGGTACTGACTAGATGTGAGCGGTTTGGGATGGTTTGCGAAGTGAGTTTAATTGAGTACAGTAATAAGAGTCGTTAAAACCAGAAGTCGAGGGTCAATCTCCAAGTAGACTATAGCCTACACGCCCTACAGGAACCTAAACCCCCCCCAGGAAAAGAAAGAATTCAAGAGAGTGATTTTAGTTTTCGGATTGACCTTCCTGGTAGCTGTCCAAATCGGTAACTGTCACAAAATCGATAAAAAAATAAAAGCTAAAGTCGATCAGTATCTTTTACTTCATTTTACACAATTAAAGTGCACAAATTTAGTGAGTCTTGGCGGGCCACTTGAAATCACCTCGCGGGCCGCATGCGGCCCGCGGGCCGCACGTTGGACAGCACTGCTATAAGGGTTAAAGACGAATGCTATGAAATAAAAACGATCACACAAATGACACACAGTATTCGTTAATATATGAAATTCATATGAAACAACACATGTATAAAATAAACAAAGGTCGTATGCGACGTTCAGAACTACACATAGGTGCGAATATTGTTTGTTTTAGGTTCTTACTCGTAGGTGCGTAGGCGGTAGGCTAATTATGCAGCCTAATTGATCAAAGAGTCTTAGCTATTGACACGGTATGTTCCAAAACGGTTGCTTTGACGGCATCGATAAATGGATTGCTAGGTCTGCCTGAAATTAGTTTATCAATACTCAGGCCTACAAGTTTTTTCCGAACTAGCTGGAGCGTATGACAGCATGTATAAAACAGATTATGTATATATGCATGCATATATATATATATGTATGTATTTACGCATGTATGTATGTATGTATGTGTGTATGTATGTGTAGCGGCTCTCTATAGTCAGTCGACGAAGACGAGGTTGGTTGACTAGATTGTTGAGGAACTAACTCTGGATGTTTTACGAGTTTATTTCACGTTGATAACGAATGTTTAGTTAATGTTGACAATCTTCATGATAACACCATTGACGGTCGTAACGACTAAGCTTAATTCTGATGATGATCAATTCTACAACAATGACGACGACTTCTACCTGCAGACCGACGAGAGCCCAGACTTCAGCTCACAGGCCCTTTATATAGTGCTTCGTTTTGGCTCAGGTATTTTTAGCAAGGCTGACCACTCTGCATCCCTGATTCCGTTGCCAGGCAACCTGCAGGTCCGATCTTAACCTCTTTGCCTGTTCTTGGCCTGTAGTCAGTTTGTACTCTGCCTTCCTGCCGTCTGCCTTCTCTCTCTGTCTGTCTGTCTGTCTGTCTGTCTGTCTGTCTGTCTGTCTGTCTCTCTCTCTCTCTCTCTCTCTCTCTCTCTCTCTCTCTCTGTTCCCTGCACTCTTCTAGTCTGCTCTGCACCGTCTACCTGTGTGTAACCTTATACCCTATCCCAGTGCTGTCCAACCTTTTTGGTACTACGGGCCGCAAAAGCAAGATTCTTGAAGCCGAGGGCCGCAACAGTACACTCAAAATTTATTGATATGTTAAAATTGAAACGAGTAGGCCTATTGAATTTAATATGGAACGATTCTAACCTATCTATCAATCTAGCCTATAGCTATCTGTTATGAAATTTATATACCGCCGGTTTCAGATAACTATTCAGAGTTGCTCCCGACCCATGAATGACCTAAGAGGAAAGTCTTGAGCAGTTTATCGAAAGAGTTCGAAATCGCAACAGGAATAATACTAATGAATGATATCATGTAGGCTGCACAAACCACGATTGTCATGCTTCACAATAGTTGAGCACCAAAACGTGGAAGGTGGCGTTTAACCCTGCCTCGCGCTCAGTTTCGTCGCCCAGACACAGTTTGGCCCGCTCAGCTCTTCATTACGTCGCCCAGTCGAATTTTTGGGTTAAGATCCAATTTATGACGGGCGAATTTCCATCCACCTGCCCTGACTTTCATAAAAAAGATCGTCGAAGTCAGAGTTTCTGTCTAAAGAGCTAGCACCATATTCGTCGGACCAGACAGAACCAAAACATTGACGCTCGTCGTCCCTGGCCCCTGTCTGTGTCTCTTAGCGATGGTTTCTTACTAATCCTTAGGACTATAATTAGACTTTCTCTCGGAAGAAATGGTCATAGTCACTTGCAGACGTGCTGGGACTCTGTAACATACACAATTACACATCTTAGGTACTGACTAGATGTGAGCGGTTTGGGATGGTTTGCGAAGTGAGTTTAATTGAGTACAGTAATAAGAGTCGTTAAAACCAGAAGTCGAGGGTCAATCTCCAAGTAGACTATAGCCTACACGCCCTACAGGAACCTAAACCCCCCCCCAGGAAAAGAAAGAATTCAAGAGAGTGATTTTAGTTTTCGGATTGACCTTCCTGGTAGCTGTCCAAATCGGTAACTGTCACAAAATCGATAAAAAAATAAAAGCTAAAGTCGATCAGTATCTTTTACTTCATTTTACACAATTAAAGTGCACAAATTTAGTGAGTCTTGGCGGGCCACTTGAAATCACCTCGCGGGCCGCATGCGGCCCGCGGGCCGCACGTTGGACAGCACTGCCCTATCCGTATCCATTTATCCATCCGTATCTTCCTCCTGTCTTATATTAGGCCTATGAGTCAGACCCTATACTACATATGTATGTATGTATGTATGTATGTATGTATGTATGTATGTATGTATGTATGTATGTATGTATGTATGTATGTATGTATGTATGTATGTATGTATGTATGTATGTATGTATGTATGTATGTATGTATGTATGTATGTATGTATGTATGTATGTATGTATGTATGTATGTATGTATGTATGTATGTATGTATGTATGTATGTATGTATGTATGTATGTATGTATGTATGTATGTATGTATGTATGTATGTATGTAGGCCTATGTATGTACCGGGTGGCCCACAAAAGTGATAAAGTGTCATATAATATAATTGAATTAATATAACATTTTGTAATTTACTGTCATATGCCAAGTAGTAATTACGCTAATCATAAAACATGTTCAACATGTTCCCTTGATTCTCAACAACATTTTGTAAGCGAGAAACACCAACTGATACCATGAAACCGCGCCTGAAATGTTCACGTTATCGTATAGGCCTAGCCTAAATCTCCTTTCTGGAACTTGCCTTTTCTTTGATTCAACTGAATAAATAGGATCATTTTGAGAATTAACTGTCGAGGCAACGGTGAATGTCTTTTTGTCTGTAAACCAGATTGTTCGTACACTTCTGTTATTAGGAAACCGTTCATGTAGCTGCTGACTGCGTTGCAAACGTTTCAATTTGCAATTTTCGTTGAGCGTCTGCCCGATCACACGCTTGTACGTTTTCAGTCGTAAATCTTGCTTTACAATACGTTGCGCAGACGACCGTGATATGCCTGTTTCTCTTTGAATTTCCCGCAGACTTTAGTGACTATGAGGATCATCTTTTTGACTGCAGATCAGCTCACTCACCCACTCAATGTTCTGTCGTGTTCTAGCAGACTTTGGCCGACCACTTCCGCGTTTACGTTCTGTTGTACCGCCGTTGTAATTTTTTTGGCGAAACTGCACAATCGGGGTCCCCTATTAATAGATTTTACGTAACGTTGTGTTTTTAATTATTGGGCGTGACTTCGTTACGGAAACGAAATATTGGAGTAGATATCACAAGAGATGTCATTTAGTATAAGTCGATCTAATATTTCGTTATAAAATGTTCATTATGACCGCATGGACATAACTAGAGTATCGGGACCGAGTGTCGTAATCGTAAACTCGAAATTTCTAGTGTCGACACTAACCCCAATACTAACCCTAACCGACCCTCACGATGCCTAACCTGAGCCCTAACCGACCCTCACAACGCCTAACCTGAGCCCTAACCGACCCTCACGGCGTCTAATCTGAACCCTAAACGACCCTCACGACGCCTAACCTAGCTGAGCCCTAACCGACACTCGGCGTCTAATCTGAACCCTAAACGACCCTCACGACGCCTAACCTGAGCCCTAACCGACCCTCACGGCGTCTAATCTGAGCCCTAAACGACCCTCACGACGCCTAACCTAAGCCCTAACCGACCCTCACGGCGTCTAATCTGAGCCCTAAACGACCCTCACGACGCCTAACCTAAGCCCTAACCGACCCTCACGGCGTCTAATCTGAACCCTAAACGACCCTCACGACGCCTAACCTAGCTGAGCCCTAACCGACCCTCACGGCGTCTAATCTGAACCCTAAACGACCCTGACGACGCCTAACCTGAGCCCTAACCGACCCTCACGACGCCTAACCTGAGCCCTAACCGACCCTCACGACGCCTAACCTAAGCCCTAACCGACCCTCACGGCGTCTAATCTGAACCCTAAACGACCCTCACGACGCCTAACCTAGCTGAGCTCTAACCGACCCTCACGGCGTCTAATCTGAACCCTAAACGACCCTCACGACGCCTAACCTAGCTGAGCCCTAACCGACCCTCACGGCGTCTAATCTGAACCCTAAACGACCCTGACGACGCCTAACCTAAGCCCTAACCGAGCCTCATTTCATTCACTTCATAAAGTCTTTAAAGAAAATTAATCGCATATGAACGAAATAATGCAAAGAAATTTGCATAGAGTAGCATCTTTTACATAATGCGTAATCTATGTTATGCGCTTGCCGGCCAATCATAGCACGACATGCAACCGGAAGAAAAACAGGAACAGACCAATAGCGAATCGTCAAACAAGAAGGTAAACATATTTAAAATATTACGCAAAATTTAAAACGTTACGTAAAATCTATTAATAGGGGACCCCGATTGTGCAGTTTCGCCATTTTTTTAATAACCTGACTGACACTAGTAATACTCCAGGGTTTTGCTAGGAAACTCATTTTTCATTCGCCTTGCACCCAATGTTTCTCAATTCGCACATTTTTAATCAGAATACGGCATTCTGTTGTTATTTTTTGTCATTATGATTAAAATATCTTCAAAACACGCAGAAGTTGACGATTGGCAAATAAAAACAGAAAAATTGGGAACGGAAATTGCCGTAATAATGACGTCATATGACTAAACAGGTAGGTAAGTAAATGAGCGAACTATTTAAGCTATTATGGATGTAGTCTAAACAAATTTGAACTAATTATATCACATTATACGAAGTGTTATCACTTTTTTGGGCCACCCTGTATGTATGCATGCATGCAAATGTATGTATGTATGTATGTATGTATGTATGTATGTATGTATGTATGTATGTATGTATGTATGTATGTATGTATGTATGTATGTATGTATTTACGTATGTATGTTTGCATGTATGTATGTATGTATGTATGTATGTATGTATGTATGTATGTATGTATGTATGTATGTATGTATGTATGTATGTATGTATGTATGTATGTATGTATGTGTGTGTGCGTGTATTTATCCATTTATTTGTGTTACAGGTTCCAGTCTCACAGCCTCTGTATTCTTCAATTACTCTCAGCTTGTAGGCTACGCTTCGTTTCCCTCAAGCACTATCGCACATGAAGTGCTTACTGCTGAAGAAATTCCCGCTTGCAGCTGGGGCAGGATAAACACAAGCCTTTGTAAGCGAATTGCTATAGGGCGCATCTTAGCACATAAACTCTTTGTTGAAATAAATTTTAAATAGTTCTCTTATGAAATGATTCCATGAGCAATAATTTGACGTTTAGCCTATATCCCATTTTTCTGCATCCTGAATGGAATAGGTTTGTAATTTAGTTAAATCGTAATCGTAATCGTAATCTCGAAACTTCTACAGCGCCCACAAAAGCCAAGTCGCGGGAACCAGCTTATTCACAGGCGCTCAATCAAAACAAAATCGATAGGCAGCGGGTCAAGTCCGGAGAGTCAGGCAGGCAGATAGATGGACGGCTAAGGTGGGTGATGTTTAGAATTGAAATGACGAGGGATGTGATGAGAAGAGGAGGAATCAGGATAGGATTTGTGAACGAGCAATGTTTTCAGTTTTGAGTGAAAGACCTGTGGGGATTAAAATATAGATTGCTTCCTCATTGTTCACACAACTGTTCACAATCTTCTATGAAAACTATATATACATGTAGGCTAATCGACACATATATAGTAGATCTGTGCCTTATTCTCCACTATCGCTAAATCGTGAATTTAACTAGACATGCTACAAGAAGTTCAAGAAAAACTATATTTATATATTACTTAACTTTATTTCTGACATATAGGGTCTACATAATCCTGAATCCAAAGCGCCGAGAAATTTCTCCAGAAGTCAAAACTAAAACTTTAAAAGTAAGTGATAAATTACTAAAAATGATCCTTTTCATGTAATTATTTTGAGAATATATGGAGAAAACAAGTCAATCTATACTGGTGCATAATTTCAACTATGAAGAATAGCCTACGCCCTACGGCAATCTAAGGAAAATAAAGAAAAGGAAAGGAAAGAACACGAGAGAAGGACAAAGAAAGAATGACTTAAATAAGAATAAATAAAAAAATGATTAAATGATGCAAACAGGAAAAGAATGAATGACGAATTGCTACGAATTTAATCTGGTCAAATCTGTGTTCAGAATGTTGTTACAGCAGCGATAAAACGCAATGGACACGGCTAATTTTGTCAAGAGCTTGAAGGAGGAAATTGAGAACAAGAATATTAATTTTGTCATATAAAGGTTTCTAAATGCAGACTTCTCGTGCAGTTTCACGTTGTGCATCATTGGTAAGCTATCGTTAGTGCTTTAGTGCGAAGAAATTAATTAAGTTAAACACAAAAAGTAGTAAGCTTATAGTCAGAATAGCTGTCAGTTTTCCAGCGGCAAGTGTCACTTTTGCCCATGTATGCGCGGCACCCATGTATACTGACTCGTCAGACTAGAGTTATACACGTCTAAAAGGCATAAAACGTATCGGAATGTGCCTTGTGCTATATACATCATGTAGCTTTAGTGCCGCGCTGCACTTAGGGTGAATTTTTTCATCGCGTTTCACCGGCCCTGTCTCTCGTTCATGTCCATGTAGGCCTACACGTCGCAGGCAATTCTTATGCGCTTGCCATGTAGAATAATGTTGATGGCGTCGTTAGTGACTTCCCTTGAAATGTAGTCAAGCATCTGTTGTCAGGGAGAACAGTTTTATCATGACTCGGAACATGATATAAACCATCATTATTTCAGGATGAATAGGCTACATTTTAGGCTACACCATTAGGCCTACTACTTTAGAGTCTGCAGCCGTATGGCTCACAAAAGCAAATCCCACGATCGAAACTGATAGTCTAAGCAACTCTGTTTGGGACTCATGAATAAATTAAACGAGTTATTTAACGAGTCATCTTTCACATTTTGAATTAACCAAGAACTGCGTCGATTCTAATCTTCCAAACAACAAAGCATTTAGATTTTTTAAAATTTAATGTGTATTTCACAGTTTGTAACTTATTATTTTTCGATCGACAGTAAAGCAAATCTATTTGCAACTTCGCAAATTTTGCATGTGCATGAGCTGCACGTTCGCGTTCTCAAGCAGCCTTGATCATCATTCGAGCCACGGACAATTCTCTGATTGTGTTTGAATCTGCAAGACCTGCAGTGCTGTTTCCACCTGAAATTCCAAAGCAGATTGGTTGAGTTGGTTGGGTACTGATGGGACCGTTAAAGTTGGTTCCGTTACAATAATTGTTGAACCACCATCCGGCTTTGCAAGAGAACGGACAATGCTGGTTGCCGGAGTTGTCCTGATCAGATGTCGAGAACTTCATTCCATTGAGCGCCTGTAAAGGGTCGTCGATATCACCACTGTAGCCCGATGTTGACAGCGGATAATAGGAGTTTTCAACTCCCAACGAGAACGAGTCATATTCCCCAGAATACCACGCCTGTGACGATTCCAGTTGGAATTCGACGCGTAGCCGGTACGTTGTGCCTCCAGCAGCATTGGTAATTCCCCACACGTACTCCAGGCCCATCCAGTAGTTGTCGGAGAAATTGCCAAACCCATTTCTGTAGTCGCTCCAGGGTCTGTCGAATGAGAGATCGTCGTTCAGCTTCTGATGGATGAGGATCCATCCTCCAATGGACCGGAATCGAACCGTTTGACTTACCAGCGAGAGTTCAAGCAGTGAAAGGACATTCAGGTGAATCCCTACGGTGAGAGTCACGACCGTGTCTGGCGCCACGTAATCTAAAAGCAATTAACGTTTGTGGTGAAAGAATCACAATAGCACACACAGTACAATAGAAATCAATGATGGTGCACTATAATAGGCAGCAACACCACAACACAGACTATAAAGCAATGCAGCGCAATGCGAACTAATGCGACGCAATCAGAGTCAAATACAGTAGCCTACAATGCAATATGGCAATTAACTCCGAAACCATGCAGAGTGAAAGGGAATGTTAACGGCTACCGTCCAGATAATCCCAGGTCGTAATACTAAAAGACAATAGTAAAAATTAATCGTGCGTTCCATTAAATCTACTTTTTTTACATGGTAGTAGGAAAACTCACAGCGGTTATAGGACCTTATCTTCAGGGGAGAAACTGGCTGTTGGATCCAAAACAATTTGCATTGAAAAAGACATATTACATGTATGTAGGCCTATTAAGTGCTACTGCATTTTGTGCGCCTCTATTACGCCAGCAACTGTATTCTACAATAAGTAAGAAAAGTCTAACGAACATCATTTAGATTTAGATTACACTATGTAACACGATTTTTGTTCCTGGGCAATAAGTGTTATTTCCTGATTCTTTGTGCCTCAAAAGTATAGGAAATGGTGGTTATTCTGTTTAAACTTTGCTTTTGTGGACTGGAGAATGATATTTAAAAAGAAAAAACCTATTTCCACAACAAACGAGCGAATTTGCTTGTTTTTGTTCACGTAAAGGTAGAATAAAACTATATAGGTCACAAGAAACCACAAAATGACTCTAAAGCAACATGTATCAATACTAGAATGATAACAAAATTGACCACTCGAAATTTATAAATGCTTACTTTTTCGAGATTTACAGTTATAGGGCCTACTGTAAATCACTTTCTCGAATCAGCCTCCAGATGTAGTCTCCCATCATGTTCTCATTGTACTGTCCTTGGTAGCGACGTTCAAAGTCTAGTATATCCTGGTGGAAGCGCTCGCCTTGCTCCACCGAGTATGCTCCCATGCTCTCCTTGAAGTTATCAAGGTGAACATCAAGGGTAGGAACTTTCAGGGACATCCTGCATCCCATTTACTGTAGTTCTTCACTAGAGTCTCAACCAGCTCTACAAAGTTTTCGGCCTTGTTATTACCAAGGAATCCTCTAACCAACGCCACAAAGCTATTCCAAGCCGCTTTCTCACTCCTAGAAAGCATCTTGGAGAAATCCGTACACTCCATGATTCTCTTTATCTCTTGTCCGACGAATACACCAGCTTTGACCTTTGCCTCAGACAGCTTAGGAAAGAAACCTTGAAGGTATTTGAAAGCTACCGATTCCTTATCCAGAGCCGTGACAAATTGTTTCATTAGGTCAATTTAATATGCAGTGGTGGCATCGTTACTTTCGAGGATCCATCAGTGGCTCCCACTTGACATTTTGGCTACTCACATTGAACTCGGTCCGCTGGGGCCAGTCCCGCTTGTGGTAGTTCGCCTTTTGTCTCCGCTGTCCCAAAGACAAAGGTAGCAAGGAAACTTTGTCCGAATCCTTGCAGACCCATCAGGAATGATACCATTTTGAAGTCTCCTATGACATCCCAGCCGTACTCATCGAACTTCAAGGCGGCTAAAAAGGTTCTCGCGCTGTTGTAATCCTTTTTGAAGTGAGCCAGAGGAAGAGACGGACACTTATTCCCACTATGGAGTAGCACGGCTTTGAGGCTCCCAGATGAACTGTCAATGAAGAGACGCCACTCGTTCGGGTTGCAGTCGATTCCAATTTCCTGAAAAAGACCGGTCACGTTGTGACAGAAGCAGAGTCCATCTTGACTGGTAAAAAAGCTTGAAAATGCTTGATGACGCTTCCTCTGATCTGCGATTTGAACAATGTCATCCAACAGGTTTCACTGATTGAGTCTAGACGTCAAAAGTTCTGCATTGGACTTGGTGAGACGAGTACCTCTCATCAAGTCGTTGAGGTCTTATGGTTTGGATAGTACGGATTTTTGTCATGAGCTAGAAAATTATAGTATGGATCTAAAACGTCTTCATCGCTCTCTGACTCTGATATACTTTGTTCTTCTGAAGGCGACTGATTTCTATCCTGAACAGTGGGTACCAGAAGCTCAGGACTGTGTGGCACTGGGAGCCATGGATGAAGGAAGGTCGGGGGATGTATGATAGGAGCTGCATTCTTTTCGTTTGGAAGGATCCACCATGCAGAAGTAGCAATTGCTTGAGTGGTCAGTGGGTTCTCGCCAGATTCTTGGTATTGCAAACTTCATGGCTCTATTTTCCCCTCTGTACCATCCGTCGCAAGAAAGTACAAACATAGCAGAATGCGTCAGCCGGATACTTGCAGCCTCTTGATGCCATATTAGTTGTGTCTACAGGCTATGCACCTAGTCAGACGCACAACTAAACTGAAGTGCATGGTGGGCTCAAGGCATCTTCATTTATGGATGGATCCGATTTGACCAGGGTCTATGACAACAGAGGCCGTTACCCTAGACAGAAATTTGCTCGGCATATAACGTTAGCACTTAAGAACATGGTACTGATCCATTTTTATTTTATTTTCTTTATTTATACTACTAACTAGCTATTTATAGGTGTGGAAGGTTCTCGCACATTCTAGAATATCCCTGGAAGTTCACAAAAGCTGTATAGCTACTCCGAGTTAACACATGAATTTCAATGTACCGAAGAAGCAGTTACATTTCAGAATAATCAATATCCTGGCCTCAAAAGCAAAGTCTCTGGGGTATAATGGCCATTTTCTATACAATTGAGGCAGAAGCAATTAGGAAATAACATTTAATACCCAGGAACAGACAAAAAGTAAAATTTTGTTACGTAGTGTTATCAATTTAAATTTCAGGACCAAAGAAACGCAGTCGTAACAGTTGCTCTGTTTCCATAACGTCACAACTAGCCAACAAGTTTTCCTCCATCAAAAACATTTGACTGGTGCCAGACCTGCTACTGCTGCTGATGGTGACTATTCATGTTATTGTGATATTGATGTTATCATGTTGATGACAATGAGTGCCATTCTGTTGCTGTTGACGACGACGACGACGACGATGATGATGATGATGATGATGATGATGATGATGATAATGATGTCTTCCCTCATACTGCCGCTAACGCTGCAGGAAGTGTCGATGATGATTAAGGTGACGATAACAATGGCGATAACAATGATGATAGCAATGGCGATAGCAATGGCGAAAACAATGGGCCATTGCTATCGCCATTGTTATCGCCATTGCCAATGGCGATAACAATGGCGATACCAATAGCGAGGACTAATCCTACAGAGTTGAAAACTTTGTTTCATTCCAGATTTAATTTGTGACTTTTAAGTTACCTCTGCAAAGTCTGCGTCGTCTCCAATTAATATTGATAAACTTTTTCTTGGTTATATATTTTAGACCACTTATAAGGACATATTATTACTTCTGCATTGTGTTCCTAAACAAACATAGATTAATGCAATTAGACCGATTAGGGGCCATTACAATAAAGCTGGTGCTGGTGCAGGTGTTCGTGGTGATTGGTCTAACTTAGGAATCAAATCGAATGTTGCCATGACTTACCAGCAGGTGGTCGACAGGTGGCGTATTGCCGATGAGGCAAGAGACAGGCAAATCGGTTACATAGATTGGCTGGATCAGCGACTGATTGGAAGCAACTGTGGTACAACTGGCCTTTGTGAGTGAACGGAAACGAGCAATTCTCGGCGTCAACCACTGGGCTTCCTCCTGCGACAATTTGTTCACATTGACGTTAATGATGACTTTTATTTTAAAGCTGGCGAAAGCATTGAACACTGGCGCATTAATAACTTTGACCGACCATTACAGTTCATCGCCAGCACCTGCAGTGTGTCTGAATGTAATGTAATGTAAATCTCCTAAAATAATGTCTCACCTGTGGAGCACTGGAGCTAAATCAAATGAGGTAGAAAATATCTAAGTTTGTTTATCAATTCTGGTTCGTAGTAGAGCCCTGTTAGACCAAAACAGCTTAATAGATATTACGTCTAATTTAGACCTATTAATTGTTGACTTACAAACTATAAAATTTCAAAGTGATGCACTCAAAATGCCATGGCTGTTTTAAAGGAATTTTTAGAACTGCACAACTCCTTTCCCATCCTCCATGGTAAATTATTTCCAATCGCAGGACAATGGCCTTTTTTGCTAGTTCTAAGTTCTAACTGTACAGAAGTGCTTCTACAACCGCACAAATCCATTTAGAACTGCACATGTTGTGTACAACTGCACGTTAAAAAAGCCCTGCAAAATGCCAATATTTAACGGTCTGTAATTTAGAGCCGAATAACTTACCTGGACTTCCAACAAATCGATCGGGTTCGACCTACAAATAAATGCAATAAATTAATTTCCGTCGTTACCAATAATTATAAACAATAATAATTATATAATTGATGCCATAAATGGACTATATTTAGTCTGTAGGCCTATACATGCGAGACTAGTCTCTAGAAGGGAATTTCTATTCTTTATAAGATCAGTTGAAATGATAGCAGATAAGGTCACGACAGATAACGTCAGTTTATATAAAATCTGACTAGATTATCTCTTGTGCTCATCCGATTTCATCACATCATGTATGTCATGTATTATGTATACCCGTATCTAAAGTTTCTTTTCTTTCCTCAACAGCATCATTGAATTTTCTTCTGATCTCATCTTAAGAACCCTCATCTAATCTAATCCCATCTAACCTCATAAAACATACCTTGGGCGCCCACACATAGAGAATAGAGGGGCACTTGCCCCCTGCAAAAATTGAATCCTTTTACAAAATTAGCACTCTTTGGTTTTTAATCAAATACTTTGCACGAAGGCACGAAAGATTCTAATGATACACGGGATGAAAATGAGAAATTTACATCTAAAAACCCCCATGAAAACACCGATATTCTCAAGAGTCAGGAACCTGCTTTGCATTTTCAAGCTCTTGCTACAAACATTAAAATGAGAAATTTACATCTAAAAAACCCCATGAAAACACCCATATTCTCAACAACCTGCTTTGTATTTTCAAGCTCTTGCTACAAACATTAAAATGAGAAATTTACATCTTAAAAAAACCAAAACACCCATATTCTCAAAAACCTGCTTTGCATTTTCAAGCTCTTGGTACAAACATTAAAATGAGAATTTTGCATCTAAAAACCCCATGAAAAAACCCATATTCTCAACAACCTGCTTTGCATTTTCAAGCTCTTGCTACAAACATTAAAATGAGAAATTTACATCTAAAAAAACCCATGAAAACACCCATATTCTCAACAACCTGCTTTGCATTTTCAAGCTCTTGCTACAAACATTAAAATGAGAAATTTACATCTTAAAAAAACCAAAACACCCATATTCTCAACAACCTGCTTTGCATTTTCAAGCTCTTGGTACAAACATTAAAATGAGAATTTTGCATCTAAAAACCCCATGAAAACACCCATATTCTCAATAATCTGCTTTGCATTTTCAAGCTCTTGCCTCAAATATTTACCGAGACCACTGTGTTACGCCGCTCCTGTAAAAACTATCTACGTGCGTCCATTGTATATTAAACGTTGTCTTAACAGTGGTGTAGTGGGGCGGGAACGCGGGGGAACGCCGTTCCCGCACTTTTTCCAGGGAGGGAACGCGATCCCTCACTATTTTGCAGCATTTCTGCTGAAATAAATGAACAAAGAAGACTTCAAGACTCACAGTTTCAACTGCTTACTTATTGGAGCCTTTCGCAGTTTCGCAGATATATTTATATATGTGTTGGCTTTATACTAAATATTCTATGTAAATGGCGTCTCAGCGTCTGTCTGTTGTAATTTTGTAAATAAAAGCTAATGATAAATGAAAATAGTACAGTAGTACTGTAATAACAATAAATTAATAATAATATTGATAAAAAATTTGTAGACCTAATATGAAGCGGAAACAGATGCCACAGGAAAGTAAACTTACAAGCTTCTTCAGCAAGAAGTCAAAGGCACAGTCAAAATTCTTGCAAGATTGTACTTTTTGCTACAGTTGCTACTTCAATTTCCAGGCGTTCCCCCACTTCATTTTTTAGGACTACACCACTGTGTCTTAAACAACAAAATCATGCGAATCTTGCCTGATAACTGACGCTGTCTGTTCCATTTGACTTGACGGTCGGTTGGTTGGTGATGAAGAAACAGAGTTGAGACGTTTCATTGTAGCTGAAGCTGTTGCAGTTTGCGCTTCTGAAGCAGAAGATGGCGCATTCGCTGATCAACTGCGCTGAGATGGCATTCGATGTATCCGCAGGGACGTAGGAATTCTCGCCAAGGGGAGAAGACAGCGGACAGAACGTTGTAGTACTAGCAACAGTTAAGCTGGCCATTGCTAAGATGCAACATAAGTGTCGATACATCGTCATGAGTAGGCTCTACGGTGTGACTACTGCAATGAATCTGTACAATCTTGTGATTCAGATAATAACTTGCCTGCGAACTTAACGATTTCTTAATTATTTTCGGCTTAGGGGCCTAATTGTTTTTTGAGTGCAGTTAAACTTGCAGGTGAAGTTCCAAACTTATTTTGCGCTTGCCATATTCAACATCTTGTTTCTCGATATCACTGCAATAACGTTTCCTTATATATCTTCAAAACTGCGCAAATTAGACGTCTTTCTTTCCGACTTGAGATTTAAGCAACTAAACAACAAATAGCCTACTAATTCAAAAAGAACTTTTCTAATGACCCTGTTCAGTGGAAAACACTGGCCATCGTAAAGTCGCCATAAGCTGTCACGTTTCTGTCCAATTCTTGGCGAATCCTCTTTTAATCTAACCAACAAATTCCTTGACAGCAGAGTACCGGGGTAACGAAAATTAAAAGAATTATGTTAGTCTCTGCTGACGATTCTGTACTTCCTATGACAGAAAATGTCAGTCTAGTACTCTACACCGTGAGGCATAAAAAAGGAAGCCCCTAGAAAAATCGTTATTATTTTTACAATATTCAAACAATGTCAATGAAATTCAGGAAAGTTATAGCTAAATAGCAGACAATGTAAAATAATTAACAGTTTTTACTCAAACTTTACTCAAGCCTTTAGCTTCTACGCATGCGCGAAGTTGCTTGCGCCATTCATGCACGCCGAGTCAATAAGTCGCTGGTCAAGATCGTTCCAAGCCTGCATTATTCGCTTACGAAGATCTTCAACATCACGGACCTGTGTTTTGTACACCATTTCCTGCATGCATCCCCATATTGTATAATCGAAGGGATTCAGATCTGGGCTGTTAGGGGTCATAGTGTAGGAGTTATGAAGTCAGGAGTTTCATTCGTCAGAAGTGCAACGTACCGTTTCTCGAGCTCTATGCGCTGGATCACCATCTTGCTGGAAAATGTAAAATTCAGAGTGTTCTCGAATTTAAGGTAGAAGGCCTTCCGTGAGAAAACATCTCTGTAGTATGATTGGCCGTTGATTTTACCTCCGGTTTAACAAAGTCAAATGACGTGCACCCCAGAGAAGAAATACCGACTGCATCGTGGATTTGCTAACGCTGGACGTGTGCGTAAAAGGCGATCGGCTGCAATATCTCTCTTTCGAATCCCAACTGCTACATACAGACGATCGTTTTGAGTATTGCTAGGAGAAGCAGGATATGGTGTACAAAACAAAGGTCCGTGATGTTGAAGATCTTCGTAAGCGAATCATGCAGGCTTGGAACGATCTTGACCAACGAATTATTGACTCGGCGGTGCGGGAATGGCGCAAGCGACTTCGCGCATGCGTAGAAGCTAAAGGCGGACTGTGTGTGCACAAATTGTAAATTAGTTTACATTACCTACTATTTAGCTATAACTTTCCTGAATTTCATTGACATTGTTTGAATAATTATTGTTAAAATAATAACGGTTTTTTTCAGGGGCTTCCTTTTTTATGCCTCACGGTGTAGTTGGCATTTGACTGACAACGTCAACAAGCCCAAAAACCTCATCTGATACTCGCAGTGAAGTGGCATATCTCACTCTTTCGTCTCTCTGTGCTGCATGCGTAGCCACTTCCCAAATCAATGGCTGTAATAGCTTTGAACAAGGCGGCAATCGATGAACTCGAAATTATATAGGCTAGCGCAGTTGTGGATCATATATATATATATATATATATATATATATATATATATATATATATATATATATATATAATAAACTATATATATAGGCTATATATAATGTACATAATGAATAATAATTATATAGGTCTAAGCTTAATATAATATATATATATAGTTCCGTGTTGTGTGCTTTTTCCTTTCAAATAACTAAATATAATTTCATAAATGTTGTTTTCTGTATAAGTTGCATTGTACCTGAGCATTTATAAAGCGCCAATAAAAGATACAATCGCAACGCTATAACTTGTAAGTTACATTAATGACACGTAATAATAATTATTATCCGAGGCGATGTCATCAAATTCAGTCTAAAATTCAGGCCACACGAGTGACAGCGGTACTCTTAACAGTTAACACGACGGTCCAAATAAAAGACTGGCGCATCAGCATTTATAGCCAGTCCCACCTTGATAAAAAACAGGAGGGGCGACGTCCAGACACAGCATCGTTAAACAGTACTCACCATTACGCAGTGTAGATGCATCATGCATGCCAACCAGGCGTTTGTTTACTTGCGTTATCCTGTAATGGAGTTGCAAAGCGAGTGATCGTGCACAGGCCTGCTTCGCTCAGCTTTTGTCTCAACGTTGACTGAACGGCCGGTCTTTTATTCCCCGGTTGAATAGCTGCGGTTAAGACCTATAATGGAAACATAGAAAGCGTCTGTTATTCTCGGCTTGTTAATTCATCTCGGCTTCGGTCTAATGCGCAATTAGTAACAGTGGTCATTGTGTCAATCTTTGTTTACCACGATCGGCATGCTCCAGTGAGCTTAAGTTACATTTCACTGGGGAACATTTATTGATTAACTCATGACTTTATATATAATATGCGTCTCTGGAACAGAGCCGGATAATGGTCTTCTCAGCACGTTCGGTCCACACATTAGGGGCCCCCGCATATGCAATAAAAATAATTTCATCGTTGTTAATCATAATAATAAAAATAAGTAAAAAATCTCAAAAGAAATTTTCAATTCATTGGAAAACTTCTGATTTAAACAAATACACCCTTGCACATGTGTATAAACCCTTAATGGAGTTTCCATTATCAGGCAAGTTGGTCTTAAAATCAGCCAGAAATTTTGGCAAGAGCTATTAGTTTTAATTGCTTATTTGAACACTTAATGCATCACCTGATCGGAACTCAGTGCCATTCGACCCATTATAAAAATGGCGTCATTATAATTGTTGCGTACACTGTGTACACACTGTACAGTATACACACTTTGTTTTAACGAATTAGAATAGTTGGCGTAACCTCGAAAATATATAATTATGTTAGCTTGTAATCAGTAGCGGCACTGCAGCAGGTCATATAAAGAAACGCTTTGCCGTGTGTCAAGGCTGACGAGAGAATTCCGGGCCCTCGCACAGCAGTCACGGGCCCCCTAAACAACCTTCTTAAGGTTTACTGAGAAACAAATTTTGAGTGGTGGTGCCATTGTATATTATATATAAAATGTGATTGGATTTTTATTCAGCTGTTTTAACTTGAAGTAGCTAAATTTCTCTGCGAAATTATATTTTGAAATGGCACAAATCATGAACTTTTCTAAACTTTACTACCTAGCCCGGACCCATAAGAGTCACCGGATCCTGGGCATTTCCAATCTGCGACCTTGTCCCCTCCCCCTTCGTCGGTCCTGGTTTTGGCCGTTGTCCTGCCACAAGACTGAAGTTTTTCGATGCTAAAAATTTATTTGCGGCATAAATAGGTTCTGCACTGTACATGTACGCTTACTTGTAGGCTACGAGTGCCATGGAGATGTAAATTGCAAAATATGTCTGACCAAGAATCACTCTAAAATTATTAAATCGTATTAGAAGTAAGCTATAGGCCTATACTTTAACACTAGACTGGAATATTAGAAGACATGTTGATATTTGCTAGAAACGAATTAATAATAGACGATTCGCTGAATATGACACGTTCTGCGCATCCTTTAGTCGTGATTCTGTGAGGTCAGGACCCACAGTTTTACTGAACAGGGCCTCCACATTTGTTAATTCGGCCCTGCTCTGGAATGATGGGCTAGTGAGGCATATTCTGCAATGCACAGCCAGTGGCATTGTTAGGAAAGCCTAAGCAAATAACGACATCTCTGCATGATCTCTCAATATGCATCTACAACCTCCCATCATCTGATGACTTAAAATCACTTCTCAAATCTCCTCCAGTTTGGGTCATTGTCTCCTTGCTAAAGCCAGCTCGTAATTAGATTATGTAACTTATGTAAGTGATTGTTTTATTTTTTCTTTGCGTTCACTTTTTCTTCTTGTGTTTGCCGTTCTAAATGAAAATGAAACAAAATGAAAATGAATTTGAAATGAAATTAAAATGAAAACATGCACAACCCATTCTGTTAATTACATATGTACGCCGACAAGTTTACAAATGAGAGGCTTTGGCTGCGGTTTGTCCAACTGCTAATCGTGACGGACGTCGTTGCTGTTCACTGGAACCCTGCAGTGAAGAAACTATCGCAGAACAAATAACTAGAAGAGAACTGATGATATTAAAATGAAAATAAAATGAATTTTAAATGAAATTATAATAAAATTGAAGTGAAATTAAACTGAAATCAAAATTAAATTCAGATGGAATTAAAATTAAATTAAAATAATATTAAAATTAAATTTAAATTAAAATTAAATGAAATTTAAATTAAATTAAGATAAAATTAAAATTAAATTAAAATTAAAATTAAAGTGAAATTAAAATAAAATTAAAATTAAATTGAAATGAAATTAAAATTAAATTATAATTAAATTGAAGTGAAATTAAAATGAAACTAAAGTAAAATTAAAATGAAATTAAAATGAAACTAAAGTAAAATTAAAATGCAATTAAAATGAAATTGAAATTAAGTTAAAATGAAATTGAAATTAAGTTAAAATGAAATTGAAATGAAATTGAAATGAAATTGAAATGAAATAGAGATGAAATAAAAATGAAATTAGAATGAAGTTAAGATGAAATTAGAATGAAATTAAAATGGAATTGAAATTAGATTAAAGTTGAATTAAAATGAAATTAAAATGAGATTAAAATGAAAACACGCACAACCCTTCCACCCGGATGCCCTACCCTCCTCCACCTAGAAAAAAGTCGTCGTCGTGTCGTCATCCGACCCGGCGCAAAACAGTCCGTCATGAAGTTGAAGACTGTTTTTCTCGCTTGATCTCGGCCGGGAGCGCCTCTGAGTAGATACCTTGAAGGGGCGCTATGTAAATTAAAATGAGATTCTGATTGATTGACTGATTGATTGATTGATTGATTGATTGAAGGTCTTTTGTACATGCAGGCAGGTTACCACAGCTGCCAATGGTCAACATTGTGTCACGCAGTGGCCTTTATGCAACAAGCTGATCAATTCGTTAGCATGCAAGGTTTGTAATCCAACGCTTACGGTTTCCAACCCGCTGAACAGTCTCCGTGATGCGAGACCAGGACGAGTTGTTACGACACATCCGTGTCATAGCTCGGAACAAAACATATAGGCCTATTGATTGACACATCACGCACGTAACAAATACAATGGATAAACATGCATGCAACAAATACAATAGATAAGCAGGCTGCCATTGTTATGATCGGTGCGAGACAAAACCTTCAACCTGCAATTCCCTCCCCACATGTCGAAACAGACTCACGACCCTGGGGAACAAGACCGCTGTACATACATGCGTCAACTAAAATATATTTGTAAGAGTTGGTTTGAGTCATATAATCCTCATCCCACCCATGCCTGAAAACTTTCTACGCCCTTGGGGGTGCCACGTTAAGGGCGCCTTCAAACAGCCTATACATAGCTTACTGATTGATTTTGCCGTTGACTGTTCCACGAGTTTTGCCTATCTGTAGCCAGTCAGTGTCCGCCTCTTTTGTCCGTTAAAAATTCTCCAGTGGCCTTTGAAAATGGACTTTTTTAGAATGATAAAAATGGGCATGCAGTTAGACAGACAGAAAGACATACAAGGACAGTGTCACAGGTTTCTAGAGTTTATAAGCATCTAGAGGAAATGGGGATAGTATACTAATTGACTGGTTTGAGAATTAACGCTTAAAATATGGTCTTGCAAAGGAATGAATCATTACCTTTCTTATCATGTAATTATACCTTACGATACATTATAAGAATTTCAGAGAAATAAATGAGGGCGGACGTTGATTTAGGCTAAGTGGAGTTGTGGATGCAATGAAGATTTTACTATCATGGAGTCACAGAAAAAAGACTCGGTCGGGATTTAAGGAAAGACATGGGATTGAACCCAAACTCCCTTGACAGTTTTCACCCTGCTTATGCCTAACCCTATCTTATACATAGCTATTTACGGCGGAATGGAGGATGGGAGGTGAGGACTGTCTACTGACAGATAGGTAGACAGACAGACAGGCATACAACCACTGTGACCACACACACATTCGGACAGATGCATAGTGCATACACATAGATCCATGTTCAGATTCAATTGAAGTCGTCGTCGCTTCCATGGGACACTCGGAATACTTATCGGTCGTTGCCATCCTACGAGAGAGAGAGAGAGAGAGAGAGAGAGAGAGAGAGAGAGAGAGAGAGAGAGAGAGAGAGAGAGAGAGAGAGAGAGAGAGAGAGAGAGAGAGAGAGAGAGAGAGAGAGAGAGAGAGAGAGAGAGAGAGAGAGAGAGAGAGAGAGAGAGAGAGAGAGAGAGAGAGAAAGACAGAGACAGAGACAGAGACAGACAGACACAGATACAGAAAGAGAGAGCATCTGGCGGCATCTGGCGAATGAGAAGCAATCATCGGTTAGAAATAATAATTATATAGACTCTTCCAGATTCTGTGGACGACTTCCCGTTCAATCTGAAACGACGTTTTGCATCTCATCACTGACAGCAACCGACACCTTCTAAGACCTAAGGCCGTTTGATGAATGTTAAGAAGCATCTTCATTAGGCACATAGATACATGCTTGCATGCTTGCATGCAGGATGCCTACACGATTGCATACGTAAACTGTAAGTTAACGCCCTTGTACATTATACTTCAAAAGGCTTAGTCAAAAGAGATGCCAGACTAAGCCAGTTAACATGTATTGTACATACACCTTTGCGTTTATGGCGCACAAAAAGTATATAGCAACACATGAGCGGCGTTTGAATAGTGCTAGATCTATAGATCTATAGGTTATATTCACGTGAGTTTGATAAAAATTTGTTCTTGTGTGTATGTGAATGTGTGTCGCAGGCGTGTGTATACGTGCGCATAGTTGTAGGTGTGTGTGTGTGTGTGTGTGTGTGTGTGTGTGTGTGTGTGTGTGTGTGTGTGTGTGTGTGTGTGTGTGTGTGTGTGTGTGTGTGTGTGTAAGCGTATGTGTATACGTGTGCCATGAGTGATTTTACCTATGTCAACAGCAGCCTCGTTATGATCATCTGAAAGTCGTCTGAGGTCATTCTGAGGCACTGAAGCCTTAGTGGCTCAGGAAAAACCGCTAGCATGCAGACTGCAGACTGCAGTCGATGTCTGTTCTTCCATTGCAATAATCCTGATCTTCATATGTATAACGAAATGCCATCTTGCAAAAACCGAACAGCCAAAAATAATGTGAGGCACAAACTTCATGCTGTTTCATTGCATGCATTTAACGTAATGCATTTAAATGTATTCATATTTATATCAAGACAAACGGACAGACAGGAGTCATTCAGAAAGACACAAAGACAGACGGACGGACGGACGGAGGCATTATATACTTATGGGTAACTGGACAAAAGCGCGTAGGACAAAAGCGAGCAGACAAATTGCGTGCAGACAAATGCACGCGGTAACAAAAGCGCGCAGGACAAATGCGCGCAGACAATAGCACGCAACAAGAACACATCGACAAAATAATTATTATTATTGTAATGAACATTTATTTTTTGCTCGAAATTAGCTAGATGCGTATAAATTTACGCAATAACATATTTTAATTACTTCAACTAGAAATTGTCGTGAATGTTCCAAAAGTTTCTTAGTACTATTAGCCGAAATGTAGGCAGGCAAAGGAACACAAATCACATACTAGACTAGGCCTATAGAAATAAACTAGAATCTAATAGACTGCGAAATCCCTTTAAACAGTGTCATGGCAAGAAAACAGCAAATACATGTAAGTCAGGCCGAAAATATGCGAAAAATAGGTAAAATACCGAAGTGTCGAATTCATTTAAAATGATTTCAGAAGCTCAGTAATTAGACGTTAATTGGACAATAATATTTTAGTTTAATTCACGTGGTGTATGTCGTATTAACCGATCCAATCATTTAGAAGTAGGCGGTACGTTATTGATCATTATTAGTCAACATTAGGTATATGTTAGGGTTGTTGCGCCCATTTGTCTGCGCGCATTTGTCTGCGCGCATTTGTTACGGCGCCATACTTATGTGTCCACTTGCAATCATTGAAAAAATTCAGACAGATGGACACAGACTGACAGACGGATACAGAAGCAGATATGCGCAGAGAGGCATGGCCAGACAGATACTCAAAGAAGGAACAGAAATTGTGTTGTAAAGACGATTGCGGCGATGCTTTCAAAGCATGCCGCCGGTGACAAATCTTAGGAGAAAAGAGAGAGTGCGTGGAAGAGACAGACAGACAGACAGGCAGACAGACAGACAGACAGACAGATAGAAGGACAGCAAGAGAGTGAGAAGGCCTTTCAATTCTGAACTTTGTCCTGAACCGAATGTCACTAATGATGAACATTACCGTCTACATTTCAGACGTGAAGTGAGGAGCATAATGGTCTTGCGCGCTGATGCAACCAACTTGAAAAGCTATTATTCGCTCAACCAGTCGCGGTTCTGGAAAAGGCCACCGATCACAAATTAATCAGGTTTTAAAAAATCGTGGGGAAATTTTCTTGGAAACAGATTTCTCCTTGCGGCAACGAATAGCTGCACCATGAACAAATGCAATGTCCAGTATACGTCGGAAATAATTTGAAACACTGCACGCTGTCACAGGGGCTTTTATAAAAAGAATAAAGGAATGGGAAATGAACGCTTCTTCATTACACCAGCTAAAACCAGAGCTTCCATCCGGAGAGTTCCTTGAAGCTGTTTTGAATCTCCTGAATTTACAGGGTGGTCCAGCATAAATGAACCAACTTTGCTTGCATAGAACTGCGCGAATTTTTGAATTTATCTATACTTTATGCATCAAATTGAAGATAGTTCACTCTAGTTTTATCCGTGAAAAAGGCGAACTGGTGCTAGTTTAGGCTTCAATTAGGCTATATGCTTGAAGCAGCGCTGGCTACCATATTTTGTTGTCATAAGGCTCCGTTTCCCCGGGATAGTCATAAATCACTTCTTGCTAACACGCGCATTGACAAGATAATTTTTTGATTGTTTGTAGGAGTCTCTACCATGAATATCTTCTCATCGCTAAACGTGTCCTTTCAATTTTATCAACAGCCGTGCACTGCCATGCGCTGCTTCAGATGCAAATTAACGGCCAGCCGTCTCCCTGGGTCATTGTCTTGACTGCAAATTTACCCGAACACACGAGCAATGTTAGCGGATGCGCGCGCCGACTCTCATGGTTTACGAGAAGAAGGTCCTATTTTTCAATTTTCCGCAGCAGGTGATTCAAGGTATTTTTATACATCCTCTGTTAGAAAACTAGTCAATCATTTCAAAAGAATTAAATCCTTTATCAGTTAGTTAAATTACAATCAAAAGCAATCACCGTCTGTCAACGGCGCTAGGCTGCGTCACAAATGACGTCAAAATATGGTAGACCTAGCTATCGCTGTTCCGAGGATATAATTTAAACCTAAACTAGCACCAGCTCGACTTTTTCAGAGCAAATACTAGAGTGAAATATCTTTAATTTGACCATAAAGTATAAATAAACTCCAACAATTGGCGGAGTTATACATGCATTCAAAGTTGGTTCATTTATGCTGGGCCACCCTGTATAATTTTTGTTAAATTCCAGAGTGACTGAAATAGCACGTAATGATTGAATAGTAATTACTGCCCCAACGGCATCCGCTCTGTTGGACCATGCATCATGTGACAGGTAGTCTTTTTACCCTTTAAAACCAGTGTGTACTAACATCCATTGAAAACATATGTAGCTGGTCGTTAAACGGTTAAACGTGTTTCTGATACCGACTCGTAGTGGAGAGTTTCTTCTTTCTCAGAAGGATGAGGTTGACAAACTATGAGGTGATGATGAATGTATTAAACCTCGTAACTGTGCAAAAATCTAACCACGTCGTGGTTATAATAAATAGTCTTTGCCTCTACATGTACATAGTACAGACACCAAATTGACAGCATGTGACAACAATTGCATTAGGCGATACTACTTCAATAATTTGTGTGGGATGACCGTTTCTAACTTCTGACATTACATGCAGACTCATATCTTTCACCTCCCCAAAATTTGATATCTATGGCCTATTGTATGTTGCTCATGGAGCTCTATCAGAATACTACGTGCAAATTTTGTCATATGTAAGTGATACTGCTTCAATATTTTATTGTGTGTGAGAACCGTTCCTAACCTCTAACTTTGCAAGCAGACTCCGAAACTCGCCCTGGTATCTTTCACCTCCCCAAAATGGGACATAGATATAGCCTGCTGTAAAGCCTATTTTATTGCTTTTGGGCTCTATTGGAATCATAGTTCGAGCATTCTAAAAGTTCGAATATTTGCAAATATTCACGATTATTAACGAATATTAAAACTGCCAACGAACATTATATTCGTAAAATATTTTGTTCATTTAAGAAATTCTGTATTCTTAATTTTCAATTTGTTGTTTATAAAAACGTTTAACATTTTACGGATTGAATTGCTTAAAATTGAGACACATAATCAGTAACTTTGGTTTCTTGTTAAAAGCTTCAAGGTCTCTGAATGCAATTGAATGTCATTAAGATACACAGAAACTTAAGCCGCATTACTAGTTAGCATCACGGTTTCGACGGTTCGACGGTTTGTTAATGAATATTTACGAATATTTACGAATATCAAAACCAAAATTCAAGAATACTCGATGTATGATTAGAATTATACCCGGGTACTCTGTGCAAATTCTGCCATATTTCAGTGTAATAAGCTACAGAAGTCTCTAAGTCTTTCCTCAACTTGTCAGGTTTCAAAATCGATCGTGGAGAAATTGACGTCAATTTACGATGCACCGTATAAGTCATCGTTGAGTCAACATATAACAGGAGAATTGACTGAACTTGACATCAGTCGTCTGTACTGTCTCGATTTGGTGATTATAGATCGTTCTCTACATCATGACATGATCATCATGCCATGAATTATACGTTCATTGGAGCAGCTTCCAGATTTCCATATATTTTCGCTTAAACTCCAGTAATTCATGCACAAAAGTTCCCAGTGTATCCTAAACAAAGAAAGACCATTCATTATATTTTCTGAATGGAGAGCATTGTTTCGATAACAACAATAGTGTCACATCAATTATCCCTTTCAATGTGCCTTTCCATTGCTTGCGATTGGAATCGCACCTGACATCGTAATTAAGCATTAGCCTACAGTCTGAACATTTCAAATCCGAAATTCAGCATGCAATTTTATTGGCACATGCGCAGTAACGCCGTACTGGTAGCTTCCGTTTAACAACGCTTTCACTAGCGTCGCCCTCCTCCTTGATCCAGGCTTGGGACTGGTGTCACGGGATATTCTATTCCCCTTAAAGCTATCCGGGGGATGAATTAACCCGGATGGAATAACCGGTATAGACTTTCCGAGAGGGATAAACCATCATATCTCTATTTTTGGAAAATGCGTCTAATTGAAAACATTATGCTGCAATCAAAAGTTAAAGTGACTCTGCTTGTTTTAAGTGTCCTATGCAATGTTCAGAGTAAGGCAACTTGAATTTATTTAGTGACCCTATGTTCTTAAGTGTTCTAAATGTTCTAAGTGCTATGAAACCAAAGTTTAAAAAAATTATCTAGTAGGAATAAACATACCTGCAAGTGTCATTGTTCAAAACAAAGCAGATGGAAGTCAATTTGCAAAAATAACACTCGCGGAATTGACTTTTTCAACTTCTCTTTCTCTGGGGGGATACTATTATTACGGGGATACTCTATTTCGTGACACTGACACTGCCAAAGTGCGACCAGTGGCGTAATTAAATACTGGATTGATTTTTCTTCCTCTTGTTGTTGTTGTTGTTGTTGTTGTTCTTCTTCTTCTTCTTCTTCTTCTTCTTATTCTTCTTCTTCCTCACACTTCTTCTGTTCTGTGCATTCTTTTCACCGTCTTCGTTTCTTCTTCTACTCTCTCTTTCTCTGTTTTCTTCTCCGTCGTCGCGTTCCTATTTGCATATTTCTCCACATTCTCCATGGTTTGGAACGGTGCAGATAAATAAACAGGTGGAACAAGAAAAAAAGACACAAGCTGATATAGACATAGTGCGTACGGAAAGAACCCGATAAAACCCAAGAGAGACAGACAGACAGATACAGAGACAGAGACATACAGAGACAGAGAGAGCCATAGAGAGACAGCGAGCAATACAGAGAGAGAGACAGAGATAGAGACAGAGACAGAAACAGAGACAGAGAGTGACAGCGAGAGAGACACAGAGAGACAGAGACAGAGCCATACAGAGACAGAGAGACAGAGACAGAGAAAGACAACGAGAGAGATACAGAGAGAGGGAGACAGATACAGAGGCAGAGACAGAGACAGAGTTGAAGACAGAGACGAGAGAGATATACAGAGACAGAGAGTGACAGAGAAAGACAGAGAGAGACAGCGAAAGGGATACAGAGAGACACAGACAGAGTCGGAGACATGCATAGACAGAGAGAAAGAGAGAGAGAGAGAGAGAGAGAGAGAGAGGGGGGAGAGAGAGAGACAGAGACAGAGACAGAGACAGAGACAGAGACATAGACAGAGACATAGACAGAGACAGAGACAGAGACAAAGACAGAGACAGAGACAGAGACAGAGACATAGACAGAGACAGAGACAGAGACATAGACAGAGACAGAGACAGAGACAGAGACAGAGACAGAGAGAGCATCGACGTATAATAATATAAGCGGATGTCGTCTGCTGGGATTTCAACTGCACGAGCAAATCGTCGCATTGAACTCGCAGCAGAGAGACTACGACGGCGATGACGTCATGAATTGCATGTTGCTTCCGACGCTTCACACGCCATCTGACGACAGCGATTGCCTCTAATCATTCGACACGGATGCAGAGCCATGGATCGCTTGTCCGAATGAAAGAAAGTTCATCTGCTATTCCGGTCTGCACACAACCTCTTATAAATTAGCGTTAAGATGCGGACAGTCGGGTCCAGAGTGTCCGATCCCATTTAACGACGACTGGCGTCTTGCTGCTTATACGGGATTTATAGCACAGTGCAATCCACCGGTGTTTCTTATCGCTGGAACCGGGTTTCGAATCCTAGTGCAACATCATAGAATGAGAATGCGCAGAAGAATGATAAGAATTACGAACGTGAAGAAGAATTTATGCGAAGGAGAGACTGGAGAGTGCAAAGAAGAACACTGCGAAGAGGAATGTGATGCGAATTGTGAAGAAGAAGAACGAAAAGAAGTAGGAAAAGAAGAATGTGAAGAAGAATGTTGAGCAAAATGTGATGAAGAAGAACGAAAAGGAGAATGAAAAGAAGAATGTGAGGAAGAATGTTGAGCAAAATGTGTTGAAGAAGAACGACAAGGAGAATGAAAAGAAGAATGTGAAGAACAACGAGGAGAGGAATGACAAATGCGATGACGAATGTTAAGAAGAATGTAAAAAAGACCGCAAAAAGAATGCGAAGAGTCGGAATAGAAAGAAGAAAAATAAGAAGACGAAGATGATGAAGATGAAGAAGCAGAAGAAGAAGCAGAGTAAATGCAATTAAACTCTAGAGAGACACAGATACAGGTCGTCAGATGCTAGCGACCATCAGTTAAGAACACCAGTCTGTTTTTCTCCTATAGGCGCCTGCAGCTTTTCAGCGACAGTGTCAGTGTAAGCTATGATCAGTGTAATCATTCTGTTGACGAGTTCGCTAGATACCAACCTAGAACTCCATAATAAGCCCTTCCCTGCTTAAAAAAATCCATGCTTTATATCCAGGTCAGCTATCGTTTCACTAATGCTTTTGCATCCTGCTTATATAAGCATAATCAATCTATATCCATATCGGAAACCACACCAGTTAGGTCCTAATATACATGTAAATTTCGCTTCTTTTTCATTTCTGCATCAGGTTGGCGCTCAACTATCTTGGCGAAAACGACAGACGACCTACTAGTGCTTCGCTTAAGCGGGTCGTAACATAACTTTAGCGGAAGCGCTTTGATATGTCTAATACTGCTTGCAGAGTCTTTAAATATATAATTATATTCAATTATATTGTTTTCTTGCGATTCAGTTCACCGTTCGCTGAACAATCTTATTATACCTTTCGTAAGATAGGCTGCATAAATATTTAATTAATTAAGTTAGTAAGTATAGCCTTTATTATTTCATTAGCAGGCGCACAATGGAACATAGAAAAATAGTGCAATCTAACACATAAAAGTAATAAGATAGACATTTTTCGTCAAATTGCATGATCATAGATCTATCACGATCATAAGTCTACCATGATCATAAGTCTATCATGATCATAGATCTATTATGATCATAGATATATCATAATCATAGATCCATTATGATCATAGATCTATCATGATCATACATGTATAGGGGAGGGTGCGGCAAAACGCCCATGGGAGGTAAGACGCCCATAGGCATTATTTCAGTCAACTGAAATGCCGAATCCAAATTTTAGTTAGAACCGTTTAGTTTTATGTATTTCCGGTTGAAAGACATCCTACTTTCGTTTTCCCTGTGACCAGGTCACTCGTTATCAAGAAAAATCGACTTTTGCGAAAGCTGATGTAAGGGTTCCCATTTTTCAATAATTCGTTAAAATTACTTAGTTTCGCTTTTTCCGAAAGATCCATGCTTTGTTGGATTCATACTTATTTAGGTATGCTACATTGAACTTAAACCTGCCATTGAAGTAGTCGTTTTAGGCGAGGAGTATGGAATGTAACTATTACTGCTTGGGGGTAAGATGCTCACGGGGGCTGGGCGTCTTACCCCACGTGACTGGGCGTCTTACCTCACATGACGGGACATACATACCTACATACTACAGAAATACATATATACATACATACATACATACATACATACATACATACATACATACATACATACATACATACATACATACATACATACATACATGCATACCTACATACATACATACATGCATACATACATACATACATACATATATACATACATACATACATACATGCATGCATGCATGCATACATACATACATACATACATGCGTACGTACATACATACATGCCTACATACATGCATGCATGCATACATACATACATGCGTACATGTGTACACACATACATGCATGCATACAAACATGTATACATACATACATACATGCATGCATGCATGCATACATGCATACATACATACATACATACATGCATACATGCATGCATGCATACATGCATGCATACATACATACATGCATGCATACATACATACATACATTCATACATACATTCATGCATACATACATACATACATGCATGCATACATACATACGTACATGCACGTACGCTAGTCAATTATCTAGTATACATTATCATTGGGGTAAAATGCCCAGGCTATGGGCATTTTGCCCCTAGGTGGGGCAAAACGCCCTTTTTGGACCAACAACTTTCAGACAATTTTGTGCCGAAATTTGAATTCATTTAATTTTTTTATTTAGTGGAATTGTAGCTTAAATGCAGATGTTTATGTTGATAAAAAAATAACATTAGGTATTAATGTGTTTTGCTCTCTACACCCAGTTTTTCCTTAAGGGGGGCGTTTTGCCCCACCCTCCCTATCTTTATTATGATCATGTCTATCTTCATGCCGCTACTAAGTAGTTGCCAGCGCAGTTACTTTATTTTTAAAGGCATTTTTCTGTGCACAAATATTTCCTCTTCACGCGCGAATAAAAATGCACACCCCCATTCAAAAATGCCCCCTGCTAGATCAGATTGCGTCTTTGAAGTTCTAAGCCTTAGGGGTCATTGCATAATTACGTAACGCTCGAGGGTGGGTGGGTGGGGTCACTGAAAACGTTACGAAACGTTACGTGGATGGGTGGGTGGGGGAAGCTGAACGTTACGTAACGCCTTGAAAAAAATTATTAATGAATATTAAATTACCATCGAATGACACTTCAGACATGATGTGATAGAAGTGTACGAAGGCTAAACTTCGTGAGATTGGTTTAAAACTTAACCGAAGTAGGTCTATTTATCTAAACAAGATCAGTCAGCAACCACTAGTTACATGCCAGGTCAACATATCTAAGGTCCCGTTTGTGCAAACCGGAAATCGCTGTTCGAATTGTTTGGATCTGTGATAGTTTTACCAATGGAACAACGAGGTAGGCCTAATTCTACATGGATTCCTGACATCGAAGAACCACTTTGAAGCATATTTTACTTCGTGCATGGTCACGAATCTCAAACATTTAAAACTATTAATAATTATCGAAGTGCCCAGTCTAACAAATAATTAGTTCATCTTAATTTTGATTAATTATAATGAGCAATTTATTCTGTGAAACTTTTCAGCAGTGCGTAAAACTTTTATTCTTGAGGTAAAATTTAAGATAGGGCCAAGTAATTGCAGTTCAAGCATGACTGTCATTTATATAAATCAAACATTTTGTATATTTTAAGCCTATAGTCTACTGTGCAATTATGATTCACATAGGCCTACTATATTAAATTTGCTATAAAAATATGAATTATAAATACGATTTCGCATAGTCTTGGTAGGCCAAAAACTTCATTGATTTTTCGTACAAATAGCGTTACGTAACGCTGGGGCGGGTGGGTGGGTGGGTCAAGGGAAGCGTTACGAAGCGTTACAGGGTGGGTGGGTGGGTCAAAAACGGCCATTTTCGGCGTTACGTAATTATGCAATGACCCCTTATGCGCTCTAATTCCTAAACGCGGCCAATTCTGTCCGCTTGTCTGTCTGTCTGTCTGTCTGTCTGTCTGCCTCACCGCTGGATATAACCCGGAAATGAACCTTCTTCACTGATTTAGTTTCACCGGTGAGCTATAATAGGCCAAATAGGCCACTATTTGTACCCATGTTCTTTTTGTTTCTTTGGCAAAAAATAAAAATAAAAAATAAAATAAAATAAAAAAACATAAATTAACTGTCTCTGCAGGCAAATTAGTTTCATGAACGTGGTGAGAGCAGGCTGCAGCCAATTCCTTAATCTGCATTAGCCATGTTTCAACAGTCTTTAATTTCCTGCCTTTTCTGTCTTAACTCACGTTATGCCTTCTCTTGCTTATTTGTTTTACACGTATACGTTCTCCTGCTTTGTTTTCCTTTGTCCTGCAACCTCACCTTCAGCAACCGTAACCAGATCGCATTACCTTACCTATCAACAGGTTGAGAATTGAGAATTGCCGGGGGGTTTGGGGGTTCCAACCCCCAGTCTTTCTTAGAACCCCATGTTAAAGTATGTTTTTCGCACCCGAATTCCAAGTGGATCATGGTCCAACCCCACAGTTATTTTTTTCACAATTCTTACACTGCCTATCTACCTAACCTTTCTTAACTAGCAAGGACTTAACTTAACTCACTTTGTCTTACCTTACGCCACCGGTCATGTACTTTGCATAACCATAAGGCGCGGTGGTGTAGTGGGTATGTTAGTTGCCCTGCAGCCGGAGGGTTGAAGATTCGAATCCGCCTCAAGCGGATTCCGTAGGGACCTTGGGCAAGTCCTTCACTCGCAACTGCTCAGCGCTTCGGCGTGAAACCCCGATGCAGTGTCCGCGCTGTATAGTCGAGAGCGTCTCTGAGTAGAGAGCTTGAAGGGGCGATATAACAAGTGCACATACAAACATACAGACCTTACACTGCGCTCTTCTCTTGATCTGATCTGCACACTGCCTCCCCCACTCCTTCCCTTCCCTTTTCTGCAGACCGACGATGCTTAATAATTATGTTCCTATCTGTTCGATGTCATCTGCTGCTGATGCTGCTGGTGCTGGTGCTGGTGCTGCTGCTGCTACTGCTGATGATGGCCTTAGGCGCCATTCTCCATCTGACATGTTTATGTAATCCGATAACAGAGCAACGAATGTCAGGTGAACGTTCTTCAACAAAAAAAGAAACTCCATTCCTCCTCTCATAAACAAATCACAGGTGAATAATAATAATAGTTACTGGTGCGTGATATCGCTGCAGTGCAACAGGTGATTTGAGGGAGAGACCGTGGCTACACTACACGGACGTTTTGAAGTGGATGCAGGACATGATAGAGGAAGGCCTGCACCCACGCCCGGGTCTGGCCTCCTACAAAGCCTGATTGTCCTGTTGTCGTCGTTGTCATGGTCACTGTAGTAGTGGGTGATTTCGATGATTACGATGATGAGGATGTTTGATGACCTTGATGAAGAGCAATGAGCACAAGGAGTTTCAGAGAAATAACTATGATGATGATGATGATGATGATGATGATGATGATGATGATGATGATGATGATGATGATGATGATGATGATGATGATGATGATGATGATGATGATGATGATGATGATGATGATGATGATGATGATGATGATGATGATGATGATGATGATGATGATGATGATGATGATGATGATGATGATGACGATGACGATGACGATGACGATGACGATGGCGATGGCGATGGCGATGGCGATGGCGATGGCGATGGCGATGGCGATGGCGATGGCGATGGCGATGGCGATGGCGATGGCGATGGCGATGGCGATGGCGATGGCGATGGCGATGGCGATGGCGATGGCGATGGCGATGGCGATGGCGATGGTGATGGTGATGGTGATGGTGATGGTGATGGTGATGGTGATGGTGATGGTGATGGTGATGATGATGATGATGATGATGATGATGATGATGATGATGATGATGATGATGATGATGATGATGATGATGGTGATGATGATGATGATTATGATGACGACGACGATGATGATGATGATGATGACGATGACGACGATGATGACGATGATGACAATGACGACGATGATGACGATGATGACGATGATGACGACGACGACGACGACGATGACGACGATGATGATGATGATGATGATGATGAAGATATTTAACCTTGTAGGCACTGATTTTTATTGTTATTTTATTGTTTTCTGTTTTGTGTTTTTTTTAGTTAAGTTTGCTGCATTAATTGTCATCTCATGCTGTTTTTTTTAGCCTACTGTTCACTTCATGATACCAGCCGTTTAGCCATCAGTTAAAATTGCTCATGTAAATAGGTTTCCCTGTAAGCGGGATATTCATCCCTTAGGGCCTTCCTTGTTGCCATCCGATTATGTGAAGCATGTTTTCCTATGTCTATTGTTTATGGTTGATGGTTACAATAATTGAACGAATGAATGAAAAAGAGGATGATGATGATGATGATGATAATGCTAACGACGCTGATGGTGATGTTGATAACGATGATGACGATGACGACGACAACGATGAGTAAGTATCTGCGTGTCTCACCATGACTGCCTCTTAGTCTGTCTTCTCTATGTCTTTAATTGGCTGTGCGTGTTGTCTGTTTGCCACTGTCTCTCTTTGTGTTTTCTTTGCTCTGATCCGTTGCCTGATTATCACAACACGATTGCATATGTTTTTCTGTCTTGAACGATTCCGGTCATTTACTGTGCTGCATAAATCGTTATTAAGTAAGTACCCGACATCTAAGTCTTCGGATTACGGCGAATCGGAACGAGGTCTTATGCGACTAAGAGGCTGATACAATGATACAGTGATACAGTGATACAATGATACAATAATACAACGATACAAAGATAAATGATACAATGATGCAGTGATACAATGATACAATGATACAGTGATACAATGATACAGTGATACAATGATACAGTGATACAATGATACAATGATACAGTGGCATAATTATGCAATGATTCCATGATACAACGATACAATGATAAATGATAAATGATACACTGGCACAATGATACAATGATACAGTGATACAATGATACAATGATACTATGATACCATGATACAACTATGCAATTATACAATGATACAATGAAACCATGATGCAGCGATGCAATAATAAATGATAACATGATACAATGATACAATGATTCAACGATACCATGATACAATGATACCATGATACAACTATGCAATGATAAATGATACAATGATGCAGTGATACACACCTATACAATGATAAATGATACAATGATGCAATGATACCATGATACAACTATACAATGATAAATGATACAATGATGCCATTATACAACGATACAATGATAAATGTTTCAACGATACCATGATACAATGATACCATGATACAACTATACAATGATACCATGATACAACGATACAATAATACAATGATACAACGATACAACGATACAATGATGCAGTGATACAATGATACAATTATACAATTTTGCAACGATACAATGATATATGATACAATAATGCAGTGATACTTGGCCTCGTTTGTTCTTCGAAGCCTCACTCAACTGATCTCCACTGATAGCAGGGTCGTTGGTTTCATGCCGACTATCATGATGGTCGTATATTTAAACTGATCTGCCTCATCACATTTCTGTCGGTGACGGTCCTTGGCTGCCAGTGCCTGCCACTAACGATGTTGTTTTCCAGCATTCTGCTCAGGTCATAAGCACCACACTTCTTTCTTATCTTGCATAATATATTTCTTCACAACCGGATTGTCATCGTAAGGACCATTGACCAACTCTATGAATATACTGTTCTCTGGGAAATATTACATCGGTTTTTTTATGATTTATGAAAGTTAGAGCGCTAATGTCCTGACTACTTTGCTTCGCACGAGTGGAAAAACACGATCACACACCTCTCCCCACGCCCACGAGGTCCGAACACATTGGTAGCGGTCAACAGATGCATGGTGTTCGCTTGGCTCAGATTCATGTTTCGTTTCAGGGTAACCATAAGTTCCATAACCAAATCTAGGCTAACCCTCTGTCTTCCAATCCTTGTGTCGGCCGAATTCGGATTCCATTAAATACCTCTTGAACTCGGATCAGGATTTGACGCAACGATTGCGAATAAGCTATAGAGCGCCCTGCGCTTCGTCCCCATGCGGCGATTTCGAAGTTTAGAGATATAGCCTACGATTACGATTTCGAAAGTTCATGTGTTGAAATTTGTGTGTGTTTTCGTTACAGTCCTGTTTAAGAAATTCTAAAGCATCTGCGATTTGTGCAATC